>CM039502.1:56258344-56296921 GCA_022432975.1 Begonia masoniana
TTCAGCGGCATATGCGTTTGACTTTTGCAACTTTTAAAGTATTCCGCGATTTAATCCTTTATTTGTTTTGACCGATTATTCAAGCATTGTTCTGTAGTTTTGTTCAACTCTATTTTCCTCAAATGATTTCTGCTGCAATTCTTTAAATGTTTTGAGGTTTTAGAAAATGTCAAATTTTGACTTTCGAGTGAAGTTTTAAATTTGGTCCGAAATTTTCTTAGTTATGTTCGGGTTTATGAGTAACAAACCGAGTTCGGAAAATTTGGGGCGTTACAGTTAGGCACCACGGCGTCCTCCCCAAAAATTTTGGCAGAGTGACGCCTGAAAATGGAGCCCTCAAAATGCTAACTACTTGCATAACACCAATCCAAAATATCCCAATCCATCTAATCAAACTACGAAATCTCCAAACAATCATCATAACAAAACGAAAATGCTATCGACCAAAATGAAGAAAGTCCACAGTATAGGGTGACATATCACCCTGATCTATGACTACATACAACTAATAATCAATGCCCCAAAACAAACAAAAGAAATCCTAATCCCTATCATCACTATGCCACGGCTCCGTGGGTCAGGTCGCCCTACGACTACCATCAGCCGGGGCCCTGGTCCCATAACACTAACCACGCATCTACTCCTGAGTAGGCTCTCGATACTCACCCTCCTTCTGTACGGTACCTACACCCCAGAACATACAGTAAGCTCAAAGCTTAGTAAATAGAGTGCTGAAAGTAAATATAAAGTATGAAAATCAGTTATGCAATCCTAACACATGTACGTCTCTACACACGTTGTCATCACCTCACCGCATCGCATCTCACCAAGGTTTGTAATGTAACCGCACTGGGTAGTCAGTCCGTACACCGCACTGTTTTCTAGCACATCACCGCCGTCCCAATTCCTCCAGGAGCGGGGTCCATAAGTCACACCCAAAACCCCCTTGTCCCGACTCTAAATTTAACAGCCTGAGACAGTCGGACGATACACCGCGCTGCCATCGGCACGTCGCTACCACTCCAGCTCGTCCCGAAAGCGGGGCCCACAGGTCACATTCAAGCCACTGTCTCGACTCGAAGTGCAACCGTCCGAGGCAGTCGGCCAATACACCGCACTACCACCAGCACGTCGCTGCCGCTCCAGCTCGTCCCAAAAGTGGGGCCCACAGTCACACTCCAGCCCACTATCGTCCGTCTACACCGTACCTCACATCCACTACTCTCCCTCCGTGCTTAAAAACATGCTCAAAACATTTTGCGTAGCTTTTAAAAACATGATGCATGCTGACCATAACCAACTAACTATGACTCCACATGCGCATCACATCACAAACTTACCTACGACCCGCAACTTCCACAAGACTCACAACATACATACAACTGTGGTGTAGGCTCTTCTGGGCGACTCTCAAGCATTTACAACCACACTGCTACTTATCTGGCGTCCTAGCGCGCTCGGGTTTGGCACGTAGCGTCACCTACGGTTTCACTTAGCATAATTAAAAATCCTCGTTAATACTTAGGCTTAAACTCGCCAATTCAACATGAAACTAATGTTTCTACCTTAACCTGACTCATACCCAACTAAACGGGTCACTAACTTGGTTTGGTTAAAAACAGCCTGAAACTTTGAATGCATGTAACTTTTTCTACGCTTATTGAAATGACTCCATTTTGGCGGCCACGTACACCCCTAACAACCTATTTTAACATACCAGAAGAGAATTTAAAACGAATAATCATAGCCAGGTCAAAACTCTCAAAAACAAAACTAGTTTTTAGGAATTCTAATTTCCCATTTTTGGTTTTTCAACAAACTCATTCAGTACGTGAGAGATGAAGAGGAGCGTAGTGTGATTAGGCGGCTAACGGATTTAGTACGTCAGCAAACTGATTTAGTGCGCCAACAGTCTGACCAACTAGAAGTGCTGTTGAACCGAGAGGTGCAAGGAAGTGCCAACTCGGGTTCTAGCAATGAACACTCTGGAGATAGATTCTGGAGACTAAGACCACCCACATTTGATGGGCAGTCATCTAATCCAGTTCTTGCTGAAGGATGGCTTAGAAGGATTGAGATTATGTTTAGGTGTGCCAACATAGGAGAAGGAGACAAGGTCACGTTGGCAACATTCCACTTGGCTGGTGAAGCTCAACTCTGGTGGGAAACGATAGAGACCACCACCGATGTTTTGGCGATGCCTTGGTCACAATTCAAGGACGTTATCTACGAGAAGTATTTCAATAGTACTGTCCAAACTGCAAAGAAGTTGGAATTTCTAAACTTGAAGCAGACAGGGTCTGTAGCCGAGTACAGTAGGCAGTTCGAGTCCCTGTCCAGGTTTGCTGGACATTTTGCTCACAGGGATGAGGATAAGGTATTCAAATTTGTGCATGGACTGAAGCCAGAAATCTACCGAGGGGTTAAATTTTGTGGTATTAAAGGCTTGACATTCAGTGAGGTTGTGTCCACTGCTCTGGAAGTGGAAGAAGCTGAAAGGAAGTGTGCTGGACCAAAGGAGATCCCACAAAGGTTTATCCAGCCACACCAACAAAGAGGAACGAAGAGGCCAAGTGAAGACCAGAATAGTCAGGGAACATGAGGGAAGGTACAGAATGTCAGGAAATTTCCCCAGTGTCCTACGTGTTTGAAGAACCACCCGGGCAAATGCAGACTGGGCTTTGGGAAGTGTTTCAACTATGAGGAGGTTGGACACACATTCAAAGAATGCTCGAAGCCTAGAATCACCAGATGATACAATATTAACAAGGTCGGCCTTATTAATAGAGACTGTTCAGTTCCTAAGAGTGGCCCTGCTATGATTAAACCGAGGATATTCTCCATGATGGAGTCGGGGGATGAAGACCAGCCTGTAGTGGTGTCAAGTACTATATTGATCAACTCTGTGCCTGCTTTTACTCTAATAGATTCTGGGTGCAACGCATTCGTTTATAGCATCTGCATTTGCTGTTAAGTTAGATGTACAGTTCACCCCTTCCATGCATGTGTTTAATGTTGCATTACCCTCTGGTGAACGCATGCACTCTAACCAAGTGATGCTTGACATTGATGTGTTAGTAGGGAATGTAAGTCTACCTGCTGATCTTATTATTATGGATATAATGGGATTTGATGTAATCCTAGGAATGGACTGGTTGTTTAAACACCACGCTACGATTGATTGTAGGACTGGAATACTTAGCTTCCACCCCCTGGTAGTTTGAAGCATACCTTTCAAGCTTCAAGAAAGAGTAAGGAAATGTCTGTGATGACTTCTATCAACACTAGACCTTCCCTATGTGGAGAGTATTTGTGCTTCCTAGTTAGTGTTTTAGACACAACTTGTAGGAAAAGCAAATTCTCAAAATATTTTAATTGTCTAAAACTTTCCTGAAGTATTTCTAGATGACCTTCCTGGTTTACCACCAGATAGGGAAATTGAATTTGTTGTAGATGTTTACCCCGGCACCGAGCCTGTGTCTAAAAATCCATATAGACTAGCACCTACAGAACTTAAGGAATTGAAGAAACAGTTAGAGGATTTATTGGAGAAAGGGTTCATACGCCCTAGCTTTTCACCGTGTGGTGCACCTGTCCTTTTTGTCAAAAAGAAAGATGGATCAATGCGTATGTGCATTGATTATAGAGAATTGAATAAGTTAACTGTCAAGAACAAGTATGCATTACCAAGGATTGATGATTTATTCGACCAACTTAATGGTGCAAGAGTTTTCTCTAAGATTGACCTTAGGTCTGGTTATTACCAGTTGAAGGTTAAATCTGAAGATATCCCAAAGACTGCCTTTCACACAAGGTATGGACATTATGAGTTTTTGGTTATGTCCTTTGGATTGACAAATGCACCAGCAGCCTTTATAGATCTTATGAATAGAGTGTTTCATGAGTATTTAGATAAGTTT
The DNA here is from genome assembly GCA_022432975.1 of Begonia masoniana. NCBI lineage: Eukaryota > Viridiplantae > Streptophyta > Magnoliopsida > Cucurbitales > Begoniaceae > Begonia > Begonia masoniana. The sequence continues at coordinate 56,262,265 of CM039502.1, forward strand.
GTCATATTGTTTATAGATGACATTTTAATCTATTCACGTACTAAGGATGAGCATGCTAGGCACCTGACCTTGGTGTTGGAAGTATTAAAACAGCACCAACTATACGCCAAGTTCTCTCAGTGTGAATTTTGGTTGGACCAAGTTCACTTTTTAGGACATGTTATCTCTTGAGATGATATATCTGTCGATCCAGCTAAGGTTCAAGCAGTTAAGGAATGGCCCCAACCGAAGAATGCTACATTTATCAGAAGTTTTCTTGGACTAGCAGGATATTATAGAAAGTTTATTGAAGGATTTTCGAAGATTGCTACACCCCTTACTAAGTTAACAAGGAAAAATGTGAAGTATATATGGACTGACGAATGTGAGCATAGTTTTCAGACCCTGAAACAAAAAATGACCAATGCTCCAATTTTAACCCTTCCAGTTGAAGATGGTAAATTTAGCATTTACTTTGATGCATCCAAGATTAGACTTGGTTGTGTCTTGATGCAAGAGGGAAAGGTAATAGCTTATGCCTCTAGGCAGTTGAAAACACATGAGAAGAATTACCCTACACATGAATTAGAATTAGCTGCAGTGGTATTTGCACTTAAGATTTGGAGGCATTACTTGTATGGACAATCTTGCGAGATATTTTCAGATCATAAGAGCCTGAAGTATATTTTCACATGGAAAGAACTAAACATGAGGCAACGTCGATGGTTGGAATTTGTAAAGGACTATGATTTCGAGATTAAATATCATCCCGGAAAAGCAAATATTGTGGCAAATGCTTTGAGTAGAGTAACAACACCAACCCCAACTATGATTTTCAATATACCATTAGCCTTAGAGTCTGAATTCCAAAGGTTTAACCTAGAAGTAGTATCCAGTGTATTAGCTATACTTTCAGCCTTAACCTTAAAGCCTACCATTCTAGAGAAAATAAAGGAATCTCAGACGAATGATGATGAGTGTAACAAGTACAAGTTAAGCATGGATCCTACGAACAAGTCAGATTTTAACTATTCTACCGATGAGATCCTTAAGTTTAGAAATAGATGGTTTGTTCCTGCCATTAAAGAACTTCGTGAAGAGATTCTTTATGAAGCACACTCTTCTAGGTTCTTTGTTCACCCTGGGAGTACAAAGATGTACAAGGACCTCAGACAACATTATTGGTGGCCAAGTATGAAAAGAAGCGTGGCAGAATATGTGGAATCGTGCCTAGTTTGTCAACAGGTTAAAGCTGAGCACCAGAGACCTGCAGGAATGTTACAACCCTTACCAGTTCCCAAATGGAAATGGGAACAAATAACGATGGACTTTGTTGTGGGATTGCCTAAAACAGCAAAGGGACATGATGCAATTTGGGTGATAGTTGACCGTCCAACCAAATCAGCTCATTTCCTACCGATAAAGGTTACTTACTAGATGGATCAGCTTGCTGAGTTGTATGTGCATGAAGTTGTTAGACTGCATGGAGTTCCAAGCACTATAGTTTCTGACCGGGACTCTAGATTTACATCTAAGTTTTGGAAGAGTTTGCATCAGGCTATGGGTACACAGCTCGACTTTAGCACAGCCTTTCACCCTCAAACAGATGGATAGTCCAAAAGAACCATCCAAATAGTAGAGGATATGCTTCGTGTATGCATATTGGATTTTCAAGATTCCTGGAGCAAGTACTTATCCTTAATGGAATTCTCTTATAATAACATTTTTCAGGCAACAATAGGAATGGCACCTTATGAGGCCTTGCATGGGCGGAAATGTAGATCACCTTTGTACTGGGATGAAGTTGGTGAAGCACAGTTGCTTGGTCCTGACATTGTGCAATAAACTGTTGAGAAGGTTGCCCTCATCCGCCAGAGGATCTTAACAGCTCAAAGACGGCAGAAAAGTTATGCCGACAGAAGACGCAGAGAACTAGAGTTTGGAGTAGGTGAAGAAGTTTTCCTCAACGTATCACCATTTAAAGGAGTTGTGAGATTCGGGAAGAGAGGCAAGTTGAACCCCAGATTTATTGGACCATTCACTATTTTGAAGAGGGTTGGAAGAGCAGCCTATCAGTTGCAGCAACCGGCTTCTATGGAATGGATACATGATGTATTCCACATTTCTATGTTGAAAAAGTGCATAAGGGATCCAAATCAGGTCATGGAACAGCAAGACTTTGAGGTTCATCCTACCCTTGCCTATGAAGAGAAACTAGTAAAGATCTTAGATTATGCAGTAAAGGTATTGCGCAACAAAGAGGTTCCATTGGTGAAAGTCTTGTGCCGTAACCAGAATATAGAGGAGACAACTTGGGAGCGCCAGCAAGACATGATGGACCAACATCCAGAATTATTCAGGTACTGAATTTTGAGGGCAAAATTCTTTTAAGGATGGTAGATTGTAACACCCGGTTTCATTGAACTATTTATTTTACTAACTTGCAGTAAATGTTTTATAGATGATATTGGGAGGAATTACTGATTAGGTTAATGAAGGAATAAGTAAGGGCATTTTAGTAATTATAAATTAGTAGTGGATAACCTATTTAAAGAAGAATTTATTGAGGTTTAGCCGCCACTGTTTATTTTCACTCTCGGTTTTCAGCTCAAATTAGCAGAGCTCCCCAGGCGACTTTCTTCCCGATTCCTTTCTCCAATCTAGGTGAGTTCTACCTTGATTTCTTACTGATTTAGTGACTAAGGATGATTGAGTGGAGATTGTGGATACGTATTTGGTGATTTGCCATGAATGAGAGTAGATTCGGGTTTAGTGTAGAATTTGGGAATGCTCAGTGAATAGAACTCCCAACTGTCCACTTAGGTTTTCTGAATGCTTTAGAATGAGGATTAGTAAGGATTGGCTTAATGCTCTGTTTATGGTTCTAGGTGAGCAATTCTGAAGCAACTCCTAACCGAGTATCCACCAGGAATCTAGGTAAGTGAAGTATGCTTGTGCCTTCGGGCCTACATCACAACACATTAGGATTTTGTTTACTTGAATGTGTCTGTATGTCATGCATCATATTTTAAAAGTATACGAAAATGAATTTGAATGCATGTTGGCATGGTAAAGAATGAACATAATGAAACAGCTATGTGAATCAGATTTACTGTTAAGGGAAATAATCCGCCCCTTAATGAGACAGTGGATATTTAGACTTTGGAAAACTTGATCTGCTTCCCATCGAACAGAGGGATCAGAAATAGCTATGTGAATCAGATTTACTGTTAAGGGAATTAATCCGCCCCTTAATGAGTCAATGGATATTTACACTTTGGGAGAAGTGATCCAACTCCCAATTTCACAGGGGGATCAGATCAGAAACGATGCATATGCAACTGAGATGAGAAAGTAGAAACTGCATATTTAGGAATTTATGTTTCAGCATTACATTAAATTATTGCTTTACTTACTTAGCATTAGGCTAATAGATGAGTTTTGTGATGTAGGTGAAGAAGTGATAACAGGTGTGTTTACTGAGTTTGCTGAGGACTAGACTGGTTGGAGTAGTGAATCTACGCAGCAATCTGGCAGCTGATGGGGCGGTTTAACTGATGTCAGTTGATGTGAAGGTTTAGTTGACAATGTTTCAATTTAAGTATGTTGAGCGTTCATGACAGTAGTGGTTTCAATATTTTGAATACGTTTTGAGATTTTTTTGGATAATAGTATTCTGTTGAGTTTTAATGTTGGTGCTTACTGGATTTTGAGTAATGCATTGGTTTGAATTGTTTCTGAATGGTTTCAGCGAAGTAAGCAAATTCCTTTCTGTAGTAGAGTTATGTTTGTATAACAAGGAGTAGTTGAAATGTCGCTCTGTTCTCTATCGGTAGATGATGTCTATCGGCAGATGTTGAGTTGTTGTTCTGTTGTCTATCGAAAGATGTCTTCAGTAAAGTCATTGGATGATGTCTTCAGTAAAGTCATCGGATGATATCTTCAGAGGAAGCCATCAAAAGATATAAATAAAAATTTGTTGTTTAGCGATCGGCAGAGGTTGGATGAAGGGAATCATCCGGCTGACGTCATCGATATATGTAAGATAAAGTCGATCGGATGAAGGAATCATCCGGCTGACGTCATCGGAAGATGTAGGAAGACTTTTGTCATCTTATGACCGGTGGATGTAGCGTATTAAACTAATCGGAATACTGTAGTAGAAGTCTTGTCGTTTAGTGACCGGTGGATGTCGTGTATTAGACTTACCGGAAGATGAAGTGGAAGTTTTGTCATTTTGTCACCGGAAAGAGCCTTCTGTTATCTGTTTCAGCCTCTTTCGTTGACTTTGTTCAGCGGCAGATGTGTTTGACTTTTGCAACTTTTAAAGTATTCCGCGATTTAAACCTTTATTTCTTTTGACCGATTATTCAAGCATTGTTCTGTAGTTTTGTTCAACTCTATTTTCCTCAAATGATTTCCGCTGCAATTCTTTAAATGTTTTGAGGTTTTAGAAATGTCAAATTTTGACTTTCGAGCGAAGTTTTAAATTTGGTCCGAAATTTTCTTATTTATGTTCGGGTTTACGAGTAACAAACCGAGTTCGGAAACTTGGGGCGTTACAGTTAGGCACCACGGCGTCCTCCCCAAAAAATTTTGGCAGAGTGACGCCTGAAAATGGCGCCCTCAAAATGCTAACTACTTGCATAACACCAATCCAGAATATCTCAATCCATCTAATCAAACTACGAAATCTCCAAACAATCATCATAACAGAACGAAAATGCTATCGACCAAAATGAAGAAAGTCCACAGTATAGGGTGACATATCACCCTGATCTATGACTACATACAACTAATAATCAATGCCCCAAAACAAACAAAAGAAATCCTAATCCCTATCATCACTATGCCACGGCTCCATGGGTCAGGTCGCCCTATGACTACCATCAGTCGGGGCCCTGGTCCCATAACACTAACCACGCATCTACTCCTGAGCAGGCTCTCGATACTCACCCTCCTTCTGTACGGTACCTACACCCCAGAACACACGGTAAGCTCAAAGCTTAGTAAATAGAGTGCTGAAAGTAAATATAAAGTATGAAAATCAGTTTTGCAATCCTAACACATGTACGTCTCTACACACGTTGTCATCACCTCACCGCATCGCATCTCACCAAGGTTTGGAATGTAACCGCACTGGGTAGTCAGTCCGTACACCACACTGTTTTTCGGCACATCACCGCCGTCCCAATTCCTCCAGGAACATGGTCCATAAGTCACACCCAAAACCCCCTATCCCGACTCTAAATTTAACAGCCCGAGACAGTTGGACGATACACCGCACTGCCATCGGCACGTCGCTACCACTCCAGCTCGTCCCGGAAGCGGGGCCCACAGGTCACATTCCAGCCACTGTCTCGACTCGAAGTGCAACCGTCCGGGGTAGTAGGCCAATACACCGCACTACCACCAGCACGTCGCTGCCGCTCCAGCTCGTCCCGAAAGTGGGGCCCACAGTAACACTCCAGCCCATTATCGCCTGTCTACACCGTACCTCACATCCACTACTCTCCCTCCGTGCTTAAAAACATGCTCAAAACATTTTGCGTAGCTTTTAAAAACATGATGCATGCTGACCATAACAAACTAACTACGACTCCACATGCGCATCACATCACAAACTTACCTACGACCCCCAACATGCACAAGACTCACAACATACATACTACTGTGGTGTAGGCTCTTCTGGGCGACTCTCAAGCATTTACAACCACACTACTACTTACCTGGCGTCCTAGCTCGCTCGGGTTTGGCACGTAGCGTCACCTACGATTTCACTTAGAATAATTAAAAATCCTCGTTAATACTTAGGCTTAAACTTGCCAATTCAACATGAAACTAATGTTTCTACCTTAACCCGACTCATACCCAACTAAACGGGTCACTAACTTTGTTTGGTTAAAAACCAGCCCGAAACTTCGAATGCATGTAACTTTTTCTACGCTTTTTGAAATGACTCCATTTCGGAGGCCACGTACTCCCCTAACAACCTAGTTTAACATACCAGAAGAGAATTTAAAACGAATAACCATAGCCAGATCAAAACTCTAAAAAACAGAACTAGTTTTTAGGAATTCCAATTTCCCATTTTTGGTTTTTTAACAAACTCATTCAATCCATCACCAATTTATCACATTCTAACCTACTAAGCATAATTTAACCAAATTCGAGGTTTCCAAATTCAGAACCCGAACCACAGCCCCCCCTCCCTTTTCTCTCGGCTTCACCCTTGAAACAGGGGTATTCCAGCCCACTGAGGATCGCTCATCACACACCCCAATTCCCCTTTATTTTCGTCCCCAAAACAACAAGAAAAACTCGGCCAACATGCTCCATCAATTAGACCACACCTCGGCCATGCATAAGAGAGGAAAAACTCGGCCAACATGCTCCATCAAGGAGAAGAATTCACCTCTTTTCGTCCAATTCGTGCATGAAATTGAAGGGGAAGAGTGGGGTTTCAGTTCACCGGAGTTCGCTTGTCGGTTTGGTGGCCGAAACGTCGGGGTTGCTGGAGGAAAACGCCGGACTCTCTTTCTCTCTCGCCGGGGCTCGAGTTGCAAACAAAATGAATGGCTTCTTTGTGAAGCCATTCAGTTTAAATTTTTTTTTAATTTCTAATTTACTACATTGCCCTCGTGTGTTTGAACTTCCGTATTTCCGTTAAGTTCGTGCCCTCTCGACCTAATCTTTTAGAAAATCCTCTTCCAAATAAATTCCTAAGCTTTATTAGTCTAATTAGCCTGTTAAAATCTTTCACGGAACTCTAACAGAACTTTAAATTTATTCGGTAAATTTTTTGGGTTATTACATTAGGGACTTCCAACCTAAGGGGGACGACTATGAGTAAGGCCCCTGCTCTTTCCACTATAGTTATACATATTGTGCATAGTAAAGCACATCCGATCACATAAATAATAACCACTTTCTCATTCTCAAAACAGACTTTAAAATTTTAATGTAAAGCCAATGAAATTCATACTTGAAAATCATCACATTATTTAATCATAAAAATGGAGTTTGAATTTCAACTCAACATGAAACTATTTCAATGTTTAAAAAAATAACTCTTTTAAAGTATAATAAAATACAATTTATGGAAAGATCATATTTTCAAAATTCAAGGCACATTCACGCCTAACTCCCTTTCTAGCCACCATATTCACTTCACATTCCAACTTCAACCCAACAAAAATCTAGCTCCTTTCATAAAAAAATTCACAAATCACAATCCAACTATAATTTCCCAAAGCACTTAAATTTCTCAAAAACTTTTCCATCAATTCATCACTTAAATCCCAATCAAAGAATTTAGCATTTTCGTAAGATTCCCAATTCACAACAAAACTCAACTATTTAATATATCTCAAACCACTTCCATGTATTCTGCTCAACCTCAACTCCATCCAAAATTTATCAAACATCAAGAACTAATCAAATCCAATTATCCATCACACTAACTTCAACTAAATCAAGCATTAGAGTTAAACTGCATAATCTAAATGCAAGAATTACTTACCTTTTGAAGACTCTTCTGGCTCCCACGAAATTCTACTTAAAAGTTTGATATTTGAGCTCTCAAACTCCTTCTTCCAAGATCAATGGCTTGCTCTTGAAGAAAAATAGCAAAAACCCTCAAGTTTTCTCTATTCTTTTTTTTTTCTCATTTCTTTATCCTTCTACCTCATTTCTCTTTTCTTTCTTTTTCCTCTGTTTTGTAACTTTTCCCCACTCAGAAATGGTTGAACTCCAACCATTTCTCAAGTCTTCTAGAGAATTCAAGAGGTAAAATTCCCATTTTACCCTTGCTTTTACACTTTTTAGCCTAATTTACCCTTTTTTCCCATGGTTTATCCTAAATTTACCATGATTATTTATTCTTACTCTTGTTTAAGTTCCGCCAATCCCTTAGATTCGTGTTAATTTAATTCGGTTGTTTTTTACATATATATATATATATATATATTTTTTTTTTCCAAGATTTCCAAATTGCATAAAATTTCACAAAATCTTCAATGCTACTTCTACCAACTATAAATACACGTCGTTCACCAACAAAATCTTAAAATATACATGATACCACTTTACAAATCAATTTTACATCAATGTTTTAAAATTTGAACCATTACAAACTATGATCTTATCATGAGGATCCCGCTTAAGAAACAGAAACGACTCACTCTGATACCAATTGAAAGATTAAGATCAGTTATGCGATATCACACAGAGTGTTTCGTGTGACACCGATTATTAATGCAATGATGGACAATTATAAATGTGCAGAAAGTAATGAGACAGGAGGTTGGTAATGCAGTTCGGTAATTTGCCTACGTCTGCGGGGCCACGCCTAGATATAAAAACATTTCATGAGTTCACAAAGTTACAAGCCAAACAAACTTAAACAAATAAAGACTCCCTCTTATCTTTGTCGCCGCCATTTTCTAACTTCTCAAATGAAACTGTTTTTGCGAGCTCCACTCGACTTGAGATAGATCTCTCTCGAGATCTAAAAGCAACAAGATCCCCTTGTTGTTGATGACTCCTCTCGGAATCTGTGTATGACAAGATCCCCTTGTCCACGATCAAAATAACAAGCTCCCTTTGTTGATAAACAGAACTCCTCCCGAGCTCCAATGTAGTCTCCTCCCGAGACTGAGTTTCAATGAAGAATAAAGAAGATTGCCTCCTATGACATCGTCTGTAACACCAGGTCGTTGATTCGGATGCAATTAATTAACACACTCGAATAATCGATGAATTCCACAGCATAAGTAGAGTGTGTAAAATAATCATTCAAGAATTGAATAAACAATCACAAACCCATACGCAGAAGCATTAGGAGAGAAAGAACGGCGACGGCTCAACAATGAAGAAATCTCCTTCCAAGAATAAAAAATCCGTTTGTCACTTCCTTAGAAAACGAACGCTTAAATATCATTGGTAACTATATTATCTGAGGTTTAACTAAATACCAAATCGAGATTCAGCGCAGCAAGGGATAAGGAAACCAAATCTCACTAAATCGGTTGCGTAACACCTCGTGTGATATTTTAGGAAAGTATCGCCAACTACTTGGATATGGATCCCAAAGACATAGAAAAGTATCTCATAATTAATGTGATCTGAAGGCTTGATATAATTCATCAAATCGTTTTCAAATCAGCCTTTCAAAACAAAGTTTTCCAAAAAACTAATGCCTTTAGATTTTTCAACAACTTTCCTTAATACGCAAGTTTCCTTATTTTTACTTCCACTATTATTTTCATGATCTCCAATATTCATCCATCCAATAATATGAATAGATTATTTCTTGATTACTAAGAAATAAACTACCAACATGGAAAATAATGGAATACAATATTATTACCATAAATATAATTTGCCAAAAAATTATTGCCAACATATTTGCAATATATTTTCATTTACACTCACCAATGGTGAGCATTTGGTTTGCAAATTTAAAAAATCTATATGTTTAGTGAAACAAGACTCCCTTCATTGGTACTTTGCAGGAGGTTAGTGAGTGTAACGCCCCCGAACCCGCCCCGGCTCGGTGCGCTACTTTGCTAACTCAACCCGTGTTTAAAACGACGTTTAAAATGATTTTCGTAAATTTTTCGACTCGATTTTTGGGTTTTTCGAACCCTCGGAAAATGTTGTAAAACATCCAAAAATACGTTTAAAATGCCTTGGAAAATGTTGGGGTAAAATAATTTGGAATTAGAAAAAATTTTTAAAAAAAATTAAAATTTTTTTTTTTTTTACAAGTGGCGATCGATCGGCCACCCTCTTGGGTGCTACAATACCCGAGAGGCGTCAACCAGCGAACGTTCGCCGCTGGGCGGCGAACGATCGCCCCTGAGGCGCCAGGCGCTCCCTGCGCGCGCCAGCGCCCCACCTGTGCGCCCAGCCCGACCTTCACTACTTTTCCTCCCCTTTTTCCCAAGCCAAACACCTCCAAATTTTCTGAAATTTTAACCATACAATCCCTACACCCAAAACTTCATGTCCCGTAAACATTTTAGGAAAACGACTTAAAACGAATAACAAAATAAACCCGACATTATAGACATTTTTAACAAAAACCGACAACATAACGGTTAAAAGTTTCTAAATCTGAAACCCTGACAACATGCATTTAAACCACAATTTTACCAAATCCACACCAGTATCAAGCCACAAGTATTTACCCCGAATCAAATCTAACAAACCAAACGACAAAATATCAAACCCCAAACCATTTTAAATCAAAACAATTTCTATACAGAAATCTCTAAACCACAAACCAAATACCTCAAAAATACCAACATAACCAAAAAGTAACTATCACTCACAACTCCCCCAAGACCATAGTCGAGACGCTCTGACAACTGCCTGCACCGGCATGCCCGTACATCACCAACTGCGTTCCAATTCTAGCTTTCCGTAAGGCTCTCACCTGTAATCCTGTCAACACCTACACCACGGAACACAAAACGTAAGCCTAATTCTTAGTAAGTAGGGAATAATGTCTAACGACCCCCACCCGGTCAGGGCCGTCACGGCCTAACCATAACTTACTTCTAACTTAGCCTCCTTAATTTTGACATACAAATATTTTCTTCTCTTTTTTTTTTTACGAACACTTCCCTTAACACTTTAAATAAACTAAAACCAAATAAACAAAATCAATAACATACAGGGGCAATATTCGTCAACTGCCAGCCAAAGGAGGGGCGACTGATCGCCCCTCCTTACTGGCGATCTGTCGCCAAAAAAAAAAAGAAAACAAACGAGGGGCGATCGATCGCCCAATTTGGGGCGATTGTTCGCCCCGTATGATTGCCCAAGCGATCGCCTAACGCCCAGCGATCGCCTAACGCCCAGTACGCACGCACGCACGGCATGCGACCAAGGCGATCGTTCGCCACGAGTGGCGAACGATCGCCACCTCCTCTGGAATTGGACACCAAATTCCAGAAGGGGTGGCGAACAATTGCCACCAGGGGCTATTGTTCGCCAAGACACCCTCCTGGCGCGCGCACCTGGCCAGCGAGCACCAGCGCCTGGCCGCGCGCCCACCTGCGCCCTTCTCCCTCATTTTCTAGACTTAGCCAAATTTTTCCCTTTTTAACATCTCCTCTTCACCTTAAACCTTCCAAAAACATTCCCAACCACATTAGACTCACCATACTTCAAACTCCCAACAAAAGACGACTCAAAACATACCCGAATCTATGTTTAAAATTCATTAAAATAAACCGCATGTATAATTCTAAAACACAAACGTATCCCTACAATTTAACACCTAAAATCATCAAATGCAATCCAACCAAATCCACAAACCAACATCACCATAAACATTTGAATCCTTGAATCTTTTCCAAAACGAATTCATTTATCAAATCATTCAAAACAACACTTTACTCCAAACCATACGATAAATACATTAAGCCTAATGCTTAGTAAGGAGATGCACTAAAACATGAGTATACATAATGCATGGTTTTTCAAAACATTACATTTATCATTTATTCACTTCACATAGCTTATACATATATATCATTAGGCATGAGTAGGCACAGGCACCACCTCGTCTACCCTGTAGACCAAAACACTTGCCATTAATGTACATTGTGCCCTACTCATCCTCCGACTTTACATTACTTTACTTCGTTTACTTGAAAACGTGAATGCACAAACATATCATTAAATCTTAAAAGAGCAAATATGATACATGAGGAATAGTACTACAAATCAATCATTCAAACATTCATGACGTGTATAAACGAACCTAACCAACTACTCATAGGAAACGTCCTAGTCTACCCGACTCTTTAGAATCCCAAAATCATGAAAACATCATTAAGACATTTAGTTCCTAACATCGACATAATGTAGGGCTTTAGGAGCCGGAAACCTAACACCACTTACCTAGAGTCCTAGCTATGCCGAGCACCGTCCTTTGAGAGCTTGGGTCACCTAAGACATTTTCGTAACATGTCATTAGTATCAATTCTAATTCGTAAATTTCAAAACTAAACCAAAACCCGAGCTAAGACTATTTTTCTTAAAACTCATATTCACTTCATTCGGGCATTTCATCGAGCACAATGCTCTCACCAACTACTTAACTCCATTAATGGTGTTTTACTAACCTCCAACCACCAAAACCTAACCACAAATATTCACCCACACCATTAATTCACTCTATCAACCTAAATAACAACCAAAACATCGTCAATGAGCTACAAAATCGCTACCCTTTCGATTGATCTTAAATCTAGAAATTTTATACTAAACCCTAAATCAAAACCAACTCTAAAACATCAACTAAACTATGCCAAAGCGTAGAACTTACCTAGAGCGTTGATTTGGAGAAGAAAACTCGAAGAGAAAACACCGGAATAGAAGGAGAGGATCGATCGTTGGAGGGACGGTGAAGGAGGAAAGAAAATCGTGAGGGGCTCACGTTGGAGAGGAGGGAAAATGAAAGGAAAAAGGAGGAGTTTAGGTTTTATAAAATTTTGACTTCCTAAATTACCATTTTGCCCTTAGTTCAATTCCTTTAATTCGTTCACTATCGATATGGTTTTTCTAAAAATTTACTTATTCTTCTAAAAATTCCCATAAACCCTTAGGACACTAAATACACCTCATGCTCATTAGACGGCCCTATATTTCTTATTTACAAAAATACCCTTGGAGCGTAAAATCCGAAAAACTCGGATGTTACATCCTTCCCTCTTTATTTAGAATTTTGTCCCCAAAATTTCGTACCTGAACAACTCTGGATATCTGTCCATCATATCCTGTTGGCGCTCTCAAGTCGCTTCTTCTACATTTTGATTTCTCCACAACACCTTAACAAGTGGGATTGACTTATTGCGTAAAACTTTCACAGCGTACTCCATAATTTGCACTGGCTTCTCTTCGTAAGTTAAGGTCGGCTGTATCTCAAGACTAATCAGTTGTACCACGTGCATCGGATCTCGAACACATTTTCTCAACATCGACACGTGGAATACGTTATGTACACCCTCCATAGACAACGGCAACTGAAGCTTATACGTTGTAGCTCCAATCCTCTCTGTAATCAGAAACGGTCCAACAAATCATGGATTCAGCTTCCCTCTCTTACCAAAACAAACCACACCCTTGAACGGTGAAACCTTCAAAAACACCTCATCACCAACTAAGAACTCCAAATTTCATCTTCTTCGGTCGGCATAGCTCTTTTGGCGACTCTGTGCAGTTTCCATTCTTTGTCTGATCAGAGCAACCTTCTCAGATAGCTGTTGCAAAATTTCTGGTCTAATCAACTTAGCTTCACCCACTTCATCCCAATATAGTGGCGACCTACACTTTCTGCCATACAACACTTCATACGGAGCCATACCAATCATGGACTGATAACTGTTATTATACGCAAATTCAACCAACGGCAAATATCGGCTCCAAGATGTTTGAAACTCTAGCACGCACGCTCTCAGCATATCCTCAAGTATCTGAATCGTCCTTTCAGATTGTCCGTCAGTCTGTGGGTGGAAAGCCGTGCTAAAAGTTAACTTAGTACCCATAGCGCTTTGTAAACTTTTCCAAAATCTTGAAGTAAATCTGGGATCTCGGTCCGAAACAATCGACACAGGAACCCCGTGCAATTTTATAATCTCCTGGACATATAACTCATCAAACTGATTCATCGTGTAAGTCATCTTTACTAGAAGGAAATGAGCCATTTTCGTCAATCTATCGACTACAACCCATATACTATCATGCCCTTTTATTGTCCTCGGCAATCCAACTATAAAGTCCATTGTAATGTGATCCCATTTCCACTCGGGAATCGATAGAGGTTGTAACATCCCACCGAGCCTCTGGTGTTCTGCCTTAACTTGTTGATAGACAAGGCAGCACTGTACATAACTGGCCACATCACGCTATATTCGACCACCAATTAAGCACCTTCAGATCCCGGTACATCTTGGTGTTACCCGGATGCAGTGAGAACGACGATGAGTGGGCCTCTGCCAAAATCAATTTCCTCAACTCTTCATCCTTTGGAACATACCAACGGTCCCGAAACTTCAAAATGCCATCCTCCGAATAACTGAATTCGGAAGACATATCGATCAACTTGGTCACAATAGCTTCCTTTTCCTCCGAGTCTATCTGTTGAGCCTCCTTAATTTTGTCCAAAAGAGTAGGCCGTATAGTCAAGTCAGCAAGTAGGGCCGAAAGCTCTGAAACTACTTCGAGTTCATGCCTCTGAATCTCCTTTTTCAATGAAGCTGGCATACAGCAAACGACTGACTCCTTGGTCTTAGGCATCCTACTCAACGCGTCTGCCACCGTATTCGCCTTTCTTGGATGGTACTTGATTTCAAAGTCGTAATCCTTCACAAATTCTAACCATCTCCTTTGCCTCATGTTCAAATCTTTCTGCGTAAAGAGATACTTTAAACTCTTATGGTCTGAAAACACTTCGCACTTTTGACCGTAAAGATAGTGCCTCCATATCTTCAACGCAAATACTACCGCTGCCAATTCTAAGTCATGCGTCGGATAGTTCTGCTCATAAGTCTTCAATTGTCTAGAGGCGTAGGAAACTACTTTTCCATCCTGCATCAATATGCATCCCAATCCTACTTTGGACGCGTCACAATAGATACTAAACATTCCATTCTCCATGGGCAAAATCAACTATGGCGCCGTGGTCAACTTTTGCTTTAAGGTCTGAAAACTTTCCTCACATGCCTTAGACCACAAATGTAACACCCAACAACTTCAACCAGGTGACTCCCTAACTGTATTAACAGTCAAGAACATTCAATCTTCACGGTTTAGAGTTTTATCCCAAGAATAACTAATTTCATGTGGAATTAAACTAGGTTGGATGGTAAAGTTGTAATAATGGAGGGTGATGACCAGTATATAAAGAAAAATGAAATGTTTTAAACCTCATTTAAGCCACTGTAGCCGACACCTTCCTTTTCGGCGATTTCTTCTCTCCCAAGCTCTTGCTCTCTGCTTTCAGCATACTCTCTTCGACGATCGGTTTTCTCTGCCACTACTCGACTACTCTGTGCCTGAGGTATGCAATAGACAACGTAGCTATCTGTTAGTTTGCTAGCCCTATTTTCTACTCGACATTGGAGTTTTGGATTTTCCAATGGCCGACTAATAATAAGAACATTTGAAATCTGTAAGTGG
This sequence comes from Begonia masoniana, assembly GCA_022432975.1. Classification (NCBI taxonomy): domain Eukaryota; kingdom Viridiplantae; phylum Streptophyta; class Magnoliopsida; order Cucurbitales; family Begoniaceae; genus Begonia; species Begonia masoniana. Next base: position 56,277,439 of record CM039502.1, read on the forward strand.
GAATGTTTTTATCAAATCGATTCTGGACAATTAAAACAACCACCCCTGAGTTATCGATAATCGAATCTGTCTGTTTTGGTTTTGGGATTTCAGACTACATTGAGCATTAAACTAAGAATTCGGGAATGACTCTTAGCTATTAGACCCTAGGATGACTTGTGAGTAGAACTTTTAGGATTTTGTTTTAACTACTGTAATGTAAATGTTTTAGGTAAAGAAGTCTGAGGAAAAGGAGCTCTCATTGCTAAGGACACCAGGTAAGTGAATGTATAGGATTTCTGGCCAATAGGGCCCTACATCACAAGGATGCAAGATAGTAACTGATATGACGATTAGAGGTTATTATGCTACAGTCTAGTACTTATGTTGACGTTTAGTCTAATGGTAAGTTTTCATACTGGATGAATGTTCTGTTCTGTAGCCTGAATGAGTTAAGATTTCCCATGTTCATGCATTATCAATGTTTTATGCACATGAAAATGTTTTAAAAGCATGCTTTCTCATGACAAGATAAGATGATAAAATCCCTGCAACGTGGTTGAGTGAGGGTTGGGGGCGGTTCGGCGTATGTCACAGTCCAAAGAAGGACATATGAATACGACCCGCAGTAGGGACCATGATCAAACTCACTGTCGAACCCCCTTTACCGGCACAAATCTTCTCTCATTCCACAAAACTTAATTGATGAATATGAACAATGATTACGAATGATGGTTATGATTCACGATTATGGATGATGATTATGAACAAGAAAAGACTTATGACCATGTATTTCTCTGAATTATGCATTCACGCATTCATGTTATTGTTGCATTCCTTACTAAGCATTAGGCTTATAGTTGAACCTTATGATGTAGGTGAAGAGTTAATAGGTGAGGATTCCCAATTCCAAGAGAACATTTAAAGCTGGTTGCTGAAGGATGCTCAGTGTGACAGTGCAAGGTTGGATAGGTGATTAAGCTCCTTGATTGTGCTCATAGTAAGTCAGAAAAGTTTATGATGAACAGATGACTAAGAAGAACAGAATTTCTTATAACAATGAGATTCGAATTTGAATGGTTTGTCTTTAGAGTCTGATTACGATTTTAAGGATTATTGAATAGTTTGTTTTGCTTAAGCCTTCCGCTATGCGTATTTTGAATGAGTTTATGATCCTTACTCATTGAGGTTTATAGTTACTGAGTTAAGATTCGGGTGAGTTATGGTATGTTCTATTGGATGAGGTTGTTTGATGATTATGGTGTTTGCTGCCGTGTGATAGAAGTTGGATAAGATAATCATCCGGCTGACGTCATCGGCAGATGTAGAGAGTTTAAGCCATCGGATGATGGAAGTGCTATTTTGTCGTCTAGCGATCGGCAGATGTAGAGTGTTTGAGCCATCGGATGATGGAAGTGCTATTTTGTCGACTAGCGATCGGCAGATGTAGAGTGTTTGAGCCATCGGATGATGGAAGTGCTATTTTTTCTTCTAGCGATCGGCAGATGTAGAGAGTTTAAGCCATCGGATGATGGAATTGCTATTTTGTCGACTAGCGATCGGCAGATGAAGAGTGTTTAAGCTATCGGAAGATGTAAGTATAGTTTGTCTTCTAGTTACCGGATGATGTGAGGGTTTCCTTGTCGTTTAGTGACCGGGTCATGTGTTAATTATGCACGTGAGGAGCACATGTCCATCGGATGATGTTCCCTTATTTCATCGGATGATGTAGAGAGTTTCTTTACCGGATGGTATAAACACGGTTTTGTCGTCTAGGGACCAGTAGATGTGGTTTTGTTCCTCTATCGGTAGATGCAGTCTAAAGCTAAAAGTTTTCCTTCACTAGCCGATACACATTGCACTGCTCGCCGGCAGATGCGTAATGTTTTCCTTGCCGGTTGAGGCTTAGCGAATTGCGTATGACATCTTGAGTTAAATTATGTTTCAAAAAAAATAAAATACACTACTAATAATGAATCATGTGTGAGTAATAAAAAGTGAATAATTAAGAAAGATATGGTTTATGCGACGATCCCTCTGGGGTTGTTACAACAAATATTTCACTTCCTTCTTAGTTAAATTCGTCAAAGGCTTGGCTATAATTGAGAACCCTTCAATAAACTTCCGATAATACCCAGCCAGGCCTATGAAACTTTGCACTTCACTTGCATTCCTCGGCTGAGGCCACTCCTTCACGACTTGAATCTTAGCCGGATCTACCGAAACTCCTTCTTTCAAAATTACGTGGCCTAAGAAATTCACCTAATTCAACCAAAATCCGCACTTGGAAAACTTAGCATACAATTGGTGTTGCTTCAACGTCTCTAACACGGCCCTCAAGTGCTTTGCATGTTCTTCTTCATTTCGGGAATATATCAGAATGTCATCTATGAACACTATCACGAACTTATCCAGAAACTCCCGAAATACTCTGTTCATGAGATCCATAAAAGCCGCCGGGGCATTCGTCAGACCGAAGGACATAACTCTAAATTCATAGTGCCTATAACGTGTTCTAAAAGCAGTTTTTGGTATATCCTAGTCCTTAATCTTCAATTGGTTGTACCCTGACCGTAAATCAATCTTCGAGAACACACTGGCCCCATGCAACTGATTGAACAGGTCATCAATCCTCGGTAGTGGATACTTATTTCTGATGGTTAATTTATTCAACTCTCGGTAATCCACACACATTCTTAAGGAACCATCTTTCTTCTTTACGAATAAGACCGAAGCGCCCTAAGGAGAAACACTCTGCCGTACAAAACCCTTGTCTGTTAGCTCTTTCAGCTGAATGTACAACTCTTTTAGTTCAACCGGTGCCATTCTATAAGGATTCTTAGACACTGGCGCTGCACCAAGAATAATTTCGATAGTAAACTCTATTTCTCGATCTGGAGGCAAGCCGAGCAACTCGTCCAGAAACACTTCTGTAAAGTCCTTAACTACCGGAATGTCACACAACTTCAACTCACTTCGCATAATTACATCCTCAACACTGGCTATAAATCCGTAACATCCATGCTTCATCGAGTATAGGGCATTCACGGGCAAGTTAGGCAACTCGTCTAAGAACACTTCCTTAAGGCTATCAACTGCCAAAATGTCACATAGTTTTAATTCATCTTGCATTCGTACATCTACAATACTCGCTATAAAACTGAAACATCTGGGTTTTATCGAGTACAGGGCACACATCGACGTTACTAGAGGCATCCTACTCGAACGGAGGGTCGCTCGAAAGAAATAATTCTCCCCATTTGGGGGTCTAAAATCTACCACACCTGACCGGCAATTGATTGTGGCATAATGCCAAAACAACCAATCCATGCCCAAGATTACATCGTACCCCTTCATACATATGACGATCAGGTTCGCATAAAGCCGCCGACCACCAATAGATATAACCTCTCCCTATATTGCTTGGTCGGAATGTAAAAGCTCCCCGGAGGGCAACATGACACTATAACTACGATCAGCTGGGGCGGAGTGTAGTTTCCACTTAGATACATAATACTGTGCTATGAATGAGTGGGTTGCCCCCGTGTCAATTAAAACGTGAGCTGCATGTCCACAAACCAGAAAAATACTTGATACAACTGAAGGCTGAGCAGCTTCCTCATCTTCAATAAGGGCAAAGATCCTAGAAGGACCACCCGGGGGTCTCTTGGTCAATCCAGGACAATCTACGGCCTTATGCCCCACCTTATCACATCTGAAGCATCGACCCGTATACTACTTACATTCGCCCAGATGATATTTCTGACAGATAGGGCACAAAGGAGCCAGTGGTGCCCCTTGTTGGCGTTTGCCCTTGTCTTGAGCTCTAGGCATCTCATTCGACCGTTTGACACCACGTTGTGGTTGTGGCTGCCAACCTCAGTTCTGTTGTGGCTGTACTTCTCTAATAAACCTCCTCGACACTTCTCTTTGTCGCTGCAGTTTCATTTCAATGTCATCAAGCTCGAGGGCCTTGGCTACAACTCGATGATACGGCATATCCTCAACTTCTGCCGTCTTCACTTCTTTCAAGATCTCCAATTTCAAACCTTGGACAAACTGGTATATTTTATCTTCTTCATCGCTGACCATCATACCTGCATATCTGGACAATGATTCAAACCTGCGCACATACTCGGCCACAGATCCTGTCTGGCATAGCTGAGAGAACTCGGCCCTCTTGTTGGCTCGAAGTGCACGGTTGAGATACTTGTTGTAGAATATTGTCTTGAACCTCTGCCATGTCATGACCACTACATCTGTAGTGACCATAACTGAATCCCACCAGAACACGGCATCCTTCTCCAGGTTAAACACCGCACACGTTACTTTGTCCACTTCCTCTAACTTCGCATAAGTGAACATACTTTCAAGTTTGCGGATCCACTCTTCAACACTAGTGGGATCCGAGGACTGTCCATCGAAAGTTGGGGGCCTAAGCCGTCTGAACCTCTCTCCACTTAGTTCCCAGGAATTGTTACCCTGTCCACCACCGTTTCCATCCCTGTTGAGTAAGATTCCTATTTGTTCGGACTGTTGACGCACTATTTCCATTAGTTGGCTATTAGGAATTTCATCGTCTTGTCTAGGTGCTCTCGGCATTTTCTCCTTCCTAGACACATTAGACAATACAACAATATAAATATCTAGGAATCATACTTAAACTTAAACACTTACAGTCGATGGAGAGTTCCCGTGCGGCGGTGTGTTTTGGCAGGCAATCCTCAGAATCGCTCTGATACAATAGTTGTAACAACCCCCACCCGGTCAGGGCCGTCACGGCCTAACTATAACTTACTTCTAACTTAGCCTTCTTAATTTTGACATACAAATATTTTCTTCTTTTTTTTTTTTTTTTACAAACACTTCCCTTAACACTTTAAATAAACTAAAACCAAATAAACAAAATCAATAACATACAGGGGGCAAAAATCGTCAATTGCAAGCCAAAGGAGGGGCAACTGATCGCCCCTCCTTACTGGAGATCTGTCGCCAAAAAAAAAAGAAAACAAACGAGGGGCGATCGATCGCCCAATTTGGGGCGATCATTCGCCCCGTATGATCACCCAGGCTATCGCCTAACGCCCAGCGATCGCCTAACGCCCAGCACGCACGGCATGCGGCCGAGGAGATCGTTCGCCACGAGTGGCGAACGATCGCCACCTCCTCTGGAATTGGCAACCAAATTCCAGAGGGGGTGGCGAACAATCGCCAACGAGGGCGATTGTTCGCCAGGACACCGTCCTGGCGCGCGCGCCTGTCCAGCGCGCACCAGCGCCTGGCCGCGCGCCCACCTGTGCCCTTCTCCCTCCTTTTCTAGACTTAGCCAAATTTTTCCCTTTTTAACATCTCCTCTTCACCTTAAACCTTCCAAAAACATTCCCAACCACATTAGACTCACCATACTTCAAACTCCCAACAAAAGACGACTAAAAACATACCCGAATCTATGTTTAAAATTCATTAAAATAAACCGCATGTATAATTCTAAAACCCGAATGTATCCCTACCATTTAACACCTAAAATCATCAAACGCAATCCAACCAAATCCACAAACCAACATCACTATAAACATTTGAATCCTTGAATCTTTTCCAAAACGAATTCATTTATCAAATCATTCAAAACAACACTTTACTCCAAACCATTATCCACTATAATCCTCAAAATGTCAAACTTTTCTATACACCCTAAAATCTTTTAAGCAACTTATATTATTTTAATTCACAACCAATTACCACAAAACGACTCAGAGCACACCCACGGGTCATCGCACCTAGCCAAAACACATCCCGTCGCCACGAGCTCCGCCCATCGACCACCTATGCCCGATCATCAGGAGGAAGTTCCTCACCTTCGTTATCGTCACCTACATCATACGATAAACACATTAAGCCTAATGCTTAGTAAGGAGATGCACTAAAACATGAGTATACATAATGCATGGTTTTTCAAAACATGTACATTTATCATTTATTCACTTCACATAGCTTATACATATATATCATTAGTCATGAGTAGGCACAGGCACCACCTCGTCTACCCTGTAGACCAAAACACTTGCCATGAGTCGCCATTAACGTAATACCGTGCCATGAGTTGCCATTAATGTACGTTGTGCCCTACTCATCCTCCGACTTTACATTACTTTACTTCGTTTACTTGAAAACGTGAATGCACAAACATATCATTAAATCTTAAAAGAGCAAACATGATACATGAGGAATAGTACTACAAAGCAATCATTCAAACATTCATGACGTGTATAAACGAACCTAACCAACTACTCATAGGAAACGTCCTAGTCTACCCGACTCTTTAGAATCCAAAAATCATGAAAACATCATTAAGACATTTAGTTTCTAACATCGACATAATGTAGGGCTTTAGGAGCCGGAAACCTAACACCACTTACCTGGAATCCTAGCTATGTCGAGCACCGTTCTTTGAGAGCTTGGGTCACCTAAGACATTTTCGTAACATGTCATTAGTATCGATTCTAATACGTAAATTTCAAAACTAAACCAAAACCCGAGCTAAGACTATTTTTCTTAAAACTCATATTCACTTCATTCGGGCATTTCGTCGAGCACAATGCTCTCACCAACTACTTAACTCCATTAATGGTGTTTTACTAACTTCCAACCACCAAAACCTAACCATAAATATTCACCCACACCATTAATTCACTCTACCAACCTAAATAACAACCAAAACATCGTCAATGAGCTACAAAATCGCTACCCTTTCGATTTATCATAAATCTAGAAATTTTACACTAAACCCTAAATAAAAACCAACCCTAAAACATCAACTAAACTATGCCAAAGCGTAGAACTTACCTAGAGCGTTGATTTGGAGAAGAAAACTCGAAGAGAAAACACCGGAATAGAAGGAGAGGATCGATCGTTGGAGGGACGGTGAAGGAGGAAAGAAAATCGTGAGGGGCTCACGTTGGAGAGGAGGGAAAATGAAAGGAAAAAGGAGGAGTTTAGGTTTTATAAAATTTTTACTTCCTAAATTACCATTTTGCCCTTAGTTCAATTCATTTATTTCGTTCACTATCGATATGGTTTTTCTAAAAATTTACTTATTCTTCTAAAAATTCCCATAAACCCTTAGGACACTAAATACACCTCATGCTCGTTAGACGGTCCTATATTCCTTATTTACAAAAATACCCTTGGAGTGTAAAACCCGAAAAACTCGAGTGTTACATAATGCATACGAAAACACAATGCACACCCTCACATACAACCCTAACACATGTGATTTCTAACTCTCGGTTGTGTTCAACTCGTTCTCGTTTCATAACCCTTCACTTCCACTTGTGAGTCAAGCGGATACCTATCCTAACAGGATGGTCACGCGTTGACTACACAGAGCCAGATCCGAGGCACTCATCGAGTTCACACACGGGACGGCCATACATGATCTTCTCCCACGTCGATCAATGAACCTTGTTCATTATCAACTCTCTTGTAGACACCTCCCGAACTGTCATTCTTTCATACACTAATTCGCGACGAGGTGACTCAACAAGACAACACCGTGCATCTTTTGTGATAACCTCCCGAATTGCCATTCTTTCAGGCACTATTCGCGACGAGGCTACTCCACAAGAGACCACTGCAAATCTTTTGCGGAACCCTCCCGAACTGCCATTCTTTCAGGCACTATTCGCGATGAGGCGACTCCACAAAATTTCACATTTGCCTCACATATCTTTTTATCATTACATTTCACTTTCGCAATTACAAACGATGCTCAAAACACGTATTTCGTAGTTTGAAAACCATGATGCATGTCACATACAATGCACAACACAAGACAAAACAAAACAACCAAATAAACAATTCCCTACCGTTCCATGGTGTAGGCCCGATGGCAAAAGTCACATATCCACTACTTACCTGGTTGATCCAAAATCATTTCGTCCCTTCGTCCCACCGAACTACACGCTCGATTACCTAACAATTTAGGAAAATGTACTTAGTAACAACCTAAGGGATTTAAAACAATCAATTAACTCAACTAACACTAACTTTTCAACTAAAATCCACCAAACCCGATTTTTATGCAAGTTTTTACCGTCCACATTCAAACGGCCATAACTTTCTCATTTTTCAATGGATTTCGACGTGCCACCCCAACTCGGAAACCTCTACACGTCTACTATCCATTGAAACACTCAAATTAACCAAATAAATTCAATGGCAAATCCAAAAGTCCAGAAAACAGAATCGGCCATATATTGTGCAAAACCGATTTTTCCGAACTCATTTCAAATTCTTAATCTAACTCCATAAACTACCTAACCCAATTCATTCAACAACCAAATCATCAAATTTGGAAAGAAAACCAACCCTTAAACTCCATTTTCGGACTTTATCATTTAGGGTTTTCAAACCCTACACAATCTTCACCAAAACTACCCTAAAACCTCTAAAAAACCCCTTAACGTTTAAAACTTAAAGCCCCAACAAAACTAACCTTAAATCCCTTGAAATCTCTTGATGAAATGAAGAAAATGGGGCTTCAATGGCTGCCAAGGAAAATCGTGGAGGGCAAGGGGAAGAAGATGACTAAACTTTACAATTTTACTTTTTTTTAACTAAAAATTTTTCTACTTTTAATTACCCTCCACAAATTTCTTTAAAAATAAAATTTAAACCCCTCCCTCTTCTCTTTAATCCCAACGTGGCTGCCACCCACCTCCCCCTCCTTTAATTTTTTTCTAACTCATTTTCTATTGGTTGATATAAATACATTTGACTTTTCAAACCATTTGGTTTGAATTGTCAAACCACTTTTCCTTCCCTTCTTCCAACGTGGAGCCTCCTAAAACCACAATTTCTACTTCATTCCTATTGGATCACATATGCTTTGAACTTTCAACAACAATTTCTATTGGTTGTTTGTTATGTTCTTATGATTTTTTTCTTCCCACTTTATATACTAATATAACTTGGTAGAAAAATCTTAGAACTAACCTTAACCTCTTCTAATAGTCTAATCTAAGGGTTACATATGTTTTAGGAAAATTCTGGGTGTTACAGTGAGAGTGAGATTACTTTCATTATTTAGTTTGTGGATATTCTACTTATAACGAATGATAAAGATTTATTACATTAAGTAAAATAATTTATCTATAACAACCTTGAGATGAGGGACATAGATAATATATCTTTTGTTATTGACATTAAGATACGAATAGATAATTTTGGGAAAAAATTTGTATTTGTCTCAAGATTTCTATATCATTAAAGGTTTATAGAGATTTTGTAACGACACGGGGAGGATCGCCACGAAATTCTTGACTTTACATAAACATTAATTCATATTTGAACTCCTTTCTCCTTCTCTATTTTTTTTTTCTTTAATGACAGTATACCTAACAGGCTTAAAGACTTCAACTTAACGGATGGAAAATTAGTCCCTCGTACATGCTTCCAATCGACGTACAAGTTGCATGGGTCTGCATGCATCAACCGATAGATATTGCGTCTTCCGGATGGCACGTGCACCCCACATGACTCATTTAAACACCTATCGGCAGATGCGAATACTCGCATCGACCGACGATCACGTGCATCTCGTGTGACCAATTAAACATCTACCGATAGACGTGTGAGATTCACGTGTTCATCTAAGACATCTTCCGATAGCTTACAAGCTCTATATCATCCGATCACTAAACGACAAATTATCATTTACATCATCCGGCGAAGAAATATACTTCAACTTCCGGTGAAATAGGGAAACATCATCCGATGGACATGTGCTCCCCACGTGCATAATTAAAACATAACCCGGTCACTAAACGACAAGAAAACCCTCACATCGTCCGATGGCTAAACACTCTACATCTGCCGATCGCTAGACGACAAAATAGCACTTTCATCAGCCGATGGCTTAAACACTACATCTGCCGATCGCTAGACGACAAAATAACACTTTCATCATCTGATGGCTTAAACACTACATCAGCCGATCGCTAGACGACAAAATAACACTTTCATCATCCGATGGCTTAAACACTACATCTGCCGATGACGTCAGCTGGATGAATGCCTCATCCAGCTTCTATCTTACGGCAGTAAAACACTATAATCATCAAACAACCTCATCCAACAGAAAATACTACAATTCACCCAAATCTTAACCTGGAAATTATGAACCCTAATGAGTAAAAACCATATCCCATACAAGATACACATAGCGGAAGGCTTAAGAAAAACAGACCATTCAATAATCCTTAAAATCGTTAACAGACTCTGAAGTCAAACCATTCAAAATCCGAATCTTATTGTTATAAGAAAACTCTATTCTACTTAGTCATCTGTTTATCATAAACTTCTCTGACTTACTAAGGGTATAACCAGGGAACTTGATCGCCTATCCAGCCTCCACTGTCACACTGAGTATCCTCCAGCAACCAAGCTTAGACATCTTCATTGACCTTGTGTTCCTCACCTGAAAACTCGTCACCTACATCATAGGGTTTAAACTATAAGCCTAATGCTTAGTAAGGAATGCAACACTACATGGATGCATGAATGCATAATTTGGAAAAAATTCACATGCTCATAAGTCTTTTCTTGTTCATGTCTTTGCTCGTAATCATCATTCATAGTCATAGATCATATTCATCATTCATAATCATTGATCATATTCATCATTCATAGTCATTGATCATATTCATCATTCATAATCATTGATCATATTCATCATTCATAGTCATTGATCATATTCATCATTCATAATCATTGATCATATTCATCATTCATAGTCTTTGTTCATATTCTTTGTTTAGGTTGTGTGGATCAAGAGAGGATTTGTGCCGGTAAAGGGGGTTCGACAGTGAGTTTGATCTTGTTCCCTACTGCGGGTCATATTCATATGTCCTTCTTTGGACTGTGACATACGCCGAACCGCCCCCAACCCTCACCTAATCCACGTTGCATAAATCTTATACATATACATATATACATACATATCTTGTCCATGGAAAACATGCGTTAAAACATTTTCTTATGCTTGAGAAACATTCGTGATGCATGAACATGAGAGCTTTTAACTCATCAACTATGACAAGGATCATACCAGAGCAGACAACTTCACATTCACTAACAGGTCATCACATGGTGTAACTCGCAACATACATAAATCCTTCAAGTGCAGACAAGCTCATAATCATAAGGTAAACATTAGACATCTCAACCTAGTACTCCCACGATGTAGGGCTCTATTAGCCGGAAATCTTAATACATTCACTTACCTGGTCTCCTTAGCACTTGAGCTCCTTTCTCTTCAAACTTCTTCACCTAAACATTTACATTGCAGTAGTTAAAATAAAATCCTAATAGTTCTAATCTCGAGTTATCCTAAGATCTAATAGCTAAGAGTCCTTGCCGAGTTCTTAGTTTAATACTCAATGTAACCCGAAATCCTAAAATCAAAATAGACGGATTCGATAATGATAACTCAGGGTTGGTTGTTTTAAATGTCCAGAATCGATTCAGAATGACATTACCAATCTCGGGTTTCAAAATGTTCTTATCAATACTCGGCCATTGAAGAATCCAAAACTTCAATACATAGCTGAAAACAGAGCTAATAAACTAACAGATAGCCACATTGTCTAATGCATACCTCAGGCGCAGAGTAGTCGAGTGGTGGCGGAGTAAACCGGCCGTCGAGGAGAGTTTGCTGATAGCAGAGAGTAAGGACTTGCGAGAGAAGAAATCGCCGGAAAGGGTGGTGTCGGCTACAGTGGTTTAAATGAGGTTTGAATCATTTCCTTTTTCTTTAAATACTGGCCTCAATCCTCCATTATTACAACTTTGCCACTCAACTTAGTTTAGATCCACATGTAATTAATTAAGCTTGACATAAATCCTAAACTACGAAGATTAAATATTTATGACCGTTAATACAGTTAAGAAAATCACCTGGCCATTAACTCGGGTGTTACATCCACCCCTCCTTAAACAAAATTTTCGTCCCCGAAAATTGATCAAACAAACAACTCTGGATACTTGTCTAACATGTCCTGTCGTCGCTCCCACGTGGCTTCTTCAATGCCATGATACTTCCATAAAACTTTGACCAACAGAATCTCTTTATTCCTCAGAGTCTTAATTGCGGATTCCAATATCTGCACTAACTTCTCTTCATATGTTAGTGTCGGCTCAATCTCAAAATCCACTGGTTTAACAACTTGTGTAGGGTCCCGTATACATTTCCTTAACATTGACACGTGGAAAACATTATGAACTTTATCCAATGATGGAGGCAACTGCAGTCTGTAGGCTGTACTACCGATTCTAGCTATAACAGGGAATGATCCAATAAATCGTGGATTAAGCTTTCCCCTTCTGCCAAATCTTAGTACTTCTTTAAATAGTGAAACCTTCAGGAAAACTTCATCACCAACAGCAAATTCAAGATCTCTCCTCCTTTGGTCTGCATAACTTTTCTGTCGGCTTTGTGCAGTAATCATCCTCCTCTTAATAGTGGCAATCTTGTCTGACATCTGCTGTAACATCTTGGGACCTATGAGTTTTGCTTCACCAACTTCATCCCATTACAGAGGTGATCTACATTTCCTACCATACAACACCTCATAAGGTGCCATACCTATGGAGGACTGGTAACTATTGTTGTAAGAGAACTCAACCAAGGGTAGGTATGTAACGACCCCGGCCAGGAGCCGTCACGTGTTCATATTCTTTCATTAATCGTTTGCTTGACTTTTACTATTATTACATTCACTTACTATCTCTCAACAGACTTTCACATTTAACATATATTTTTTTTTTTTAAAACTGGTAATAGAAACGCAGAACCATTAAGGAAGACGAACCCTCTCGTGCCCGACTTCCCACGCCTCGTCGGCTCAACCTTCACAGAGTCGAGCGACTAGACTCGGTCATTGGCTTCTTGACAATTTCGGGAAAAGAGGAGGTGCCCTCAATTCTCTTAACTTAATACCACTCGGGTTTGCATGGGTTGCATGCGTTGACAACCCTCAGAAATTTAGTCGTCCGGTCATCACGTGCATTACGCGTGACTCGCTTAACATCACCTAAAAGGAGACGTCTTCCGGTGGGCACGTGGGTCTCGCATGCTAAATTAAAACATCATCTGGTCGCTAATCGACAAAACACATTTTACATCTTCCGGTCGCTAAGCGACAACACACATTTTACATCTTCCGGTGACGTCATCCGGAAGACTAAACCATCATACAACTATCCTTCGGCATCTGCCGATGACGTCAGCCAGAAGACTAAACCAACAAACAACTACCCTTCGGCATCTGCCGATGACGTCAGCCGGAAGACTAAACCATCAAACAATTAACTCTCGGCATCTGCCGATGACGTCAACCGGAAGACTAAACCATCAACAACTATTCCTTCGGCATCTGCCGATGACGTCAGCCGGAAGACTACCTCTTCCAGCTTCCGTCTTACGGTAGAGAACTCTAAATCATCAAATGACTCATTCCAACAGTAAGAAAACACAACTCATTCAAAATGCATATAGCGGAAGACTTAAGCAACAGACCATTTATAAATCTATATAATCATTCCCTGACTCAGTGATCCACTAGACAGTTTCAAAGCTCAACGTTTTAAAAAAATCTCATCCTACTTAAACTACCATATTCTTTAACATACTGTAACATAAGAGTCTTAACCAGGGGTCATAAATCGCCTCTCCAGTCCCGCACTGTCACCTTGAGCATCCTCCAGCAACCAGCCTTAAGCATCCTCTTTGCACATAACATCCTCACCTGAACCTTCTTCACCTACACCATAAGGTTTAACTATAAGCCTAATGCTTAGTAAGGAATGCATGCTGACAGATATACATGAGTACACAATTTAAAGAGACATAAGTTCATAAACCATTCATCATTCGTGTTCATCTTTATCATTTACATGACATGTATTAAGGCAGGAGACGAGGGAGGAAGACAGGGGTACATAGTCATTTGCCTATCGCGGCAGACATACATAATCATTTGCCTATCGCGGCAATCATGATACATCACTCGGCCTCCCCAGTGGGAGAATTCGCGAGCCATACATATCATTAACTCGGCCTCCACCAGTGGGAGATTTTGCGAGTCATACATATCATCAACTCGGCCTCCACCAGTGGGAGAATTCGCGAGTCATACATAACATAGTCTTTCCCCGCTCTGCACTTAATCTTGGTTACATTTGCTTTTCATGTTCTCAACTTAATCATAACATGAACACAGTGCATAGACATAAAGTTCATAGAGAGAAGTCATATCATGAGGACAAGTAAAACATCCTGTAACTTTACATTTACTTACACAACTTCTTCATATCGTGGAAATAACAAATCATAGTCAATAAGCTAACATCTCAGTGATTTCCTAATACCCTTGCGGTGTAGGGCCCTAGTGGCCGGAAATCTTAACACATTCACTTACCTGGATTCCTTAGCAATCCGAGCTTCTTTCCTTTAGACTTCTTCACCCTAAACATGTACATTACAGTAGTTAAAACAAAGTCCTAATAGTCCTAATCATAAACCATCCTAGGATCTAATAGTTAAAGTCATTCCGATTCCTCTGTTTGACACACTACAGTCTGAAATCCGAAACTAGGTGGACAGGTTTTACCATTGATTAAATCCGAGTTGGTTACTTTGAAATGTTCAGAATCGATTCGGGATGACATTTCTACTCCCAGATTTTAAAAGGTCATAAACTACTCGGCCACTGCTAAAATCCGAACTCAGTGCCGAGCTGAAAACAGAGCTCTATTTACTAATGAATGACTACATTGTCCATTTCGTACCTCGGGTGTGGATTTGCAGAGAAGAGCAAGCTCGAAACCAGCCGTCGGTAAAGGGAAGTTCTGGTAGCCGAGAGCAAGAACTTGGGAAAGAAGGAATCGCCGAGAGGGAATGTCGGCTACAGTGGTAATAAATGAGGTTTAAGGTTTCCATTTCCTATTTATACCTAATCCATCAATTCTAATTACTAAACTGCCACCCAACCTAGTTTTACTCAACTTGTAATAAATTTGTCTTAACATTAAATTTAAATCATA
This sequence comes from Begonia masoniana, assembly GCA_022432975.1. Taxonomy (NCBI): domain Eukaryota; kingdom Viridiplantae; phylum Streptophyta; class Magnoliopsida; order Cucurbitales; family Begoniaceae; genus Begonia; species Begonia masoniana. The sequence continues at coordinate 56,292,520 of CM039502.1, forward strand.
ACGGTTAAATAAGAGAGTGACAATGAAAATGGTCAGAAAATCACCTGGCCGAAATGTCGGGTGTTACAAGGTATCTACTCCAAGATGTCTGGAACTCTAGCACACAAGCCTTTAGCATGTCTTCAAGTATCTGAATAGTCCTTTCAGATTGACCATCTGTCTGTGGGTGGAAGGCAGTACTTGTAACGACCCTGGGAGGATCGCCACGAAATTCATGACTTTACATAAAACTTTAACTCATATTTGAACTCTTTTCTCCTTCTTTATTTTTTTCTTTAATAACATTATGCCTAACAGGCTTAAAGACTTCAACTTAATGGATGGAAAGTTAGTCCCTCGTACTTGCTTCCAATCGACGTACAAGTTGCATGGGTCTGCATGCATCAACCGATAGACATTGCGTCTTCCGGATGGCACGTGCACCCCACATGACTCATTTAAATACCTATCGGCAGATGCGAATACTCGCATCGACCGACGATCACGTGCATCTCGTGTGACCAATTTAAAACATCTACCGCTAGACATGTGAAATTCACGTGTTCATCTAAGACATCTTCCGATAGCTTACAAGCTCTATATCATCCGATCACAAGACGACAAATTATCACTTACATCATCCGGTCACTAGACGACAAAACCATGTTTATATCATCCAGTAAAAAGACTCCTTAGATCATCCGGTGACTTTATTACACTACATCTGCCGATCGCTAAACGACAAGATAGTACTTACATCATCCGGTGAAGAAACTTACTTCATCTTCCGGTGAAATAGGGAAACATCATCCGGTGGACATGTGCTCCCCACGTGCATAATTAAAACATGACTCTGTCACTAAACGACAAGAAAACCCTCACATCGTCCGATGGCTAAACACTCTACATCTGCCGATGAAGGACATACTACATCTTCCGGTGACGTCATCCGGAAGACTCAATCGTTCGATTTCTATCATTTAACATCTACCGATGACGTCAGCCAGATGAATGCCTCATCCAACTTCTATCTTACGGCAGTTAAACACTATAATCATCAAACAACCTCATTCAACAGAGAATACTACAACTCACCCAAACCTTAACCTGGGAATTATAAACCCTAATGAGTGAAAACCATATCCCATACAAGATACACATAGCGGAAGGCTTAAACAAACAGACCATTCAATGATCTTTAAAATCGTTAACAGACTCTGAAGTCAAACCATTAAAAATATGAATCTCATTGTTATAAGAAAACTCTATTCTACTTAGTCATCTATTTATCATAAACTTCTCTGACTTACGATGGGTATAACCAGGGAACTTGATCGCCTATCCGGCCTTCACTGTCACACTGAGCATCCTCCAGCAACCAAGCTTAGACATCCTCATTAACCTTGAGTTCCTCACCTGAAAACTCGTCACCTACATCATAAGGTTTAAACTATAAGCCTAATGCTTAGTAAGGAGTGCAACACTAACATAGATGCATGAATGCATAATTTGGGAAAAACAGATGCTCATAAGTCTTTTCTTGTTCATGTCTTTGCTCATAATCATCATTCATAATCATGGATCATATTCATCATTCATAATCATTGATCATATTCATCATTCATAGTCATTGATCATATTCATCGTTCATAATCATTGATCATATTCATCATTCATAGTCATTGATCATACTCATCGTTCATAGTCTTTGTTCATATTCTTTGTTTAGGTTGTGTGGATCAAGAGAGGATTTGTGCCGGTAAAGGGGGTTCGACAGTGAGTTTGATCTTGTTCCCTACTGCGGATCGTATTCATATGTCCTTCTTTGGACTGTGACATACGCCGAACCGCCCCCAACCCTCACTTAACCCACGTTGCATAAATCTTATACATATACATATATACATACATATCTTGTTCATGGAAAACATGCGTTAAAACATTTTCTTATGCTTGAGAAACATTCATGATGCATGGACATGAAAACTTTTAACTCATCAAACTATGACAAGGATCATACCATAGTAGACAACTTCACATTCACTAACAGGTCATCACATGGTACAACTCGCAACATACATAAATCCTTCAAGTACAGACAAGCTCATACTCATAAGGTAAACATTAGACATCTCAACTTAGTACTCCCACGATGTAGGGCTCTATTAGCCGGAAATCTTAATACATTCACTTACCTGGTCTCCTTAGCACTTGAGCTCCTTTCTCTTCAAACTTCTTCACCTAAACATTTACATTGCAGTAGTTAAAATAAAATCCTAATAGTTCTAATCTCGAGTTATCCTAAGATCTAATAGCTAAGAGTCCTTGCCGAGTTCTTAGTTTAATACTCAATGTAACCCGAAATCCTAAATCAAAACGGATGGATTCGATAATGATAACTCAGAGTTGGTTATTTTAAATGTCCAGAATCTATTCGGAATGACATTACCAATCTCGGGTTTCAAAATATTCCTATCAATACTCGGCCATTAAAGAATCCAAAACTTCAATACAGAGCTGAAAACAGAGCTAATAAACTAACAAATAGCCACATTATCTAATGCATACCTCAGGCGCAGAGTAGTCGAGTGGTGGCTGAGTAAACCGGCTGTCGAGGAGAGTTTGCTGGCAGCAGAGAGTAAGAACTTGCGAGAGAAGAAATCGCCGGAATGGGTGGTGTCGGCTACCGTGGTTTAAATGAGGTTTAAATCCTTTCCTTTTTCTTTAAATACAGGCCTCAATCCTCCATTATTACAACTTTGCCACTCAACCTAGTTTAGATCCACATGTAATTAATTAAGCTTGGCATAAATCCTAAACTACGAAGATTAAATATTTATGACCGTTAATACAGTTAAGAAAATCACCTGGCCGTTGACTCGGGTGTTACAGTACTGAAGGATAACCTCATGCCAAGTGTGCTTTGTAGACCTTTCCAAAACCGGGAGGTGAACCTAGTGTCACGATCAGAGACAATAGATGCAAGAATTCCATGCAACCTAATAACTTCTTGTACATAAATATCAGCAAGCTGGTCCATCGAGTAGGTTGTCCTTACTGGTAAGAAATGGGCTGACTTTGTCAATCTATCAATCACAACCCAAATACTATCATGTCCTTTAATTGTCTTAGGTAATCCTGCAACGAAGTCCATAGCTATGTGTTGCCACTTCCACTCGGGAATAGGTAAAGGCTGAAGAGTACCTCCTGGACGTTGGTGTTCAGCTTTAACTTGTTGGCAAACCAAACATGACTCGATATACTTAGCAACATCTCTCGTTAAGTTTGGCCACCAATAGAGTAACTTCATGTCTCGATACATCTTGGTGCTTCCAGGATGCACAGAAAAGAGAGACGAATGCGCCTCAGCCAAGATTAGCTTACGTAATTCTTCATCATTAGGGACATACCATCTATTTCTAAACTTCAGAATCCCATCCTTGGAAAGACTAAACTTGGAGGTGGTGTCCTTCACCTTGTTCATCATACCGTTATTCTCCTCAGAGTCCTTCTGTTGTGCCTCTTTGATCTTTTCTAAAACCGTTTGGTTGAATGGTCAAATCGGCAAGTAAGGTTGATAACTCTGGAACTATCTCCAATTCAAACCTCAAAACTTCCGTCCTCAAAGGTATAGACATAGTTGATACAACGGGTTGCATTGTTGTTGACATCCTGCTCAATGCGTCAGCTACAGAGTTAGCCTTACCCGGGTGATACTTGATCTCAAAGTCGTAATCCTTAACAAATTCCAACCAACGCCTCTGCCTCATGTTCAATTCCTTTTGTGTAAAGAGATACTTCAGACTTTTATGGTCAGAAAACACCTCACACTGCTGTCCATATAAGTAGTGTCTCCATATTTTCAAGGCAAAAACGACAGCGGCTAATTCTAAATCATGGGTGGGGTAGTTCTGTTCATAACTCTTTAATTGCCTAGAGGCATACGCTACAACTTTACCTTCTTGCATCAAAACACAGCCCAAACCAACTTTTGATGCATCACAAAATACGCTAAACTTTCCTTCTTCGGTTGGAAGGGTCAATACTGGGGCTGTTGTTAACTTCACCTTCAATGTCTGGAAGCTATCCTCACAAGCTTCGGTCCAAGAATATTTATTGTCCTTCTTTGTCAAATTCGTCAGGGGCTTAGCTATCATAGAAAATCCTTTGATGAACTTTCTGTAATAGCCTGCCAATCCAAGGAAACTGCGGACTTCACTGGCATTCTTTTGTTGTGGCCAATCCTTTACTGCCTGAATTTTGGTCGGGTCCACTAATATGCCATTAGCAGAAACTACATGGCCAATAAAATTACGCCGGAACCGGGCGCAACAGGCGGCCAATCTACCATGGTCAGAAATGTATTTAAGGAGGAAATCGAAGTGTGCCCAAACAATGGCACAAAGCATTTAAACCACCCGCA
>CM039502.1:56297021-56309314 GCA_022432975.1 Begonia masoniana
AATTTCTTCCTTTGATCTAGATCGCTCAGTCGCCTTGCCGTGTCTCTTGCGCCAGTCGCCCTAAAATGGTCTATCACAGTCGCCATAAAGTGTGTCGCTTTGTCTCACGGGATATAGAGTCCTCTTCAGGTCGCTTTAGTCGACTCGCATCGCAAGTCGCACTTCATCTGAGCATCATAAGACGATTCAAAACACGATGTGGTCTTTCTCAATTTTATATTGTTTGTTTCATTCTGCATATTGTAATTAATTAGGGGTGATCGTTTAGAATTTGGGGCACTCATTCGGCTCACCGAGGAGAGTGCCGACCCTGTTGTTTGTTTAGTGATGGGCAGGTTATCGTTGTTAATTTTATTTGAACAATTTTAAAGTTGTGCAAATATTTATGTTTCATTCTCGTTGTTTAAGTTTAGTTTTTAAATTAAAAAAAACATAACAGAACAGCATTTAATTTGTTTGACCAGCTTAATGGTGCAAATGTTTTCTCTCAGATTGCCATTAGGTCCGGGCTATTACTAATTGATAGCAAATCTGAGGATATCCCTAAGACAGCCTTCGCACAAGATATGGACATTATGAGTTTTTGGTTATGTCTTTGGTTTGACAAATGCACAGCAACATTCATGGATCTTATAAATAGGGTGTTTCATGAATACTTAGATAAATTCGTCATAGTGTTTATTGATGATATTCTGATCTATTCACGTACTAAGGATGAGCATGCAAGGCATTTGAGTTTGGTGTTAGGAGTACTTAGACAGCACCAACTTTAGCCAAGTTTTCCAAGTGTGAGTTTTGGTTGGACAGAGTTCACTTTTTTGTCATGTGATCTCCGGTGATGGGATATCTGTCGATCCAGCCAAGGTCCAAGCAGTTAAGGAGTGGCCCCAGCCGAAGAATGCTACTGATATTAGGAGTTTTCTTGGACTTGCAGGATACTATAGAAAGTTCATTGAAGGATTTTTGAAGATTGCTACACCCCTTACTAAGTTAACAAGGAAAAATATGAAGTATATATGACTGATGAATGTGAGTATAGTTTTCAGATCTTGAAACAGAAATTGACCGATGCCCCAATATTAACCCTTCCAGTTGAAGATGTAAATTTAGCATTTATTGTGACGCTTCCAAGATTGGTCTCGGATGTGTGTTGATGCAAGCTGGTAAGGTAATAGCCTATGCTTCTAGACAGTTGAAAACACATGAGAATAATTACCCTACACATGACTTGGAATTAGCTGCAGTGGTATTTGCACTTAAGATTTGGAGGCATTATTTGTATGGACAACCTTGTGAGATATTTTCAGATCACAACAGCCTGAAGTATATTTTCACACAGAAGGAATTAAATATGAGGCAACGTCGATGGTTGGAATTTGTAAGGATTATGATTTTGAGATTAAATACCATCCCAGCAAAGCCAATGTTGTGGCTGATGCCTTGAGTAGAGTGACAACACCAACCCCAACTATGGTTTTCAACATGCCATTAGCCTTAGAGTCAGAATTCTAAAGGCTTAATTTAGAAGCAGTATCCAGTGTATCAGCTATACTTTCAGCCATAACCTTAAGGCCTACCATTATGGAGAAAATAAAGGAGGCTCAGACGAATGATGACGAATGTAACAAGTACAAGTTGCATGAATTCTACGGACAAAACAGATTTTAACTATTCTGCTGATGGAATCCTTAAGTTTAGAAATAGATGGTTTGTCCTTGCCGTTAAAGGACTTCGTGATGAGATTCTTTTGAAGCACACTCTTCCAGGTTCTCTGTTCACCCTCGGAGTACAAAGATGTACAAGGATCTTAAACAGCATTATTGGTGGCCAGGTATGAAACGAAGTATGGCAGAATATGTAGGATCATGTTTGTGTTGTCAGCAGGTTAAAGTTGAGCATCAGAGACCTGCTGGAAGGATACAACCTTTACCAGTTCCCGAATGGAAATTGGAGCAAATAACGATGGACTTTGTGGTAGGATTGCCTAGAACGACTAAAGGACATGATGCAATTTGGGTGATAGTTGACCGTCTAACCAATCAGCTCATTTCCTACCAATAAAGGTGACTTACTCGATGGATCAACTTACTGAATTGTATGTGAAAGAAATTGTTAGGTTACATGGAGTTCCAGGTACCATAGTTTCAGACCGAGACTCTAGATTTACATCTAAGTTTGGAAAAGTTTGCACAAGGCTATGGGTACACAGCTCAACTTTAGCACAGTCTTTCACCCTCAAACAGATGGACAGTCTGAAAGGACCATCCAAACACTAGAGGATATGCTTCGTGCATGCATATTGGATTTTCAAGGTTCCTGGAGTAAGTACCTATCCTTAGTAGAATTCTCTTATAATAACAGTTTTCAGGCAACTATCGGTATGGCACCGTATGAAGCACTATATGGACGAAAGTGCAGATCTCCTTTGTACTGGGACGAAATTGGTGAGGCACAGTTGCTTGATCCTGACATTGTGCAACAAACTGTTGAGAAGGTTGCCCTCATCCGCCAGAGGATCTTAACAGCTCAAAGCCGGCAGAAAAGTTATGCCGACAGAAGACGCAGGGAACTAGAGTTTGAAGTAGGTGATGAAGTTTTCCTCAAGGTATCACCATTTAAAGGAGTTGTGAGATTCGGGAAGAGAGGCAAGTTGAACCCCAGATTTATTGGACCATTCACTATTCTGAAGAGAGTTGGGAGAGCAGCCTATTAGTTGCAGCTACCGGCTTCTATGGAGGGGATACACAGTGTGTTTCATGTTTCTATGTTGAAGAAGTGCATAAGGGATCCATATCAAGTTGTAGAGCAACATGACATTGAAGTTCATCCTACCCTTACCTATGAGGAGAAACCAGTAAGGATCCTGGACTATGCAGTGAAGGTGTTGCGCAACAAAGAGGTTACTTTAGTGAAGTCTTGTGCATAACCAGAACATAGAGGAGACACCTGGGAACGTCAGCAAGACATGATGGACCAACATCTAGAACTGTTCAGGTATTGAATTTTGAGGACAAAATTCTTTTAAGGAGGGTAGATTGTAGCACCCGGTTCTATTAAACCAATTTCTATTCCGTTATTTAATAGTAAGCATGTTGTGGAGAAAATTGAGGAAAGTATTAATTAGGTTAATGAGTGACTAAGTAAGGGCATAATGGTAAATTGAGAACTTATAATGGATAACCTATTTAAGGAAAGAGGCTTTGTGATTAAATGCACTGTAGCCGCCACTCTTTCCCTACTCTCCTCTCTCGGTAATCAGCTCAAGCAGTAGAGCTCTCTAGGCGATTCTTCCATCCGATTTTCTCCAAACTAGGTGAGTTCTATTTCGATTCCTTGCTGCATTTGTAACTATCGATGATTTGGGTAGTGGATAAATGTGAGTTTCGAGAATGCTGTGAGCAAACTAGTTCGGGTTTTGTGGTAATCGGAGATGTATAACAAACTAAGCTCCTAGACTAGTTTCCATAGACTTCTGGATAGTGTAGAATGAGGTTTAATAAAATCTAATTGATAATCTGTCCATGGTTTTAGGTTGAGTAAGCTCCTAAAGTAGTTTGCAACACCGAGCATTTACAGGAGAGCCAGGTAAGTGAAGTATGCATGTGCCTTCGGGCCTACATCACAAAACAGTAGGATTATGTATTGTGTGAATGAGTTTGTATGTCATGCATCATGATTTTTTTTGAAGATTACGAAAATGAATTTCCATGTAAGAAATGGTAAGGCATGAACTGAATGTGTCAGACAAACTATTAAGGGAACTAATCCACCCCTTAACTTATGAAGGGATTTATAACATTAGGAGAGTTGATCCCACTCCCCAGGGAACCTGGGGATCATTATAGCTGTTAAAGGAATTAATCTGCCCCTTAATTGATGAAGAAGATTTATGACTTTGGGAGAGTTGATCTCACTCCCAATGGAATATTAAGATCAAATTACGATGAATGTGAGTGCAACTGAGCTGAGAAAGTAGAAACTGCATGATTAAGATTTACATTTCAGCATTTCATTTCATGATTGTTTCACTTATTTAGTATTAGGCTAATAGATGAGTTTTGTGAAGTAGGTGAAGAAAAGACAGCAGGTGTGTTCTCTGAGTTTGTTGAGAGCTAGGCAGGTTGGAGGGGGTACATTCATGCATCGAACTGGCAGCTGACGGGGCGGTTTAACTGATGTCAGGAGTTGTGAAGGTTTAGTTGACAATGTTTCAATTTAAGTACGTTGAGTTTTATGACAGTAGTAGTTTTAATGTTTTTTTTCAGAATACATCTTGAGACTTTCTGTTAATGATACTCTATCAGTTTGATAGTGGTCTTACCATATTTCGGAGTAATACACTGATTTAAATAGTTTCGAATGGTTTTTAGTAAAATGTTCATGTTCTACTGGTAGAGTTTTCTTGTTAGAGTGAAATTGTTGCTACGCTATTTTCGTTGAGTATTTTTGATCTATCGATAGATGATGTCTATCGGCAGATGTAGAGTTGTTGTTCTGTTGACTATCGGATGATGTCTTCAGTAAAGCCATCAGATGATCTCTTCAGTAAAGTCACCAAATGATGTCGAGTATTTTATTTATCGGATGATGAAGGTAAAAGTCTTTTGTCATTTAGCGATCGGTGGATGTCGAGTATTTTATTCATCGGATGATGAAGGTAAAAGTCTTTTGTCGTTTAGCGATCGGTGGATGTCGGGTATTAAACCTATCGGATGATGTAGTAGAAGTTTGTCGTTTTGTGATCGGTATATGTAGTTTGTTCTATCGGAAGACGTGAGTAAAAGTTTTGTCGTCTTGTAGTCGGCAGAGGCTGGATGAACAAATCATCCGGCTGACGTCACCGGTAGATGCGAGTAGTAAAAACTTGTCGTTTTGCGATCGGCTGAAGTTGGAAGAGTGATTCTTCCGGCTGACGTCATCGGCTGAAGTTGGTAGAGTGATTCTTCCGACTGACGTCATCGGTGGAAGTCTTCAGTTTATTTCTTTTTGTTGACCTTGTCTAGCGGCAGATGCGTTTGACTTTTACAATTTTCACGTTTCTTTGCTTAAGACTTGGTCGAACCAATTTCTACTATTTCAATTGTTATTTCCAAACATTGATTTACAACCCCGTTTAATCTCTGCTTGTTTTCAAATGATTTTTCCGCTGTAGATTTTAACGTTGTAGTTTCAGTGAACATCGAGTTTTGACTTTCAAGTGAAATTTTAAGTTTGGTCCAAAATTTCCTAGTTATGTTCGGGTTTATGAGTAACGAACTGAGTTTAGAAACTCGGAGCGTTACACTATCAATCTCAATTAGAGACACCAAATGGTAAATCTTCTTTGATCTTCAATCCTCTTGATAATCCATGAGTTTGGTACAACACTTCACGTATTCTACCACTAAAAGAAAAGATATATAACACATTTGCACAATGAGAGAAATTATTTAAACTCACAAAGCAATCTCAATTCAATTGTAAGAAAACACAATTTTCATTCATCCAAAAACCGCATGAGGAAGTCCAAAAAAGAGCTTAGATAGTACTTTCCATCTAGGGTTTACAAGAAAAGACAACCCCCCAGATACAGGAATTGCTCGGCTAATGCACCTAGCTAATTTTATCACAATAAAAACTCAATAGTCTAATGACTTTATTGCTAATAATTACTAGAAATATGTCTAGATTAGCTAGCTTTAATTCTCCCTTGGCATAAATGTTATAGGCTCGTGGTTTACCTCCACATCTTGTAAAATAACGGCCACAATATTCTTGGAATCGGGTACAAGAGTAAGTTCCCACTTCAGGGTGTGCTTCGGTTGACTTTGATTTTATTGTGTATGATTTTTCTCCACTTGATGTTCTTTAGATGTCACTTCTAAATAAGAACCAATGTAAAGTTAATGAGCCTTTGCCCAGCCCTTGTTATAGGACCTTGAAGTGTGTCAAATAATTGTCTGATTTCTATTTTATCATTGAAACCGAATCATCATCCATTTTAATTTACACAAGAAATTAAAAAAAAAATAAAGTCATAAATTTTATTGACTATAGTGAAACTTGACAAAACTTGACTAACTAGAAATCTGACTTTGATACCACTTTTTTGAAAAAAAAAGTCTATAAAATTTGATTACGCAATGAATAAATTCTTTTTTCTCTCTTTACGCCAACAAATAATATACTACAAAATGAAGCATAAAAATAATAAGATATTGAACTTGACTTAGTTCGGCAATGTGCTTACGTCCACGAGATCAAAATCTAATATGATCTTCTACTATCAAATAATGAGTATATTATAATCTTTTTCTAGAATAATGTAGAAGAAACAATAGCAAGAGCGATTAATCACGAGAATCAATATTTTTAATAAATAAGAAAAAAATATAGCAATCTCACCAAACTGACTGGCGACACAACCCGGGTGAGTTTGCTCTTTAATAATTAGAACTAGTAGAATTGTAGATCTCGTCGACACGAAGAACATTTTGAAATTGGCTAAAATAGAGAAGAATTGACCATTGGATCTTGCACACAAAGATCGAAAAAACTCGAAGAAAAATCTCATTTTCTCTCCCTCTCTGGCCGAATCTCACTCTTCTATTACCTCTCTATCTCTTTTTCTCTCTCTTCAATCTCCTTATAAAACAACAACTTAGCTTTCTTCTTTTTATTTTATTTTAGTTTTTCATCTTGTGTTCTCGTAACAAAATAGAGGCGGATCCCTACACTCCATTCATTTCTTCTTTTATCTTTCTAGTCCAACCATTTCCACAATCTTTATATACCGAATTCGCCCCAGTTTGCTCTTTCTTTAGCTACGGCCACCACACTGCAAGTTCTAGGTTGTTGGGAAATTTTTCGATCATTGCCCAAAGTAAAAGGAGTGGGTATGCCTTGTCCAATACTAACACTTGGTCTATCGCATCATTCACTTGGGTTGTATGAGGATCGCCGGAAGAAATCAAAAATTGTATCAGGTAGTGAAGCTGCTTGAATAATCTTGCAGCATTTCGTTGCTCTTCAGCTTGTTGGGACAGTTGGATTGTGTTCATCAGCATCAACATCCCTATTGCAGCCAAGTAGACAAGAGTTAAAGGGAGCTTAAAGGCTAAAGTTAGACCATACCGCTGAAGTAGCGACAACAAATAGGGCCATCGTTGCAGTTGCAAGAGTCATTGTGTTAATAGATGTCATTAGGAGACGGTTCCAGTATCATGCTGATCGCCAATGTTCTCGTGCACCTCGATCTATCGCTGACAGCATCCATTATTGCATATAGCTTTGCAGTCGCTATTGTATCCAACTGATTAGCACCGTCAGTTATGGAAGGTGTAGGACTATGATGATTGAGTTTTCCCATCTGGCTAGAAATATTGGCTTGGATGATCATTTCTGCTTAATAACTCACAGAAGAACAAATTCTTCTGCTAGAAGCTTGAAGAATAGCCATTTGATTTGTAGTTTGAGTTGTAGAGTTTGCATTGACATTTATAACGGCGTTGGTTGTGGAGTTTGACTTTTGTATAACAAAAAATATCTAAATTTGTTGAAAGTTTCAATTCTACCTTCTATTCTTCTACTCTTACTAGCCGACTTATCAAATAATATTAGTGCAGTTAATATAATAAATTAATTATTTATAATTTATTATATTAATTGTACCAATTATTATTTGACACTTTATCAAATATATTTAGAGTATAGAATAATAGAGTAAACGTAGTATTATTCTTTCATGGATTGAACCAATTCCTATGGTTAAGAATGCTGAATTTTAAGTTTCAACAGCCACGACCAAGACTCGAGAAGACCAAAACGAAAAAAATTGCTCTCATGTTTTCTAAAATGAAAACATTGATTTTAATTATAAAACATATAAATTCCCTTATGTTTTTTCAATCCTTTAATATGAATATGAAATAGATCTTGGTAGGCATCTTTTAAACTCTCTTTGTTTGACACTTTAAAATGTAATCCGAAAGCAAGTCTTTTATTAAAGTTTTAATAAAAGTTTTTCATTGTTTTAAAAACGAAAAGAAACGGCCTCAGAATCAAATTTTCGACATTCTCATTGGAGCCAAAAAGCAATGAATGACTTGAAAAGTCCCAACTGTCATACTTCAACCAAGTTCAAAGATGGGTTGTAAACATAAATATGTCATTGCGGTGCCGCTGAGGACATCTTCCCGACAGAGATTGCATAAAAAAGAAGAGGATTTAAGTAGGCTTGTAGTATTTTGTTGGAACAAATGGCATCTTTGTGACGACCCCATCATAGGCCTTTCCTCGTACCAGGATTTTAACTTTGGTGCCAGGTTTATGAGAACCAGATTTGACATAACCCATCGCAATGTTCTTCTTCAGGCAGGGGCTAAACCCTCCACTGGTCACTTCTCCGAGTTTCTCTCCTCCTGATCCTTCGATCTCGCTATGGCTTCTAGCAGGAGGGCCTGACGAGAAGAAGCCAACTCGCCTCACGGATGGACCCTCTTTCAGCTGGTTAAGGATGACTTCTGCCCCGAGAAAGCCACCTTCCGCTCTTCTCCTCTTCCCTATGGCCCATGATAGTCCTGCCTCCACTGGCGAAACATGTTGTTCCATGTCATTCCCGTATAAACACAACCCAGCCTCCAGCCGCAGACTGTCTCGAGCTCCAAGCCCTGTTAACCTTATTTTTCCCTCCGATTTTTCTAATATTGCTTTCGCAAGATCCACTCCGTGCTCTGAAGGGACCGAAATTTCAAACCCATCCTCTCCAGTGTACCTGAAAGTTTAAGTAACAAGACAAATGAGACTCCCACTCTATCTGACTCCGTGAGCTGATATATTCACTGAAATGACTTTAATTATCATCTTTACTTAGAAAGAGAGTCATTTAAAACTAACAAATTAACTGTCCATACATAGGTCAAAACCCTACCTTAGTTCATTGATACTTGTCAGATGCAAAAAACAAAACAGAGAAAGAAGGATGAAATTTAGCATTACCCAGTCCTGGTTAGAAAGCAGTTGGCCCCATTGATATCCAATACATGAAACTCACCAAAGTAAATTTTGCTCAAATCCTCCTTCATCAGGTGTTGAAGAACAGGGGCCGCAAGGGGACCCTAAACAAGAGAGACCAAGGAAACTCCTTACATTGCCACCTCTCGCGGAGTTCTTAAGTTACCACCATAACACATGTATTTAGTTGCATAAATGAGTTTGTATTGACCAATCCTACCTCCAATTACCAGCAGCTGTTTTTCATTAGCGTCACTTAAAGCAAAATAAAGTTTCAGATTAAAGTAGAGTTCCATGCAGAAAGAATCCATGAGACCAGACTCTAACAAGTCGAACAAAGAGAGAAAACATGTAATTTCTGGTACCAGAATCCATAGGTAATATCAAATGGGGTGGAAGAAACTGAAATAATCAACTAAAAGATAAGTTATGGTCAGCCAATAATTACTTAACAGCCAACAGATCTAAGATATTCAGGAAACAAATCAAAATGGAAAAAAAAATACCTAATCTAAGATGAGACTGCTGTGAGAATGAAACTACAAAATCCTGTCCAAGAAGAAAAGGGAAAGAATAAAACAAGAAAAGGAGATCAACCTGGAGAGCAAGTAGGGATCTCTCGTCATGAATGTGCCACGAGACATCACCACCTTTGGCCTTGAAGGCCTTCATATGCTCCTCAATATGGGCCAGATCCTTATCCCTACAACCGGCATTGACGACCAGATATATGTGGTCGTCTTTCACCTTAGTGACCACCGAGTCGTCAATAGCCCCTCCTTTCTCATTTGTAAATACAGTCAGCGTCCCAGTTCCGGGGGTAAGCCCAGCCACATCAGCAATCACAAGTTTTTCCAGAAAAGGGATGCAGTCTTTCCCCTTGAGACTCAATCCACACATATGGGAGACATCAAAGAGACCGCCATTTTCCCTACAATTCAGTGTAGAGTCCATAATTGAGTCTTTGTACTGGATAGGCATGCTCCATCCAGCAAATGGAACCATCTTTCCACCATGAGCAACATGAAAATCGTAAAGAACTGTCTTTTTTAAATCAGCTTCCGAGGCAAAATATCTGCGAGCTATTGTCTTCTTATCACCCTGCGCAAGACGTCGGGTAATTGCTTGCCCCAACTGCCATAGACCTCCTCTCATCTTCTTATTTAAAAAACTGTGATGAATATAATTGATGAATATGAGATTGATAAGAGAATACCATTGAAAAGTATTATGCTGCATAATCGTGTGGAAATCTCAAAGATGCAGAATAAATTTAACTAGATGGCAAAGGGGCAATCCCCAGTAATTACCAAAAAAGATACAAACATGACATATAGATAAATATATTCATTCTGAGATCGAAAAACTATACCACTACCCACTTCTAACATATGTTGAAAAATATAGTGAAAACAAAACTAATCAAATGCAGAAAAGGAGACGTCTTTTTTATTTAGAATTACTCGGAAAGATATTCAACGATTTGGGTCCTCCAATCAACGTTAATGCCGTATTCAATCTTGCTCGCAAATGAAAAACAGAACACAACTGTAATATTCAACACAATAACAAAGGAGACCTTCGAAAATTAAATAGTTCTCGAAGGAAAGAGAAAACAAATCTGATAAGAGAAGATAATATAAATCGAACAACAGAAAAATTATTTCACGAATATCATTCATCAGTTAGTTATCGAGATCTAAATAGTCTTCCAAAAATCTCTACAAGAAGTAACCTACCTCCCGCAAACAAAACAAAAATTACGACGACACAATGACAAGAACCTTGAAAGCAGAAAGGAGTAGGAAGGGGAGAGAGAGAGAGAGAGAGTTACAGATGCAATGCAAATGAAGCAAAAATCCAGAAGCGCCACAAAGGGAGTACGGTAAAAATTCAATCTTTTTTGTAATGGGTGTAGAGTATTATTTTTATAGAAATTGGATGAGACAAGAAAAGGAGAGCTATGTTTGGTGGGATGGAAATGGTTGGGCAAAGGATGCCATCTGTGAAGGAGGAAACCAACGATACCTCATCGTTAGCGAGTGGTGGTGGCGCCACAAGACTCACATCCTCAATCTTTTTTCCCTGTTTAGGGATTTTCTAAACCTTCGTCTACCTCTCATGGTGTTTGAAAAACGAGATAGGCAGGCTTGTAGACCCAAAATGTTCTCAGATATGTTTTAAACTTATTTAATAAAAAAGTTACAAATAAACATGGTTAACAATATGAAATGGGTAGGCTATTCAATTGTTTGATCCATGAACCACTAATATGGAGTTACAAAAACACTTTATATACCAACGTTCTCCTGCTTGATTCACGTGATCAAAAGTTTTCCATAATAAGAAAACATAATAGATAAATCATGGTGATAGGTTCTTTAAAGATAAATATGATCTTTCACACATCACAATATATCATATTTCTCAAATACTAGTTCATATAACTTAATGAATAAATCTCATGTTTTTTCTAAGAACAGACTATAATATACTTCTCAAAATGTGTACAAATAGAAATTGAAACTTGAGAAATAACATAAGAATAGTTTTCACAATTCTTACAACCAAAAGCACACATAAGAACCAAATCTTATTATTCCTTCATGATTCTTTAATTTCAATATTGGCATGCTCAGAGCTTAATGATCAACAATTTAGTGTTAACGTGTTCATCGGCCATTGTATTATCTTCAACACGTTATCTTATGGCTAGATATTTAGTGCCGATGAGCTCAATTCGACTACCACCTTCATGATTTTTAATCCTAAATTATATTTGAATTCTCACTTAATTGTCTTGATAAAGAATCCAAAAGTCGAAGCCCAAAAATAAGACTCTTTGTCTATAGATAATGCAGATAGACTTAAAGCATGATATGGACTCAAGCTCAATGAAGGAAATAATAATAAATGTTTGTTTTTCACTTCTCAATTATGAGTTCATTTGTACATAAACATGTAGTCTTTGGTTCGCCAAAGGTACCTCATTGCTCTCTTTACGATTATCCATTAGTCTTAACCTAGATTTCTCTAATATTCTTATAACATATAAGTATCATATAAATGTTTAAGCCTTGTGCAACCTAAAGATACACAAGAGCTTCAAACAACTGAATAATATGAAATGTTCTACATTCATTCTCTCTTAGAATTTGTTCCTCGAGCACAAGTTCAAATTAAACATGTCACTTTCACAATGAGAGTTATAGTTAGTAAACATTTTTCATTAAAAATCTGTAACACCCGAGTTAACGGCCAGGTGATTTTCCTAACTGTATTACAGTCATAAGATTCATATT
>CM039502.1:56309414-56467175 GCA_022432975.1 Begonia masoniana
GACGTACGCACCTTGCCGACTAATCCATTGCAATCTCTTTTATTTTTATTCGTCATTTTGTAGTATATTATTTGTTGGCGTAAAGAGAGAAAAAAGAATTTATTCATTGCGTAATCAAATTTTATAGACTTTTTTTTTCAAAAAAGTGGTATCAAAGTCAGATTTCTAGTTAGTCAAGTTTTGTCAAGTTTCACTATAGTCAATAAAATTTATGACTTTATTTTTTTTTAATTTCTTGTGTAAATTAAAATGGATGATGATTCGGTTTCAATGATAAAATAGAAATCAGACAATTATTTGACACACTTCAAGGTCCTATAACAAGGGCTGGGGCAAAAGGCTCATTAACTTTTACATTGGTTCTTATTTAGAAGTGACATCTAAAGAACATCAAGTGGAGAAAAATCATACACAATAAAATCAAAGTCAACCGAAGCACACCCTGAAGTGGGAACTTACTCTTGTACCCGATTCCAAGAATATTGTGGCCGTTATTTTACAAGATGTGGAGGTAAACCACGAGCCTATAACATTTATGCCAAGGGAGAATTAAAGCTAGCTAATCTAGACATATTTCTAGTAATTATTAGCAATAAAGTCATTAGACTATTGAGTTTTTATTGTGATAAAATTAGCTAGGTGCATTAGCCGAGCAATTCCTGTATCTGGGGGGTTGTCTTTTCTTGTAAACCCTAGATGGAAAGTACTATCTAAGCTCTTTTTTGGACTTCCTCATGCGGTTTTTGGATGAATGAAAATTGTGTTTTCTTACAATTGAATTGAGATTGCTTTGTGAGTTTAAATAATTTCTCTCATTGTGCAAATGTGTTATATATCTTTTCTTTTAGTGGTAGAATACGTGAAGTGTTGTACCAAACTCATGGATTATCAAGAGGATTGAAGATCAAAGAAGATTTACCATTTGGTGTCTCTAATTGAGATTGATAGTGTAACGCTCCGAGTTTCTAAACTCAGTTCGTTACTCATAAACCCGAACATAACTAGGAAATTTTGGACCAAACTTAAAATTTCACTTGAAAGTCAAAACTCGATGTTCACTGAAACTACAACGTTAAAATCTACAGCGGAAAAATCATTTGAAAACAAGCAGAGATTAAACGGGGTTGTAAATCAATGTTTGGAAATAACAATTGAAATAGTAGAAATTGGTTCGACCAAGTCTTAAGCAAAGAAACGTGAAAATTGTAAAAGTCAAACGCATCTGCCGCTAGACAAGGTCAACAAAAAGAAATAACTGAAGACTTCCACCGATGACGTCAGTCGGAAGAATCACTCTACCAACTTCAGCCGATGACGTCAGCCGGAAGAATCACTCTTCCAACTTCAGCCGATCGCAAAACGACAAGTTTTTACTACTCGCATCTACCGGTGACGTCAGCCGGATGATTTGTTCATCCAGCCTCTGCCGACTACAAGACGACAAAACTTTTACTCACGTCTTCCGATAGAACAAACTACATATACCGATCACAAAACGACAAACTTCTACTACATCATCCGATAGGTTTAATACCCGACATCCACCGATCGCTAAACGACAAAAGACTTTTACCTTCATCATCCGATGAATAAAATACTCGACATCCACCGATCGCTAAATGACAAAAGACTTTTACCTTCATCATCCGATAAATAAAATACTCGACATCATTTGGTGACTTTACTGAAGAGATCATCTGATGGCTTTACTGAAGACATCATCCGATAGTCAACAGAACAACAACTCTACATCTGCCGATAGACATCATCTATCGATAGATCAAAAATACTCAACGAAAATAGCGTAGCAACAATTTCACTCTAACAAGAAAACTCTACCAGTAGAACATGAACATTTTACTAAAAACCATTCGAAACTATTTAAATCAGTGTATTACTCCGAAATATGGTAAGACCACTATCAAACTGATAGAGTATCATTAACAGAAAGTCTCAAGATGTATTCTGAAAAAAAACATTAAAACTACTACTGTCATAAAAACTCAACGTACTTAAATTGAAACATTGTCAACTAAACCTTCACAACTCCTGACATCAGTTAAACCGCCCCGTCAGCTGCCAGTTCGATGCATGAATGTACCCCCTCCAACCTGCCTAGCTCTCAACAAACTCAGAGAACACACCTGCTGTCTTTTCTTCACCTACTTCACAAAACTCATCTATTAGCCTAATACTAAATAAGTGAAACAATCATGAAATGAAATGCTGAAATGTAAATCTTAATCATGCAGTTTCTACTTTCTCAGCTCAGTTGCACTCACATTCATCGTAATTTGATCTTAATATTCCATTGGGAGTGAGATCAACTCTCCCAAAGTCATAAATCTTCTTCATCAATTAAGGGGCAGATTAATTCCTTTAACAGCTATAATGATCCCCAGGTTCCCTGGGGAGTGGGATCAACTCTCCTAATGTTATAAATCCCTTCATAAGTTAAGGGGTGGATTAGTTCCCTTAATAGTTTGTCTGACACATTCAGTTCATGCCTTACCATTTCTTACATGGAAATTCATTTTCGTAATCTTCAAAAAAAATCATGATGCATGACATACAAACTCATTCACACAATACATAATCCTACTGTTTTGTGATGTAGGCCCGAAGGCACATGCATACTTCACTTACCTGGCTCTCCTGTAAATGCTCGGTGTTGCAAACTACTTTAGGAGCTTACTCAACCTAAAACCATGGACAGATTATCAATTAGATTTTATTAAACCTCATTCTACACTATCCAGAAGTCTATGGAAACTAGTCTAGGAGCTTAGTTTGTTATACATCTCCGATTACCACAAAACCCGAACTAGTTTGCTCACAGCATTCTCGAAACTCACATTTATCCACTACCCAAATCATCGATAGTTACAAATGCAGCAAGGAATCGAAATAGAACTCACCTAGTTTGGAGAAAATCGGATGGAAGAATCGCCTAGAGAGCTCTACTGCTTGAGCTGATTACCGAGAGAGGAGAGTAGGGAAAGAGTGGCGGCTACAGTGCATTTAATCACAAAGCCTCTTTCCTTAAATAGGTTATCCATTATAAGTTCTCAATTTACCATTATGCCCTTACTTAGTCACTCATTAACCTAATTAATACTTTCCTCAATTTTCTCCACAACATGCTTACTATTAAATAACGGAATAGAAATTGGTTTAATAGAACCGGGTGCTACAATCTACCCTCCTTAAAAGAATTTTGTCCTCAAAATTCAATACCTGAACAGTTCTAGATGTTGGTCCATCATGTCTTGCTGACGTTCCCAGGTTGTCTCCTCTATGTTCTGGTTATGCCACAAGACTTTCACTAAAGTAACCTCTTTGTTGCGCAACACCTTCACTGCATAGTCCAGGATCCTTACTGGTTTCTCCTCATAGGTAAGGGTAGGATGAACTTCAATGTCATGTTGCTCTACAACTTGATATGGATCCCTTATGCACTTCTTCAACATAGAAACATGAAACACACTGTGTATCCCCTCCATAGAAGCCGGTAGCTGCAACTAATAGGCTGCTCTCCCAACTCTCTTCAGAATAGTGAATGGTCCAATAAATCTGGGGTTCAACTTGCCTCTCTTCCCGAATCTCACAACTCCTTTAAATGGTGATACCTTGAGGAAAACTTCATCACCTACTTCAAACTCTAGTTCCCTGCGTCTTCTGTCGGCATAACTTTTCTGCCGGCTTTGAGCTGTTAAGATCCTCTGGCGGATGAGGGCAACCTTCTCAACAGTTTGTTGCACAATGTCAGGATCAAGCAACTGTGCCTCACCAATTTCGTCCCAGTACAAAGGAGATCTGCACTTTCGTCCATATAGTGCTTCATACGGTGCCATACCGATAGTTGCCTGAAAACTGTTATTATAAGAGAATTCTACTAAGGATAGGTACTTACTCCAGGAACCTTGAAAATCCAATATGCATGCACGAAGCATATCCTCTAGTGTTTGGATGGTCCTTTCAGACTGTCCATCTGTTTGAGGGTGAAAGACTGTGCTAAAGTTGAGCTGTGTACCCATAGCCTTGTGCAAACTTTTCCAAAACTTAGATGTAAATCTAGAGTCTCGGTCTGAAACTATGGTACCTGGAACTCCATGTAACCTAACAATTTCTTTCACATACAATTCAGTAAGTTGATCCATCGAGTAAGTCACCTTTATTGGTAGGAAATGAGCTGATTTGGTTAGACGGTCAACTATCACCCAAATTGCATCATGTCCTTTAGTCGTTCTAGGCAATCCTACCACAAAGTCCATCGTTATTTGCTCCAATTTCCATTCGGGAACTGGTAAAGGTTGTATCCTTCCAGCAGGTCTCTGATGCTCAACTTTAACCTGCTGACAACACAAACATGATCCTACATATTCTGCCATACTTCGTTTCATACCTGGCCACCAATAATGCTGTTTAAGATCCTTGTACATCTTTGTACTCCGAGGGTGAACAGAGAACCTGGAAGAGTGTGCTTCAAAAAGAATCTCATCACGAAGTCCTTTAACGGCAAGGACAAACCATCTATTTCTAAACTTAAGGATTCCATCAGCAGAATAGTTAAAATCTGTTTTGTCCGTAGAATTCATGCAACTTGTACTTGTTACATTCGTCATCATTCGTCTGAGCCTCCTTTATTTTCTCCATAATGGTAGGCCTTAAGGTTATGGCTGAAAGTATAGCTGATACACTGGATACTGCTTCTAAATTAAGCCTTTAGAATTCTGACTCTAAGGCTAATGGCATGTTGAAAACCATAGTTGGGGTTGGTGTTGTCACTCTACTCAAGGCATCAGCCACAACATTGGCTTTGCTGGGATGGTATTTAATCTCAAAATCATAATCCTTTACAAATTCCAACCATCGACGTTGCCTCATATTTAATTCCTTCTGTGTGAAAATATACTTCAGGCTGTTGTGATCTGAAAATATCTCACAAGGTTGTCCATACAAATAATGCCTCCAAATCTTAAGTGCAAATACCACTGCAGCTAATTCCAAGTCATGTGTAGGGTAATTATTCTCATGTGTTTTCAACTGTCTAGAAGCATAGGCTATTACCTTACCAGCTTGCATCAACACACATCCGAGACCAATCTTGGAAGCGTCACAATAAATGCTAAATTTACCATCTTCAACTGGAAGGGTTAATATTGGGGCATCGGTCAATTTCTGTTTCAAGATCTGAAAACTATACTCACATTCATCAGTCCATATATACTTCATATTTTTCCTTGTTAACTTAGTAAGGGGTGTAGCAATCTTCAAAAATCCTTCAATGAACTTTCTATAGTATCCTGCAAGTCCAAGAAAACTCCTAATATCAGTAGCATTCTTCGGCTGGGGCCACTCCTTAACTGCTTGGACCTTGGCTGGATCGACAGATATCCCATCACCGGAGATCACATGACAAAAAAAGTGAACTCTGTCCAACCAAAACTCACACTTGGAAAACTTGGCATAAAGTTGGTGCTGTCTAAGTACTCCTAACACCAAACTCAAATGCCTTGCATGCTCATCCTTAGTACGTGAATAGATCAGAATATCATCAATAAACACTATGACGAATTTATCTAAGTATTCATGAAACACCCTATTTATAAGATCCATGAATGTTGCTGGTGCATTTGTCAAACCAAAAGACATAACCAAAAACTCATAATGTCCATATCTTGTGCGAAAGGCTGTCTTAGGGATATCCTCAGATTTGACTATCAATTAGTAATAGCCGGACCTAAGGTCAATCTGAGAGAAAACATGTGCACCATTAAGCTGGTCAAACAAATTATCGATTCTAGGCAGTGGATATTTATTCTTGACAGTTAACTTGTTCAATTCCCTATAATCAATGCACATACGCATTGATTCGTCTTTCTTTTTGACAAAAAGGACGGGTGCACCCCACAGTGAAAAGCTTGGGCGTATGAACCATTTTTCCAATAAATCCTCCAACTGTTTCTTTAATTCCTTAAGTTCTGTTGGTGCTAACCTATATGGATTTTTAGACACAGGCTCGGCGCCGGGGTAAACATCTACAACAAATTCAATTTCCTTATCTGGTGGTAAACCTGGAAGGTCATCTAAAAATACTTCAGGAAAGTCTTGGACAATTAAGACATTTTGAGGATTTGCCTTTTCTACGTGTTGTGTGTCTAAAACGCTAGCTAAGAAGTACAAGTACTCACCATATGGGGAAGGTCTAGTGTTAATAGAAGTCATCACAGACATTTCCTTACTTTTCTTTGAAGCTTGAAAGGTATGTTTCAAACCACCAGGGGGCTGAAAACTAACTATTCCAGTCCTACAGTCGATCGTGGCATAATGCTTGAACAACCAATCCATTCTTAGGATTACATCAAATCCCGTTATATCCATAATAATGAGATCAGCAGGCAAATTCATGTTTCCCACTAATACAACACTATCTAGTATCACTTGGTTAGAGTGCATGCGCTCACCAGAGGGTAATGTTACGTTAAACACATGCTCAGTGGGGGTAAACTGTACATCTAGTTTATCAGTAAATGCAGAGGCTATAAAAGAATGTGTTGCACCTGAATCTATGGTACCTGATACCACGGCAGGCTGTTCATCATCGCCCGTCTCCATCATAGAGTATATCCTTGGCTTTACCTTGGCAGGGCCACTCTTCAAGGCTAGGCAGTCCCTGTTAATATGGTCAACTTTGTTACAATGAAAATATCAAATGATCCTGGGCTTTGGGCAATCCTTGAACGAGTGTCCAACCTCTTCACAGTTGAAACACTTTCCTGATCCGAACCTACATTCACCCAGGTGACTTTTCAGACACTTTGGGCACTGAGGATACTTCTTGGTGTCCTGTACCTTCTTTCCCGTTCCTTGACTGTTCTGGCTTTCACTAGGCCTTTTTGTTCCACTCTGTTGATGTGGTTGGATAAACTTCCGTGGGGTTTCTCTTGCTCTAGTACACTTTATTTCCGCATCCTCCACTTCCAACGCAGTGGACACAACCTTGCTGAGCCTTTGATGCCAGTAAACTTGACTCCTCTGAAAATCTCTGGATTTAGTCCATTCATAAACTGAAACACTTTATCTTCATTCCTATGGACGAGATGTCCGAAAAATCTTGACAGGGACTCGAATTGTCTGCTGTACTCAGCCACTGACCCCGTCTGTTTCAAGCTCAAAAATTCAACTTTCTTAGCGGCCTGGACAGTGCTGTTGAAATACTTCTCATAGAAAACTTCTCTGAATTGTGTCCAAGACATAGCCAGGGCATCAGCGGCGGTTTCCATCGACTTCCACCAGAGTTGAGCTTCGCCACCCAGATGGAATGTTGCCAGAGTGACCTTGTCTCCTTCCTCACTATTGGCATACCTAAACATACTCTCAACCTTTCTGAGCCACTCTTCAGCAACAGTGGGATTAGTTGACTTCCCATCAAATGTAGGCGGCTGAAGTCTCCGAAATCTGTCTCCAGAGTGCTCACCGCTGGAACTCGAGTTAGCAATTCCTTGTACATCTCGTTCAACAACACACCCAACTGATCGGACTGTTGGCACACTAAATCAGTTTGCTGATGCACTAAATCTGTCAGCTGCCTAATCACACTAGTCTCCTCTTCACCTCTCACATTCGGCATTTCTCTTGGTACTCTAGGTCTCCCTGGGCGTCTGGCCATAATACTAAATTCCTGCATGGGGTTAACTACTCTCATAAACATCTTATAGCTAAAGTTAACATAAACACTTACAGTTGTTGGAGTACTCCCATGCAGCAATTGGCACTGATGAGTAATCTTTTGAACGGTTTAACTGAATGTCTCTGATACCATACTGTAACTCCTCGAGTTTTCTAAACTCAGTTCGTTACTCATAAACCCGAACATAACTAGGAAATTTTGGACCAAACTTAAAATTTCACTTGAAAGTCAAAACTCGATGTTCACTGAAACCACAACGTTAAAATCCACAGCGAAAAAATCATTTGAAAACAAGCAGAGATTAAACAGGGTTGTAAATCAATGTTTGAAAATATCAATTGAAATAGTAGGAATTGGTTTGACCAAATCTTAAGCGTAGAAACGTGAAAATGGTAAAAGTCAAACGCATCTGCCGCTAGACAAGGTCAATAAAAAGAAATAAACTGAAGACTTCCACCGATGACGTCAGCCGGAAGAATCACTCTACCAACTTCAGCCAATGACGTCAGCCGGAAGAATCACTCTTCCAACTTCAGCCGATCGCAAAACGACAAGTTTTTACTACTCGCATCTACCGGTGACGTCAGTCGGATGATTTGTTCATCCAGCCTCTGCCGACTACAAGACGACAAAACTTTTACTCACGTCTTCCGATAGAACAAACTACATATACCGATTACAAAACGATAAACTTCTACTACATCATCCGATAGGTTTAATACCCGACATCCACCGATCGCTAAACGACAAAAGACTTTTACCTTCATCATCTGATGAATAAAATACTCGACATCCACCGATCGCTAAACGACAAAAGACTTTTACCTTCATCATCCGATGAATAAAATACTCGACATCATCCGGCGACTTTACTGAAGACATCATCCGATGGCTTTACTGAAGACATCAACCGATAGTCAACAGAACAACAACTCTACGTCTGCCGATAGACATCATCTATCGATAGATCAAAAATACTTAACGAAAACGGCGTAGCAACAATTTCACTCTAACAAGAAAACTCTACCAGTAGAACATGAACATTTTACTAAAAACCATTCCAAACTATTTAAATCAGTGTATTACTCCGAAATATGGTAAGACCACTATCAAACTGACAGAGTATCATTAACAGAAAGTCTCAAGATGTATTCCGAAAAAAAACATTAAAACTACTACTGTCATAAAAACTCAACGTACTTAAATTGAAACATTGTCAACTAAACCTTCACGACTCCTGACATCAGTTAAACCGCCCCGTCAGCTGCCAGTTCGATATATGAATGTACCCCCTCCAACCTGCCTAGCTCTCAACAAACTCAGAGAACACACCTGCTGTCTTTTCTTCACCTACATCACAAAACTCATCTATTAGCCTAATGCTAAATAAGTGAAGCAATCATGAAATGAAATGCTGAAATGTAAATCTTAATCATGCAGTTTCTACTTTCTCAGCTCAGTTGCACTCACATTCATCGTAATCTGATCTCAATATTCCATTGGGAGTGAGATCAACTCTCCCAAAGTCATAAATCCTCTTCATCAATTAAGGGGCGGATTAATTCCCTTAACAGCTGTAATGATCCTCAAATTCCCTTGGGAGTGGGATCAACTCTCCCAATGTTATAAATCCCTTCATAAGTTAAGGGGTGGATTAGTTCCCTTAATAGTTTGTCTGTCACATTCAGTTCATGCCTTACCATTTCTTACATGGAAATTCATTTTCGTAATCTTCAAAAAAAATCATGATGCATGACATACAAACTCATTCACACAATACATAATCCTACTGTTTTGTGATGTAGGCCCGAAGGCACATGCATACTTCACTTACCTGGCTCTCCTGTAAATGCTCGGTGTTGCAAACTACTTTAGGAGCTTACTCAACCTAAAACCATGGACAGATTATCAATTAGATTTTATTAAACCTCATTCTACACTATCCAGAAGTCTAAGGAAACTAGTCTAGGAGCTTAGTTCGTTATACATCTCCGATTACCACAAAACCCGAACTAGTTTGCTCACAGCATTCTCGAAACTCACATTTGTCCACTACCCAAATCATCAATAGTTACAAATGCAGCAAGGAATCGAAATAGAACTCACCTAGTTTGGAGAAAATTGGATGGAAGAATCGCCTAGAGAGCTCTAGTGCTTGAGCTGATTACCGAGAGAGGAGAGTAGGGAAAGAGTGGCGGCTACAGTGCATTTAATCACAAAGTCTCTTTCCTTGAATAGGTTATCCATTATAAGTTCTCAATTTACCACTATGCCCTTACTTAGTCACTCATTAACCTAATTAATACTTTCCTCAATTTTCTCCACAACATGCTTACTATTAAATAACGGAATAGAAATTTGTTTAATAGAACCGGGTGCTACAGATAGATTTTCTGGTCATTGATAATCAATTTTGCATATCTATCTTATTTGAGAGAATTTTTCTTTCATCTTTTGCGGAATCATTTCTTCATTTATAAAGGAGGTTGTTGTTCAAATTTCATAAGGAAAGACGGAGTTATGACCGAGTTTTAAATCCCTCAAATCAGATCCGAAATTATCATTCATTCAAGGCATAACAACATTTGAGGAATTTCCATAATTGCACTTTGTGGAGCATCAGCTTGGTATCATAGCCAAATTCTCTTTTTTCCTCTTCAATTTTATGTCTTATTTCCTTGCAAATGATGACAAGAGGAGCTGCAGCAAGGTCAACACAAAATCATGATGCAAACACTCCTCCAAATAGTCTTGAACCCGAGCCACCATTGACAAAGGAGGCTGAATCTATTGTACAAACAAATTGATGAACTTAGAAACATGATCAATGAGTTGATAGGTTCTAGAAATGGACAAAGAGAGACTCCTCAAGCAACCGGGCCGAGAAGGAGAGAGTTTCAATTGGAAAGTAAAGAGGAGTACCTTGGAGATGAAACCGAGAATGATGAAATCGTGATTCGGAAAAGGAAGCCAAACCAAGAAGATGCCCTTAATCTTGTCAAGATATCAATTCCCACAATGGATCTTGCAATGGGGATGATTTTCTTGATTGGAAGGAGATGGTTGACCATATTTTTTATTGTTTTAATTTTTTGGAGAAGAAGAAGATTCAACTAGCTTAACTTGAATTTTTGAGATTTGCTAGTTTGTTGTTGAGTAATTTGAAATAAAAAAAAGAGATGTAATGGTCAGGATGAAATCCGAACTTAGAGGTTTTTAGGTTTTTGAAGACACTTATGAGAATGAGGTTTGTTCCTCATCATTCATTATAAACAAAAGTTGTTTGCTCTAATTTAAAGCCTCAAACAAGGGATATCTTTGATCGAGGAATACTTGGCTGAATTTGAAATCCTCAAGATACGATGTGAATTAGAGGAGCCAGAAGATTAAACTCTTGCTCGTTTTATCAAGGGCCTTAATCAAGATATTGGGGATATTGTTGACTTGCAACCCTATGAGACCTTGGAAGAAGTGATTAGTTTGGCCTTAAAAGTCGAAAGACAAAAGAAAATGAAAAGTATGGAAGTGGTTAATCGATTATTACCAAGAACTTCAAGTCCATTGAAGTCACCATTAAAACTCAATGGCAAGGAATCAACTATGAAAGGTTCTTCTTCAAGACCAAATGAAAGACACGAAATTATTCCTTGAAACACCAAAACCTAAGGGAAGGGAGATCAAATGTTTCAAATACCTTGGGTCAGGGCATTATCCTTACCAATGTCCTAATAAGAGACTGAAGGTAGTAATGTACAACCTAAATGAAATTGAAAGCCAAGATGAATGTGAAAAGCAAGAGGAAACTAAGGAGGAAGAAGTAGTAGAGATCCCCAATGCTCAAGAGGGTCCTCTTCTTATGGTTATTAGGAAGACACTTACTACTCAAGTTAGAAGAGATGATTATCAAAGAGAAAATATCTTCAATAGCCAAAGCAAGGTCAAAGATAAATTGTGCTCTATGATTATCGATGGTGGAAGTTGTGATAATGTAGTATCTTCGAACTGTAAACCCTAGATGGAAAGTACTATTTATGATCTTTAGGACTACCTCATGCAGTTTTTTGATGAATGAAAATTGTTTTTTCCTACAATTGAATGGAGAGTGATTTCCTTTTCAACTTTGGTGTGATTATACAAAGATTTTGTTGTGCGATGCCATATTTAGATTGCTTTGTGAGTTTAAGTTATTTCTTTTATTGTGCAACCATGTTCTATATCTTTTC
The DNA here is from genome assembly GCA_022432975.1 of Begonia masoniana. Lineage (NCBI taxonomy): Eukaryota > Viridiplantae > Streptophyta > Magnoliopsida > Cucurbitales > Begoniaceae > Begonia > Begonia masoniana. The sequence goes on from CM039502.1 coordinate 56,321,331, forward strand.
TTTTATTGGTAGAATTCATGAAGTGTTGTACCAAACTCGTGGATTGTCAAGAGGATTGAAGATCAAAGAAGATTTACCATTTGGTGTCTCTAATTGAGATTGACAGATTTTCTGATCATCGATAATCAATTTTGAATATCTTCCTTATTTTAGAGAATTTTTCTTTCATTTTTTGAGGAATATTTTCTTCATTCACGAAGGAGGTTGATGTTCAAATTTCATGAGGAAAGGCGGAATTATGACTAAGTTTTGAATCCCTCAAATCAAATTCAAAATTATCATTAAAGGCATAGCAACATTTGAGGAATTTTCATAATTGCACTTTGTGGTGCATCATTATTGTCATAACCCGAGAGGGGGCCTAACAGAAATGCCAGGTTAAACGATTAACCTCGGAGAGGTCCACCATCTAACCTAAGGCTGAATGCGGAAGTTTAACACTAATCCAGGACCTCCTCGAAGCAACAAACATAAGAGAATACAAACAATCGTAGAAATACAAGATAAATGAAAATAATTACATGTCTAAGTAAGGTACAATCTCGAATGTCTTACATACACAAAGCTGCAGGAAATAAAAGGTGAGATTCTAGGGAAAATCTAATACGACAGAGCTCACTTCCTAGCCTTCCTTCCTTTACCTGTAGAGGGGGAGTCATTGGGGTGAGTGACAAACTCAGTATGGGATGTTATACCTACCACTCAAAGGATGCATGCCTTATCAAATCAATGCACGTTTTAAAAATCAAAACCAGTTTCAATGTTATTCATTTATCTTCTTATTATCCATTTAAAACGGTTGATGGGGCTAATGATAAAATAAGTATATATAGTGAACATAGGACCACATCAACAATGCTATCATAAAAATACGTATCCAGGTGTACAGTGAAAAGGGAGGTCACTCACGGATCCTCCAAACCACACCAACACAGAAGGGCCGCGATAACACCAGGCAGGGCCTCATAGGGAGAAGAGAAAAAGTCAACCACCAGGAGGGACGAACCACTCAGCCCTGGACCACCGGGACACACGCGCTAGGGCACACCAGGAGGGACAAACCACTCAACCCTGGGCCTAAGGGGACCACGCAGTGGATTTATCAACCACCAGGAGGGACGAACCACTCAGCCCTGGACCACCGGGACACACGTGATAGGGCACACCAGGAGGGACGAACCACTCAACCTTGGGCCCAAGGGGACCACACAGTGGATTTATCAACCACCTGGAGGGATGAACCACTCAGCCCTGGACCATCGGGACACACGCGCTAGGGCACATCAGGAGGGACGAACCACTCAACCCTGGGCCCAAGGGGACCACGCAGTGGATTTATCAACCACCAGGAGGGACGAACCACTCAGCTCTGGGCCACCGGGACACACGCGCTAGGGCACACCAGGAGGGACGAACCACTCAACCCTGGGCCCAAGGGGACCACACAGTGGACTTATCATACCGGGGGTAGCAACGAACAGACACTGGCCAGGTCGGGTAACTGGGCGAGCATGTCTCCGAGCCTATTCTGCCTATTATCAGGGGGCGTACCCTACATTCCGCCTATTCTCAGGGGGCGTACCCTACATTCTGCCTATTCTAAGGGGGCGTACCCTATCCAAACAAGTGTGGGGAGTACCACAAAAACTGGGTAAAACCCCCTGATACTCTTAGCATACGGGCCTAGCTAAGAGTGCCAGACGGTTACCTCCAGTATCAAACTCCAAATGGCACAGCAGAAAACCAATGCATGAATAATATCAAATGCATGTATAAAACCATCTGCCTTCTAAACATGATAAATCTCATGACAATCCCAAATCCAGCCCGTCAGCAAAGGCAAGTAAAACATGGCATCTCAAATCCAATAGGCAGTATGAATCGGTCAAAAAGTATACGTGCCACTATACGCAAAATAATCATCCCAGTAAAAATGACGACATCAATACTAGTGGTATCCCACCAAAAATAATATACGTGCATGCGAGGCTAGATATAACGTAGTAAGCATAATAACTCATACCCCTGTGACGAGTCCTCCTATCCTCGGTAAATCGGGGCTCCTCGGGAATAGTCTCAAACTCAGCAAAATCCTCTGAATCTGAGAAACAACACAAGGAATGAACCCCGTTAAGGTCCAATTGGATTCAGAAGCGATATAAAATGCGAACCAGGGCGAAAACGGGCCAAAACGGTTTGGGTTGACTTTTGGTCAAAAGTCAGCGAAGGTCAAAGAAAACGGTCAAAGTCAACGGTTGACTTTGACTGACTGGACTGGATCGGTTTTGTTCGGTTCGGGCCAGGTCGGACCGGTTCAAGTCCAGATCGGTTCGGGTTGAGTTAAACCCAAATTGGCCGGGTCGGGTTCGGATCAGGCTGGGTTGACCCGGCCTGTTAGGCTCGGGTCGAACCCGGCCTGGATTGGCCTCGAGTCGGACCAAAAATGCCCCAGCTGGGCCCGGGTCGAACCTGGCCCAAAAGGCTACTGGGTCTGGGCCTGGCCTGGCCTGAACCCAGGTTGGGCCTGGCCAATCACAGCTGGCCCAACTCAGCCTTGGGCCTGAGTCAACTCGACCCATTGCCCGAGTTGACTCAGCCCAGAGCCGAGTTGACCCAGCCGGCGACCTACCCGCATCAAAAAAATCACGATTTCTAACCTGTTTTTCGTCCACAATCGTTTCCAATGCGTTTCTAATCTTCTTTCCGGTCTAATCCTGCCAAAAAACACCGAAGATTCGACCTCAAAACTCAGATCTAACAAAACCTATAAACCCGAAACTTTCAGACGAAAAAATCGAGGGATCGAGGGCTCACCTTCAAAAATATTCTTCGCCAACGTTGATCTACTCTTCGAGACGAACGTTTCGACACCAAGATCTCGACGAACAGAGGTGGATCGGACGTCGACGATTTCTCTCCCTCGATCGGCTTTCTCTCTTTTCTGTCTCTCTCTCTCTTCTGGGTTTCTGTCGACAGAGATAAGGTTTCCATATGAAACCTTATCATTTAAGTTTTTCTTTTTATTTTAATAATTCTTTAATTTTAATTTAATAAATTCTTTTGTTTAAATTTACAATAAATTCATTTAAAGTTTGGTTAATAGATTTCGATTCTTACCGTAAATTAGAGTAATTGATCCAAATATTTACACTTTAAATTACGCAAAAAATTTATCCAAATTTTACAACCATTAAAATTTGGCGGATTTTACATATTTTCCCCATTTTTATGAATTTCGTCCTCGAAATTCGCCTCAACTACACATCATAGAAAAGGTAGGGGTACTCCTTCGCCATCTCAGACTCTAGCTCCCACGTAGCTTATTTGTCTGTGTGGTTCCTCCATTGCACCAGAACATACGAAGCCTCCTGATGACAAAAACGCCGAAGCTCGCGTCCTAAAATCTGTTCTGGCACCTCTTCGTACGTCGTGTCAGCCTAGACTGGTACCTCATCCCACGAAACATTGTGAGACGTTTCAGGAATGTACTTCCTCAGTTGAGATATATGGAAAACATTGTGCACATGCCCCAACTAAGGAGGTAACGCTAGCCGATAAGCCACCACTCCAATCCTCTCAACAATCTGGAATGGCTCAATGTACCGCGGGGCTAACTTTCCCTTCACCCCAAACCTGCTGACACCACGAGTAGGATGAACCTTCACAAAGACAAAGTCCCCAGCATCAAACTCCACCTCACGTCTCTTCAGGTCTGCATAACTCTTTTGCCGACTCTGCACGACCTTCAGCCTTTCACGAATCTGGTGGATCTTCTTTATGGTCTCTCGAATGATATCAGGCCTAAGTGCAAGTCGTTCCTCTTTTTCAGCCAAACACAAAAGGAGAACGACATGGTCGACCATACAATGCATCAAACGGAGAAACCCCGATGCTGGTCTGGAAGCTGTTATTATACACGAACTCAACCAGTGGCAAGTGGTCTATCCAACTGCTACCAAAATCCAGAATATAGGACCTCAGCATATCCTCTAAGATCTGAATAGTCCTCTCGGACTGCCCATCTGTCTGGGAATGATGTGCAGTACTAAACTGGGTCTTCATACCGAGCTCTTTTTGCAATTCTCTCCATAATTCCAAAGTGAAACGAGGATCACGGTCAGACACAATGCTCAAAGGTACCCCATGAAGACGAACAATGTACTGCACATATAACCGATTGAGCTTGGCAACCGAAAAAGTCATCCGAACAGGAATGAAATGTGCCGACTTCGTCAATCGATCCACAATAACCCAGATAGAATCAAATCTCTGAGGAGTCCTGGGAAGATGGGTAACGAAGTCCATGGTAACCTCCTTCCACTTCCATTCCGGAATCGGTAATGGCTGGAGCAAACCCGCTGGCCGCTGGTGCTCGGCTTTGACTCTCTGGCAGGTCATGCATCGGGCAACAAATTATGCTACCACTCTCTTCATGCCAGCCCACCAGTACTGACGCTTCAGATCCTGATACATTTTGGTACTGCCGTGGTGAATGGCAAAACTGGATCTGTGCGCCTCATCCAAAATAGTCTGCCTCAAGCTGGCGATGTTGGGAACCGCCACCTTACCATGATAGAACAGGTCCCCATCAGCGTTCACCGACCAACCCTCAAGTTGTTCCCCATTCTGAAGCTGTCCCACCCTGAATACTAGCTCATCATCCTGTCGCTGTAGCTGCTTCACCCTTAGGAGCATCGAAGGTGTAGCCGCTACATGGTAGACATAAGCCTGGCTTCCAGTATCATGATACTGCAACTGAAAATCCCCAATCACCAAAGACTTCCTCCACTCATCCAGAATCATGCAAGAAATGGAAGCCCGAGGATACCGGCTCAATGCATCAGCCACTGCATTAGCCTTGCCTGGGTGGTATTCCAGACTAAAATCATAATCCTCTAAACACTTCATCCATCTGCGCTGCCTCAAGTTGAGGTCCTTCTGAGTGAACAAGTACTTTAAACTCTTGTGATCGGAGAAAACCTGGAAGCTAACCCCATATAAATAACTCCACCATAACTTCAAAGCAAAGACGATGGCGGCGAGCTCTAGGTCATGGGTAGGATAGTTCTGCTCATGGGGCTTCAACTGTCGAAAGGAATAAGCTACTACCTTACCCTGCTGCATCAATACACACCCCAGACCAACCCCGGAGGCGTCGGTATACACAACATATGGAAGGTTCCCATCAGGAACTGTCAGAATAGAAGCACTGGTCAACCTTCGCTTCAATTCTTCAAAGGCATCCTGACAGTCGACATCCCAAACAAACTGAACATCCTTGCTAGTGAGTTTGGTAAGCGGCGCGGCAATAGAAGAGAAATTCTATACAAAGCGCCGATAATATCCCGCTAACCCGAGGAAGCTACGAATCTCCAAGACGTTCTTGGGTGGTGGCCAATCCACTACGCCTCAATCTTCGTAGGATCAACAGAAATACCATCCTGCGAAACGACATGGCCCAAGAACTTCACCTCAGAAGCCCAAAAATCACATTTGCTGCGCTTCGCATATAACTGATGCTCCCTCAAGGTCTATAAGACAATGCAGAGATGCTCACGATGTTCACGACGAGTCTTCGAATAAATCAGGACGTCATCAATGAAGACTACCACGAACCGATCCAGATAGGGCTGGAAGATCCTGTTCATTAGATCTATAAACACCACTGGGGCGTTAGTAAGCCCGAACGGTAAGACCAAAAACTCAAAATGTCCATATCTGGTCCGGAAAGCAGTCTTAGGTATATCTTCCTCTCGAATCTTCACCTGATGATACCATGTCCTCAAATCAATCTTCGAGAAATATCGTGAACCACCGAGCTGATCAAAGAGGTCGTCAATACGTGGAAGCGGGTACTTGTTCTCAACAGTAACTCTGTTCAGCCTCTGATAATCAACACACAACCTCAACAATCCATCCGCCGTTTTAGCAAATAAAACGGGAGAGCCCCAGAATGACACACTCTCCCTGATAAATCCTCTACTCTGCAGATCATCTAACTGCTTACGCAGTTCAACTAACTCGGCAGGTGACATCCTGTAGGCAGGTATAGAAACTGGAGTAGCCCCTGGAACGAGATCGATACAAAACTCAATCTCTCTATCTGGAGGTAAACCCGGTAGCTCATCAGGAAAGACGTCATCGTACTCCCTGACGATTGAAACATTAATCTCCTGTACCGTGGTCTCAAGGTCTAGGTCTATCAACCAAAGTCCCCTATACTGTTCCAATCCACTCTTGCCCCGCAAACATACCCGAAACATGGAGTTCACAATCCCCATACAAGAACCTCAATGGTAGGCAACAACCCTACCGGACTTCGAGGTAATTGTGACCCGCTTCAAGTGGCAATCAACTACCGCATGATATTTCATCAGCCAATCACAGCCCAAAATGACGTCAAACTGCTTCATAGGCAGGACGATAAGATCAGCTGAAAACTTGCAGTCGTCAATCACCACACAAACTGATCTACAGATATATGAAACTGCACTCATGTCGCCCAGCGGAGTATTCAAAAGAAAGGGGTTTCCATCTCTTCGATGGCCAAACCCAACACCTCGGCAAACTCAACAGAAATAAACGAAAGCGACGCACCAGTATCAAACAACTTCCGAGCAAAAATATGAAAGATGAGAATAACACCATCCATAACTGCCGTCTGATCAGGCACAAGAAGATACTCAGCCCGATCTACTGCATATGACTGACCAGCAACTCCCTTGCCCTTATAATCCCGACCACGGCCGCCGGCTCTGGAGGTAAATCCACGAAATCCCCCTGTTCTCTACTGCTGAGCAAGAGGGGAACCACTAGCAAAGGGCTGCACAATCAGTCGGTAAGGAATATCAAAGAAGGGCCTATCCTCTACTCGGCGCTGGGGAGTATGAAACTGAGTCTGCTGGAAGGGGGGTCGGGTTTTTCCCCAGTTTTGACCCGCACTGAGAAAAGCTATCGCCTGAGAGACACAACTTATTTATCCTCAAGGCGGCCTCATACACTCTCAGCAGATTGTCATATTGATTTACAACCACAATCCACTTAATATTAAAAGTCAAATCTAGACAAAACTTGACAACCTGTGCCTCCACGCCGACTCTTCCGGAGTAGGGCACCAGATGGATAACATGAGATTGCACCACATTAGCATTTTTCATTAATCATTCTTTCCACGTATCCTACTAACTGCTCATACTTGATCTCAAACATTTGTCACTAAGAGGTCATTGAACCTTGCGCTCTGATACCAATAAATTTCTGTCACAACCCGAGAGGGGGCCTAATAGAAACGCCAGGTTAAACGATCAACCTCGGAGAGGTCCACCATCTAACCTCAATACTAGTGGTATCCCACCAAAAATAATATACGTGCAAGCAAGGCTAGGTATAACGTAGTAAGCATAATAACTCATACCCCTGTGGTGAGTCCTCCTATCCTCGGTAAACCGTGGCTCCTCAGGAATAGTCTCAAACTCAGTAAAATCCTCTGAATCTAAGTAACAACACAAGGAAGGAACCCCGTTAAGCTCCAATTGGGTTCAGAAGCGATAAAAATGCAAACCAGGGCGAAAACGGGCCAAAATGGTTTGGGTTGACTTTTGGTCAAAAGTCAACACATGTCAAAATCAACGGTCAAATTCCATGTTTGACTTTGACTGACTGGACCGGACCGGTTTGGTTCGATTTGGGTCAGGTCCAGATCGGTTTGGGTTGAGTTAAACCCAAATTGGCCGAGACGGGTTCGGATCGGGCTGGGTTGACCCAGCCTGTTAGGCTCGGGTCGGACCCAGCCTGGATTGGCCTCGGGTAGGACCCAAAATGCCCCAGCTGGGCCCGGGTCGAACCTGGCCCAAAAGGCTACTGGGTTTGGGCCTGGCTTGGCCCGAACCCAGGTTGGGCCTGCCCAATCACAACTGGCCCAACTCGGCCTTGGGCCTGAGTCAACTCGGCCTTGGGCCTGAGTCAACTCAGCCCATTGCCCGAGTTGACTCAGCCCACAGCCGAGTTGACCCGGCCGGCGACAGTCAAACGCCGATGACACGACGACGACACGCTGGCGACCTACCCGCATCGAAAAAATCACGATTTCTAACCTGTTTTTCGCCAAAAATCGTTTCCAACGCGTTTCTAATCTTCTTTCCTGTCTAATCCTGCCAAAAACACCGAAGATTCGACCTCAAAACTCAGATCTAACAAAACCTATAAACCCGAAACTTTCAAACAAAAAAATCGAGGGATCGAGGGCTCACCTTCAAAAATACCCTTCGCCAACGTTGATCTACTCTTTGAGACAAACGTTTCGACACCAAGATCTCGACGAATGGAGGTGGATCAGACGTCGGCAATTTCTCTCCCTCGATCGGCTTTCTCTCTTTTCTCTCTCTCTCTCTTATGGGTTTCTGTCGACAGAGATAAGGTTTCCATATGAAACCTTATCATTTAAGTTTTTCTTTTAATTTTATTAATTCTTTTATTTTAATTTAATAAATTCCTTTGTTTAAATTTACAATAAATTCATTTAAAGTTCGGTGAATAGATTTCGATTCTTACCGTAAATTAGAGTAATTGATCCAAATATTTTCACTTTAAATTACACGAAAAATTTATCCAAATTTTACAATCATTAAAATTTGGCGGATTTTACAATTATTGTATGGGGAAACTTACAATGGATGATATGTTTTTTTGTAAAGATCTTCATAAGCCAATTAATGAGGATGCAAAAAGACAGAGATACAAGACAAATAGAGATTGTGAATTTACGCATAAAAAAATGTCTCTCTTGCATCAGACGTTAGGTTGATGCAAGTGTGTTTCACAGTTTTGCTACAAAGACTAGATTCGATCAAATGTGGACGAAATGAGAATTACTGTTTGAAAGTTAGAGTGCTCAAAATAAAGCTTTTATAATTAAAAGACTTCTGAATTTGAAATGTGTGGATGGACGTAGTATGAAAAAGCACATAAACAGGTTTCAAGGTTTAGTGAATCAGGTGCTGGGTATGAGTATCATGTTAGATGATTAATTTCAAGTTTTGCTTTTGCTTAGTTCTATATCAGACAGTCAGAAAACACTTGTGGTTACAGTTAACAACTCAACGCCAGATTATAAATTAACTCTAGATATGGTTAAAATTGTTTACTCAATGAGGAAGTTAGAAGAAAGAATTTCAATCATTCTTTTAGTGGAGGTGATCTTATTAGTGAGAAACAAGAAGGACATGGTCGAAGCCAAAGTAAAGATCAACATAAAAGGGGTTCATCTAGAAGAAAATCTATGTCGAAAGGACAGACAATGAAATGTTTTAATTGTGGAAAGTCTGGACATATGAAAATAAATTGTAGAATATAAAAGAACAATTCAAAGGGAAAGATAGTGAGCACGACAGTGACACAAAGACTACTTTAGTTGCCGTTGATGGTGATGTGATTGCAGCCTATGATGAAGATTGAGTGAATTTGACATTTCAACCGTGTACTTGGATTATTGATTGTGATGTTTCGTATCATGTTACCTAAAACGGTGAATCCTACACTAGTGATGATTATGGCCAACTAAATATGGGAAACGATGGTGCATCAAAGATTGTTGGAATCAGTGATATTAATTGGAGACCAATATTGCAAGTTGACATTGAGAGATGTTAGACATATTCCAAATATCCGTCTGAATTTGGTATTTGTTGGTAAGTTAGATGATGAAGATTTTATTAATTATTTTGGTGATGGTAAATGGAAGCTTACCAAAAGTTCTCTTATAGATAGAGGAAAGAAGACCAATACTCTTTACTACATACAGACAAAGTTAAGTAAAAAATAAACAATATCACGGAGAAGTCAAATAATATTGAGTTTTGACATAAGAGGTTTGGTGACATTAGTGAGAAGAGAATTCCATCACTTGTCAAGAAGCAATTTTTGTTGGGTTTTAGCTGCTTGAATTTGAATATTTGTTTGCATTTTTTGCCTATAAAATCACACAAGATTACTTTTAAAGTATCTACCCCTCTAGGACACATCCGATTCTTGATGTGATTCATACAAATGTCTATAGTATGCAAGATAAGACATTTAGTAGTGCATATTATTTTGTTACATTTATTGACAATCACTCATGAAAGGTGTTTGCTTTTACCTTGCAAACAAAAGATCAAGTATTAGATCTGTCAAAGCTGATAATAGTAGTGAGTGTAGATGACTATTTAAAAAATACTGTAAGAGCCATAGTATTAAACTTGTGAAGTCTTTGCCTAAAATTCCTCGTCAAACTTGAGTGGCAGAGACAATGAATAGAACGATTTATGAACGAATCAAGTGTATGCCCTTTGATACCAAATTATCTAAACTTTTTTTGGGGTAAAGCTTTGACGACTGCAGTTGACTTGATTAACCTTTCTCCTTCAACCCCAATAGATGATGATATTTCTAAATGAGTTTGGGTAGAGAAAAAAGTACAAAGCCTATATTCATGTTCCTAAAAATGAACTATCCAAGTTGGATGATAAAGACAAATAGTATATCTTATTGGGTTATTTACATGATGAGTTCAAGTATAGATTTTATGATCTAACTACTAAAAAGATAGTAAAAAGCAAAGATGATGTTTTCTTTGAATACTAGTTAGTTGAAATTGATAAGGTAGAGAGACTCCACCAGTTCTAAAATTTTCTTCTAATTTGGATCCAATTAGGACACCTTCAGTATTTAGATTTATGAAGGAGTCAGAGAGGAAGGCCATGGTGATATTATTGATCACAATATTTCTACAGATGATAACTTTTAACCGATTGATCAGATTGAGAAGATTCTTGAGAATCAATGTCAGAAAGAATATCAACAAGAGATAAAGAGCCTTCTAGAAGATATTTTGTCTATGAGTATGTGATGCTTATAGATGGAGGAGAATCAGACACTTAACAAGAAGCTATGTGTCATACACAAAAGACACAATGACAAAAAACTATGCAAGAGGAAATAAATTCTTTGGATGAAAATCATAAATATGAATTGGTAAACTTGCCTAAGGGAAAGTGAGCTATGAAAATTAATGGGTCTACAAGTTGAAGTCTGATGACAGTTGCTCACAATTAAGATATAAAACTAGATTGATTGTGAAATGATACAATCAGAAGAAATATGTTGATTTGATGAAATTTTCTCTCCAATTGTGAAGACGACATCTCTCAAAACAATTATGGGTTTAGCTGCTTTTTGAATCTAGAGATTCAACTACTTGATTTGAAGATTGCAATCCTTCATGGAATTTTGAAAGAATAAATATGCATGGAACAACCAAAGGGATTCAAAGTAAAAGACAAAAGATATCTTGTTTGTTGACTAAAGAAAAGCTTATATGGATTGAAGAAATTTGAATCTTTCATGACAAGTCAAAGATTCCATGGGACTAATTCCAACCACCGTGTATTTATGAAAGAGGCGCTAGTAATGATTTCATCATTCTACTATTGTACGTAGATAATATGTTAATTGTAGGTCAAGAACTCTTGAGATCTGCAAAACAAATTTTGGGTATAAAAATACTCGCCACAGATAAAATAGAAAATTGTGGTTCTCTCGAACAAAGTACATTGAAAAAGTATTTGAGAGATTCAATATGAGCCATGCAAAAGTAGTTTCTCTCCACTTGCAAATCACTTTAAATTGGATTCGAAGCATAGTCCTACAAGTGATAAAGAGAAAGAAACTACTATGAGTAAAGTACATTATGCATCAATATTCCATGCAAGATCTGAACATATTGATGTTCGACACCATTGGGTGCGAGATAAAGTACAAGCACATCGGTTGTTTGTTGACAAAATTTACACTGATGAGAATGAATATAATATGATGACCAAATCATAAGGAGAAGCTTGAGAGTTGCAAGCGAAAACCAGGAATGGTGAAGCACTTCGCATGAGGCGGAAGGAGAGATTTGTTGTGTTCCACCTCTATTTTGATGTGAGCCCACAAGATGAAAAAAATAAAATAATAAATAAAAAGAAACATAAGTGATTATTTTAAAAAGAGATTGAAGAGAGAGACAATTCATGAGTGAAATTCGATAAGAGAGAGAGAAGAAAAAATGAGATTTTTCTTCAAGTTTTTTCGATCTTTGCGTGTAAGATCAAACAATCGATTCTTCTCCATTTCAGCCACGATTCACAATATTTTTTGTGTCGACGAGACATACAATTCTATCAGTTCCCATAATTGAAGAGCCAAATTCACTCGGATTGTGTCATCAGTCACTTAGTGAGATCGCTCTATTTTTCTTTTATTTTGCAAAGAATATTGATTATCGAGATTAATTGTTTTTGCTGTTGTTTCTTTTAATTTATTCTAAAAAGAATTATAGTGTGCTTATTATTCAATAGTGGAAGATCAGATCAGTTTTTGGACCCGTAGAATTGAACACATTGTCAAACCATGTTAAATTTGGTCTCATTATTTTCTGCTATATTTTGTGACATATTATTATTTGACATAATAATGAATCTTAATCACACAAAGGAGAAAAAAATTCATTCGCTTCTTAATCAAATTTTATAGATGGTTTGTGACAGCCCGAGACCGGAACCCGATCAGGGTTCGAGATCGGAGCCATCACTCCGGGACAGTGGACAGAAAACGGTGACTATTTTTTTTTTTAAACAGAAACAGAACAGACAGCGTTACTGGAACAACGGAACAGAAAACGTTAACCAAATGCATTGGGCAACTTATGAGGACCGACTGAACTTTTAGAACTTCACAGAAAGAGTTCTCTGGAGCATAAAGTAAAACCAGAAACCAATAACGATTTAAAAAGGGAAGCAGGAAAGAACTGTAAATACGGGGGTATAATGAAATCAGAAGACAGTAAACATATAAAAAAAATCAGAAGACAGAACCAATAACAGAAGAAGATCGAGGCAGAAAACATAATATGAAGTCGGAAGACGTAGGCAGAGAACTGACGGTAGATGTCGAATAAGACAAAAGATGTACAGTGATCACCGGTGGATATGGTTTTAAACTGGCAGAAGAGATAAACTGGCGGTGGATGTCGAATAAGACAAAACAGTGACGTCAGCCGGAAGATATAAATAACTGGGCGGAAGACTTAGGTGACGTCAGCCGGAAGATGTAAATAACTGGGCGGAAGACTTAGGTGACGTCAGCCGGAAGATGTAAATAACTGGGCGGAAGACTTAGGTGACGTCAGCCGGAAGATATAATTTAACAGAAGGAAACGGGCAGCGGTGGACTTGGATTTTACACTTACCGGTGGATGTGACTTTTAAAACGGGCAGCGGTGGACGTGATCGGATGATATAGTTTCTAAGGTGAAACTTAACAATTTTTAACAGGAAGTCCTAGGAACAGAAAACCTCAAACAGAAGGCATAAGGGCTTCAAACCCTCAACCCGATTCCAAACACAGTTTTGAAGCATGACAGAAGCTAGAAAACCTAACAGAAATTCAGGAAGACAACTGCATGGATTACTCCATAACCAGAGACAATCCATGCACAGATTTTTAGGGAATATCCCAAACGAATTCAGAATACTTCAGAACTCAATTTAACTGTCAAATTCAGTACAAACAGAAGGCATGAAAGTTATAGACCTTCAATACCCGATTCTAAACAAGGTTGTGGAACATACTTTGCAATTGACAGATTCAAAGAAACAGACTGCATGGATAGTTCCAAACTAGAAGCCATCCATGCACAAACTAATAAAAGGAAATCCCAGCAGTTTCAGAATAATTTCAATACATTCCAAGACATAAATACAACTGTCAAATACGGAGGTTTTAGAATACACCAACAAAACCTATACATAAATCAGATTTCTAACAAAAATCCAGACAGAGTTTTGAAACAAAACACCAGAGTTCAGTAAAACCTACAGACATAAACTTTACTTAAAAACTGAAACCTCAGAGCAGAAACATGTCTAACTGCCACAACCACCCTGTGAGCTCGATCCACCAATTACATCAGATCGTCATTTTGAGGAACAAGGTCCTCGGTTTCAGGTTCAGTACCTACATCAGAGAGTTCACCTATGAGTCTAAAATTCAGTAAGGACATAATCAGAATGCAGCGGTGCATATGCAATGCATGAATCTTTCAGAAATTCAGTGACAGAACAGAACATTACATTACAGTGGCAGAAGAATTAAGTGGGGCTTATAGGGGAGCTGGTTCAGTAGGTGCACTATCAGGCACGGCAGTTTTCAGATTCCCAGGGAAGGATAAAACCAAAGGGTCCTTGCCAGGGACAATATTTTCAGATTCCCAGGGAGGGATAAAACCAGAGGGGCCAGTCCCCGTCCCACACTTAACCTGGTACATTTCAGTCGGATTTTATCTTATTAATTTCAAACAGTGTACAGAAATCGATTTTTGCATGAATTTTCAGGAAAACAGTGCATGCATGAACGGTGCCTGAACTTTAACTAGCAGGTAACAAAATAAAACAATAGACAGCAGAAGATAAATCAAAGCCAGACATTTCAGAACATAACTCTAACTCTTCTACCCAAAACAACCCGACAGAACAGAAAACCTAGTACCTCCTTGATGTAGGGCCTTAAGGGCCGGATCTATGCTTATGAACTTACCTGTTTTCCTCGATGCAGTCAGCTGGAAAGTCTCGGAAATGCTCGAACCTGTTTGCTGCAATGTAGTGAAATTAAACAAGCTGCAAATGCTAACAAATAACTTGTAGAATATGCAGCAAGCTCATTTCAACTCTTTAGGAAAACACACTAACGTATTTTCATCCAAAATAGTGAGTTTTCACGGAATTAATAACCCTAAACCCCAGTGAAAACTCGCATTAAACTTGTCCAAAATCTATAACTCCCGTAGATGATTACCTTGGTTGAAGGAAACAGAAGAAAAGCGCAGAAACAAAGTGTTGGTGCTTTGTCAAAATCGCCAGGAAAGAAGAAACAGAGAAGAAGCTAGGAAACCGAGAAAAGAAAGAATAAGGGTTTCACGTAGGAGGAAGAACTTAACTTCTTCAACAAGCTGCCATGTAACGACCCGGGAAGGATCGCCACGTAATTCATGACTTTACTCACTCCTTTCACTCTTTTATATATTTTTTTTTTTACTAAGCAGCGGAAATACTAATTTTGTAGTCACATGTAGGACATGGACAATGAAATAAGACATTTGGCTGGGGGATTTAAAAAAAAAAGGCATCTGCCGAACTCAACGACAAAACTTCACTCTCATCTGCCGATCACTAAACGACAAGGCAGGAGAGGGCTCACATCTACCGATAAACCAAAGCTACATCTTCCGGTTATCCCGTGCATTTCACGTGATTCATTAATCACCCATCGGTAGATGTAAGTTCTCACATCAACCGACAGTCACGTGTATCCCACACAATTCATTAAACGTTCGTCGGCAGATATACAAACCGCATCTGCCGATGACGTCAGCCGGCAGATAATCAAACCGCGTCTGCCGATGTCGTCAGCAGGAAGGTATATAAACTACATCTGCCGATGACGTCAGCAGGAAGATA
Source organism: Begonia masoniana (assembly GCA_022432975.1). Taxonomy (NCBI): domain Eukaryota; kingdom Viridiplantae; phylum Streptophyta; class Magnoliopsida; order Cucurbitales; family Begoniaceae; genus Begonia; species Begonia masoniana. Next base: position 56,336,864 of record CM039502.1, read on the forward strand.
AACAAACTGTATCTGCCGATGACGTCAGCAGGAAAAATATATAAACTACATCTACCGATGACTAGGCGACAGGGAAAAAGACTCCTACATCACCCGATATAAACACACTGTATCTACCGACAGAAATCTCACTACTTCTACCGATAGCAAAAGAAATCTTTTATATTTACCGACTGATAACATACTACAGCTACCGATAGAAAACACCCTGCATCTACTGATAGAAAACACACCACTCCTACCGGTAGGACTAAACAACATCTCCCAATAGACATAATCATGAACAAGTCTCAAACTTTCTAGACTTAACATTTCTGTAAACAGAAATCAATGATTCCCTCAGAGTACATATATCGGAAGTCTTAACAAAAGATATTCAATAAACTGTACCATCCTCTATCCAGTGAGCATCCAGATAATTTCAAATCCCAGTACTATGAAATAACTTCATTCTACTTATACTTCCATATTAAAATCATTAATAATGTTCATAGAGCATAAACCAGAGAACTTATTCGCCAATCCAGCCTTCACTGTCACACTGAGCATTCTCCAACAGCCAAACTTAGACTTCCTCATTTAACTTGAATCCCTCACCTGAAAACTCGTCACCTACATCAAAGGTTTAAACTATAAGCCTAATGCTTAGTAAGGAATGCAACAATAACATGAATGCATGAATGCATAATTCAGAGAAAAACGTGGTCATGAGTCTTTTCTTGTTCATAATCATTATTCCATATTCATCATTCATAACATAGTTCACTTCGCTGAAACACATTCATCGTTCGTATCATAGTCCACATCGCTGAACCATATTCGTTATTCATATCATTGTTCATGTTGCGTGGGATGAGAGAGGATTTGTGCCGGTAAAGGGGGTTCGACAGTGAGTTTGATCATGGTCCCTACTGCGGGTCGTATTCATATGTCCTACTGTGGACTGTGACATACGCCGAACCGCCCCCAACCCTCACTTATCCACGTTGTAGGGATTTTATCATCTTATCTTGTTCATGAGAGAACATGCTTTTAAAACATTTTCATGTGCATAAAACATTGATAATGCATGAGCATGGGGTTCTTTAACTCGTCCAAGCTGTAGGACAGAACATTCAGCCAGTATGAAAAGCTTACTATCGAACCAATCGTCGACATAAATGCTAGACAGTAACATGAAAGAACTACTAATCATCGTACGAGTTTCTACCTAGCATCCTTTGATGTAGGGTCCTATTGACCGAGAAACCTATACATTCACTTACCTGGTCTCCTTAGCACTTTGAGCTCTTTCTCTTCAAACTTCTTCACCTAAAACATTCACATTGCAGTAGTTAAAACAAAGTCCTATAAGTTCTAACCTCAAGTCATCCTAGGGTCTAATAGACAAAGCCATCCTGAATCCTTAGTCTAACGCTCTGTGCAAAATCTGAAATCCAAGAACTGAAATAGACAGATTCGACTATCGGTTACTCAGGGTTGATTGTTTTTAAATGTCCAAAACTGATTCGGAATGACATTATCACTCTCAGATTAACAATGAACTATATTATTACCCTGTTGTTTAAGGATTTGAGTTACGGGTTCAAGCTGAAAACAGAGCTAAACGATTAACTGATAACTACATTGTGTAACTCATACCTCGAGCGTAAGGTAACCGAGAAATAGCAAGGGAACTGGTCGTCGAAGGAAGGATTACAGGCAGGCAGAGGGCGAGAGCTTGCGAGAGAAGGAATCGCCGAGAATGGAGGATGTCGGCTACAGTGAGTTAATGAGGTTTAAATCATTTCCACTTCCTTTAAATATCGGTCTAAGCCCTCTATTATTACAACTTTGCCACTCGACCTAGTTTAAACCCACATGTAATTAATTACACTTGTCTTAAAATTCTAAACCGCGAAGATTAAATGTTCATGACCGTTAATACAGTTAGGAAAATTACCTAGTCGTAACTCGGGTGTTACATGCCACATGTCAATCATCCATTTGATTTCTCCCACCAACCTTAATTTCTTCCTAATTTGCCCTTCCATTGGTTTTAAATTTAGTGTTATACTTAGTTAAACATTAGTTTAATTTTCCAACAAAACATATATTGCATTTATGTTAAATTAATCCCGAGAAATGGTTCGGGAAAAAAATCACATGCAAAAAAGCCGGGTGTTACATGGTTTTTCCCAACAAGAAGTCATCAAGGTATTGAATGAAAAGGATCTGAAAGAGTACTTGAAATTGAGCAAAGTAGCATTACAAGAAAATCTTAAACAATTTCTGGTTCTTTGTCAATCCTTCTGGCTGCGTTGGCAGCACTCATGCGGGTTCTTGTTCGGGTTCGCTTCTGTGCTTGGAGTCCCAACCACAGCTGCTGCCAGCATTATAAATACAGTCCAGCGTGCAGGTCAAGTAGGGATGGTGTTCGACATGTAAAGAAACAATCCAGGTTTCTTCAAGCCCATGAAGGAAACAATGAATCAAACATAGGCGAGATGGATTCCCAAAAGAGAGAAAATGGCGATTTTTTTGAGTTGAAGGTTTCTTTACAGTCGCGAAGGAGTTTATCAGATCTGAGAAGCATGGCAGCGTCGAGGAAGCCATTGAAGAGTTTGCAAGCAAACATTGTTAATATGCTAAGGTTTGTTTATAAGTTTTTGATAGCTGATCCTGCATAATATTTTCATTTGTCGATCCTTGTTAGTTTAAAACATATCCATTTATGATCAAACACATCAGAACATAACACAATCTCCCTCAAGTATTAACATAGATATCGTCTGGTGGAGACGGCTCCCTTACTACTCCCACTAGATAATAACACATAGAGATGGCCATCCAAACATAGAGATTCATCATGCAGCTTCAGCAAATCCGACTTGCAAATTGCCGAAGTCGAAGACAGTGTGATAACGGCCCATGAAAACATCTCCAAGGATCCTGCACAGAACAAGTTTAAGCAAGACGATGAACACCGCAGAAAAGAATCATTACCAGGAGAATGGTTTGACATTTCTCATCAAAATGTGGATTCAATATTTGTTTTGAAGTTCAGGCGAGAAAGAATACCAGAGGGGTCCTCGAGGTGGAGGGATATCCAAAGCAGTGAATCCACTGATGCACTGAGCAGCACCTCCCTCACCTACCTTCAGTATGTACTGTTCATATATTCACAAAGGGTCAACATTAGCACCATAAAAATAAGCAGTTCAAAGTTCAATTAGTGCAACTTCAGGCTCATTATTAATACCATTGCATATTGTAATAACATATAATTTGAAGTAATACCTCCTCTGGGGCTAGTTCAAAAATTTTACCACCGATCGTGAAAGAAACGGAGGGCATCGAAGAGATATTGTCACAGTTAACAGCCGATTCTCCCATTGGACTTGGCAATCGATCACACAGCTAAAAAGCAGTCAGTTAGAGCAACAACAGATTGAAACTTCTGTCTGAATTATGAATGGTCTACTTCACCTCATTGACATAGTCTAGTATTTGAGCTTGGGTCTGATTCTGGCTTAGTTGATTTTGCATCCACAAAACTGCCATTTCACAAGCAGAGCACATACCATCCCGAAGGCAGCCTGATTTCTTATTGTCATCTTCCACCACACTCTCGATGCCCATACTATCCAACAAAAGTCAGTCATCTCAGGATTATAATGTTCATATTACATATATTAGAATAACGTTTGTGGTATATCTCAAACCGACCTGACCCCTCGACTTCCATCAAAACTACACAGCCCAATTTGAGAACAGATTTTCCTCGGCTGTGCCTGTATGATAAAGGTTGCAAACAATAATGATTTACGACAGAGGTGAAGGAAGGTTGAGTGGCATAAAAGCGTGAAACTACTAACCTGAGATAAAAGCAAATCCATGATAGTGTCTCCATACTGTGTAACAATCGCCTTGCACTGCTGGCTTACAACTCCAGACGCTCCAATTGCATGATTTATCATGGTAATAACAGTCTGGATAGAGAGAGAGACAGAGGTAAAAATCAGAATTAATGACAGCATGCTTATAGACCCTTGTAGTGTTAGCATCTTCTCTTCTATGTCAAGTACTCGGCCTTGTATACAATAAGTGATCATCGCCTATTGCAGTAGAAGTTATTATTCATCTTTCCTCCACTGTAAGTTGCCAGAAAAAAGCTTCTCAAAGGGAGTTGCTACGTGAGAGTAAGGACTTAGTTTTCCAACACAAATGAACAATCTACTATGTCCAAAGCCCACATATTTTTCACTCCAAAAATATCTTTTGACTAATAAAATACACATTTTATTGAAGCTATGCTACTACACTACATTGCTCTCCCCACAGATCATTACTAACATGTGAAGATGACTCAAAAAGTCTTTTATAGAGAACGGCTATGGACTTACTGTTGGACCAGCCAACAAAGAAGTCCCAGAATCTGCTATTGCCGAACAACCACCACCACAATATCCTGAATAATAAAGAGAAGCTGAAAATCAATCATCATGACAAGTGCTTTCATCCCTCAATAAGATATCACTCTTTCTAAAAAATACCAGTGGGTTTATCGTCAATGAGAACATCACCCATGTCAAACTACATCAGAGGAAAGTGAAAGGGAGAATGGTGAGATCACCAAAATGATATGAGATCGGACTGAAGGGTTCAAAGTTTGATATTCAACCTGCCAATATCCTTTCTGTGTAACCGGAACATACGTATGCTTTCCAAGGAAATGCTTCGAATCCACCCCACCAAACACTATCTGACCACCTTCTTCCTCTTCTGCATTGCGATTCAGCCAAAACGAAAAGACTGGCTCCTTGATTAGTCCTTGTTCAACCATGTTGTACCTAAAACATGCAAACCACTCGATTTGGTGGTCAAGTAACCAAACACAAAGCTTGAAAAGCTCACCAGACAGGGACGGCATTGCCAACAGAAATCTCTTGAAATCCAAGTCCCAACAACCCATCAAACTTGGCCATCATAAATGTAAGGCTGGGCTCTCTAGTTGCCTCAATAAATTCCTGCAAATGGTCGTCTTGTTGAGAAGTGAGTACAATATAACACGCTACCCATTTCAATACAAAAGTTGTAAAGGTGCTCAACGAAATAGGATGCTATACCTGATTCTTGACAACTAAGTTACCAACCCCAACGCTATCATAACTAAAGTAACCAGAAATTGATCCAGTACCATACTGAATTGTTGCAGATGTCCCTGTAAGACTCATGCAGCCAACCCCAATTATGGCAAGAAACACATATAATAGTCGTAGAAAAAGTACAGGCAGAAGTAAAGGACAAATAGCAAACCATTTTTCTTGTAAGTACTTGACTGGCTCGATTTATACTTTGCATGAAAATAACAAGCAACCTGCGTTCAAAATAAAATTACTTCATCCAAATAATCCGACCATTTTATCCACAACAAACAGATACTCAGAAGCTTACGGAAAACCGGCACTTTTCCGATGGCACCCACAAATTGGCGCTTCCGGTGTCGAAAATTACGGTGAACTTTTGAGGGGGAGTTCCAATACCAATCTCTCCAAAATATTGCGCATCCAAATAGTTTTTCAATGCAACAATATCAGTATCTTCGGCGTCTCCAAGATTATTACGGATATTATAGTCTCTGATAGAAGCTCTCAAAGAGTCTTCACCCTTGGCAGCTAGCCGGGCAGAAGCCATGTCACTTTTGTCCAATTTCATTTTCTTCAGTCCAACTCTAATTAACCCATCATCGGTAACAGACGAGAAAACATGAAACATAAGGGTAAAGAGGAACAGAGGCAGTACGAGGGGTTTGAAGTCCGCTCCCATGATGATCTGTACAAAGATTTCCAAACCAAACCCGTAAAATATGCACCTTGTTTAGTTTCAGTTTAGTTTTGCTTCTATCTACTGACAAATCTTGGAAAACCAAACTAGACCGTCGTATCCAAACACAATAACGCCCTCAAAAACTAGAACTTTCCCTTAATTTAAAAATAAGAATGAAAAGTTTTGAATCAATCTGTTTAAAGCAGAAGGAGTTTGAAAACAGAACCTTTTACACAAACAAAGTATATAGTTGGTTGAAACAGAAAAGCAGACATGCAAAATCAAATGAAACTCCAAACCGAGTAAACTCGTACGATTTACAATGACAAGCAAAGACGCACCTGAAACACAAACGGATTCTACAATATAGAGAAGGAGAGGAAAACGTTGTTAGCACGCTAAGATCACCCACAAAAGAAAAAACTTGCTGTCAAATCAAATAGCTTCTATTTCAGCTTTTGAAGTTATTATTTACTTTCATCATTTGATCTCGCCCGTTGGCTCATCAGCTTGTACGATAGGTGTGAACGAGGATTTCAGACGTGGCAGCAAAGCATGCGTCTTATTCTCCCTCGCATCAGAAGGACGAGACACCTCCTCCTCTCGCCTACGCCTGGCGAATTTCAGAGAATGAGACGGTTCATTGATTATCCACTACCATTAAACATTTAACAGTCCCAAATTTTATATACTTTATTCTTGGACGCGCATCTTAACTGAGATGTGTGGCAGTTTGAAATTAAAACTGCATTATGGTATGGTTTTCTCCATTATGTGGTTTGGTTTTCATCCCGGTTTGATTGACAGTTTTTGTCAAAGCAACTGCTCACTCACGCCTTCTGCTTCTTTGCAAACTTCTTGATGGAAGAAGTTTAGTACAGTGAATAATTAATACAGTAAAAGTCTCGAACATTTCGTAAAGAACAATACACTATCGAATTGAATATTGTTAGTGACGGAAATCAAAAACAAAAAATGAAAGTAAATGATTTGATGATAAACTTCAATCTATTTGTCAGATTGATTCTAACGTTCTCTTTTTGCTTTCACTAAACATTCTTTTATTGAGTTACGTAAAAATTTGAAAATTAGATAAAAAGACATTTTTCTTCTTCCAAACACACATAGAAATATGAAAATTTTTCTAGAAAATCAACATCACACTCAATAAACTTTTTAATAGTTAGAAGGTTTAGAAAGCAACTAAACTAGAGGAAAGTAGCATACCGTGATTTTCAGACATCAATGGCGGCAAGAGGTATTTCGATTTTATTCCGCATTGATTTAAGCAATTTAATTTTAGTTGGTAAAATATGTTTAGATTGTGCAAAAATTCTAACATTTGGTATCAAAGCATTATCGTCTGTGATGTGTTTTTAAAAATGAAGTTTGAAATTTTTTTGATATTGTATTCTCGGTTTAGTTGTTTTTGAAGCATGAAAACCTTATGAATCACTCAGAAATTTTGATGCGAGTATTATGCATAAAAAATCATTGAATTTTGTGTATAGAATGATGAGAAACCATTGGATTTCCATCGAGTATCCGATCGGGTCGAAATGAGTCAGAGTTGAGACTACATGTGATTTTGTTTCATAGAGTGACAGTTTAAATGAGAAAAATGCGTCTTCTAGGAATTGAACCGTGGATTTTCAGTGACAATTTCGAGTGGGTCTCCACTCAGACAGAATTGTTGAATGTTTGTTTTAAAATTTATTTTGTATCAATTTTGTATATCATGTTTAATATCAAAATTTAAAGTTGAAGTGCTTTTGGTGTGATTCAATCCATTGCCCTGTATATTTGTAATTTGCGACTAAGTCATTCAGCTGAAGTGACTTTGTCATTTATTGGAGCATTTTAAATTTCACGTAATTGCACATAATTCAATCTGGTTTTTTTTAAATTAAACCTTAAATTGTTGATTTTAAAAAAAAAAATCCTCAAAATTTATTATTCGTCAAAAAAACCTCAAAGTATCATCAATAGCCAATTTGAACCTCAAATGGAGAGTGAGGCGACCGGCCTCTCCAAAGAGGATGGTCGGCCTATAAAAGAGAAATTTTTTTCTCAGTTTTGGGAAGAGGACGGCCGGTTCAATTAGACCAGTCGTCCCGTCCGCGTAAATTTTTTTTTTGTTTTTAGAGTTTGGGAAGACGACGGCCGGTCCAGTTGAACCAGCTGTCATCAACCCCCCCTTATAAAGCCCTCCTCCTTCTTTGAAAGATCATACCAAACTTTCAATACTCTCTCAACTATTTTCTTGTTTCGGCGATATTTCTCCGCGTTCACCGGATAAGTAAGAAGTTTTTTTTTTTTTTTTTATTTTATCATTTTTTTTCAGGATTAAAAATAATTCATATATAAGGTGTTAAACCGAGATTAAATTTTTTATGACGTATTTTTTTTTCATTGTATTTTTATTTGAAATTATCTTAACAGTTTCTATCTAAATTCTAAAAATATAGACATGTTATTTTATTTTTATTTATTTAAATATTTTTTCATTTAGCGACAACGATTATTTTCTTGCACTGTCGATATTTCTTCGCGTTCATTGGCTAGGTACGAAGTTTTTTTCTATTTTATTTTTATTAGATATTTATCTATTATACCGTAGATAATTGAATCGCATCTCTTATCATTTCTCATACCACATATTAAGTTGTGTAATTGTACTATGTAAATAAGTTATGTCTAGGAGACTAAATTTTAAGTGGGATCGTTTGTGACCCCTCCAACCTTTCCTAGGAACTTACTTGAAAAAGTAATTCTTTCTAGTAGATTGTCCAGTATAGTCTTTTCTAGGAATTATCCTGATCACTACTCTCCACATTTTAACTTTTTGATTTAATTACTTCTATAGAATGTCAAACACAATTAATTTACGTTTACATTGTTTTAATATATTTTTTTTTTTTATGTTTTTCTCATTTATATAATCCTTATTTTAGTATTTTTATTGTATTGATGTAAGAATATTATAATAAAATTCTATATATAAGTTATTTTTTTTATTTTAATTAACTTATGATTTTTGTTATTATTATATTTTATAATAAAATTTTTGTTATTATTGATATAAGAGAATTTCAATACTCTCTCGACTTTTAGTATTATTATACTTTGTGACTATTAGTTTTTTGTCTTTATTGTATTTTATATTTGAAATTCTTTTAAAAATTTCTATATAAATCCTAAAAAAGTGGACAATTTATTTTATTTTGATTTATTTAATAAAATTATTTTATTTATAATGTCATAATATTTGAATAACTTATTAAATTTTAGTTGTACGTGAACTAGACATGATCTTGCCATGGAACTTTTGAATGAAGGTTGTCAGAGAAACTTTGAGCAGGATTTGCTAAAACACTCAATTAATTTTTATATGAATGTGGACTTTAGAAGTGGAGAGTTGTTGGGGATCAAAGAGATGTTTGAGAACATCGGCCTATGCAGGGTCAATGCATTGACTGGCGATACCTACGAGAGAATAGTTCGCTTGTTCTACGCGAACTTGACATCGTCTGGGAGAAATGAAGTTTTGACTGGTTTGAGGACGTATATCCTTGGTAGGAAGTTTATGATACGTCCAGAGCTAGTGAATGAAGTGCTGGGATTTGCCATAGAAGGGGCGGAGCAATATTACCATGCTTCCCGAGACTAGTCTTTTTTCACATTGTCCGAGGGAGTAAAGTGTAACACCCGGTTACATCACAAAACAATAGGTTTATGCTTGTTTGAATGTTTTCTGTATGTCATGTATCATGCTTTTGGAAAGTACACGAAAATGAATTTACATGTAATGGCACGGTAAGGTATGAATGAAATGTAACAGATCAGCTGTTAAGTGAACTAATCCGCCCCTTAATTTATGAAGAGAATGTATGACTTTGGGAAATTGATCCGCTCCCAATGGAATTTAGGATCAGATCAGGTATTAAGGGAACTAATCTGCCCCTTAATTTATGAAAAGGATGTATGACTTTGGGAAAATTGATCCGCTCCCAATAGAATTTAGATCAGATCAGCTGTTAAGGAAACTAATCCGTCCCTTAATTTATGAAGAGGATGTATGACTTTGGAAAAAATGATCAAACTCCCAATGGAACCGAGGGATCAGATCAAATCAGAGAAAGAACGTGAATGCAACTGAGATGTGAAAGTAGAAACTGCATAATTATGATTTATGTTTCAGCATATCATTTCATTATTGCTTTACTTACTTAGCATTAGGCTAATAGATGAGTTTTGTGATGTAGGTGAAGAAGCTTCAGAAGGTGTGTTTTCTGAGCATGTTGAGGACTAGGCTGGTTGGGGGAGCACTTCAATGCCACGATTTGGTGATTCTGATGAGGCGGTTTAACTAATGTCAGTAGGTGTGAATGTTAGTTGACAATGGTTCAGTTTAAACATGCTAAGAATGTTGGTGGTAGTAGTAGTTTAATGTTTCATTTAGATATATGGTCTGGTGTTTTTCTGATGTGAAAACACGATTTGGTTTTAGTCGTAGTCTACAAATTTTGGATTTTTTGGAAATTGTGGATTAAGTTGTTTTTGAAGGATTTTAGTAAAATGCACTAGTTCTTTTAGTGGCCGGAGTTGTTCTTTATTTAGAGTGAAAATGGTTTGTATGCTGCTTTGTTGCCTATTGGTAAAAATTGGGTATTTCTGTCTATCGGTGGATGTAGTCCATCGGTAGATGTTGAAGTTTAGTCTATTGGTGGATGTAGTCCATCGGTAGATGTTGAAGTTTAGTCTATCGGTGGATGTAGTTCATCAGTAGATGTTGAAGTTTAGTATGTCGGTGGATGTAGTCCATCGGTAGATGTTGAAGTTTAGTTGTTAAATTTTGAGTTAATGAGTCACGTGGGTTAGTTTAGTAAAGTCACGTGGTTAGCGGAAGAAGGTGTTTATTTCTACTTCTACCGCTGAGTCTAAGTGGTTTCTTCTTTTTCCGTTGGTATTGTTCAGCGGAAGATGTGAGTAGAATTTTTATCGTTTTGTAACCGGTGGATATGAGCATAGGAGTGAGTATTAGATTTTGTCGTTTTGTGACCGGTGGATGCGAGTAGTCGACGTGTCGTCGACGGGCGTGAGCGGTAGATGCGTGAAAGTCGACGTGTCGTTCGGCTGACGCGAGTGGTGGATGTTGGAAGTAGAAGATGCCTTTTGTTTCTGCTTCTACCGCCGATACTGTTTAGCGGTGGATGTCTCTTGTTCTTGTTTCCACCGCCGAGACTATTCTGTCTCTAATAATACCGCTGGAATTATTCAGCAGTAGATGTGTTCTGTTTTTCTTTTGTCTTCTTTCAACCAACAGTCTTTAATATTTTAATTATTTAATAAGTGTCGTTTTATACAAATATTTTTCTGCTGCAAGTTTTTTTTACGTTAAGCATCAAATTTTGATCTTTGGGTGAAATTTTAGGATTTTCTTAGAATGTCATAGCGTGGTTCAGTATTATGAGTAACGAACCGGGTTTATATAATTCGGGGCGTTACAGTATGGTATCAGAGACATTTAGTTAAACCGTTCAAAAGATTACTCATCAGTGTCAATCGTTGCATGGAAGTACTTCAACAACTGTAAGTATTTATGTTAACCTTAGCTATTAGATATTTATGAGAGTAATTAACCCTGTTTAGGAATATAGCAAAATGGCTAGACGACTAGGAAGACCAAGGGTACCGAGAGAGATGCCAAATTTGAGAAGTGAGGAGGACCCTAGTGTAATTAAACAGCTGACAGACTTGGTGCGCCAACAGACAGATTTGGTGCGTCAGCAATCCAACCAGTTAGGAGTGTTGTTGAACCGGGAGGTTCAAGGAAGTGCCAACTCGGGTTCCAGCAATGAACATTCAGGAGACAGATTCCGGAGGCTACAGCCACCCACATACGATAGAAAGTCGTCCAAACCGATTGTTGCAGAGGAATGGCTTAGGAAGATAGAGAGCATGTTCATGTATGCCAATGTTGGGGAGGGGGACAAGATCACCTTGGAAACATTCCATCTAGCAGGTGATGCTCAGCTTTGGTGGGAATCGATAGAGACCACTACCGATGTCTTGGTAATGTCTTGGGCGCAATTCAAGGAGATCTTCTATGAAAAGTATTTCAGTAGTGCTGTCCAAACTTCGAAGAAAGTAAAGTTCTTACAATTGAAGCAAACAGGATCTGTGGCTGAGTACAGCAGACAATTCGAGTCACTATCAAGGTTCACTGAACACCTTATTCATAGGAATGAAGATAGGTGTTTCAATTTATGCAAGGATTGAAGCCCGAAATGTACAGAGGAGTAAAATTTTGTGGTATTAAAGGATTGTCCTTTAGTGAGGTTGTGTCCACGGCGTTGGAGGTGGAAGAAGCGGAGATGAAGTATACTGGGCCGAAGGAAGCCCCGCGAAAGTTTATCCAGCCGCATCAGCAGAGAGGAATGAAGAGGCCAAGTGAAGGCCAGAATAACCAGGGAACAGGAAGGAAGGTGCAGGACACCAAGAAGTTCTTCCAGTGCCCGAAGTGTTTGAAAAGTCACCTGGGCGAGTGCAGATTTGGGACGGGAAAGTGTTTCAACTGTGAGGAAGTTGGCCACTCATACAAGGATTGCCCGAATCCCAGAATCTCCCGATGCTTCAACTGTAACAAAGTCGGCCACATTAACAGAGACTGTCCAACTTTGAAGAGTGGCCCTGCTAAGATAAAGCCGAGGATATTCTCCATGATGGAGTCGGGCGATGAGGAACAACCCGCTGTAGTGTCAGGTACCGTTTTGATCAACTCTATACCTGTTTTTACTTTAATAGATTCAGGTGCAACACACTCATTTATAGCGTCTGCGTTTGCTGTCAAGTTAGATGTACAGTTTACCCCTTCTGAACACGTGTTTAACGTCGCGTTACCCTCTGGTGAACGCATGCACTCTAACCAAGTGATGTTTGATAGTGTTGTGTTAGTAGGAAATAAGAATTTACCTGCTAATCTCATTATTATGGACATAATGAGATTTGATGTAATCCTAGGAATGGATTGGTTGTTCAAATATGTTGCCACAATTGATTGTAGGACTGGAGTAGGTAGTTTTCAACCCCCTGGTGGTTTGAAGCATACCTTTCAAGCCTCGAAGAAGAGTAAGGGAATGTCTGTTATGACTTCTATCAACGCTAAACCCTCTTCATGCCGAGAGTATTTATGCTTTCTGGCCAGCGTTATAGATGCACAGTTTGTAGGAAAAGCATGTCCTCAAAATGTCTTAGTTGTCTAATACTTTCAAGAAGTATTTTTAGATGACCTTCCTGGCTTGCCGCCAGATAGGGATATTGAATTTGTTGTAGATGTTTTCCCAGGCGCCGAGCCTGTATCTAAAAATTCTTATAGATTAGCATCTACGGAGCTTAAGGAATTAAAGAAACAGTTGGAGGAACTAATAGAAAAAGGGTTCATACGCCCAAGCTTTTCACCGTGGGGTGCACCAGTTCTTTTTGTTAAAAAGAAAGATGGATCAATGCGTATGTGTGTTGATTATCGGAAATGGAACAAGTTAACTGTCTAGAACAAGTATCCATTGCCAAGGATTGATGATTTATTCGACCAGCTTAATGGTGCACGTGTTTTCTCTAAGATTGACCTAAGGTCCGGTTATTAAGTCAAATTAGAAGATATTCCTAAGACAGCCTTTTGCACAAGATATAGACATTATGAGTTTTTGGTTATGTCTTTTGGTTTGACTAATGCACCAACAGCGTTCATGGATCTTATGAATAGGGTGTTTCATGAGTATTTGGATAAGTTTGTCATAGTATTTATTGATGATATACTAATCTACTCACGTACAAAGGATGATCATGCAAAGCATTTGAGCTTGGTGTTAGGATTACTAAGGCAGCACCAACTTTATGCCAAGTTTTCCAAGTGTGAGTTTTGGTTGGACAGAGTTCACTTTTTGGGTCATGTGATCTCGAGTGATGGAATATCTGTCGATCCAGCCAAGGTCCAAGCAGTTAAGGAGTGGCCTCAACCGAAGAATGCCACTGATATTCGGAGTTTCCTTGGATTAGCAGGGTATTACAGAAAATTTATTGAAGGATTCTCGAAGATTGCAACACCCCTCACTCGGTTAACAAGGAAGAATGTGATGTATGTGTGGACTGAGGAATGTGAGATGAGTTTTCAGACCTTGAAACAGAAGTTGACCCATGCTCCGATATTAACACTCCCTGTTGAAAATGGAAAGTTCAGCATTTATTGTGACGCTTCCAAAGTTAGACTCGGTTGTGTGTTCATGCAAGATGGAAAAGTGATAGCCTATGCTTCTAGACAGTTGAAAACACACGAGAATTTTCTTGACGCACGTAGTCTTACTTTAAGAATGTTTAATGCTAATTTAGAGTTTTCCTAGATCTTGGAAATAAAATTGAGAATTTGGAAGAGAAAATGATAGAATTGAAGTACAAGTGAAAGTATGTTGTGTAATTTATATGTGGAGTTATTTTGCTTGGATTTAATAACAAAATTTAAATGAAAAGAGAGTATATGTGGATCATTCACGTTGGAATGCACGAAGTAAGGAGAAGAAAGAGTTTTGACAAGTCAAAACCAAAAAGAGAAGAAAAATGGTGGATTGGTTGAAAAGTCAAAAAGCATGAGTTGACAATTCAAAGGAAATGTGACCAATAGAAAAGAAGAAAATGTTGGTGAAGAGAAGGAGAACTCACGTTGGAGTATGAGTGAATAAAGTGTGAGGTTAAGTTGTAAAATAGAGAAATTTGGTGGGGGAAAATCAAAAGGTGGAAAAATGGTTAGGTTAAATGACAATTTTGTATGCTTTTTCCCTCATTCTCCATGGTTTTCTTCCCCTTCCTCCATAGCCGATCCTCCTCCTCCCTTTTCTTCAATCTTTGCAAGGATTTTGAGTGGTAAGTTAAATGGGTTTTGATTTTTATATAATTAGGTATTGAGTTTTGGAGGTTTAAGGTGTTTTTGGTTGGATTTAGTTAGGGTTTGGAAAACCCTAAATGGGAGCTCCGAAATTTTAGTGTCTTTTGCTAGTTTCTTCCCAAATTGATGGTTTAAACCTTTAATGGATTAGTTTAGGTTGTTTTTAAGGATAGGTTTGAGTTTTAGTGAAAGATTGTGAAAAATCGGTTTTTAGCATATTGGGCACCGGTTCTGTTTAGGTATTTCTAACTAGGCTAATGTGTTTGGTTGGTGACTTTGATGATTTCAATGGATAGTAGACGTGTAGAGGTTTACAGATTGGGGTGGCACGTTGCAATCCGTTGAAAAACGAGAAAGTTATGGCCGTTTGAAGTTGGACGTTACAATTTGTAGTAAAACCCGGGTTTAGGGCTTTGAGGGTGAATTTTAGTTAGAAAATCCTTTAGAGTTTATTAGTAGCTTACTAAGCTAAGTTTTCTTTATTTTAAGTCCTTGAGCTAGCGCGTGAATTTCTTGGACGGAGTAAGCAAACAATTACCGAGCAGTCAGGTAAGTAGTGGTTGCTATTCTTTCGCCTTTGGGCCTACACCATAGAATGGTTGGGTTAATGGTTACTTATTTCGTGTTGTGTTGTGTTGCATATTCGTTGACATGCATCATGGTTTTACACGAGTTTCTTGCATGGTTTGATTGTGAGCGTGAAATGTAATCAGATAAAGTAAATTAAAATATGCATCTTGATTAGTGTGCCTTATCGGGATTACGTGCTGGAGTGTAGTACCCCGAAGGGAACTCTATGAGAGATGACCGGCTAAAATATGTATCTTGATTAGTGTGCCTTGTCGGGATTACGTGCTGGAGTGTAACACCCCGAAGGGAACTCTATGAGAGATGACCGGCTAAAATATGCATCTTGATTAGTGTGTCTTATCGGGATTACATGCTGGAGTGTAGCACCCCGAAGGGAACTCTATCAGAGATGACCGGCTAAAATACGTAAAAGTCGAGAGTATGAATTCCTAGACGGTTATAGGATTCTACGATCGACGAGGGAGATCATGTATGGCCATCCTAGACGGTTATGGGATGAGTGCTGTCTGGTCTTGCTCTGGTGGTTCTAAGTGTGGCCATCCTAGACGGTTATAGGATATGTGCCTACTCAAATCACACGGCTGATGAAATGATTAAAGCAATGAATAGCAAATAAGCACAACTGAGTGTTAAAAACTGCATGTGTTAGGTTTGATTGCATTGTGTTGTCGCATTTGTTATTCCCTACTTGCTAAGCATTAGGCTTATGTTTTGTGTTCTATTGTGTAGGTGACGAAGTATATACAGGTGAGGTTGAGTGCGAGGATCAGGACTAGGAGCGGTCGGAGATCCACGGGGCACGCCGGTGCAGGCAATTGTCGGGGCGCTTCAACCTTGTTCTCGGGATGTGTGGTTTGTGTTTTGGGTTTGATATTTTGTGGTGGTTTTGTTAAATTTGATTTGGTGTAAATATTTATGGTTTTGGCACAATTGTGAACTTGGGTTAGATGTTTTATATATATATATTTACAGGTTTTTGGGTTTTGGAAATTATAGGCGTTATGCCGCTCGTTTTGGTTATAAAATAAACAATGTCGGGTTTACTTTCTCTATTTTTTTTTATTAACCGATTTAAGTCAGTTTTCCAAGATTTTTACGGGGCACGGAGTCGGGAGTGTCGGGAATGTGTGGTTAAATTTTCTAAAATTTTTTTTTAATTTCCTATTTCTAGTAAATCGGAGGTTATCTGAACGACTAGAAGCATCATACTTGGAGGTGACTTCAAAGACAATAGAAGTAACATTGGCCAAATGAGAGTGGGTTAAGTCAATAGAAAACCCTAGGGGAAACTTAAATGAAACTACATCCCAGATAAGCAGGGGAGATCTTCTTCGCAGCCACAAGGAATAAAAAGGCCAGGAGAAAATTTAATTGATCCAAGGGGAGAAAAGAAGCCGCAACGGCAGCAAAAGAAAGGGTATTCTCAATGTTCCATCCAGGAGAGTGTGGGCTGTATGTAGGCAGATGTTTCAACTGTTTTTAAATTGGTCATCTTTCCCGAGAATGCTCAAAGCCAAAGGTCAGAAGGTGTTACAAATGTAATGAGCCTGGACATATAGCTAAGGACTGTCCCGCTGCAAAGAAAATTAAGTCAGAGGGTGAAGATCGACCTGCCGTTATTTCTGGTATTATTCTTGTTGATTCCATGTTTACTCTTACATCGCTAGCCTAAGGCGTATTGTATGCCTTTGTGGTAAAATTGAAAGTGTTAGCTTAGGTAAAAGCGATAGTCGCTAAGAAAGATGTGAGTTATGTTCTGATGTGACACGGTAGGATAAATGTGAAATGAGGTTCTGATGTGATACGATATGATAACGGCGAATTGAAGTAAATCTTAGAATGAGAAAGCTATGTACCAAAATAAATAACCTAGGATATGACTATCATAATAGTATACCTAGAATTTGATTACCCTTAGAGAAATGTTTTGATGGAGGATAGATAAGATTGAATTTGATAGAATTTGGACCCTAGTAGCAAACCCTTGGAGTCTTAAAATATGAGTACCCAAACAGGAGTTGAAGTAGAAAACGAAATTATCAAGAGACACCCTAGACCATTGAAATACCAATAGTATATGTTTAGGAGGATATGTGTAGATGTAAAAGTGGTATGTTTTAGAATTATGTAGAGTTGGAAGTATTTAAATGTAGATTGTATTTGAGTGTCGAGCTTAAGTAAATTGTTAAGAGGATTTTGAGAATTTGAGACAATAATCAGTATTCGGTGGGGGATAATTTGGATGAACTTTATGCAAGAAGGGAGCGTAGTCTAAGTTAGAGGAAATTATAAGTTTGATTGATTGTCAAATTAAGTAAGGCTAACAATGGTAGGGACTATTGAGTGTTAAAAAGTATGGTTATAATGAGTGAGTACCATTGTGGAAATATAACAGATAGAAGACTAGGCGAGTTGGACGAGCAAAATAGAGTAGATTTAGTTATGAAACTTTGAAAAGAATTTCGAGAGAAATTAGATAAATTAGATATTCGTAGTAGTGTGCGAGTTTGATGAATAACTTAGGCTGGAGCTGATAAGTTTAAGTGGATAAGCTCAAGCATAGGATGTATGTAAGTTAGAACTCGAGTACTATTAGATCTTGGGTAAAGAAAATTGAGAAATTTAGTGAATAATGGATATGAAGGAAAGAAAGGTCTCATACAGAAATTTTACGAATAAACCCGAGGGAAGGTTAGAATCTGAGGTCTACACCTTAAGTATCTAGTAGTGTATGATTTGAGGAATTTTAGAGTTTCAAATAAGAGGAACGAAAACTCGCATGAAAAACGTTTGAGGGCAATGAGAATAAGATTGATAAACTTAATCGTGGAATGTAAACTAAAAGTTGAGCTCTAAGTTTTGGACGGACTTAGGAAGAGGTAAGGGAGGAGATTACTTAATTATAATGGAGAATTAAGAATTTGGTATTCTGTGTGAAGCTGAGGAATTTAGAGGATATTGGATAGGAATGAAAGAAAATTCATACGAGGAGAATTATGGAAGTTTAATTTGATAGTTTGGGGTGTGACGTATATTTTGGTGAGAGCAACTTTTGTAGTAAACTTAGGTTGGGAATTAAAATTTGTTGGATGTTGGTTGGTGAGATACTGTTGGTTGGTGAGATACCGTTAAGACTCTAGCAAGGAAGAAGTAATGACATGAAAGGAATTTAAGGCTGTTGATTACGATAGATGCTTTAAAGAGTTAGATCTCTATAGACTGCCAATGTTAAATTAGAGGACCTGTAAGAGTAGGGCTAGGCTAGGGACTTGGAAAAGCGGGGAAATTTGGATGGACGCTATTAAAGAAAAACCTAGAAGAAATTAAAGTTAGAAAATTTTATAAGTTAAGTGATAGTTAGGTATAGTGAAGTCAATAATTGTAGGGATTATTGAACGTTGGGGTGTATAGTTTAGAATAACCTAATTTAGTGTCATAGAGAGTTGACAATCCTTGAAGAATGATCGAGATTATTGTGGATGAGATTCAGAACAGTGAATGTAGCTATGAGGATTAGTTTGGAGAGAATGGATAAAGAAATCCTCATTGATAAACCATAGAAAGGAAATCTGGAGATATGAATTTGAGAAGAAAAATTTTGGGGATAGGGATTTATGGAAGTGTTGAGTAGTGGGTATGGGTTGGAGTCGAAATAGGTATACACCAAACTTAAGACTTTGAGAGTGTATGGTGATGATTGAATTAGAAGTTAGACAAATTGAGGTTAGTGAATATAATTTTGAGAACTCGTAGTATACTTTGATAGAATATTAAATAGATTTAAGTAGTGAGAATTCAGAGTACGTGGATGATGTTAGAATGACTAATGAAATGTCATGATGGTTTGAGGTAAATAGGTGTAAGATGAGATAGTAACATAGAGGGGAATTTGAAATAGAGGACTTAGGGTAAGAAGTTTACTAGTAGGTTTAGTATTACGCTATTGAGATAGTTTTGGAGATCTGAAATAGTTATGTTAGTATTCGATAGACACTGGGTTAGAAAAGTTAGTGACTAGGTGAACTTAGTTAAGAATAAGCTAGAGTAAAACGAAGTTAGAAGTGTAAAGGTTTGAAAGTATAGGTGGTGATTGATTTAATTGACATCAGGGAACGTATAAATGCTCGAGCTATAGGGTGCCGAGTTAGGTGAAGTCGGAACTTGGAGATGTAGAAATTATCACCTGATAAATGATTGGGCTGTAGCATAGATAGTTGAGATTCCATGTGGCAACCAACAAAGTTAGAAGAATAGTGTAAGAGTAAGTAAGTTGAGAATTAACAAGGCCACAAATTTTAAGGACAAAATTTTTGTAAGGAGGGTGGATTGTAACACCAGAAAAATTTTCTTGACGTACGTAGCCTTAGACTTTGTTACTTTAAGAATGTTTAATGCTAATTTAGAGTTTTCCTAGATCCTGAAAATAAAAGTGAGAATTTGGAAGAGAAAATGATAAAATTGAAGTACAAGTGAAAGTATGTTGTGTAATTTATATGTGGAGTTATTTTTCTTGGATTTAATAACAAAATTTAAATGAAAAGAGAGTATATGTGGATCATTCACGTTGGAATGCATGAAGTAAGGAGAAGAAAGAGTTTTGACAAGTCAAAACCAAAAAGAGAAGAAAAATGGTGGATTGGTTGAAAAGTCAAAAAGCATGAGTTGACAATTCAAAGGAAATGTGACCAATAGAAAAGAAGAAAATGTTGGTGAAGAGAAGGAGAACTCACGTTGGAGTATGAGTGAATAAAGTGTGAGGTTAAGTTGTAAAATAGAGAAATTTGGTGGAGGAAAATCAAAAGGTGGAAAAATGGTTAGGTTAAATGACAATTTTGTATGCTTTTTCCCTCATTCTCCATGGTTTTCTTCCCCTTCCTCCATAGCCGATACTCCTCCTCCCTTTTCTTCAATCTTTGCAAGGATTTTGAGTGGTAAGTTAAGTGGGTTTTAATTTTTATATAATTAGGTGTTGAGTTTTAGAGGTTTAAGGTGTTTTTGGTTGGATTTAGTTAGGGTTTGGAAAACCCTAAATGGGAGCTCCGAAATTTTAGTGTCTTTTGCTAGTTTCTTCCCAAATTGATGGTTTAAACCTTTAATTGATTAGTTTAGGTTGTTTTTAAGGATAGGTTTGAGTTTTAGTGAAAGATTGTGAAAAATCGGTTTTTAGCATATTGGGCACCGGTTCTGTTTTGGTATTTCTAACTAGGCCAATGTGTTTGGTTGGTGACTTTGATGATTTCAATGGATAGTAGACGTGAAGAGGTTTACAGATTGGGGTGGCACGTTGAAATCCGTTGAAAAACGAGAAAGTTATGGCCGTTTTAAGTTGGACGTTACAATTTGTAGTAAAACCCGGGTTTAGGGCTTTGAGGGTGAATTTTAGTTAGAAAATCCTTTAGAGTTTATTAGTAGCTTACTAAGTAAAGTTTTCTTTATTTTAGGTGGAATGTGTGGTTAAATTTTTAGGTGATTTGGAGGTGTTTGGCTCGAAGAAAATTGAAGAAAAGTGGAAAAAGGTCGAAAAGTGGGCGTTTTTGGCTGAAGCGACCCGAGGAGGCCCAATCGATCGGGCGCTGGGCGCCGATCGATCGGTCACTGGGCGTGCGGTGCGCGCGCAGCGCGCCCCCAGCACCAATTTTTAAAATTTTTTTTTTAATTTTCTATTTCTACTATGTTTTAACCCGATATTTTCCCACATATTTTAAACGTATTTTATGCACGTTTTCCAACATTTTCGAGGGTTCGAGAAACCTGAAAATTGAGTCAAAAATTTATTAAAAATTAGTTTAAACGTCATTTTAAACGCGGGATAGCTTAGCAAAGTAACGCACCGAGCTGGGGCGAGTTCGGGGGCGTTACAAAAAGACTTCGTACCTAGCCGGTAAACGCGAAGAAATATCGCCGGAGCAAGAAAATAGTTGTCGCTAATATGAAAAAAAATATTATAAATCTTTAAATAAATAAAAATAAAATAACATATCCATATTTTTAGAATTTAGATAGAAACTTTTAAGATAATTTTAAATAAAAAATACAATGAAGAAAAAATATGTCATAGAAAATTTAATCTCAGTTTAATACCTTATATATAGGTTTTTTTTTTAAATCCCTAAAGTAAGTGATAAAAATTAAAAAAAAAAAAAAAAAACTTCATACCTAGCAGGTAAACGCGGAAAAATATTGCCGGAATAAGAAAATAGGCGAATGAGTATTGAAAGTTTGGTGTGATTTAAAACAGAAGGAGGAGAGCTTTATATAGCTGGACTGGCCATTCTCTTGTGGGTTAAAACCCGTGACAAAAGTCACAAGTTTTGTATTTTAGACTGGACCGGCCGTCCTCTTCCTAAAGGACAAAACCCATGACTTTTGTCATTGGTTTTTACCCATAAGAGGACGGTCGGTTCAAACTGTGATCTTCCTAAAACCGAAAAAAATAATTTTTTCCGCAGACGGGACGACCTATTAAACTCTAATGTTTTTTAAAAAAAAATCTGTTGTCGTTTATTTTATGCATATTAATTCAATTGCAGATAAGTCTTAATTTATTTTGTATGCATATTTAGTATCCACGTGTACAAAATATTAATTTGTTGTTGGGACCTTAATTTCATGTTCATTTAATTTAAAATTGTTTATTTTATTTTGCATGCATATTTTGGATTTTATATTTATAAAATAATTTAAATAATGACATGAAATCAAAGTGTAACACCCGGTTTCTGTTAACCGATTTACCTTTTTCATTTTTTGAGAATGCTTTAAAATTTAAATTTTGGGTGATTTAGTGATTAGGTTAATAAGTGAATGAGTAAGGACAAAATGGTAAATTGCAATTTATTGTGGATAACGTATTTAAGGCAGGGTTTAATGAGGTTTAGCCGCCACTGTCCCCTCATTTTTCCTTTCTCGATATTCAGCTCAAGCTCACCAGAGCTCCAGGCGATTTTCCCTCCGACTTCTCCAGTGATTTCTCCGACTTAGGTGAGTTCATTCATTTTCTTTATGACTCGACGGTTAGATAGCAGAGGGAGTGCAATGTATGTGTTTTTGGGAGTGTTGTGAATGTGTGTAGTTTCGGGTTTAGTGCAGAATCGGGAATGCACGAAGATCTGGGCTTCCAAATTAATTTCCTTAGACTCCTGGATAGTTTAGAATGAAGTATAACTAATACACTGTCTACAGTTTTAGGTTCGAGCAAACCTGAAGTGGTAAGCAACCAAACAATTTCTAGGAATCCAGGTAAGTAAAGTATGCATGTGCCTTCGGGCCTACATCACAAAACATTAGGATTATGCATTGTGCGAATGAGTTTGTATGACATGCATCATGTTTTTATGAAAGATTACGAAAAATGAATTTTCATGTAAAGAATGGTAAGGCATGAACCGAATGTGACAGATTAGCTATTAAGGGAATTCATCCGCCCCTTAATCGAGTAGATGATGTATAACATTGGGAGAATTGATCCCACTCCCAAAGGAACTGAGGGATCAGAATAGCTATTAAGGGAATTCATCTGCCCCTTAATTGAGTAGAGGATGTATAACATTGGGAGAACTGATCCCACTCCCAAGGGAACCGGGGGATCAGATCAGTAAACGAGCGAATGTACAACTGAGATGTGAAAGTAGAAACTGCATGTTTAGGTTTTATGTTTCAGCATATCATTTCATTATTGCTTTGCTTGCTTAGCATTAGGCTAATAGATGAGTTTTGTGATGTAGGTGTTGAGGTTACCACAGGTGATTTCCTTGAGTTCACAAACTGTAACACCCGACATTTCGGCCAGGTGATTTTCTGACCATTTTCATTGTCACCCTCTTATTTAACCTTTATGATTTAAAATTTAATGTTAAGATAAATTATTACAAGTTAAGTAAAAATAGGTTGGGTGGCAGTTTTGTAAATTAAAATCGATGGATTTAGTATAAATAGAAATTGGAAACCTTAAATCTCATTTATTGCCACTGTAGCCGACATTCCCTCTCGGCGATTTCTTCTCTCCCAAGTTCTTGCTCTCGGCTACCAGAACTTTCCTCTGCCGACGACCGGTTTCGAGCCTGCTTTTCTCTGCAAATCCACACCCGAGGTATGAAATGGACAATGTAGTCACTCATTAGTAAATAGAGCTCTGTTCTCAGCTCGGCACTGAGTTCGGATTTTTAGCAGTGGCCGAGCAGTTTGTGATTTTCTTAATCTGAGAGTAGAAATGTCATCCCGAATCGATTCTGAGCATTTTAAGTAACCAACTCGGATTTAATCAATGGTAAAACCTGTCCACCTAGTTTCAGATTTCAGGCTGCAGTGTGTCAAACAGAGGAATCGGAATGACTTTAGCTATTAGATCCTAGGATGGTTTATGATTAGGACTATTAGGACTTTGTTTTAACTACTGTAATGTACATGTTTTAGGTTAAGGAGTTTAAAGGAAAGAAGCTCAGATTGCTAAGGAATCCAGGTAAGTGAATGTGTTAAGATTTCCGGCCACTAGGGCCCTACACCGCAAGGGTATTAGGAAATCACTGAAATGTTAACTTGTTGACTATGATTTGTTATTTCCACGACATGAAGAAGTTGTGTAAGTAAATGTAAAGTTACAGGATGTTCTACTTGTCCTTATGGTATGACTTTTCTCTGTGAACCTCATGTCTATGCATTATGCCCACGTTTATGATTAAGTAGAGAACATGAAAAGTAAATGTAACCATGATTAAGTGCAGAACGGGGAAAAGACTATGCTATGTATGACTCGCGAATTCTCCCACTGGTGGAGGCCGAGTAATGATATGTATGACTCGCGAAATCTCCCACTGGTGGAGGCCGAGTAATGATATGTATGGCTCGCGAATTTTCCCACTGGGGAGGCCGAGTGATGTATCATGGTTGCCGCGATAGGCAAATGATTATGTATGACTGCCGCGATAGGCAAATGACTATGTACCCCTGTCTTCCTCCCTCGTTCCCTGCCTTAATACATGTTATGTAAAAGATAAAGATGAACACGAATGATGAATGGTTTATGAACTTATATCTCTTTAAATTGTGTACTCATGTATATCTGACAGCATGCATTCCTTACTAAGCTTTAGGCTTATAGTTAAACCTTATGGTGTAGGTGAAGAAGGTTCAGGTGAGGATGTTATGTTCAAAGAGGATGCTTAAGGCTGGTTGCTGGAGGATGTTCAAGGTGACAGTGTGGGACTGGAGAGGCGACTTATGACCCCTGATTAAGACTCTTATGTTACAGTATGTTAAAGGACATGGTAGCTTAAGTAGGATGAGATTATTTTAAAACGTTGAGCTTTGAAACTGTCTAGTGGAATCATTGAGTCAGGGAATGATTATATAGATTTATAAATGATCTGTTGCTTAAGTCTTCCGCTATATGCATTTTGAATGAGTTGTGTATTCTTTCTGTTGGGAGGAGTCATTTGATGATTTAGTGTTCTCTACCGTAAGACGGAAGCCGGATGAGGCAATCTTCCGGCTGACGTCATCGGCAGATGCCGAGAGTTAATTGTTTGTTGGTTTAGTCTTCCGGCTGACGTCATCGGCAGACGCCGAAGGGTAGTTGTTTGTTGGTTTAGTCTTCCGGCTGACGTCATCGGCAGATGCCGAAGGGTAGTTGTTTGTTGGTTTAGTCTTCCGGCTGACGTCATCGGCAGATGCCGAAGGATAGTTGTATGATGGTTTAGTCTTCCGGATGACGTCACCGGAAGATGTAAAATATGTTTTGTCGTTTAGCGACCGGAAGATGTAAAATGTGTTTTGTCGACTAGCGACCGGATGATGTTTTAATTTAGCACGCGAGACCCACGTGCCCACCGGAAGATGTCTCCTTTTAGGCGATGTTAAGCGAGTCACGCGTAATGCACGTGATGACCGGACGACTAAATTTCTGAGGGTTGTTAACGCATGCAACCCATGCAAACCCGAGTGGTATTAAGTTAAGAGAATTGAGGGCACCTCCTCTTTTCCCGAAATTGTCAAGAAGCCAATGACCGGGTCTAGTCGCTCGACTCTGTGAAGGTTGAGCCGACGAGGCGTGGGAAGTCGGGCACGAGAGGGTTCGTCTTCCTTAATGGTTCTGCGTTTCTATTACCAGTTTTTTTTTAAATAAAAAGGGTATATGTAAAATGTGAAAGTCTGTTGAGAGATAGTAAGTGAATGTAATAATAGTAAAAGTCAAGCAAACGATTATTGAAAGAATATGAACACGTGACGGCTCCTGGCCGGGGTCGTTACACAAACGCATAGATGATGTTGGGGGAGCGCAGTCAGGCCACAACTTGGTAAACTGATGAGGCGGTTTAACCAGTGTTTTGTACATGTGCATTGTAGTGAAAAACTGGATAGCTGAGTTGTGTTTGAGTTTCGCTGACAGAACCAACTTTTAATGTCTTGATCTTAGATTTGAAAACTCTCTGGTTCAGTCGACAATGTTTTCACTTAAGTATGTTGAGTCTTATGAAAGTAATAGTTTTCAATGTTTTGAAACATATTTTGAAATCTTCTGATAATAGTACCTTGCTGATTTAGCATTAGTTTTTACTGGATTTGAGTGATGTAGGGATTGGAGTCGTTTCCGAAAGGTTTCTGTAACGCCCCGAATTATATAAACCCGGTTCGTTACTCATAGCTCGAACATAACTAAGAAACTTTGGACTAAATTTAAAACTTCGCTCGAAAGTCAAAGTTTGACTTTTTCTAAAAAACTTCAAAAAATTTAAAGACTTGCAGCGGAAATCATTTAAGCAAAAATAGAGTTAAACAAAACTAAAAAAATGTTTGAATAATCGGTTGGAATATTAAGAAATAATCGACTAAAGAAAGTAAAGGTTTAATCGTGAAATACTTGAAAAGTTATAGAAGTCAAACGTATCTGCCGCTGAAAAAAGTCAACGGAAGAGACTGAAACAGAAAACAGAAGGCTTCTTCCGGTGACAAAACGATAAAAAAAAACTTTGGCTACGTCATCCGGTGGATTTAACAAACGACGTCCACCGGTGACTAGACGACAAAGTCCATTTTTCCTTCACAAGACAAAACAAAACTGAATACATCGCCCGGTCACTAAGTGACAAAAACTCATTGCTCGCAACCACCGGTCATAAGACGACAAAAGTCTTCCTACATCTACCGATGACGTCAGCCAGATGGTTTCCTTCACCCGAAAGACTAAATCTCGCATCCACCGGTGACGTCAGCCAGATGATTTCCTTCATCCGATCGACTTTATCTCACATCCATCGGTGAACTTCATTCACCAATAGTTGAACTTACAAATTTCACTCAACGCATTCAAAACAACCTGACCCTAAATAACGTCTTACATTAAACAAATAACCATTAACAAAAGAACAACATCTGTATCCTCGACATAACTTTGGAAATAACAAACTTCAACTACATTTAAATCACGTTTTCTTTGGCAGAGAAGAAATTCCCAAGGGTATCAAAACATCAAATAAGTACTGAAACTTCACCTACAGACAAGTGTTAAACCGCCTCATCAGAACACCAAACCGTGGCAAGAATGTGCTCCAACAGCTTCGCCTATTCCTCATTAAATTCAGAGAACTCTCCAGTGGTTACCTCAACACCTACATCACAAAACTCATCTATTAGCCTAATGCTAAGCAAGTAAAGCAATAATGAAATGGAATACTGAAACATAAATCCTAATCATGCAGTTTCTACTTTCACAACTCAGTTGTAATTTCGTTCATTCACTGATATGATCCCTCGGTTCCATTGGGAGGTGGATCAATTTTTTCAAAGTCATACATCCTCTTCTCAATTAAGGGGCGGATTAGTTCCCTTAACAGCTGATCTGATCCCTCAATTCCATTGGGAGTGGGATCAGTTCTCCCAAAGTAATAAATCCTCTACTCGATTAAGGGGTGGATTACTTCCCTTAATAGCTAATCTGTTTCAATCTGTTCATACCTTGCCATAACATTTCATGTAAATTCATTTTCGTATTTTTATTCAAAAACATGATGCATGACATAAAGAAAACACTCAAACATGCATAAACCTACTGTTTTGTGATGTAGGCCCGAAGGCACACGCAATACTTCACTTACCTGGCTTCCCGAGAAGTTCCTGGTTGCAGGATATTCCAAGAGCTGGCTCACCTAAAACATAAGCACAGCATTACTTAAACTTCATTCTAAACATTCGAAAATCTAAGGGGCTAGTCCTGAGAGTTCTTTTCTTCACCATTCCTGATTCCTCTCTAAACCACAAATCCCATCCCTCACTCACAGCACTTCTAAAACGCATACATTGCCATCCATCAGTTACCTAGACACTAAAGCAGCAAGTAATCGAATCAAAACTTACCTTAGTTGAAGGAAAAATTGGGCAGGGGAATCGCCTAAAGGTTCCTGTTAGAGAACTGATGGCCGAGAGAGAGAGGGATAAACAGAATGGCGGCTACAGTGCATTAAACCCAAAACCCCTTTCCTTAAATACGTTATCCACTTTTAATATCTAATTACCCAATTGCCCTCGTATACTCATTAACTAACCTAATCACTTTTTCTTCAAATTTTTCAAAACCTAGTACATCATAATTTGATAAATTAAATTTGGTTTAATAGGAACCGGGTGCTACAATCTACCCTCCTTAAAAGAATTTTGTCCTCAAAATTCAATACCTGAATAATTCTGGGTGTTGGTCCATCATGTCTTGTTGGCGCTCCCAAGTTGTTTCCTCTATGTTCTGGTTATGCCATAAGACTTTCACCAGTGGGACTTCTTTGTTGCGCAACACTTTCACTGCATAGTCTAGGATCCTTACTGGTTTCTCTTCATAAGTAAGAGTGGGGTGAACTTAAATACTCTGAAGTTCCACAACTTGAGATAGATCTCTAACACACTTCTTCAGCATGGAGACATGAAACACATTATGGATTCCCTCTAAAGAGGCTAGTAACAGTAGTTGATGGGCTGACTTCCCAATCCTCTTCAAGATTGAGAAAGGTCCAATATATCTAGGGTTCAACTTGCCTCTCTTTCCAAATCTCACAACTCCTTTGAAAGGTGACACCTTAAGGAAAACTTCATTACCAACATCAAATTCCAGTTCTCTTCGTCTTTTGTCTGCATAGCTTTTCTGCTGGCATTGAGCTGTCAAGATTCTTTGTCGGATAAGAGCAATTTTCTCCACTGTCTGCTGCACAATGTCAGGACCAATCAATTGCGCTTCTCCAACTTCATCCCAATACAAAGGGGATCTGCACTTTCGTTGTAACACCCGAGTTAACTGCCAGGTGATTTTCCTAACTGTATTAACGGTCATGAATATTTAATCTTTACAGTTTGGGACTTATACCAAGAATAATTAATTTCATGTGGATTTAAACTAGGTTGGGTGGCAAAGTTGTAATAATGGAGGGTGATGACCGATATATAAAGAAAAAAAAAATGTTTTAATTTCACTCAACCCACTGTAGCCGACATTCCCCTACTTTCCGGCGATTTCTTCTCTCGCAAGTCCTCACTCCTTGCTATTAGTAAACTCTCCTCGACGGCCGGTTTACTTCGCCACCACCCGCATTCCTCTGCGAATCCGCACCCGAGGTATGAAATGGACAATGTAGTTATCTGTTTTGGTTTGGAGCTCTGTTTTCAGCTCGGCATTTGAACTCGGATTTTATCAATGGCCGAGTAGTATTAGAACATTTTAGAATCCGAGAGTAGTAATGTCAGCCCGAATCGATTCTGGACATTTTAAGTAATCAACTCAGATTTAATCGATAGTGGAACCTGTTTGTTCTATTTTGGATTTCAGATTTTGCACAGTATATCAAACCAAGGATTCGGGAATGACTTTAGCTAATAGATCCTAGGATGATCTATGAGTAGGGTATTAGTATTTTTGTTTTAACTACTGCAATGTAAATGTTTAGGTGAAGAAGTTTGAAGAGAAAGGAGCTCAAGTGCTAAGGAGACCAGGTAAGTGAATGTATTAAGATTTCCGGCTAATAGAGCCCTACATCGTGGGAGTACTAAGTTGAGATGTCTAATGTTTATCTTATGAGTATGAGCTTGTTTGTACTTGAAGGATTTATGTATGTTGCGAGTTATACCATGTGATGACCTGTTAGTGAATATGAAGTTGTCTACTCAGGTATGATCCTTGTCATAGTTCGATGAGTTAAAAGTTTTCATGTCCATGCATCATGAATGTTTCTCAAGCATAAGAAAATGTTTTATCGCATGTTTTCCATGAACAAGATATGCATGTATATATGTATATGCATAAGATTTATGCAACGTGGGTTAAGTGAGGGTTGGGGGCGGTTCGGCGTATGTCACAGTCCAAAGAAGGACATATGAATACGACCCGCAGTAGGGAACAAGATCAAACTCACTGTCGAACCCCCTTTACCGGCACAAATCCTCTCTTGATCCACACAACCTATACAAAGAATATGAACAAAGAGTATGAATGATGAATATGATCAATGACTATGAATGATGAATATGATCAATGACTATGAAGTATGAATATGATCAATTATTATGAATGATGAATATGATCAATGATTATGAATGATGAATATGATCCATGATTATGAATGATGATTATGAGCAACGACATGAACAAGAAAAGACTTATGAGCATGTGATTTTTCAAAATTATACATTCATGCATCCATGTTAGTGTTGCATTCCTTACTAAGCATTAGGCTTATAGTTTAAATCTTATGATGTAGGTGACGAGTTTTCAGGTGAGGAACTCAAGGTTAATGAAGATGTCTAAGCTTGGTTGCTGGAGGATGCTCAGTGTGACAGTGAAGGCTGGATAGGCGATCAAGTTCCCTGGTTATACCCATAGTAAGTCAGAGAAGTTTATGATAAACAGATGACTAAGTAGAATAGGGTTTTCTTATAACAATGAGATTCGGATTTTTAATGGTTTGACTTCAGAGTCTGTTAACGATTTTAAGGATCATTGAATGGTCTGTTTGTTTAAGCCTTCCGCTATGTGTATCTTGTATGGGATATGGTTTTCACTCATTAGGGTTTATAATTCCCAGGTTAAGGTTTGGGTGAGTTGTAGTATTTTCTGTTGGATGAGGTTGTTTGATGATTATAGTGTTTTACTGCCATAAGATAGAAGCTGGATGAGGCATTCATCCGGCTGACGTCATCGGCAGATGTGAAATGATAGGAATCGAACAATTGAGTCTTCCGGATGACGTCACCGTAAGATGTAGTATGTTTCTTCATCGGCAGATGTAGAGTGTTAAAGCCATCGGATGATGAAAGTGTTATTTTGTCGTCTAGCGATCGGCAGATGTAGAGTGTTTAGCCACCGGACGATGTGAGGGTTTTCTTGTTGTTTAGTGACCGGGTCTTGTTTTAATTATGCACGTGGGGAGCACATGTCCATCGGATGATGTTTCCCTATTCCACCGGAAGATGAAGTATATTTCCTCGCCGGATGATGTAAGTGATAACTTGTCGTTTAGTGATCGGATGATATAGAGCTTGTAAGCCATCAGAAGATGTCTTAGATGAACACGTGAATCTCTCCTGTCTATCGGTGGATGTTTTAAATTGGTCACACGAGATGCACGTGAACGTCGGTCGATGCGGGTATTCACATCTGCCGATAGGTGTTCAAATGAGTCATGTGGGGTGCTCGTACCATCCGGAAGATGCGGTGTCTTTCGGTTAATGCATGCAGAACAATGCAACTTGTACGTCGATTGGAAGCATGTACGAGGGACAAATTTTCCATCCATTAAGTTGAAGTCTTTAAGCCTGTTAGGCATACTGTTATTAAAGAAAAAAAATAAAGAAGGAGAAATGGGTTCAAATATGAGTTAAAGTTTTATGTAAAGTTATGAATTACGTGGCGATCCTCCTCGGGTCGTTACAATTATGGTATCAGAACAAAACTCGGTTCTAAAACCGATTCTGCAGACTGCCTTCCAGCACTGACTGTCACATGAGCACACTCCAACAACTGTAAGTATTTATGATTTCAGTATATGTCATTAAGTTAAAATATATCTGTAATGATTTGTCTAGGAATCCTAAAATGGTTAGAGGTCAGCAGAGAGAGACCAATGAGGATAGCAATGCTATTGCTCAGTTGACAGAGTTGGTCATGCGCCAATCTCACCAGATAGAACGACTGATGACTGCTAGAGAGGAACAAGGCAACTCCAGTACTAATGCAACTCATGATCATGGGGGTGAGCGTTTCCACCGGCTTTGATCCCCGATGTTTAATGGACATGTTTTAGATCCTATCTATGCTGAGGAGTGGATTCAGAAGATAGAAGACATGTTTAAGTATGCAAAGGTTGAAGAAGGGGATAAGGTCACCTATGTTGTCTTTCATTTGGAGTTAAGTGCGAGGCATTGGTGGGACTCAATCTAGAACACCGCTAATGCCGAAGCCATGACCTGGGAGATGTTCAAGACTGCTTTCTTTGACAAGTACTTCAACAGAACTGTTCAGGCCAACAAGAAGAAGGAGTTCATGAATCTGCGACAAACTGGCTCTGTGACGGATTACATATGCAAATTTGATGCCTTATCACGGTTTGCTCCCCGTATGATTGAGGATGACAAGGACAAAATTTACCAATTTGTTCAAGGACTGAAGCCGAGTCTGTACATGAAAATGAAGACTGCTGGGATACACAATGTACCTTATGGTGAAGTGACGGCTAAGGCCTTGGAGCTGGAAGAGGCAGAAATGACAGCATATGCACAGCGTGAGCAGCCAAGGAAACTCACGAAGGACACTCAGCCGCCACCACGTCAGAACAAAGGTTGGCAGCCACAACAGAACAGGGGACCACAGCAACAACAACAAGGAATAAAGAGACCCCTCAACCAGAGTGATGACCAAGGAAAAGGAAAGAGGCCACTGGTACCTTTATGCCCCACCTGTCAGAAGAACCACACCGGCGAATGCAAGTTGCGTTCTGGCTGCTGTTTCAGATGTGATAAGGTTGGACATATAGTCAGAGATTGCCTCATGCCGCCAGATTTGAACCGTGCAAGGGTAGCACCAAGAGTCTATGCAATGATGGAGGATGAGGAAGCCGTGCAGCATACAGTGATAACAGGTACCATTACGATCTGTGGTTTTGCTGCTTACGCACTTATAGATATAGGAGCCACACACTCATTTATATCAACATTGTTTGTGTGCAATCACAACTTAGAGCCTTTACCAGCCGAAAGGTCATATAATGTTATGTTACCATCAGGGAAGTCCCTACATTCTGAACAGATTATTAAAGGTGATGTTGTGTCCTTAGGAAGTAAGAGACTATATGTAGAACTGATTGTAATCGACATGAAAGGGTACGAGGTGATATTAGGAATGGATTGGTTATTTATGCATTTTGCCACAATAAGTTGTAGATCTGGGATGGTTGATTTTCGACCCCCAAATGGTGATCATTATTCCTTCCAAGCTATTCCTAAGATAAGCAAAATACCGATTATATCCTCACTAGAAATTTACCGATTACTGAAAAATGGTTGTGAGAGTTACTTAGCTAGCATAATGGATGTTCGGGTGAAGAATAAGATAGAGTTACAAGATATCCCCATAGTCAGGGAGTTCCCTGAGGCGTTCTTAGATGACTTCCCAGGATTACCACCTGATAGAGAAATAGAGTTTGTAATTGATACATATCCCGAGGCATTGCCACTATATAAGAACCCTTACCGTATGGCACCGGTTGAGTTAAAGGAGTTAAAAGTCCAACTACAGGAATTAGTAGACAAAGGATTCATACGCCCTAGTAGTTCCCCTTGGGGTGCACCTGTCTTATTTGTCAAGAAGAAGGATGGTTCCCTTAGAATGTGCATAGACTATAGGGAGCTAAATAAGTTGACGATCAAGAATAAGTACCCCTTACCCCGAATTGATGATTTGTTTGACCAACTGCAAGGAGCAAAAGTGTTTTCAAAAATAGACTTACGTTCAGGTTATTACCAACTGAAAGTTAAGGAAGGAGATATACCAAAGACAGCCTTCAGAACCCGTTATGGACACTACGAATTCTTGGTCATGTCGTTTGGGCTGACCAATGCACCTGCAGCCTTTATGGACTTAATGAATTGTGTGTTTCGGGAGTATTTGGACAAATTTGTAATTGTGTTCATAGATGATATCCTGATATACTCACGGACAGAAGCTGACCATGCAGAGCATTTAAGAATAGTTTTGACAACATTGAAGGAGCACCAGCTTTATGCCAAATTGTCCAAGTGTGAATTTTGGTTGGACAAGGTTAATTTTCTTGGCGATGTAGTTTCTGCTAATGGCATATCAGTGGACCCGACCAAAATTAAGGCAGTAAAGGATTGGCCACAACCAAAGAATGCCAGTGAGGTCCGCAGTTTCCTTGGATTGGCAGGCTATTACAGAAAGTTCATCAAAGCATTTTCTATGATAGCTAAGCCCCTGACAAATTTGACAAAGAAGGACAATAAATATTCTTGGACCGAAGCTTGTGAGGATAGCTTCAAGACATTGAAGGTGAAGTTAACAACAGCCCCGGTATTGACCCTTCCAACCGAAGAAGGAAAGTTTAGCGTATTTTGTGATGCATCAAAAGTTGGTTTGAGCTGTGTTTTGATGCAAGAAGGCAAAGTTGTAGCGTACGCCTCTAGGCAATTAAAGAGTTATGAACAGAACTACCCCACCCATGATTTAGAATTAGCCGCTGTTATTTTTGCCTTGAAGATATGGAGACACTACTTGTATGGACAGCAGTGTGAGGTGTTTTCTGACCATAAAAGTCTGAAGTATCTCTTTACACAAAAGGAATTGAACATGAGGCAGAGGCGTTGGTTGGAATTTGTTAAGGATTACGACTTTGAGATCAAGTATCACCCGGGTAAGGCTAACTCTGTAGCTGACGCATTGAGCAGGATGTCAACAACTATGCAACCCGTTGTATCAACTATGTCTATACCTTTGAGGAAAGAGATTCAGAAATTTGAGTTGGAGATAGTTCCAGAGTTATCAACCTTACTGGCCGATTTGACCATTCAACCAACGGTTTTAGAAAAGATCAAAGAAGCACAACAGAAGGACTCAGAGGAGAATAGCAGTATGATGAGCAAGGTGAAGGACACCACCTCCGAGTTTAGTCTTTCCAAGGATGAGATTCTGAGGTTTAGAAATAGATGGTATGTCCCTAATGATGAAGGATTACGTAAGTTAATCTTGACTGAGGCGCATTCGTCTTCCTTTTCTGTGCATCCTGGAAGCACCAAGATGTATCGAGACCTGAAGTTACTCTATTGGTGGCCAAACTTAAAGAGAGATGTTGCTAAGCACGTAAAGTCATGTTTGGTTTGCCAACAGGTTAAAGCCAAGCACCAACGTCCAGGAGGTACCCTTCAGCCTTTACCTATTCCCGAGTGGAAGTGGGAACACATAGCTATGGATTTCGTTGTAGGATTACCTAAGAAAATTAAAGGACATGATAGTATTTGGGTTGTGATTGATAGATTGACAAAGTCAGCCCATTTCTTACCAGTAAGGACAACCTACTCGATGGACCAGCTTGCTGATCTTTATGTACAAGAAGTTATTAGGTTGCATGGAATTCCTGCATCTATTGTCTCTGATCGTGACCCTAGGTTCACCTCCCGGTTTTGGAAAAGCTTACAAGACGCATTAGGTACAAAGTTAACCTTCAGTACTGCCTTCCACCCAGAGACAGATGGTCAATCTGAAAGGACTATTCAGATACTTGAAGACATGCTGAGGGCATGTGTACTAGATTTCCAGTCATCCTGGAGTAGGTACTTACCCCTGGTTGAGTTCTCCTACAACAACAGCTACCAGTCCACCATAGGTAGGGCACCTTATGAGGCGTTGTATGGTAGGAAATGTAGATCACCTCTGTATTGGGATGAAGTTGGTGAAGCAAAACTCATAGGTCCCGAGATGTTGCAGCAGATGTCAGACAAGATTGCCATTATTAAGAGGAGGATGATTACTGCACAAAGCCGACAGAAAAGTTTTGCAGACAAAAGGAGGAGAGATCTTGAATTTGCTGTTGGAGATGAAGTTTTCCTGAAGGTTTCACCATTTAAAGGAGTATTAAGATTTGGCAGAAGGGGGAAGCTTAATCCACGATTTATTGGACCATTCCCTGTTATAGCTAGAATCGGTAGCACAGCTTACAGACTGCAGTTGCCTCCATCATTGGATAACGTTCATAATGTTTTCCATGTGTCAATGTTAAGAAAATGTATACGGGACCCTACACAAGTTGTTGAACCAGTGGATTTTGAGGTTGAGCCGACACTAACATATGAAAAGAAGCCAGTACAGATATTGGAATCCGCAGTTAAGACTCTGAGGAATAAAGAGATTCCGTTGGTCAAAGTCTTATGGAAGAATCATGGCATTGAAGAAGCCACTTGGGAGCGACGACAGGACATGTTAGACAAGTATCCAGAGTTATTTGTTTGATCAATTTTCGGGGACGAAAATTTTATTTAAGGAGGGGTGGATGTAACACCCGAGTTAACGACCAGGTGATTTTCCTAACTGTATTAACGGTCATGAATATTTAATCTTTATAGTTTGTGACTTATACCAAGAATAATTAATTTCATGTGGATTTAAACTAGGTTGGGTGACAAAGTTGTAATAATGGAGGGTGATGACCGATATATAAAGAAAAAAGAAATATTTTAATTTCACTCAACCCACTGTAGCCGACATTCCCCTACTTTCCGGCGATTTCTTCTCTCGCAAGTCCTCACTCCCTGCTATCAGCAAACTCTCCTCGACGGCCGGTTTACTCCGCCACCACCCGCATTCCTCTGCGAATCCGCACCCGAGGTATGAAATGGACAATGTAGTTATCTGTTTGGGTTTGGAGCTCAGTTTTCAGCTCGGCATTTGAACTCGGATTTTATCAATGGTCGAGTAGTATTAGAACATTTTAGAATCCGAGAGTAGTAATGTCAACCCGAATCGATTCTGGATATTTTAAGTAACCAACTCAGATTTAATCGATAGTGGAACCTGTTTGTTCTATTTTTGATTTCAGATTTTGCACAGTATATCCAACCAAGGATTCGGGAATGACTTTAGCTAATAGATCCTAGGATGATCTATGAGTATGGTATTATGATTTTTGTTTTAACTACTGCAATGTAAATGTTTAGGTGAAGAAGTTTGAAGAGAAAGGAGCTCAAGTGCTAAGGAGACCAGGTAAGTGAATGTATTAAGATTTCCGGCTAATAGAGCCCTACATCGTGAGAGTACTAAGTTGAGATGTCTAATGTTTACCTTATGAGTATGAGCTTGTCTGTACTTGAAGGATTTATGTATGTTGCGAGTTATACCATGTGATGACCTGTTAGTGAATGTGAAGTTGTCTACTCAGGTATGATCCTTGTCATAGTTCGATGAGTTAAAAGTTTTCATGTCCATGCATCATGAATGTTTCTCAAGCATAAGAAAATGTTTTAACGCATGTTTTCCATGAACAAGATATGCATGTATATATGTATATGCATAAGATTTATGCAACGTGGGTTAAGTGAGGGTTGGGGGCGGTTCGGCGTATGTCACAGTCCAAAGAAGGACATATGAATACGACCCGCAGTAGGGAACAAGATCAAACTCACTGTCGAACCCCCTTTACCGGCACAAATCCTCTCTTGATCCACACAACCTATACAAAGAATATGAACAAAGAGTATGAATGATGAATATGATCAATGACTATGAATGATGAATATGATCAATGACTATGAAGTATGAATATGATCAATTATTATGAATGATGAATATGATCAATGATTATGAATGATGAATATGATCCATGATTATGAATGATGATTATGAGCAACGACATGAACAAGAAAAGACTTATGAGCATGTGATTTTCCAAAATTATACATTCATGCATCCATGTTAGTGTTGCATTCCTTACTAAGCATTAGGCTTATAGTTTAAACCTTATGATGTAGGTGACAAGTTTTCAGGTGAGGAACTCAAGGTTAATGAAGATGTCTAAGCTTGGTTGCTGGAGGATGCTCAGTGTGACAGTGAAGGCTGGATAGGCGATCAAGTTCCCTGGTTATACCCATAGTAAGTCAGAGAAGTTTATGATAAACAGATGACTAAGTAGAATAGGGTTTTCTTATAACAATGAGATTCGGATTTTTAATGGTTTGACTTCAGAGTCTGTTAACGATTTTAAGGATCATTGAATGGTCTGTTTGTTTAAGCCTTCCGCTATGTGTATCTTGTATGGGATATGGTTTTCACTCATTAGGGTTTATAATTCCCAGGTTAAGGTTTGGGTGAGTTGTAGTATTTTCTGTTGGATGAGGTTGTTTGATGATTATAGTGTTTTACTGCCATAAGATAGAAGCTGGATGAGGCATTCATCCGGCTGACGTCATCGGCAGATGTCAAATGATAGGAATCGAACGATTGAGTCTTCCGGATGACGTCACCGGAAGATGTAGTATGTTTCTTCATCGGCAGATGTAGAGTGTTAAAGCCATCGGATGATGAAAGTGTTATTTTGTCGTCTAGCGATCAGCAGATGTAGTGTTAAAGCCATCGGATTATGAAAGTGTTATTTTGTCGTCTAGCGATCGGCAGATGTAGAGTGTTTAGCTACCGGACGATGTGAGGGTTTTCTTGTCGTTTAGTGACCTGGTCATGTTTTAATTATGCACGTGGGGAGCACATGTCCATCGGATGATGTTTCCCTATTCCACCGGAAGATGAAGTATATTTCCTCGCCGGATGATGTAAGTGATAACTTGTCGTTTAGTGATCAGATGATATAGAGCTTGTAAGCCATCGGAAG
Source organism: Begonia masoniana (assembly GCA_022432975.1). Lineage (NCBI taxonomy): Eukaryota > Viridiplantae > Streptophyta > Magnoliopsida > Cucurbitales > Begoniaceae > Begonia > Begonia masoniana. The sequence goes on from CM039502.1 coordinate 56,375,054, forward strand.
ATGTCTTAGATGAACATGTGAATCTCTCCTGTCTATCGGTGGATGTTTTAAATTGGTCACACGAGATGCACGTGATCGTCGGTCGATGCGGGTATTCGCATCTGCCGATAGGTGTTCAAATGAGTCATGTGGGGTGCTCGTACCATCCGGAAGACGCGGTGTCTATCGGTTAATGCATGCAGAACCATGCAACTTGTATGTCGATTGGAAGCATGTACGAGGGACAAATTTTCCATCCATTAAGTTGAAGTCTTTAAGCCTGTTAGGCATACTGTTATTAAAGAAAAAAAATAAAGAAGGAGAAAATGGTTCAAATATGAGTTAAAGTTTTATGTAAAGTCATGAATTACGTGGAGATCCTCCCCGGGTCGTTACATTCGTCTATACAATGCCTCGTATGGTGTCATGCCTATTGTTGCCTGAAAACTGTTGTTATAAGAAAATTCAACTAAGGACAAGTATTTGCTCCATGAACCTTGAAAGTCTAATACACATGCACGGAGCATATCCTCTAATGTTTGAATAGTCCTTTCGGATTGTCCATCAGTTTGAGGGTGGAAAGCTGTACTGAAATTAAGCTGCGTCCCCATAGCCTTGTGCAAACTCTTCCAAAACTTAGATGTAAATCTAGAGTCTCGGTCTGAAACTATAGTGCTTGGAACTCCATGCAGTCTAACAACTTCATGCACATACAACTCAGCAAGTTGATCCATTGAGTATGTCATCTTTATCGGCAGGAAGTGAGCTGATTTGGTTAGACGGTCGACTATCACCCAAATTGCATCATGTCCTTTTGCTATTCTAGGCAATCCCACAACAAAATCCATTGTTATCTGTTCCCATTTCCATTTAGGGACTGGTAGAGGTTGCAATGTTCCTGAGGGTCTCTGATGCTCAGCTTTAATCTGCTGACAACACAAACATGATTCTACATACTCTGCCACACTCATTTTCATACTTGGACACCAATAATGTTGTTTAAGATCCTTGTACATCTTCGTACTTCCAGGGTGAACAGAAAATCGAGAAGAATGTGCTTCTGAAAGAATCTCATCTCGAAGTTCCTTAATGGCAGGAACAAACCATCTATTTCTAAACCTAAGGATTCCATGAGCGGAATAGTTAAAATCCGACTTGTCTGTAGAGTCCATGCAGGACTTATACTTATTGCATTCAGTGTCGTTCCTTTGAGCTTCCTTTATTTTCTCAAAAATAGTAGGGCTCAAGGATATGGCTGAAAGCATAGCTGATACACTGGATACTGCTTATAGATTAAACTTTTGAAATTCAGACTCTAAAGCTAGTGACATGTCTAAAATCATGGCTGAGGCTGATGTTGTCACTCTACTCAAGGCATCTGCCACAACATTTGCTTTGCCAAGGTGGTACTTAATCTCGAAATCATAATCCTTTACAAATTCCAACCATCGACGTTGTCTCATATTTAATTCTTTCTGTGTGAAGATATACTTCAGGCTCTTATGATCTGAAAATATCTCACAAGATTGTCCATACAAATAGTGTCTCCAAATCTTTAGAGCAAAAACCACAGCAGCTAACTCTAAGTCATGCGTAGGGTAATTCTTCTCATGTGTTTTCAACTGCCTAGAGGCATAAGCTATTACCTTTCCCTCTTGCATCAAGACACAACCAAGTCCAACCTTGGATGCATCACAGTAAATGCTAAATTTACCATCTTCAACTAGAAGGGTTAAAATTGGAGCATTGGTCAGTTTCTGTTTCAGGATCTGAAAACTATGATCACATTCGTCAGTCCATATATACTTCACATTTTTCCTTGTTAACCTAGTAAGGGGGGTAGCAATCTTCGAGAATCCTTCAATGAACTTTCTATAATATCCTGCTAGTCCAAGAAAACTCCTAATATCTGTAGCACTCTTCGGTTGGAGCCATTCCTTAACTGCTTGAACCTTTGCTAGATCAACAGATATGCCATCTCCGGAGATGACATGTCCTAGAAAGTGAACTTGGTCCAACCAAAATTCACACTTAGAAAACTTGGCGTATACTTGGTGCTGTTTTAATACTTCCAACACCAAGGTCAGGTGCCTAGCATGCTCATCCTTAGTACGTGAATAGATTAAAATGTCATCTATGAACACTATGACAAACTTATCCAAATACTCATGAAACACTCTATTCATGAGATCCATAAAGGCTGCTGGTGCATTTGTCAATCCGAAGGACATGACTAAAAACTCATAATGTCCATACCTTGTGCGAAAGGCAGTCTTAGGAATATCCTCAGATTTAACCTTCAACTGGTAGTAACCGGACCTAAGGTCAATTTTAGAGAAAACTCTAGCACCATTAAGCTGATCAAATAAATCATCAATCCTCGGCAGTGGATACTTGTTCTTGACAGTTAGCTTATTCAATTCTCTATAGTCTATGCACATACGCATTGATCCATCTTTCTTTTTGACAAAAAAGACAGGTGCACCCCATGGTGAAAAGCTAGGGTGTATGAACCCTTTCTCCAACAGATCCTCCAATTGTTTCTTTAATTCCTTAAGTTCTGTTGGTGCTAGTCTGTATGGATTTTTAGACACAGGCTCAGCGCCGGAGTAAACATCTACAACGAATTCGATTTCCCTATCTGGTGGTAAACCAGGAAGGTCATCTAAAAATACTTCAGGGAAGTCTTTGACAATTAAGACATTTTGGGGTGTTACTTTTACTACGAATTGTGTATCTAGAACACTGGCCAAGAAGCATAGGTACTCTCTGCATGGTGAGGGTCTACAATTCATTGAAGTCATAACAGACATTCCCTCACTCTTCTTTAAAGCTTGGAAGGTATGATTTAAACCGTCAGGGGGTTGGAACCTAACTACTCCAGTCCTACAGTCGATTGTGGCATAATGTTTAAACAACCAATCCATTTCTAGGATTACATCAAATCCCATTATATCCATAATAATGAGATCAGCAGGTAGACTCACGCTTCCTACTAACACATCACTGTCAAGCATCACCTGGTTAGAGTGCATGCGTTCACCAGAGGGTAAAGCAACACTAAACACATGCATAGAAGGGGTAAACCGTGCATCTAACTTAACAGAAAAAGTAGATGCTATGAATGAATGTGTTTGTAACACCCCTAAAACTGTACCTATTTTTCCCGTATAAAATTTTCCTTTTTAAGCCTCTAAACCAATTAAAAACATTCTCGAAAACCTTTAAAGAAAATTCATTTATCATATAAAAACAGTTTACATAAAACAACTCAACCTTCTATCATTCTCCTCAACTCATCAATTCATCACATCCTGACAATATCATTTCTTATCTACATCTCAATTATACAGTTCAACATCAAATCTCTTGACTCTCATACATCCTCCATAATCTCACTCAGAACGACTCGAGACATAAGTAAACAAAACACATTTTCCAAGAAAACGAACTGCATGGATCCATTTAAAAACCAAATATTCCTCCTGTTTAAAAAGAAAGTCCCAAGCAGTTCCAGAAAGTTGTAAATTCAAAACAGTTTCGTTATCCATAACAATTCAACAATATTTACCACAGCCTACACCTATCACTTACATATTTCTATCCAGAATAACCCAAACATACTAATATGACAAACTATACATTTCATATCAAGTCCCCAAATCATATACCTACATCCCCACGGGTCAATTACGCGTCGACTGCCCAGCACACTCCCACGGGCCATCTTTCTTCAACTGTTCATGCCTCGGGTGGAGGGATCTCATCCTCACCTGTGTAGAGGTCACCTACACCATAAAAATAAGTCGTGAGCTTAAGGCTCAGTAAGTCTACGTGAATGCAATGCATGCTATGCGTGCAGTTCATAAAACATGCTTCCTACCTTTTCGCTATTCATTTCATTTCATTTCATTACATAATGTCACCGTGGCCTCACTCTCGCTAGATAGGAGCGGCACATCCCACGATTGGATAGCCCCTCGTATCTAACCGGGGGGAAAACATGCTCCCCAAGCAGCCATGTCTGAACCACCGCCACCTCCTTGACCAGATTACATTCATTCATACATTTACATTATCCTTTTCCTTTTCATGAAAACATGCATAGAAATTCCTTTTTCGTGCTTTTCAGAAACATGATGCGTGAACATGTGCAATACTATAAACATAATCAAAGCAATAACAAACAATGAACGTGCATACCATCAAGACGAATAGAAACATAACCTAATAAGAAATTAACCTAACTACCCAACCTATTCGCCCGACACTTACTATAATCTCCAATTTCCTCGAACAACAAGAAATCTTATGGTGTAGGCCAATCGGCCAAACAAGTCACGAGAGACTTACCTGTCGTCCGTAGCACGCTGAGCTCCGTCTACGAGCGTTGTTTGTCTGAGGCAAAACACAACATTGACGTCAAAACTAATTTAAGCTTCTAAACGTCCAAATTAACAAAGCCTTAACTAAAGCAATTTCCTAAAGCTTTAATCCAACTAAAATCTAACTAAACGGCCACTAATTTGGGTTCGGTAAAAACCGACCCGAAACTTAAAACGTGCGTAACTTTCGCGTCGGTTATCGGAATCGAACGATTCTAGCGGCCACGTACTCCTCTAATAACCTATTTCAATCTGCCAAAATGAATTTAAAAACAAACAACTCTATCTAGGTCAAAAATCCAAAAAACCGAATCTGCCCTAAGCCGGAAATTTCACCATTTTCGGTTTTCCATTAATTCTCGTCAATTTCTTCACCAATCAACCTCCTATACGCTCAATTAGCATAACCAAATGTAAAAAATTGAGGTTTCACCCAAGAAACTCGAAATGCCCAATTCGGGCATCCACTGATTTCGCTCAATTTGAGCACTTAAACGCACGGCAACCATAGCCGGCGTTATGCTCGGCCATTTGACGCTAAGAACGGCCAAAAGTGGCCGGTGGTCGGAGCCCAATCAAGTTCGTCACCGTCGGCCATGACAAAACCGAAACAGGGGGAAAAGAAAATCGAGCTTACTTGGTCGGTTCGCGCGCGGGGACGGGCCGGAGTCTCTCGTCGCCGTCGTCTGGCCGGAGAACGGCGAGAATCGCCGGCGCTTCGTCGATCGTCGCCCGAGCTTTGTCGCCGTTCCCCCTGTTCTTCGTCGTTCGCGGGGAGCTCGAACACAAACAACAATTTTTGTTGTTTGTGTTTAATTAAATAAATAATAATAATAATAATAATAATAATAATAATAATAATAATCCTAATATTAATTCATCATCAGGTAAAAGCTACGTACGTCATAGAAATTTCCCGAAACTTCCTTAAAATCTTTATTAATAATTAGGATTCTAATGACACTTTCTTTTGGTAAAAACGGGTTTAATTTGACATATTTACGAAAATGCCACTACAATATATTAAATATTAATATAATGTATTAAATCCAAAATCCGTACAAGCCGGGTATTACATTCCATCCACCTTATTTAGAATTTTGTCCTCAAAATTCGCCACAGCTTATAGTCCTTGACATTTACATCTCTTGTTTTACGGCATTTTACCTCGGTAAACCATCTGTACTTTTGGTCCTTCTTCGTGGTTCTAAACCGAAACCCTACTATATTCTCTAACATTGGCCCTAATTTCGTATTCCCTACTTTCGGTCTGATCGTACACATCCTCTTTCACGTACTAAGCAAAATCTAAATTCTCATAACTCAATCAATTAACCCGACAACATATTTGTCACTTTAATACTTGCGCATGTACCAACTTCCGACAGATTTTGGTCAGAGCCATACCTAAGCTTCCTAACACCAATCAAATTGAATGCCTACAATTTCATCAAATTCTGGGCTGTAACCCATACCTCGACGCAATTCCCTTGATCCTGTTCACAATCGGGATGCACACCCACCGAATTTCTACATTAACTCCCTAATCGTAGTCCTCACTTTCAGTTTACGTATCAACTCTTGCCAAATCTCTCGGTCTTAACCAAACGATCTCCAACTGCGTACTTGACACTTAACGCCCCGAGCACGTGTTGGTTTGCATTTAGTCACCCAAAACATTAAACTCTCTCTCACTTATTAATTGGTTTCTACTAAAGATTGCCTCTTATCCTCAATTCTCGAAATAACTTAACTTCCTTGGGCACCTCGCGGGTCTTAATAAAAGAAATTCTCAACTAAGACTTAAATCTCTAAATCTCACAAACCATCTCCTCGAGATTACCCCGAGGCCCCGACGAGTCCATCTGGGGACAAAGTTACCACTCGCTTAGAATTCCGATCCCTTTGTAACTAAGACGCTATAAATATCATTTTTTTTTTTTTAAGCTACCTCAACGAATTCTATCGTTATGTCCTTTGCTAAATACTATATACATTATCCTCATCTGCTTAGCTCAATTTCCTTATTAACTCCATGTACAATGGAATCCCCAAGTTTTGACTATAGAATTGTTTTAACTATTTATTATAACCTTAAGTCTCTAATGCATCCATCGGTCTTTCGGAGCTTTTCTAACTTGTCCCATTCTAAGTTTACTTTAAATGGCTTTCCGAGCAACTTACATTTTCTATTCAACATATTGTGAATTTCACAAATCGCCCGACATTAGCCATCGAACTAGGCTTCTAATCTTAACTCTTCTCTTTTAATCTAACCATCCCTTGCACTTACCTCTAATATCCTACGAGGATTTCTTCAAAGTTACACAATGGTCAATCCTCTTTCGTTCCTCCTAGTCGGGTTCAAATACTCTACTTGTCTACTTCACAATAATTTGTCTAACAATTTTCTTGTTAGCAAACTTGTTGTAGGTAAGTTTACGCCCTCCATCCGATTCTCTTCAAGTTCTCCAACCTTACACCTCTATATTCAAATAAAGTCATAAACATCCCTACGCCAAGGTTTATCCGTCTAATTCCTCGAACACCGATGCTCCTATATTCATCTCGAAGGTCAGCCTCATGTTCGTGGCTCTTAGTTTAAATTGTACCAACTATAGGTTTACAACTTAACTCCTATATCTTTTGCTTCATAATCAAATCGAGCAACCCTAACTGCCTGACATGTCCACAACTCGTCGATTATTCTTAACTTCGCTAGACCTCCCACCTAATAAGTCGGTTAAAATCTTCTCACAGATTAATATCTTCCTTTATGGATTAGTCTTCTAAGGTGTCTTTGGTGGTACTCATTTCCTAGAGAACAACAAATTTCGGTATCTAGAGTATCACCATGCATATGACTTCAATTCTCTAAGTTTAACTCTTGAATTCTATCTTAATTTAGACACTCTTAGCTTCACACGAATCACTAATATACGATTTCTACAGTACATCCTCTAATTAAACACACTCCAAGTATTACAACAATCTAGGTCATTCCTTAATAGGTTTATATCTAAACCTTCGTCTTTCTTGATTAGTCGTATTATACTCCAAGGGGGTTGTCAATTAGACATAATCCTTACCTACTTATAAACCATATCTCATAGGGTGTATTACTCTAATTGTTACTAAACCTTAAGTGCGCAACACCGTTGATTAAATCAAACTAATCCTACTAATGTATAACTATACTTCTATTTGGTCCTTATTGTCCTATACGTAACCTACTATTTTCTCTTCGAGGTTCACCTACAACTCTTTCTTACCCAGTTTCTATCTTCTTACTTTTCTATTCTCAAGCCTATCGTTATCATCATTATTACTATTGTCAAAACAATAATATTGTTGTACAGGTAATTAAAACAATACCTGCCAGGGTAGAAGGCTGGGCTCCATCGTCGACGTCACCAGGCTCGATGAAAGCAAAGACCCTCGGCATAACCTTTCTTTGATCCCTGCCCTGTTGATCTCTGCCTGGTTGATTCCGGTTCAATAACGGACAGTTCATGATATAGTGGCCAGCTTCCCCACATCGATAACATCTATTAGTACGCGTCAGACAATCACCGTAGTGCTGCTTCTGGCACTGTGGACATAAAGGCTTTTGAGTAGCCGTTTGGACTAGCTTTCCTTTTCCCCGGTCACCCTTACTATCATAGGGCCCCTTATCACTCCTTTGTTGTCGTGGCTGTTGATGCTCACTTGGCTGCCAGTCTCGGTCCCATGACTGAGGTTGGATCTCGCGAAAGAAGCCCTTAGCTGGCTCTCTCGGCCTAACACAAGTCGCTCTAGCAGCCTCGAAATCCAGAGCTCTAGCTGCAATGTCAGAATAGGGCACATCAATAACACCTGACACTATAACGTGCATCCGAATCTCCGAATTAAGTCCCTCCATAAACTGGTGCACCTTTTCTTCATTGTCGCTGACCAGACGCGGTGCAAATCGCGACAAAGCCTCAAACTTCCGTATGTATTCTGCAACCGAACCTGTCTGCTTCAGCTGTGTGAATTCATTTCTCTTAGCCGCCCTCACCGTGCGGCTGAAATACTTATCAAAGAACAAAGTCTTAAATCGTTCCCATGTCATAGTAGTCACATCCGTAGTGTAACACCCCTAATACTGTACCCCATTTTCTCCGTATAAATTTTTCATTTTATTTTATACTTTTTACTTTTCTATGCTTTAAATAAAACTTAATGCGGAATCTAAACTAAAGTTGAAATCAGAACTGAAATCGGAATTAAAACTGAACTTTAAAAGCATTTAAACAAAACCTTTAATAAACAATTAAAACTAAAACATTTAATAAAACAAATAAAAGAAGGGAGGGCAGAATCGGAATTCTGCCCTCGTGAATGAAGCAGCGCTCGGTCGCTGCTCTGTGCAGCGACCGGGCGCTGGTCGCTGCAATGTGTGCAGCGACCGGTCGCTGGTCGCTGCAATGACCAGGCGCTGGTCGCTGCTATGTGTGCAGCGACTTCGCTGCACACAGCAGCGACTTCGCTCTCTGGAAATTTTTTAGGATTTCCAGAGAGCAAACAACCCTTTTCCTCTAACTTTTTCACCTCTCTAGAACGTGATTCCAGAGAGCAGAACTCAACATTTTTCCTCTATACATCTCCCACAATTTGTTAGCCAAAAACCACTTCTTCCATTCTTACACACAGATCACAAAATACACCCGACACACTTTCAACCGGATCAATTTTAAGAAAACAAATCGCGTGGTTATGTTTAAAAACTGAGTATCCTTCAATACCAAACTTTTACCAAAATACATTTCAAAACATTTTCAAACATCAAAACAACCTATCCACTACCAGGCCAAACATCCTAATATTCTCTATACAGTTTATCATCGATCCAAAATATCTCAAAAACCCCCAAAACCTGTACATACATCCCCACGGGTCAGGTAAGCATCGACTGCGCAACACACCACCGCAATCCATCTTTCGTCAACTGCCTCATGCCTCAGGAGGAGAAAGCTCGTCCTCACCTGTTTCCTCGTAAACACCTACACCATACAGACATCTATGAGATAAAAATCTCAGTAAGCTCTAGTAAATGCAAATGCGTGCTGTGCATATGAATCTATAAATCATGCATTCTTTTCTTTACTTTGCTTTACTTTACTTTACTTTACTTTACTTTACTTTACTATACTTTGCTTTGCTTTGCTTTGCTTTGCTTTGCTTTACTTTACTTTACTTTACTTTGCTTTGCTTTACTTTACTTTGCTTTGCTTTGCTTTAAACTGTATACCGATTGCTTTGCGTTGCTATAAACTGTATACCGATGGGCCATTTAAACTATATACCGAAGGGTCATTTAAACTATATACCGATGGGTCATTTAAACTATATACCGATGGGTCATTTAAACTATATACCGATGGGTCATTTAAACTGTATACCGAAGGGTCATTCTTTCTTTGCATTTACTTTAAAACATCGTGCAGAAATTCGTTTTTCATGATCTTTAAAAACACGTGATGCATGAACAGATATGAACATAACATAACTATACGATGCAATAAACAAGCAACATGTATACCATCCAGACCGAAACAGAATAACCTATAACAATTTAAAACCAACCTAACTACCCGACCAAAGCAATTAAAACAAACAATCCATTAAGATCCTCGACGCTACATCGAAGTACGGTGTAGGCCAATCGGCCAGAGAAGGTCACGAGAACTTACCTCGCGTCCGTTGCAGCTCAAGCTCCGTCCACGAGCGTTGTTTGTCTGAGGCAAACACAACGATCATCAATATCACGTGTTTAAACTTCTAATCGTCCGAATTCAACATAGCCTTAACTAAGGAAACTTCCTAAAGCTTTAATCCAATTCATTGAGCTATTTAATCGAGTAATTTCACGCTCGGCACCTCAAATCTCGATTTACGTATCTTCCCGAAAAACCCCAGATTTCTCAATTTTTAACATTTTCTCAATTGATTTAACTTCGTCCAATAACGTCCAATACATTCAATATATACCTAATCACGGCTAACCTATTAATTACGAACCCTAATTCGCGTTTTTAACCGAAACCCTAAACGAACCTAATCGTTTAAAACTCCGTAAATACCAAAATAAAAGCTCTAGGATTGTAGGTTCATACCTAGAACGTCGATTGGAGGAAGAAACGTGAAGGAAACGGAACGAACGGAGGTCGGATTGGAGGAAAACGTCGCGCGGGCAGGGAGGAGGCCGCGAGCTTCTTCTCTGGAAATCGCAGAAGGAAACAAAAATGAAGAAGAAAGGTTTTTAGGTTATTTTATAAATTGATTCGGCAAATTACTAAAATGCCCTTCCATAGTTTTTATATTGATTTCATCTTTCGGTTCGTAAATCGTCCAACTGTTCGGATTCTCCAAACCTCCTAATTTCACCAATAAGTCCAACTTATTATTTATGATTTAATAAAACTGTCCGTTCGCGATTTGGACCTCGTTTGCTATTTTTACTAAAACGTCATTTACATTTCGATAAATGTATTTACTCGGAATATAGCGTCTAAACTCCGAAAATTCTCATAATTTCCTTAAAATTCCTATTAATCGTTAGGATCATAATGACGCTTTCTTTTCGAGAAACGGGATTGATTTGACATATTTACTAAAATGCCATTTATATTAAAATAATAATATCCCAAAAAGCCGGGATATTACATTCTACCCACCTTATTTAGAATTTTGTCCTCAAAATTTAACCCAGCTTATATAGCCTTTGATGCTAATGTCTCATATCACTCGGCCTTACGCTTCAGTTATCCTTTGTACTTACTGTCACTCCTCGTGGTTCTCAACCAAACTGTCCACTGTACTCTCCAATATCGGCCTCAAACTTGTATTCTCTACCTTCGATCTGATCGTACACTTCCTTACTAAAGTACTGAGTTCAGTTAAGTCCTTAAATCTCCATTCGTTTTACCTAAACTTCTCTATAACTTCGTTGGCTTCGTCTGTAGTCGAGATTCACGTCGACCCAAACTTCTATATTCGCTCGGGTAATGATTCCTTGTAACTGCATCACCCATAGGATTTCCTTGTCACCTTTCTTCCTGGGTAACCTATTGACCTTCGGAGACTATTTTGGTACGGGTTTCCTAATTAGGTCCTCATTGTTACACTTTGCAACTATACGACTATAATACTTCCTTGTCTATGTGAGTCAAACTAGGAGTTACAGTCGCTATTTACTTAGAATTCTATCTCTAACAAAATTCGAACTTCCTTTTATTAACTCTGATCATGTCATCCCTAGGGACAATCTCTACGATTCTAATCCAAAACGTCGACTGTACCTTCCAACATTAGCCTTAAATTTGAAATCTCTACTCTCAATTGGATTGTACATATTCTCACTCACATATTAAGTCTTACTAAATCTCCTAAATCGCATAGTTTCCTGGGCAACTCACCAATCCCGCCAGTTATTTCAGGGCGGATTTTACAATTAAGCTTATACAGTTATACTCCTCGAACTATGTCACCAAAGTTTCCTTATAAACGATTCTAAGATTTGTCCTTAAATTCTACCACTATATTCTTAATTAAAGTTCTCACACTGCTTACGTTACACTCCTTTGTTTATCTTAAACTCTATTTGCTCTAAGCACGGTCAAGTCTATAAAAAATTTAGAAATGAACCTATGAAGGAATACTCTCGATTGTGGTGACATAGGGAGGGTGTTTAAATAGAGGAAAGGGTATTGTAGAGCTCGTATATTGACGGTTCGTGTGAAGTAAGAGTATCTAGATTAAAATATAATTCGAGGATTGAACTTAGAATAAATGTCGAGAAGATTAGTTGGGACTTGACTAGAAGGAGCGAACAAAAATAGATTAGTCGATGAACTCAAAGTAGCCTTGAGGAATTTAGTGAAGGTAAGTAGATCGTTGGAATAAATGAGAGCTTAGATTGGCGTTTAAAGGATAACAAATTGAGAAATTTACGATTATAGGGGGAGTGAGAATTATCACCGAAACCATCTAAGTAAACTTAGAGGTGAGATTAAGTTAGTAAATTTCCAGGGATCGACTCGTGTGTGGCAGGTCGAGACCGAGTAGTGAATGAATGGCTTAGGTTAGGACGACTAGGTTAGAGCGCATCAATGGGGAGATGTGACTAGTCGTAATCTAATACTCCCAAAAGGTTGTCAATTAGACACAATCTCTACCTACTTAAAATCCATATCTCATAGGGTGTATACTCATTTCAGATCTAAATACGTTATCTATCACATGCATAACGTTGTACAGGTAATTAAAATGATACCTGCAATTGTAGAAGGCTGGGCCCCACCGTCGGCATTGTCAGGCTCGATGAATGCAAAGACTCTCGGTACAACTTTCCTTTGATCTGTGCCATGCTGATCTCTGCTTGATTGACCTCGACCCTGATTTGGGCAGTCCTTAACAAAATGACCTGGTTCCCCACACCAATAGCACACATTCGTGCCTACCCTGCACTGTCCCCTGTGCTCCCTCTGGCATTTAGGGCAAAGAGGTAACTGAGAAGCCCATTGTACCTGTTTGCCTTTCCCTCGATCGTTGCCTCCTTCTAGAGGCCTTTTAATGTCTCTTGGCTGTTGTGGTTGTTGCTGTGCTCTCGGCTGCCAGCCTTGATCTTGCGACTGAGGTTGAGTCTCACGGAAGAAGCCCTTGGCTGGCTCCCTCGGTCTAACACAAGTAGCTCTGGCGGCCTCAATATCCAGAGCCCTAGCTGTGATATCAGAATAGGGTACATCAACAATACCTGATACAACAACGTGCACCCTGATCTCCGAATTAAGGCCCTCCATAAACTGGTGTACCTTCTCCTCGTTATCGCTGACAAGGCGCGGTGCAAATCGCGATAAAGCCTCAAACTTCCGGATATATTCAGCAACTGAACCTGTCTGCTTCAGCTGCATGAACTCGTTCCTCTTAGCCACCCTCACTGTGCGGCTGAAATACTTGTCGAAGAATAGAAACTTGAACCGATCCCATGTCATAACTGATACATCCGTCGTCGACTTGATCGAGTCCCACCAGAAACGAGCGTCCAACGCTAAGTGAAATGTGGCATAAGCGACCCTGCTCCCGTTGGCAACCTCGGCGTAATCTAACATGTCCTCCATAACCCTGATCCACTCCTCGGCACGTGTCGGATCCGATGACTGACCGTCGAATACTGGAGGCCGTAGACCTTGGAACCTCTGCATACCCTGATTACTGGGGACTACCAGCTCCTGAGCTCTCTGATTCTCTCGCTGGTTCTCTCGATTCACTAAATCCGTGATCTGTTGCGCTTGCCGGTCCATATGCTGAGACTGACGATCTAACAATTCCGTAAGACGATCCATCGCGTCGTCTCTCGGATCCCTTCCTCGAGTCATACTTATAAACTCCTATAAAATTTAAAACAAGTAATCCTAAGAAACTGAAATCAAACAAAGCAGTAAACAGACTTACAGTTGATGAAGGATGTCCGCGTAGTGGCTGTGCAGTCGAGCAGTCTACAGAATCGATTTTAAAACCCGGGGGCTCTGATACCATAATTGTAACACCCCTAATACTGTACCCCATTTTCTCCGTATAAATTTTTCATTTTATTTTATACTTTTTACTTTTCTATGCTTTAAATAAAATTTAATGCGGAATCTAAACTAAAGTTGAAATCAGAACTGAAATCGGAATTAAAACTGAACTTTAAAAGCATTTAAACAAAACCTTTAATAAACAATTAAAACTAAAACATTTAATAAAACAAATAAAAGAAGGGAGGGCAGAATCGGAATTCTGCCCTCGTGAATGAAGCAGCGCTCGGTCGCTGCTCTGTGCAGCGACCGGGCGCTGGTCGCTGCAATGTGTGCAGCGACCAGTCGCTGCTATGTGTGCAGCGACTTCGCTGCACACAGCAGCGACTTCGCTCTGGAAATTTTTTAGGATTTCCAGAGAGCAAACAACCCTTTTCCTCTAACTTTTTCACCTCTCTAGAACGTGATTCCATAGAGCAGAACTCAACATTTTTCCTCTATACATCTCCCACAATTTGTTAGCCAAAAACCACTTCTTCCATTCTTACACACAGATCACAAAATACACCCGACACACTTTCAACCGGATCAATTTTAAGAAAACAAATCGCGTGGTTATGTTTAAAAACTGAGTATCCTTCAATACCAAACTTTTACCAAAATACATTTCAAAACATTTTCAAACATCAAAACAACCTATCCACTACCAGGCCAAACATCCTAATATTCTCTATACAGTTTATCATCGATCCAAAATATCTCAAAAACCCCCAAAACCTGTACATACATCCCCACGGGTCAGGTAAGCATCGACTGCGCAACACACCACCGCAATCCATCTTTCGTCAACTGCCTCATGCCTCAGGAGGAGAAAGCTCGTCCTCACCTGTTTCCTCGTAAACACCTACACTATACAGACATCTATGAGATAAAAATCTCAGTAAGCTCTAGTAAATGCAAATGCGTGCTGTGCATATGAATCTATAAATCATGCATTCTTTTCTTTACTTTGCTTTACTTTACTTTACTTTACTTTACTTTACTTTACTTTACTATACTTTGCTTTGCTTTGCTTTGCTTTGCTTGCTTTACTTACTTTACTTTACTTTACTTTGCTTGCTTTACTTTACTTTGCTTTGCTTTGCTTTAAACTGTATACCGATTGCTTTGCGTTGCTATAAACTGTATACCGATGGGCCATTTAAACTATACCGAAGGGTCATTTAAACTATATACCGATGGGTCATTTAAACTATATACCGATGGGTCATTTAAACTATATACCGATGGGTCATTTAAACTGTATACCGAAGGGTCATTCTTTCTTTGCATTTACTTTAAAACATCGTGCAGAAATTCGTTTTTCATGATCTTTAAAAACACGTGATGCATGAACAGATATGAACATAACATAACTATACGATGCAATAAACAAGCAACATGTATACCATCCAGACCGAAACAGAATAACCTATAACAATTTAAAACCAACCTAACTACCCGACCAAAGCAATTAAAACAAACAATCCATTAAGATCCTCGACGCTACATCGAAGTACGGTGTAGGCCAATCGGCCAGAGAAGGTCACGAGAACTTACCTCGCGTCCGTTGCAGCTCAAGCTCCGTCCACGAGCGTTGTTTGTCTGAGGCAAACACAACGATCATCAATATCACGTGTTTAAACTTCTAATCGTCCGAATTCAACATAGCCTTAACTAAGGAAACTTCCTAAAGCTTTAATCCAATTCATTGAGCTATTTAATCGAGTAATTTCACGCTCGGCACCTCAAATCTCGATTTACGTATCGTCCCGAAAAACCCCAGATTTCTCAATTTTTAACATTTTCTCAATTGATTTAACTTCGTCCAATAACGTCCAATACATTCAATATATACCTAATCACGGCTAACCTATTAATTACGAACCCTAATTCGCGTTTTTAACCGAAACCCTAAACGAACCTAATCGTTTAAAACTCCGTAAATACCGAAATAAAAGCTCTAGGATTGTAGGTTCATACCTAGAACGTCGATTGGAGGAAGAAACGTGAAGGAAACGGAACGAACGGAGGTCGGATTGGAGGAAAACGTCGCGCGGGCAGGGAGGAGGCCGCGAGCTTCTTCTCTGGAAATCGCAGAAGGAAACAAAAATGAAGAAGAAAGGTTTTTAGGTTATTTTATAAATTGATTCGGCAAATTACTAAAATGCCCTTCCATAGTTTTTATATTGATTTCATCTTTCGGTTCGTAAATCGTCCAACTGTTCGGATTCTCCAAACCTCCTAATTTCACCAATAAGTCCAACTTATTATTTATGATTTAATAAAACTGTCCGTTCGCGATTTGGACCTCGTTTGCTATTTTTACTAAAACGTCATTTACATTTCGATAAATGTATTTACTCGGAATATAGCGTCTAAACTCCGAAAATTCTCATAATTTCCTTAAAATTCCTATTAATCGTTAGGATCATAATGACGCTTTCTTTTCGAGAAACGGGATTGATTTGACATATTTACTAAAATGCCATTTATATTAAAATAATAATATCCCAAAAAGCCGGGATATTACACGTAGTCACTTTGATTGAATCCCACCAGAAACAGGCGTCCAATGCCAAGTGAAAGGTGACAAAAGCAACCTTCTTCCCATTCTCCACCTCCGCATACTCCAGCATATCCTCCATATTGCGAATCCATTCCTCCGCAATAGTTGGATCCGAAGATCGTCCATCGAACACTGGAGGCTGCAAGCTTTGGAACTTCTGCATACCCTGATTATTAGGAACCACCAATTCCTGGGCCCTTTGGTTCTCTCGCTGGTTCTCTCGGTTTACTAAGTCCACAATTTGTTGTGCTTGCCGGTCCATATGCTGAGACTGACGGTCCAGCAGATCTGTAAGTCTATCCAGGGCGTCATCCCTGACATCTCGTCCTCGAACCATTTTTCTAACTCCTATAAAAATTAAACAAATAATCCTAAGAAACTAGAATGAAACAAAGCAGTAAACATACTTACAGTTGAGGAAGGATGTCTGCGTAGTGGCTGTGCAGTCGAGCAGTCTACAGAATCGATTTTAAAACCCGGGGGCTCTGATACCATAATTGTAACACCCCTAAAACTGTACCTATTTTTCCCGTATAAAATTTTCCTTTTTAAGCCTCTAAACCAATTAAAAACATTCTCGAAAACCTTTAAAGAAAATTCATTTATCATATAAAAACAGTTTACATAAAACCACTCAACCTTCTATCATTCCTCAACTCATCAATTCATCACATCCTGACAATATCATTTCTTATCTACATCTTAATTATACAGTTCAACATCAAATCTCTTGACGCTCATACATCCTCCATAATCTCACTCAGAACGACTCGAGACATAAGTAAACAAAACACATTTTCCAAGAAAACGAACTGCATGGATCCATTTAAAAACCAAACATTCCTCCTGTTTAAAAAGAAAGTCCCAAGCAGTTCCAGAAAGTTGTAAATTCAAAACAGTTTCGTTATCCATAGCAATTCAACAATATTTACCACAGCCTACACCTATCACTTACATATTTCTATCCAGAATAACCCAAACATCCTAATATGACAAACTATACATTTCATATCAAGTCCCCAAATCATATACCTACATCCCCACGGGTCAATTACGCGTCGACTGCCCAGCACACTCCCACGGGCCATCTTTCTTCAACTGTTCATGCCTCGGGTGGAGGGATCTCATCCTCACCTGTGTAGAGGTCACCTACAACATAAAAATAAGTCGTGAGCTTAAGGCTCAGTAAGTCTACGTGAATGCAATGCATGCTATGCGTGCAGTTCATAAAACATGCTTCCTACCTTTTCGCTATTCATTTCATTTCATTTCATTACATAATGTCACCGTGGCCTCACTCTCGCTAGATAGGAGCGGCACATCCCACGATTGGATAGCCCCTCGTATCTAACCGGGGGGAAAACATGCTCCCCAAGCAGCCATGTCTGAACCACCGCCACCTCCTTGACCAGATTACATTCATTCATACATTTACATTATCCTTTTCCTTTTCATGAAAACATGCATAGAAATTCCTTTTTCGTGCTTTTCAGAAACATGATGCGTGAACATGTGCAATACTATAAACATAATCAAAGCAATAACAAACAATGAACGTGCATACCATCAAGACGAATAGAAACATAACCTAATAAGAAATTAACCTAACTACCCAACCTATTCGCCCGACACTTACTATAATCTCCAATTTCCTCGAACAACAAGAAATCTTATGGTGTAGGCCAATCGGCCAAACAAGTCACGAGAGACTTACCTGTCGTCCGTAGCACGCTGAGCTCCGTCTACGAGCGTTGTTTGTCTGAGGCAAAACACAACATTGACGTCAAAACTAATTTAAGCTTCTAAACGTCCAAATTAACAAAGCCTTAACTAAAGCAATTTCCTAAAGCTTTAATCCAACTAAAATCTAACTAAACGGCCACTAATTTGGGTTCGGTAAAAACCGACCCGAAACTTAAAACGTGCGTAACTTTCGCGTCGGTTATCGGAATCGAACGATTCTAGCGGCCACGTACTCCTCTAATAACCTATTTCAATCTGCCAAAATGAATTTAAAAACAAACAACTCTATCTAGGTCAAAAATCCAAAAACCCGAATCTGCCCTAAGCCGGGAATTTCACCATTTTCGGTTTTCCATTAATTCTCGTCAATTTCTTCACCAATCAACCTCCTATACGCTCAATTAGCATAACCAAATGTAAAAAATCGAGGTTTCACCCAAGAAACCCGAAATGCCCAATTCGGGCATCCACTGATTTCGCTCAATTTGAGCACTTAAACGGACGGCAACCATAGCCGGCGTTATGCTCGGCCATTTGACGCTAAGAACGGCCAAAAGTGGCCGGTGGTCGGAGCCCAATCAAGCTCGTCACCGTCGGCCATGACAAAATCGAAACAGGGGGAAAAGAAAATCGAGCTTACTTGGTCGGTTCGCGCGCGGGGACGGGCCGGAGTCTCTCGTCGCCGTCGTCTGGCCGGAGAACGGCGAGAATCGCCGGCGCTTCGTCGATCGTCGCCCGAGCTTTGTCGCCGTTCCCCCTGTTCTTCGTCGTTCGCGGGGAGCTCGAACACAAACAACAATTTTTGTTGTTTGTGTTTAATTAAATAAATAATAATAATAATAATAATAATAATAATAATAATAATAATAATAATAATAATAATAATAATCCTAATATTAATTCATCATCAGGTAAAAGCTACGTACGTCATAGAAATTTCCCGAAACTTCCTTAAAATCTTTATTAATAATTAGGATTCTAATGACACTTTCTTTTGGTAAAAACGGGTTTAATTTGACATATTTACGAAAATGCCACTACAATATATTAAATATTAATATAATGTATTAAATCCAAAATCCGTACAAGCCGGGTATTACAGTGTTGCACCAGAATCTATCAATGTAAAAGCAGGTATAGAGTTGACCAATATAGTACCTGACACAACAGCAGGCTGCTCATCATTGCCCGACTCCATCATGGAGAATATCCTTGGCTTAATCATAGCAGGACCATTCTTAGGAGCTGGACAGTCCCTAACGACGTGGCCAACCTTGTTACAGTTGAAGCATCGGGTGACTCTGGGCTTCGGGCAATCTCTGAATGTGTGTCCAATTTCCTCGCAATTGAAACACTTTCCTGAACCGAACCTGCATTCACCCAAGTGACTCTTCGAGCATTTCGGGCACAGGGGAAACTTCCTGGCATCCGGCACTTTCTTTCCCGTTCCTTGGCTATGTTGGCTTTCACTAGGCCTCTTTATTCCCCTTTGATGATGTGGCTGGACCAGCTTTTGTGAGACCTCTTTTGGTCCAGCACACTTCCTTTTAGCTTCTTCCACTTCCAGAGCAGTGGACACAACCTCGCTGAATGTCAAGCCTTTAATACCACAAAATTTAACCCCTCTGTAGATTTCTGGCTTCAGTCCATGCACAAATTTGAATACCTTGTCCTCGTCCCTGATAGCAAAATGTCCAGCAAACCTGGACAGGGACTCGAACTGCCTACTATACTCGGCTACAGACCCTGTTTGCTTCAAGTTTAGAAATTCCAACTTCTTTGCAGTTTGGACAGTACTGTTGAAATACTTCTCGTAGAAAATGTCTTTGAATTGCGACCAAGGCATCACCAAGACATCAGTGGTGGTCTCTATTGTTTCCCACCAGAGTTGAGCTTCACCAGCCAAGTGAAATGTCTCCAACGTGACCTTGTCTCCTTCTCCTATGTTGGCACACCTAAACATACTTTCAATCTTCCTAAGCCACCCTTCAGCAATAACTGGATCAGATGATTGTCCATCAAACGTGGGTGGTCTTAGTCTCCGGAATCTATCTCCAGAATGTTCATTGCTAGAACCCGAGTTGGCACTTCCTTGTACCTCTCAGTTCAACAGTACTCCTAGTTGATCAGACTGCTGGCGCACTAAATCGGTTTGCTGACGCACCAACTCTGTCAGCTGCCTAATCACACTAGGCTCCTCTCCACCACTCAGGTTTGGCATTTCCCTTGGCACTCTAAGTCTTCTTGGGCGTCTGGCCATTGTACTAAATTCCTGTACAGGGTTAATTACACTCTTAAGTATCTAATAGCTAGGGTTAACATAAACACTTACAGTTGTTGAAGTACTTCCATGCAATGATTGGCACTGATGTATAATCTTTTGAACGGTTTAACTGACATGTCTCTGATACCATACTGTAACGCCCCGAATTATATAAACCCAGTTTGTTACTCATAGCTCGAACATAACTAAGAGACTTTGGATTAAATTTAAAACTTCGCTCGAAAGTCAAAGTTTGACTTTTTCTAAAAAACTTCAAAACATTTAAAGACTTGCAGCGGAAATCATTTAAGCAAAAATAGAGTTAAACAAAACTAAAAAATGTTTGAATAATCGGTTGGAATATTAAGAAATAATCGACCAAAGAAAGTAAAGGTTTAATCGTGAAATACTTGAAAAGTTACAAAAGTCAAACGTATCTGCCGCTGAGAAAAGTCGACGGAAGAGACTGAAACAGAAAACAGAAGGCTTCTTCTGATGACAAAACGACAAAAAAAAAACTTTGGCTACATCATCCGGTGGATTTAACAAACGACGTCCACCGGTGACTAAACGACAAAGTCCAATTTTCTTTCAGAAGACAAAACAAAATTGAATACATCGCCCGATCACTAAGTGACAAAAACCCATTGCTTGCAACCACCGGTCATAAGACGACAAAAGTCTTCCTGCATCTACCGATGACGTCAGCCGGATGATTTCCTTCACCCAAAAGACTAAATCTCGCATCCACCGGTGACGTCAGCCGGATGATTTCCTTCATCCGATCGACTTTATCTCACATCCACCGGTGACGTCAGCCGGATGATTTCCTTCATCCGATCAACTTTATCTCACATCCACCGGTGAACTTCATTCACCAATAGTTGAACTTACAAATTTCACTCAACGCATTCAAAACAACCTGACCCTAAATAACGTCTGACATTAAACAAATAACCATTAACAAAAGAACAACATCTGTATCCTCGACATAACTTTGGAAATAACAAACTCCAACTACATTTAAATCACGTTTTCTTTGGCAGAGAAGAAATTCCAAAGGGTATCAAAACATCAAATAAGTACTGAAACTTCACCTACAGACAAGTGTTAAACCGCCTCATCAGAACACCAAACCGTGGCAAGAATGTGCTCCAATAGCTTCGCCTATTCCTCAGTAAATTCAGAGAACTCTCCAGTGGTTACTTAAACACCTACATCACAAAACTCATCTATTAGCCTAATGCTAAGCAAGTAAAGCAATAATGAAATGAAATACTGAAACATAAATCCTAATCATGCAGTTTCTACTTTCACAACTCAGTTGCAATTTCGTTCATTCACTGATATGATCCCTCGGTTCCATTGGGAGGTGGATCAATTTTTCCAAAATCATACATCCTCTTCTCAATTAAGGGGCGGATTAGTTCCCTTAACAGCTGATCTGATCACTCAATTCCATTGGGAGTGAGATCAGTTCTCCTAAAGTAATAAATCCTCTACTCGATTAAGGGGCGAATTACTTCCCTTAATAACTAATCTGTTTCAATCTGTTCATACCTTGCCATAACATTTCATGTAAATTCATTTTCATATTTTTCTTCAAAAACAAGATGCATGACATAAAGAAAACACTCAAACATGCATAAACCTACTGTTTTGTGATTTAGGCCCGAAGGCACACACAATACTTCACTTACCTGGCTTCCCGAGAAGTTCCTGGTTGCAGGATATTCCAAGAGCTGGCTCGCCTAAAACATAAGCACAACATTACTTAAACTTCATTCTAAACATTCAAAAATCTAAGGGGCTAGTCCTGGGAGTTCTTTTCTTCACCATTCCCGATTCCTCTCTAAACCCCAAATCCCATCCCTCAATCACAGCACTTCTAAAACGCATACATTGCCATCCATCAGTGACCTAGACACTAAAGCAGCAAGTAATCGAATCAAAACTTACCTTGGTTGAAGGAAAAATCGGGCAGGGGAATCGCCTAAAGGTTCCTGTTAGAGAACTGATGGCCGAGAGAAAGAGGGATAAACAGAATGGCGGCTACAGTGCATTAAACCCAAAACCCCTTTCCTTAAATACGTTATCCACTTTTAATATCTAATTACCCTATTCCCCTCGTATACTCATTAACTAACCTAATCACTTTTTCTTAAAATTCTTCAAAAACTAGTACATCATAATTTGATAAATTAAATTTGGTTTAATAGGAACCGGGTGCTACAGTTTCATTGAAACGAATAAGTCCCTTCGTAGTAGAGTTGTTTTTGTATAGAGTATGAATTGTGGAAAAATTGCTCTATTTTCTACCGACAGTGGTAGTCTATCGGTAGAAGACATCGTTTTCTATTGGTAGAAGATGGTTGTTTTCTACCGGTAGGAGTAGCGTGTTAAATCTATCGGATGGTGTAGTTTATTTTATCGGTAGAAAGTTTATACTTTTGTCGTTTAGCGATCGGTGGATGTCGAGTGCTATAGTTATCGGAAGATGTAGGAAATGATTTTGTCGTTTAGTGTAACACCCGGCATTTTCCGTGTAATTATTTCCCCGAATAATTAAGCGGGATTACTCCGATATTAATGCAATGACTGTTTTTAATAAAATTGTCAATGTGATTAATAGAACGAAGGTGATTCGTGAGACCGAATCAATTAACTAAATAATGTTTTAGTTAAAAACCAATGGAAGGGCAAATTTGAGAGAAATTAAGGTTGGTGGGAAATAGCCAGTGGATAACTGACATTTGGCAACTTGTTGAGGAAGCGAAGTTCTTCCTCCTACGTGAAATCTTCATTTCACTTCTCTGCTTCCTCCCTTCCTTCTCTCTATTCTTCTCTTCCAGGCGACTGAAACAAGTTCCACACTTTGTTTCTCCTGCATTCTTCAGTGAAGGTAATTTCTGTTGGTAGTTAACAAGTTTAACGACACTATTTACTGATTTTTGAGGAGTTTAGGGTTAATGACCGTATAATCACGTTTTAGGTTCACAAACTACTGAAATCGAGATGATCAAGAACATCAACTCTACAGCAAACAGGTAAGTTCATATCCGTAGGTTGGCCCTTAAGGCCCTACATCACGGAGACTCTAGGTTTTTCTTCTGTCGGGAGGTTTCGGGTAGAGAAAGTTAGTGTTATGTTTTGAGTTATCTGTCTTCTCTCTAGATTCTGTTGTATTATTCTATCAACTGCTGTTTCAAGTTAAGCACTGTGAAAGTTCATGCATACTCGTTTTCCCGAAAGTTCATGCAAAACAATGTTTTCTGTACACTATTTTGAAGTTAAAAAAGATAAAACAGAATCTGAATGTAATGTATTGGTTAAGTGTGGGACGGGGACTGGCCCTCTGGTTTTATCCCTCCCTGGGATTCTGAAAAATTGTCTTTGCCAAGGACCCTCTGGTTTTATCCCTCCCTGGAATTCTGAAAAACTACTGAATGTCTGAATGTGCCTGAAAGTGCACCTTACTGTTGCCAGTTCCCCTATAAGCCCCACTTATACCCCTCTGCCACTGTAACGTAATGTACTGTACTGTCACCGTATTTCTGAAAATTCATGCATAGCATATGCATCACTACATTTATATATGTTCTTACTGAGTTTTAGACTCATAGGTGAACTCTCTGATGTAGGTACTGAACTTGAAAATGAGGACTTTGTGCTTCAGTCTGATGAATAGGTGGCTGGTGAATCGAGCTCATGGGGGGTTTGGTTGCTGCAGCCAGGCATATTTCTGTCCCGAAGTTTAAGTTTTTTTTTTTTAAAGTGATGTACAAGTCTGCGAAACCTCACTGTGATTCTGCTGCTTTGTTTTTAAACTTCAGCTGTCGTTCTGTGTTTGTTTTAAAAACTTCCATTTTTGGGAAATTGTAACACCCGACAACTTCAGCCAGGTGACTTCCTAACTGTATTAACGGTCATGAATATTCAATCTTCATGGTTTAGAGTTTTATACCAATAATAATTAATTTTATGTGGATTTAAACTAGGTTGAGTGGCAGAGTTGTAATAATGGAGGGTGATGACCAATATATAGAGAAAAAGGAAATGTTTTAAACCTCACTTGAACCACTGTAGCCAACACCCTCCTTTTCGGCGATTTCTTCTCTCCCAAGCTCTTGCTCTCTGCTTTCAGCATAGCCTCTTCGACGATCGGTTTCTCTGCCACTACTCGACTACTCTGCACCCGAGGTATGCAATAGACAACGTAGCTATCTGTTAGTTTGTTAGCCCTGTTTTCTACTCGGCATTAGAGTTTTGGATCTTCCAATGGCCGACTAATAATAAGAACATTTGAATCTGAGAGTGGAAATGCTTTTATCAAATAGATTCTGGACATTTAGAACAACCACCCCTGAGTAATCGATAATCGAATCTGTCTGTCCTGGGATTTGGATTTCAAATCGCATAGGGTATTAGACTAAGGATTCGGGAATGACTTTAGCTATTAAATCTTAGGATAACTTGAGATTAGAACTATTAGGATTTTGTTTTAACTACTGCAATGTAAATGTTTTAAGTGAAGAAGTTTGAAGAGAAAGGAGCTCAAGTGCTAAGAAGACCAGGTAAGTGAATGTATTAAGATTTTCGGCTAATAGAGCCCTACATCGTGGGAGTACTAGGTTGTTTAGATGTCTAATGTATACCTTATGATAATGAGCTTGTCTGCACTTGAAGGATTTATGTATGTTGTGAGTTATACTATTTGATGACCTGCTAGTGAATGTGAAGTTGTCTGCTTTTGTATGATCCTTGTCATAGTCTGATGAGTTAAAAGTTCTCATGTTCATGCATCATGAATGTTTCTCAAGCATAAGAAAATGTTTTAATGCATGTTTTCCATGAACAGAATATGTATGTATATATGTATATATATATAAGATTTATGCAACGTGAACTAAGTGAGGGTTAGGGGCGGTTCGGCGTAT
Organism: Begonia masoniana; assembly: GCA_022432975.1. Taxonomy (NCBI): domain Eukaryota; kingdom Viridiplantae; phylum Streptophyta; class Magnoliopsida; order Cucurbitales; family Begoniaceae; genus Begonia; species Begonia masoniana. The sequence goes on from CM039502.1 coordinate 56,400,508, forward strand.
GTCACAGTCCAAAGAGGGACATATGAATACGACCCGCAGTAGGGAGCAAGATCAAACTCACTGTCGAACCCCCTTTACTGGCACAAATCCTCTATTAATCCACACAACTTATATGAATGATGAATATGATCAATGACTATGAATGATGAATATGATCAATGACTATGAATGATGAATATGATCAATGACTATGAATGATGAATATGATCAATGACTATGAATGATGAATATGATCTACGACTATGAATGCTGATTTCAAGCAAAGATACGAACAAGAAAAAAAAAACTGATGAGCATGTGATTTTCCCAAACTATACATTCATGCATCCATGTTAGTATTGCATTCCTTACTAAGTATTAGGCTTATAGTTTAAACCTTATGATGTAGGTGACGAGTTTTCAGGTGAGGAACTCAAGGTTAATGAGGATGTCTAAGCTTGGTTGCTGGAGGATGCTCAGTGTGACAGTGCAAGGCTGGATAGGCGATTAAGTTCCCTGGTTATGCTCATAGTAAGTCAGAGTAGTTTATCATAAACAAATGACTAAGTAGAACAGAATTTCTTATAACAATGAGATTCGGATTTGAATGGTTTAACTTTAGAGTCTGGATACGACTTAAGGATTATTGAATGGTTGTGTTGCTTAAATCTTCCGCTATGCGTATTTTGGATGAATTTATGATCCTTACTCTTTGAGGTTTATAGTTACTAAGTTAAGAATCGGGTGAGTTGTGATATGTTCTATCGAATGAAGATGTTTGATGATTATAGTGTTTTACTGCCGTATGATAGAAGCTGGATGAGGCAATCATCCGGCTTCTATCATACGGCAGTAAAACACTATAATCATCAAACATCTTCATTCGATCGGCAGATGTAGTGTTTAAGCCATCGGATGATGAAAGTGCTATTTTGTCATCTAGCGATCGACAGATGTAGTGTTTAAGCCATCGGATGATGAAAATGCTATTTTGTCATCTAGCGATCGGCAGATGTAGATTGTTTAAGCCATCGGATGATGAAATAATTATTTTGTTGTCTAGCGATCGGCAGATGTAGAGTGTTTAAGCCATCGGATGATGAAAGTGTTATTTTGTCATTCAGCGATCGGCAGATGCAGAGTGTTTAAGCCATCGGACGATGAGAGTGTTATTTTGTCGTCTAGTGATCGGCAGATGTAGTGTAATAAGTCATCGGATGATGAGGATGTTACTTGTCGTTTAGTGACCGGGTCATGTTTTAATTATTCACGTGAGATGCACATGACCACCAGATGATGTACCCTTATTTCATCGGATGATGTAGAGAGTTTCTCCACCGGATGATATAAACACGGTTTTGTCGTCTAGTGACCGGTAGATGTGGTTCATTGTTCTATCGGTAGATGCAGTCTATAGCTTAAAGTTTTCCCTCCACTAGCCGATACACATTGTACTGCCGCCGGCAGATATGTAATGTTTCCCTTTGCCGATTGAGGTTTAGCGAATCGCATATGACATCTTGAGTTAAATTATATTTCAAAAAAATATACACTACTAATAATGAATCATGTGTGAGTAATAAGGATTAAATGATTAAGAAAGGTACGGATTATGTGACGATCCCTTTTGGGGTTGTTACAATTATGGTATCAGAGCAAAACCGGGTTCTAAAACCGATTCTGCAGACTGCCTTCCAGCACTGACTGTCACATGAGCACACTTCAGCAACTGTAAGTATTTATGATTTCAGTATATGTCATTAAGTTAAGATATATCTGTAATGATTTGTCTAGGAATCCCAAAATGGTTAGAGGTCAGTAGAGAGAGACCAATGAGGATAGCAATGCTATTGCTCAGTTGACAGAGTTGGTCATGCACCAATCTCACCAGATCGAACGACTGATGACTGCTAGAGATGAATAAGGCAACTCCAGTACTAATGCAACTCATGATCATGGGGGTTAGCGTTTCTACCGGCTTCGACCCCCGGTGTTAAATGGACATGTTTCAGATCCTATTTATGCTGAGGAGTGGGTTCGAAAGATAGAAGACATGTTTAAGCATGCAAAGGTTGATGAAGGAGATAAGGTCACCTATGCTGTCTTTCATTTGGAATTAAGTGCAAGGCATTGGTGGGACTCGATCCAGAACACCGCTAATGCCGAAGCTATGACCTGGGAGATGTTCAAGACTGCTTTCTTAGACAATTACTTCAGTAGGACTGTTCGGGCCAACAAGAAGAAGGAGTTTATGAATCTGCGACAAACTAGCTCTGTGACGGATTACATATGCAAATTTGATGCTTTATCACGGTTTGCTCCCCGTATGATTGAGGATGACGAGGACAAGATTTACCAATTTGATCAAGGACTGAAGCCGAGTCTGTACATGAAAGTAAAGACTGCTGGGATACACAATGTACCTTATGGTGAAGTGACGGCTAAGGCCTTGGAGCTGGAAGAGGCAGAAATGACAGCATATGCACAGCGTGAGCAGCCAAGAAAATTCACGAAGGATGCCCAGCCGCCCCCAAGTCAGAACAAAGGTTGGCAGCCGCAACAGAACAGGGGACCACAACAACAACAACAAGGTATAAAGAGATCCTTCAACCAGAATGATGACCAAGGAAAAGGGAAGAGGCCTCTAGCACCCTTATGCCCCACCTGTCAGAAGAACCACCTCGGCGAATGCAAGTTGCGTTCTGGCCGCTGTTTCAGATGTGACAAGGTTGGACATATAGTCAGAGACTGCCCCATGCCGCCAGATCCGAACCGTGCAAGGGTAGCACCTAGAGTCTATGCAATGATGGAGGATGATGAAGCAGTGCAGCATACAGTCATAACAGGTACCATTATGATCTGTGGTTTTGCTGCTTACACACTTATAGATACGGGAGCCACGCACTCGCTTATATCAACTTTGTTTGTATGCCAACACAACTTAGAACTTTTACCAGCCGAAAGGCCATATGATGTTATGTTACCATCAGGGAAGTCCCTACATTCTGAACAGATTGTTAATGGTGATGTTGTGTCCTTAGGAAGTAAGAAACTATATGTAGAACTGATTGTAATTGACATAAAAGGGCATGAGGTGATATTAGGAATGAATTGGTTATTTAGGCATTATGCCACAATAAGTTGTAGATCTGGGATGGTTGATTTTTGACCCCCAAATGGTGATCATTATTCCTTCCAAGCTATTCCTAAGATAAGCAAAATACCGATTATATCCTCACTAGAAATTTACCGGTTACTGAAAAATGGTTGTGAGAGTTATTTAGCTAGCATAATGGATGTTCGGGTGAAGAATAAGACAGAGTTACAAGATATCCCCATAGTCAGAGAGTTCCCTGAGGCGTTCTTAGATGATTTGCCAGGATTACCACCGGATAGAGAAATAGAGTTTGTAATAGATACGTACCCTGAGGCCTTACCCGTATCTAAGAATCCTTATCGGATGGCACCGGTTGAGCTAAAGGAGTTAAAAGTCCAACTACAGGAATTAGTAGACAAAGGATTTATACGCCCTAGCAGTTCCCCTTGGGGTGCGCCTGTCTTATTTGTCAAGAAGAAAGGTGGTTCCCTTAGAATGTGCATAGACTACAGAGAACTAAATAAGTTGACAATCAAGAATAAGTACCCCTTACCTCGGATTGATGATTTGTTTGACCAAATGCAAGGAGCAAAGGTGTTTTCAAAGATAGATTTACGTTCGGGTTATTACCAACTGAAAGTTAAGGAAGGAGATATACCAAAGACAGCCTTCAGAACCCGTTATGGACACTACGAATTCTTGGTCATGTCATTTGGACTGACCAATGCACCTGCAGCTTTTATGGACTTAATGAATCGAGTGTTTCATGAGTATTTGGAAAAATTTGTAATTGTGTTCATAGATGATATCCTGATATACTCACGGACTGAAGCTGACCATGCAGAGCATTTAAGAGTAGTTTTGACGACATTAAAGGAGCATCAGCTTTTTGCCAAATTGTCCAAGTGTGAATTTTGGTTGGACAAGGTTAATTTTCTTGGTCATGTAGTTTCTGCTAATGACATATCAGTGGACCCTACCAAAATTCAGGCAGTAAAGGATTGGCCACAACCAAAGAACGCCAGTGAAGTCCACAGTTTCCTTGGATTGGCAGGCTATTACAGAAAGTTCATCAAAGGATTTTCTATGATAGCTAAGCCCCTGACGAATTTGACAAAGAAGGACAATAAGTATTCTTGGACCGAAGCTTGTGAGGATAGCTTCCAGACATTGAAGGTGAAGTTAACAACAGCCCCAGTATTGACCCTTCCAACCGAAGAAGGAAAGTTTAGCGTATTTTGTGATGCATCAAAAGTTGGTTTGGGCTGTGTTTTTGATGCAAGAAGGCAAAGTTGTAGCGTATGCCTCTAGGCAGTTAAAGAGTTATGAATAGAACTATCCCACCCATGATTTAGAATTAGCCGCTGTTGTTTTTGCCTTGAAGATATGGAGACACTATTTATATGGACAGCAGTGTGAGGTGTTTTCTGACCATAAAAGTCTGAAGTACCTCTTTACACAAAAGGAATTGAACATGAGGCAGAGGCGTTGGTTGGAATTTGTTAAGGATTACGACTTTGAGATCAAGTATCACCCGGGTAAGGCTAACTCTGTGGCTGACGCATTGAGCAGGAAGTCAAAAACTATGCAATCCGTCGTGTCAACCATGTCTATACCTTTGAGGACAGAAGTTCAGAGGTTTGAATTGGAGATAGTTCCAGAGTTATCAACCTTACTTGCCAATTTGACCATTCAACCAACGGTTTTAGAAAAGATCAAAGAGGCACAACAGAAGGACTAAGAGGAGAATAACAGTATGATGAACAAGGTGAAGGACACCACCTCCGAGTTTAGTCTTTCCAAGGATGGAATTTTGAAGTTTAGAAATAGATGGTATGTCCCTAATGATGAAGGATTACGTAAGCTAATCTTGGCTTAGGCGCATTCGTCTCCCTTTTCTGTGCATCCTGGAAGCACCAAGATGTATCGAGACCTGAAGTTACTCTATTGGTGGCCAAACTTAAAGAGAGATGTTGTTAAGTATGTAGAGTCATGTTTGGTTTACCAACAAGTTAAAGCTGAGCACCAACGTCCAGGAGGTACCCTTCAGCCTCTACCTATTCCCGAGTGGAAGTGGGAACACATAGCTATGTATTTCGTCGTAGGATTGCCAAAGACAACTAAGGGACATGATAGTATTTGGGTTGTGATTGATAGACTGACGAAATCAGCCCATTTCTTACCAGTAAGGACAACCTACTCGATGGACCAGCTTGCTGATCTTTATGTACAAGAAGTTATTAGGTTGCATGGAATTCCTGCATCTATTGTCTCTGATCGTGACCCTAGGTTCACCTCCCGGTTTTGGAAAGGTCTACAAGGCACACTTGGCACGAGGTTATCCTTCAGCACTGCTTTTCACCCGCAGACAGATGGTCAATCGGAAAGGACTATTCAGATACTTGAAGATATGCTGAGGGTGTGCGTGCTAGATTTCCAGTCATCCTGGAGTCGATACTTACCTTTGGTTGAGTTCTCCTACAATAACAGTTATCAGTCCACCATTGGCATGGCACCTTATGAAGCACTGTATGGCAGGAAATGTAGATCACCCTTGTATTAGGATGAGGTTGGTGAGGCAAAACTTCTAGGACCCGAACTTCTGCAGCAGATGTCTGAAAAGATTTCCGTTATTAGGAAGAGGATGGTGACTGCTCAGAGTCCACAGAAGAGTTATGCACACCAAAGAAGAAGAGACCTTGAGTTTTCTGTTGGTGATGAGATTTTTCTAAAGGTTTCACCATTTAAAGGAGTACTAAGATTTGGCAAGAAGGGAAAGCTCAATCCACGATTCATTGGACCATTCCCCGTTTTGGCTAGAATCGGTAGTACAGCTTACAGACTGCAGTTGCCTCCATCATTGGATAAAGTTCATAATGTTTTCCACGTGTCAATGTTAAGGAGATGCATGCGAGATCTGACGCAAGTAATTCAGCCAAGAGACATTGAGTTAGAACCGGCATTGGTGTACGAAGAAAAGCCGGTACAGATATTGGAATCTACAGTTAAAACTCTGAGGAATAAGGAGATCCCACTAGTCAAAGTTTTATGGAAGAATCATGGCATTGAAGAGGCCACTTGGGAGCGACGACAGGACATGTTAGACGAGTACCCAGAGTTATTTGTTTGATCAATTTTTGGGGACGAAAATTTTGTTTAAGGAGGGGTGGATGTAACACCCGACAACTTCAGCCAGGTGATTTCCTAACTGTATTAACGGTCATGAATATTCAATATTCACTGTTTAGAGTTTTATACCAAGAATAATTAATTTTATGTGGATTTAAACTAGGTTGAGTGGCAGAGTTGTAATAATGGAGGGTGATGACCAATATATAGAGAAAAAGGAAATGTTTTAAACCTCACTTGAACCACTGTAGCCGACACCCTCCTTTTCGGCAATTTCTTCTCTCCCAAGCTCTTGCTCTCTGCTTTCAGCATAGCCTCTTCAACGATCGGTTTCTCTGCCACTACTCGACTACTCTGCACCCGAGGTATCCAATAGACAACGTAGCTATCTGTTAGTTTGTTAGCCCTGTTTTCCACTCGGCATTGGAGTTTTGGATCTTCCAATGACCGACTAATAATAAGAACATTTGAATCTAAGAGTGGGAATGCTTTTATCAAATCGATTCTGGACATTTAGAACAACCACCCCTGAGTAATCGATAATCAAATCTGTCTGTCCTGGGATTTGGATTTCAAACCGCATAGGGTATTAGACTAAGGATTCGGGAATAACTTTATCTATTAAATCTTAGGATAACTTGAGATTAGAACTATTAGGATTTTGTTTTAACTACTGCAATGTAAATGTTTTAGGTGAAGAAATTTGAAGAGAAAGGAGCTCAAGTGCTAAGAAGACCAGGTAAGTGAATGTATTAAGATTTCTGGCTAATAGATCCCTACATCGTGGGAGTACTAGGTTGTTTAGATGTCTAATGTTTACCTTATGATAATGAGCTTGTCTGCACTTGAAGGATTTATGTGTGTTGTGAGTTATACTATTTGATAACCTGCTAGTGAATGTGAAGTTGTCTGCTCTGGTATGATCCTTGTCATAGTCTGATGAGTTAAAAGTTCTCATGTTCATGCATCATGAATGTTTCTCAAGCATAAGAAAATGTTTTAATGCATGTTTTCCATGAACAGAATATGTATGTATATATGTATATATATATAAGATTTATGCAACGTGGACTAAGTGAGGGTTGGGGGCGGTTCGGCGTATGTCACAGTCCAAAGAGGGACATATGAATACGACCCGCAGTAGGGAACAAGATCAAACTCACTGTCGAACCCCCTTTACCGGCACAAATCCTCTCTTAATCCACACAACTTATATGAATGATGAATATGATCAATGACTATGAATGATAAATATGATCAATGACTATGAATGATGAATATGATCAATGACTATGAATGATGAATATGATCTACGACTATGAATGATGATTTCAAGCAAAGATACGAACAAGAAAAAAAAAACTGATGTGCATGTGATTTTCCCAAACTATACATTCATGCATCCATGTTAGTGTTGCATTCCTTACTAAGCATTAGGCTTATAGTTTAAACCTTATGATGTAGGTGACGAGTTTTCAGGTGAGGAACTGAAGGTTAATGAGGATGTCTAAGCTTGGTTGCTGGAGGATGCTCAGTGTGACAGTGCAAGGCTGGATAGGCGATTAAGTTCCCTGGTTATGCTCATAGTAAGTCAGAGTAGTTTATCATAAACAAATGACTAAGTAGAACAGAATTTCTTATAACAATGAGATTCAGATTTGAATGGTTTGACTTTAGAGTCTGGATACGACTTAAGGATTATTGAATGGTTGTGTTGCTTAAGTCTTCCGCTATGCGTATTTTGGATGAATTTATGATCCTTACTCTTTGAGGTTTATAGTTACTAAGTTAAGAATCGGGTGAGTTGTGATATGTTCTATCGAATGAAGATGTTTGATGATTATAGTCTTTTACTGCCGTATGATAGAAGCTGGATGAGGCAATCATCCAGCTGACGTCATCGGCAGATGTAGTGTTTAAGCCATCGGATGATGAAAGTACTATTTTGTCGTCTAGCGATCGACAGATGTAGTGTTTAAGCCATCGGATGATGAAAGTGCTATTTTGTCGTCTAGCTATCGGCAGATGTAGAGTGTTTAAGCCATCGAATGATCAAAGTGTTATTTTGTTGTCTAGCGATCGGCAGATGTAGAGTGTTTAAGCCATCGGATGATGAAAGTGTTATTTTGTCATTCAGCGATCGGCAGATGCAGAGTGTTTAAGCCATCGGACGATGAGAGTGTTATTTTGTCGTCTAGTGATCGGCAGATGTAGTGTAATAAGTCATCGGATGATGAGGATGTTACTTGTCGTTTAGTGACCGGGTCATGTTTTAATTATTCACGTGAGATGCACATGACCACCAGATGATGTACCCTTATTTCATCGGATGATGTAGAGAGTTTCTCTACCGGATGATATAAACACGGTTATGTCGTCTAGTGACCGGTAGATGTGGTTCATTCTTCTATCGGTAGATGCAGTCTATAGCTTAAAGTTTTCCCTCCACTAGCCGATACACATTGTACTGCCGCCGGCAGATATGTAATGTTTCCCTTTGTCGATTGAGGTTTAGCGAATCGCATATGACATCTTGAGTTAAATTATATTTCAAAAAAATATACACTACTAATAATGAATCATGTGTGAGTAATAAGGATTAAATGATTAAGAAAGGTACGGATTATGTGACGATCCCTTCTGGAGTTGTTACAGAAATTCTGTAATCACATGTTAAATTTTGTACTGTCTCTGAAATTTTGAAACAACGTATAGATTCTGTGTCAATGTTTAAAATCGCTGTATTTGGCAGTTAAGTTTATATTCTAAAGTATTCTGGAATTGTTTGGGATATTTTCTGTTAATCTGTGCATGGATGATTTCTGGTTTTGGAACTATCCATGCAGTTTGTTTCTTTAAATCTGTCAATTGTAAAGTATGTTTTACAATCTTGTTTAGAATCGGGTATTGAAAGTCTACAATTTTCATGCCTTCTGCTGTGCTCGAGAACCATGTTTTGAAGTGGTTTGAAAATCTGAGACGTTTATGTCTTCTGTTTTTATGCTCTCTGTCTGTGAGTCTTCCTGTCAAAAGTTGTAAATTTTGTCTTTAAAACTTTACATCTACCGATCACTGTTCACTTTTGTCCTATTATATCCACCGATTGTACTGTTCACATCTACCGATTTCTTTGTTCACCTTGTTGTAGTTTACATCTACCGATCACTGTTCACTTTTGTCCTATTATATCCACCGATTGCACTGTTCACATCTACCGATTTCTTTGTTCACCTTGTTGTAGTTTACATCTTCCGATCACTGTTCACTTTTGTCCTATTATATCCACCGATTGCACTGTTCACATCTACCAATTTCTTTGTTCATCTTGTTGTAGTTTACATCTACCGATCACTGTTCACTTTTGTCCTATTATATCCACTGATTGCACTGTTCACATCTACCGATTTCTTTGTTCACCTTGTTATAGTTTACATCCACTGTTTCAATGTTCACGTCCACCGATTGCACTGTTTCATTTCTCCTTCTGCCATTCATTCTGTAGTTTAGTTTCTTTAACTGTTCCTTTTTTTCTGTTTTGATTCCAAATCCCGAAAATATTTTCCTTCTCTGTTAAGCTTTAAGGTTTTACTCTTAAAAGTTCAGTCTGTTTTCTGTTTGTTTACAAAAAAAATAATCCCCATTTTGAAATGTTCTAGGGTGATGGCTCCTCGTCCCCGACTGGGTCGGGGGCTGCCACAGTTGTGGTATCAGAGAGATAAGGTTTTAAAACCGATTCTGTGAAATGTCTGACTGCGCAATCCGCCACGTGAGATCGCTCCACCAACTGTAAGTGTTTAAAATTTCTGAAAAAAGTTCTGTTTATTAAATTAGGTTATTCTGTTAATAGGTTTCCTTAGAAATGGTGAGAGGGCATCAGGAAGAGTCAAGCGAAAGCTCTCGTGCCATTGACCGACTAACCGAACTGGTGGGAGTACAGTCCCGCATGGTGGAACGTATGATGGCCAGAGAAGACAGCGGGAACAATAATAATAATAACCATGGAAATGCTTCACGTGACAACAGTGGAGATAGATTCCGACGACTCCAGCCGCCTTCATTTGATGGACTGTCTACAGACCCGACCCGTGCTGAAACCTGGATTCTAACAATGGAGAAGATGTTCAGTTATGCAGAAGTGGAAGACAACAAGAAAGTTAATTGTGCCACGTTCTATCTCATCGAAAGTGCTGGATTTTGGTGGGACACAGTGCAGTCGACTACAGTGGCATTAAGCTGAGAAGGATTCACGAAAATCTTCTACGAGAAGTACTTTGATCGAGGAGTGAGGAAGGAAAAGTTGCTTGAGTTCTCTCGGCTGCGACAATATGGGTCAGTGGCAGAATATGTTCAGAAGTTCGAATCATTATCCCGCTATGCACCTCATTTGGTAGCCACTGACGAAAATAAGGTGCACCAATTCATTCAAGGTTTGAAGCTGGACCTCTTACGAGGAATTTCATACGGAGGATTTGATGAGGCCCCGTATACGAAGGTGGTGGCCAAGGCTTACCAGTTAGAAGCCTTGGAAATGAACTCTTTGAGACAAAGGGATTCATCAAGGGGGATTATTCGGAATGCCCCTCAATAGCAACAACAACAAAAAGGTCAGAATTTACAACCTCAACAACAGCAGAACAGGGGCATCAAGAGGCCCAATGAAACCATCCTTTATCAAGACAAAGGAAAGAGACCAATGGGGGCTCCTCAACTTTCTGTATGCCCGCGATGCCAGAAGCCTCACAGAGGGGAATGTAGACTTGCTACTGGCCAATATTTCCGATGTGGCAAAGGAGGCCATCATGTTCGGGATTGCCCGATACCGGACACGAGACCAAACCTTGCCATACCTAGGGTGTTTGCAATTATGGAGGATGTTGATGATGCTGATCAGCACACAGCAATTACAGGTACAATCTTGATATGTAATGTACCTGCTTATACCTTGTGGGACACGGGGCCACACATTCGTTTGTGGCCATGGACTTTGTAGTTAGAGAGAAGTTTTGTAGTACGTTGTCAGATCATCCCTACAGCATTATGCTGCCGTCCGGAGAGTTTATGCACTCTGAGCAGGTTGTACGGGGTGATATAGTGTCAGTAGGAGACCAGAAGTTGTATGCCAGTCTTTTCGTTATCGGTATGAAAGGATACGATGTGATTTTAGGGATGGACTGGCTGTTTAGACATCACGCCACCATCAACTGTAGGTCCGGGCTTGTGTCATTTAAACGCCCGAACAAAGGTAGAGTTCTCCTATCAAGCAGTACCAAAGGAACACCGTGTGCCGGTTATATCTTCCTTGAAAGCTCAACAGCTGATGAGGTCAGGATGCGTCGGATTTCTTGCCCACGTAGTTGATGTTCAGAGGCAAGGGGAGGTGGAACTTCCAAATATTCCGGTAGTCCGAGACTTCCCTGAGGTTTTCCTAGATGACTTACCAGGATTGCCACCCGATCGTGAGATCGAGTTCGAAATCGATGTATATTCTGGTACTAAACCGGTATCAAAGAATCCGTACCGTATGGCGCCGATTGAGTTGAGGGAGTTGAAGACTCAGCTGAAAGAATTGGTGGACAAGGGTTTTGTGTGCCCTAGTTTCTCTCCGTGGGGTGCTCCCGTCTTGTTCGTCAAAAAGAAAGATGGGTCCCTACATATGTGCATCGATTACCATGAGCTGAACAAGTTGACTATCAAGAATAAGTACCCGTTGTCGAGGATCGATGATTTATTTGATCAGCTACAAGGGGCTCAGGTATTTTCTAAGATTGACTTACGCTTCGGCTATTACCAGTTGAAGGTCAGAGCTGATGATATTCCAAAGACCGCCTTCAGGACCCGGTACGGGCATTACGAGTTCTTGGTGATGTCGTTCGGGTTAACTAATGCTCCGGCAGCATTCATGGACCTGATGAACAGGATATTCCAAGATTTCTTGGATAAATTTGTAATCGTTTTCATCGACGACATTCTGGTTTACTCCAGAAGTAAGGCCGAGCACGAGGAGTTCTTGGCAATTGTGCTATCAACTTTGAGGCAGCATCAATTATTTGCCAAACTATCAAAATGTGAATTCTGGCTGAGTAGGATTAATTTCCTAGGCCACGTGGTGTCTGCTGAAGGAGTGTCTGTGGACCCGGCCAAGATTGAGGCTGTAAGAGACTGGCCAAGGCCGAGGAATGCAAGCGAGGTACGAAGCTTTATCGGACTAGCTGGTTATTACAGGAAATTCATCAAGGGATTTTCTGTGATAGCGAAGCCTATGACCAGCTTGACGAGGAAGGAAATCAAGTTCAAGTGGTCTGAAGCATGTGAGGTGAGCTTTCAGACATTCAAACAAAAATTAACCACTGCTCCTCTATTAGTATTGCCGATTGAAGACGGAAAATTCAGCGTATATTGTGATGCTTCCAAGATTGGATTGGGGTGTGTACTAATGCAAGAAGGGAAAGTTGTAGCATACGCATCCAGACAACTGAAGGACCACGATCTTGAGTTAGCGGCAGTTGTGTTTGCACTGAAAGTATGGAGACACCACTTATACGGACAATCATGCGAGGTGTTTTCTGATCACAAGAGCCTGAAGTACATATTTACCCATAAAGAACTAAACATGAGACAAAGACGGTGGTTAAAATTTGTGACGGATTACGATGTTGAGATTAAATACCATCCTGGTAAGGCTAATGTGGTAGCTGATGCACTGAGTAGGATGCAAGCTACTATACAACCAGTAATGTCGGCCGTATCAATGCCTTTGAGGACAGAGATACAGAAGTTTGATATGGAGATAGTTTCTGGGCTATCGGCCATACTAGCGGACTTGACACTGCGGCCCACCATCCTGGACCGAATTAAGGAGGACCAGAAGACCAATTCAAAGGAAATGGCTGATATTGTAAGCAAGTTACCTATGGCCTCTTCCGATTTCAGTTACTCGGGAGATGATATTCTGAAGTTCAAAAATAGATGGTATGTTCTGAAAGACGAAGAGCTACAGAAGCACATCTTGTCGGAAGCCCATTCATCTTCTTTCTCTGTGCATCCTGGAAGCACAAAGATGTATCAGGACTTGAAACTTCACTTCTGGTGGCCGAATATGAAGAATGAAGTGGCCAAATATGTGGAGTCGTGCAATATGTCAACAGGTCAAAGCTTAACATCAACGACCAAGTGGAACGCTTCAGCCTCTCCCGATCCCTAAATGGAAATGGGAGAACGTCACAATGGACTTTGTTGTTGGCCTACCAAGAACGGCTAAGGGCCATAATAGCATATGGGTCATCGTGGACCTATTGACGAAGTCGGCCCATTTTCTACCTGTGAAGACGACATTCTCTATGGACCAGTATGCAGAACTGTACATTAGTGAGATTGTTAAGCTGCACGGCATTTCTGTGTCAATCGTCTCTGATCGTGATCCCAGATTTACTTCCAGGTTTTGGAGAAGTTTGCACAACTCCTTGGGTACAAAGTTGGATTTCAGCACGGCATTTCATCCACAGACTGACGGACAATCCGAGAGAACGATTCAGACACTGGAAGATATGCTAAGGTCGTGCGTGCTAGAATTTCATGCTCCTTGGAGTAGATATTTACCGCTTGTAGAATTCGCTTACAACAATAGCTACCAGTCTACAATTGGCATGGCTCCTTATGAAGCTCTGTACGGCATAAAGTGTAGATCCCTATTGTGTTAGGATGAGGTCGGAGAAACCAAGCTTATCGGCCCTGAGATATTACAGCAGATGTCCGAGGTGATAGCTGCTATCAAACAATGAATAAAGATTGCTCAGAGTCGACAGAAGAGTTATGCGGACCATAGAAGAAGAGACTTAGAGTTCGCTGAGGGTGATGAAGTATTCTTAAAAGTGTCGCCTTTCAAGGGCGTAATGAGATTCGGTAAGAAAGGAAAGCTCAGCCCACGGTTCATTGGCCCTTTTCCTATTTTGAAGTGTGTAGGAAACATGGCTTACAGACTACAGTTGCCAACGTCAATGGATGGAGTTCACAATGTCTTCCATGTTTCCATGCTGAGAAAGTGTGTGCAAGATCCAACTCAGATCGTGAAGCAGGAGGACTTTGATATCATGCCGACGCTGACATATGAAGAAAGAACCATACAGATACTGGATACCTCACTCAAAGTGTTGCGCAATCGAGTGGTCCCATTGGTGAAAGTTTCATGGCGCAATCATGGTGTGGAGGAAGCAACATGGGAAAGACAACCAGATGTTAGGGCCCAATATCCGGACCTCTTTGCTTAGGCAAATTTTGGGGACAAAATTTTTGTTAAGGTGGGTGGAATGTAACACCCGGCATTTTCCGTGTAATTATTTCCCCAAATAATTAAGCGGGATTACTCCGATATTAATGCAATGACTGTTTTTAATAAAATTCTCGATGCGATTAATAGAACGAAGGTGATTCGTGAGACCGAATTGATTAACTAAATAATGTTTTAGTTAAAAACCAATGGAAGGGCAAATTGGAGAGAAATTAAGGTTGGTGGGAGATAGCCAGTGGATAACTGACATTTGGCAACTTGTTGAGGAAGCTAAGTTCTTCCTCCTACGTGAAATCTTCATTTCACTTCTCTGCTTCCTCCCTACCTTCTCTCTATTCTTCTCTTCTAGGCGACTGAAACAAGTTCCACACTTTGTTTCTCCTGCATTCTTCAGTGAAGGTAATTTCCGTCGGTAGTTAACAAGTTTAACGACACTATTTACTGATTTTTGAGAAGTTTAGGGTTAATGACCGTATAATCACGTTTTAGGTTCACAAACTACTGAAACCGAGACGATCAACAACATCAACTCTACAGCAAACAGGTAAGTTCATATCCGTAGATTGGCCCTTAAGGCCCTACATCACGGAGACTCTAAGTTTTCCTTCTGTCGGGAGGTTTCAGGTAGAGAAAGTTAGAGTTAAGTTCTGAGTTATCTGTCTTCTCTCTAGATTCTGTTGTATTATTCTATCAACTGCTGTTTCAAGTTAAGCACTGTGTGTAATATCCGACTTGTACGGATTTTTGATTTAATATATTATATTCATATTTTATTATATAATGGTATTTTTGGTAAATATGTCAAATCAGGTCCGTTTTACGAAAAGAAAGCGTCATTACGATCCTAACGACTAATTGGGATTTTGGGAAATTTTCGGGATTTTTCGGAATAATATCGCTATATTTCGAGTAAATACATTTCTCCTATTGTAAAAGACGTTCTCGTAAAAAATAGCAAACGAGGTCCAAATTGCGAACGGACAGTTTTGTTAAATCCCAAATAATAAGCTGGACTTGTTGGTGAAATAAGGAAATTTGGTGAACCCGAATAGTTGGACGATTAACGAAACGAAAGACGAAACTAATATAAAAACTATAGAGGGGCAAAACGGTCTTTTTGCCAAATCAATTTTTAATTTAAAATCAAAAATCTTCTTTCCTCCTCCAGAATGCTTCTTCTCTGGTTTTCTTCTCCCCTGCGCAACAGAAACTCCTCTCCGCGGCGATTCCATTTTCCGACGACCGATTCGTCCTCCAATCGTTCCGTTTTCTTCACGTTTTGTTCTCCAATCGACATTCTAGGTATGTCCCTATAGTTTTAGAGCTTTTATTTCGAGGTTTATGGAGTTTTAAACAATTAGAGTTTCGTTTAGGCTTCGATTTAAAACGCGATTTAAGGTCCGAAATTAATAGATTTACTGTGATTAAGCATATATTGAACGCATTGGACGAATTTAGATGATTATTGGACGAAGTTATAGCAATTTGTGAAAATGTTAAAAATTAGGGATTTTCGAGATTTTAGGAAAAACTCGTAAATTGAGAATTTAGGTGCCGAGCGTAAATTGCTCGAATATATAGCCAATGAATTGGATTAGGACTTTAGGAAAGTTTCTTTAGTTAAGGTTTTGTGAATTTGGACGATCGATTGTTTAAACTCGTTTTAACATCGATATTGTGATTTGCTTCAGACAAACAACGCTCGTGAACGGAGCTTGAGCTGCTTTGGACACGAGGTAAGTTCTCGTGATTCTTCTCTGGCCGATTGGCCTACACCGTACGTCGAATGTCGTCTCGAGGAGTTTGGTGATGCACTAGTTTATATTGCTTTGGTTGGGTAGCTAGGTTTATTTGTTTTATAGCTTAGGTTTACAGTCTTTGATGGTACATATTATTGCTTGTTTACTGTATGATATTGAACTGTTCACGCATCACTTGTTTTAAAGAAAAGCATGAAAATGAACTTCCGCACAGAGTTTTAAAGATAACGTAAAGCATAGCATTGGCCGAAAGGCTTATTGGCCGAAAGGCGTATTGGCCGAAAGGCGTATTGTTATTGGTCACGCGAGGTGGGGCTCAGGCACGGCTGTACGTGTAGTAAGCGTGCACCCCCCGCTTCTAGCTGGAAAGAGTAGTCCGCCCGCTGGATGAGCTCTCTCTGGTTAGAGGGATAGGATCTCGGTGACACCTATTGAGCATTGCATAGTAAAGATAAAATAAAGCATGGTTTATCGAACTCATACGCACAGCATGCATTGCATTTACGTAGAGCTTACTGGGATTTCATCTCATAGTGTATTGTATGGTGTAGGTGACATAGAGCCAGGTGAGGACGAGATCCTTCCACCTGAGGAGTGACGGCAGTTGACGGAGGATGGCTTGCTGTGGTTTGTTGCGCAGTCAAGGCTTATCTGACCCGTGGGGATAGTGTGTATAGATTTTGAGGGTTTTGGGATGTTTTGGGCTAATGGTTGACATTATAGGATGTTTGTTTCTGTTATATATTGATGGTTGTATAGAACATTTTAGGATGCTTGGTTCTGGATAGTTGATAGGATATATATTAATGTTTTAAACGTTTTGGAACTGTTTTGTGATTTTTAAAACAGGAGGATATGTTAAACTTTCAAACGGAACCACGCAGTTTATTTTCGTGAAAATGTACTTTGTTATGGTTGTATTTCGAGTCGGTTTTGGGGTGGTATTTCGGAAGGCGTACGAGTATCGGGTGTTTGATATTAAGTTGTATTTTGTAGGTGTTCGTGTACGTATTGGTTTAAATAATTGTTTGAACGTTTTATTAAATTGTTTTCAAATTGTTTCCGCATAAACGTTAAGGATAAAGGGAAATGAAAAAATATGGTACGGTAATTTAAGGGTAAATAAGGGTACAGTGTTAGGGTCGTTACATTTATGGTATCAGAGCCCCCGGGTTTTAAAATCGGTTCTGTAGACTACTCGACTGCACAGCCACTACGCGGACATTCTTCATAAACTCTAAGTATGTTTATAGCTTTATTTGATTTCTAGTTTCTTAGAATATTTGTTTTAACTTTTATATAGGAGTTTTATAATTATGGTGCGTCCACGAAACGACTGAGATGACCGCAATGATACGATTGATACTCTCAAAGACTTTATTGCCCAGCAGTCTCAGCATATGGAGAGACAGGCTCAGCAGATGGAGAGGCAGTCTCAGCAGTTGGGTACCCTGATAGATCGCGAGGGCGTTAGAGCCCGAGAGACAGCCGTTTCGCTTAACCGTGGGATGGAGAGATTTCAGAAGCTCCAGCCCCCAGTATTCAGCGGACAGTCCACAGATCCCTCTTCAACTGAGGAGTGGATTCGCACGATGGAGGACATGCTGGCGTATGCTAGCATTGAGGACGGGGAGAGGGTGGCGTTGGTGACTTACCACCTAGCTTTGGATGCCCGATTCTGGTGGGACACTGTGAAGACGACCACCGATGTGACTGTTATGGGCTGGGAGAGATTCAGAGAGTTGTTCTACGATAAATATTTCAGCCATACCGTTCGTGAGGCAAAGATGGTCGAGTTTATGCAGTTGCGGCAGACTGCTTCTATTGCCGAGTATGTGAGGAGGTTCGAGGCTCTTTCTCGATTTGCACCACGCCAAGTCAGCGTTAACGAGGATAAGGTACGCCGATTCTTACAGAGACTTAGCCAGGAGTTCTGGATGCGCCTTACGATATCTGGGGTACGACATGTATCCTATGACGAGATTGTGGCCAGGGCACTTGATATTGAGGCCGTTGAGCAGAGTTCTACCAGGCCGAGGGAGCCATCTAAGGGCTTCTTCCGTGAGATTCGACCTCAGTCTCTGAACCGAGGTTGGCAGCCGAGAGCACAGCCCCAGCAGCAGCAAAGGGGTGTGAAGAGACCTATTGAGGGAGGTAATGACCGGGGTAAGGGTAAACAAGTACAGGTTGCTTCTCAGGTACCTGTTTGTCCAAAATGTCAGAAGGAACACTCTGGCCAGTGCAGGATGGGCACGAATGTATGTTATTGGTGCGGTGAGCTAGGCCATTTTGCTAAAGACTGCCCGAAAAGGGGGCGAGATCAGTCAGGCAGTGATCAGAGGAGAGTTATGCCCATGATTTTCGCTTTTATCGAGCCTGGTGATGTTGATAACGAGGATCAGCCTGCCGTGATAGCAGGTACTATATTGCTTACTGGCGTTCCTGTATTTTCTTTATTAGACACGGGGGCTACACATTCTTTTGTTTCCACCGCTTGTGTGTCGAGATTGAGGCTTGCGCCTGAGTTAGCAGAATGCGAGTATAGCATGATGCTACCTTCAGGAGAGCGTATGCAGTCAGGTCGTGTTGTCCAGGGCAGTATTATCTCGATTGGGGACCGTACTCTCTATGCTCGCATCATTGTTATGGGCATAGAGCATTATGACCTTATTTTAGGGATGGACTGGCTGTCACAGCATTTCGCCACCATCGACTGTCGATCCGGGATTGTCACCTTTCGACCTCCGGGTAAAGCTGAGTTTTCTTATCAGGCGATGAGCAGATTGAGTAGCTCGCCTATCTCTTATTCCATGATGGTCAACGAGCAGTTTAAAGGTGCGTGCTCTATTTATTTGGCCTCTGTCTTTGATTGTCAGTTGCTCAGCGGATTGATGCCGAGCGACATTCCTATTGTCAGAGAGTTCTCTGGTATTTTCCTTGATGATCTTCCGGGATTACCGCCGGACCGGGAGATTGAGTTCACTATTGATGTGTATCCTAACTCCGCACCGAGGTTTAAGAACCCATATCGATTGGCACCAGCTGAGTTGAGAGAGTTGAGGACTCAGCTGGATGAGCTGTTAGAGAAGGGGTTTATTCGACCCAGTGTTTCACCTTGGGGTGCGCCCGTTCTGTTTGTCAAGAAGAAAGACGGGACCCTCAGGATGTGTATTGATTACAGGGAGCTGAATAAGCTCACAGTGAAGAATAAGTATCCACTGCCTCGTATCGATGATTTGTTTGACCAGCTACAGGGTGCCCGAGTATTTTCCAGGATTGATCTACGCTCGGGTTACAATCAGCTGAAGGTTCGGATGGATGATATACCGAAGACGGCATTCCGAACGAGGTATGGGCATTATGAGTTCCTTGTCATGTCTTTTGGACTTACTAATGCCCCTGCAGCGTTTATGGACTTGATGAACCGTGTCTTCAAGGAGTATCTGGACAAGTTCGTGGTGGTTTTCATCGACGACATATTGATCTACTCTAAGACGAAGGAAGAACACAAGGAACATCTGAGGATTGTTCTGAGGACCCTATGTCAGCACCAGCTGTATCCAAAGTTTTCGAAGTGCGAGTTCTGGCTTGACAGTGTGAGCTTCCTTGGCCATATAATATCACAGGACGGAGTTTCTGTGGATCCGAGCAAGATTCAGGTGGTCAGAGATTGGCCACAGCCGAAGAACGTACGTGAGGTGCGTGGATTTCTCAGATTGGCCGGTTATTATCGGAAGTTTATAGAGGGATTCTCGAAGATCGCACTTCCCCTTTCTCGTTTGACTCGGAAGAACGAGAGATTTGTATGGTCGTCTGCTTGTGTTGATAGTTTTATGGAGTTAAAGCAGAGATTGACCACCGCTCCAGTACTGGCGCTACCTGCGGAAGGTGTCAGGTTCAGTATTTATTGTGATGCATCTGGAGTCGGACTCGGGTGTGTGTTGATGCAGGAGGGGAGAGTTATTTCTTATGCTTCTCGGCAGTTGAAGCCGTATGAGAAGAATTACCCTACGCACGACCTTGAGTTAGCAGCTGTGGTCTTCGCACTGAAGATATGGAGGCATTATTTATATGGGCAGCAGTGCGAGGTATTTTCTGACCACAAGAGCTTGAAGTACTTATTTACGCAGAAGGAGCTGAATATGCGACAGAGACGATGGCTTGAGTTTGTCAAAGATTACGATTTTGATATCAAGTACCATCCAGGAAAGGCGAACAAGGTTGCTGATGCCTTGAGTAGAGTGCCTTCTGCGAGTCAGCCTTCACTTGCAGCGATGTCAGTTACGCTGCGGTCTGAGATTGAGAGATTCGATGTGGAGATAGTGGCAGAGTTGTCCAGTATGCTCGCCAAAATTTCTCTCAGGCCGGCTATTCTTGATCGTATACGTGAGGCTCAGCAGGGCGATTCGGAGTGTGAGGAGCTTCGATCGAGCATGACATTGGGAGACTCGTCGGATTTCCATTTATCGGATGATGGTATTCTGAAGTTCAGGCATAGGTGGTACGTGCCTAGCGACGAGGACCTGAAGAAGGAGATATTGGCCGAGGCACATTCTTCGGCATATTCTGTGCACCCGGGAAGTACCAAGATGTACCGGGATTTGAAACAACACTTCTGGTGGCCGAACATGAAGAGGGAGGTTGCCAAGTATGTTGAGACCTGCCTAGTATGTCAGCGGGTAAAGGCAGAGCACCAGAGACCGGCCGAAACGTTATTGCCACTGCCGATTCCGGAGTGGAAGTGGGAGCAGATCTCTATGGACTTTATTGTGGGGCTCCCGAGGACGACGAAGGGCCATGACGGCATATGGGTGATCGTGGACCGATTGACAAAGTCGGCCCACTTCTTATCTGTGAGGATGGCATCGTCTATGGATCAGCTCGCCGAGCTTTATGTGCAGGAGATTGTCAGACTGCATGGCGTGCCAGTTTCTATTGTCTCTGACAGAGATCCGAGATTTACCTCGAAGTTCTGGAAGAGTCTGCACAAAGCTATGGGGACTCAGCTTAATTTCAGCACCGCGTTTCATCCTCAGACTGACAGACAGACAGAGAGGACGAATCAGATTCTAGAGGATATGCTGAGAGCATGTGTGCTGGAGTTTCAGGGATCGTGGAGCAGGTATTTGCCACTGATCGAGTTCTCTTATAATAACAGCTTCCAGGCTACTATTGGCATGGCTCCGTATGAGGCGCTGTATGGTCGAAAGTGTAGATCTCCGTTGTATTGGGACGAGGTTGGCGAGTCCAGCATCATTGGTCCTGAGATTCTACAGCAGACGGCAGAGAAG
Source organism: Begonia masoniana (assembly GCA_022432975.1). Lineage (NCBI taxonomy): Eukaryota > Viridiplantae > Streptophyta > Magnoliopsida > Cucurbitales > Begoniaceae > Begonia > Begonia masoniana. Next base: position 56,422,048 of record CM039502.1, read on the forward strand.
ATTGCCATCATTCAACAGCGTATAGAGGTAGCACGGAGCAGGCAGAAGAGCTATGCTGACACCAGACGGAGAGAGCTGGAGTTCGAGGAAGGCGATGAGGTCTATTTGAAAGTTTCTCAGTTCAAAGGCGTAGCGAGATTTGGAAGGAGGGGTAAGTTGAACCCTCGTTATATGGGACCCTTTTCTATTCTGAAGAGGATCGGGAAGTTGGCGTATAAGCTGCAGCTTCCGGCTTCTATGGAGGGTATCCACGACGTATTTCATGTATCTAGGCTTTGGAAATGTTTGCGCGATCCGTCGCATATCGTGGAGGCTACAGAGATCGAGGTGCAGCCTACCCTAGCTTACGAAGTGAGGCCGGTACGTATTTTGGAGTATTCCACCAAAGTCTTGCGCAACAAAGAGATTCCACTGGTCAAAGTTTTGTGGCGGAACCACGAGGTGGAAGAGGCTACGTGGGAACGACAGCAGGATATGATGACTAAGTATCCTGATTTGTTTGCATGATTTAATTTTGTGGACAAAATTCTGAATAAGGAGGATGAAATGTAATATCCGACTTGTACGGATTTTTGATTTAATATATTATATTCATATTTTATTATATAATGGCATTTTTGGTAAATATATCAAATCAGGTCCGTTTTACGAAAAGAAAGCGTCATTACGATCCTAACGACTAATTGGGATTTTGAGAAATTTTTGGAATTTTTCGGAATAATATCGCTATATTTCGAGTAAATACATTTCTCCTATTGTAAAAGACGTTCTCGTAAAAAATAGCAAACGAGGTCCAAATTGCGAACGCACAGTTTTGTTAAATCCCAAATAATAAGCTGGACTTGTTGGTGAAATAAGGAAATTTGGTGAACCCGAATAGTTGGACGATTAACGAAACGAAAGACGAAACTAATATAAAAACTATAGAGGGGCAAAACGGTCTTTTTGCCAAATCAATTTTTAATTTAAAATCAAAAATCTTCTTTCCTCCTCCAGAATGCTTCTTCTCTGGTTTTCTTCTCCCCTGCGCAACAGAAACTCCTCTCCGCGGCGATTCCATTTTCCGACGACCGATTCGTCCTCCAATCGTTCCGTTTTCTTCACGTTTTCTTCTCCAATCGACATTCTAGGTATGTCCCCATAGTTTTAGAGCTTTTATTTCGAGGTTTATGGAGTTTTAAACAATTAGGGTTTCGTTTAGGCTTCGATTTAAAACGCGATTTAGGGTCCGAAATTAATAGATTTACTGTGATTAAGCATATATTGAACGCATTGGACGAATTTAGATGATTATTGGACGAAGTTATAGCAATTTGTGAAAATGTTAAAAATTAGGGATTTTCGAGATTTTAGGAAAAACTCGTAAATTGAGAATTTAGGTGCCGAGCGTAAATTGCTCGAATATATAGCCAATGAATTGGATTAGGACTTTAGGAAAGTTTCTTTAGTTAAGGTTTTGTGAATTTGGACGATCGATTGTTTAAACTCGTTTTAACATCGATATTGTGATTTGCTTCAGACAAACAACGCTCGTGAACGGAGCTTGAGCTGCTTTGGACATGAGGTAAGTTCTCGTGATTCTTCTCTGGCCGATTGGCCTACACCGTACGTCGAATGTCGTCTCGAGGAGTTTGGTGACGCACTAGTTTATATTGCTTTGGTTGGGTTGCTAGGTTTATTTGTTTTATAGCTTAGGTTTACAGTCTTTGATGGTACATATTATTGCTTGTTTACTGTATGATATTGAACTGTTCACGCATCACTTGTTTTAAAGAAAAGCATGAAAATGAACTTCCGCACAGAGTTTTAAAGATAACGTAAAGCATAGCATTGGCCGAAAGGCTTATTGGCCGAAAGGCGTATTGTTATTGGTCACGCGAGGTGGGGCTCAGGCACGGCTGTACGTGTAGTAAACGTGCACCCCCCGCTTCTAGCTGGAAAGAGTAGTCCGCCCGCTGGATGAGCTCTCTCTGGTTAGAGGGATAGGATCTCGGTGACACCTATTGAGCATTGCATAGTAAAGATAAAATAAAGCATGGTTTATCGAACTCATACGCACAGCATGCATTGCATTTACGTAGAGCTTACTGGGATTTCATCTCATAGTGTATTGTATGGTGTAGGTGACATAGAGCCAGGTGAGGACGAGATCCTTCCACCTGAGGAGTGACGGCAGTTGACGGAGGATGGCTTGCTGTGGTTTGTTGCGCAGTCGAGGCTTATCTGACCCGTGGGGATAGTATGTATAGATTTTGAGGGTTTTGGGATGTTTTGGGCTAATGGTTGACATTATAGGATGTTTGTTTCTGTTAGTTGATAGGTTATATATTGATGGTTGTATAGAACATTTTAGGATGCTTGGTTCTGGATAGTTGATAGGATATATATTAATGTTTTAAACGTTTTGGAACTGTTTTATGATTTTTAAAACAGGAGGATATGTTAAACTTTCAAATGGAACCACGCAGTTTATTTTCGTGAAAATGTACTTTGTTATGGTTGTATTTCGAGTCAGTTTTGGGGTGGTATTTCGGAAGGCATACGAGTATCGGGTGTTTGATGTTAAGTTGTATTTTGTAGGTGTTCGTGTACGTATTGGTTTAAATAATTGTTTGAATGTTTTATTAAATTGTTTTCAAATTGTTTCCGCATAAACGTTAAGGATAAAGGGAAATGAAAAAATATGGTACGGTAATTTAAGGGTAAATAAGGGTACAGTGTTAGGGTCGTTACACTGTGAAAGTTCATGCATACACGTTTTCCCGAAAGTTCATGCAAAACAATGTTTTCTGTACACGATTTTGAAGTTAAGAAAGATAAAACAGAATCTGAATGTAATGTATTGGTTAAGTGTGGGACGGGGACTTGCCCTCTGGTTTTATCCCACCCTGGGATTCTGAAAAATTGTCCTTGCCAAGGACCCTCTGGTTTTATCCCTCCCTGGAATTCTGAAAAACTACTGAATGTCTGAATGTGCCTGAAAGTGCACCTTACTGTTGCCAGTTCCCCTATAAGCCCCACTTATACCCCTCTGCCACTGTAACGTAATGTACTGTACTGTCACCGTATTTCTGAAAGTTCATGCATAGCATATGCATCACTGCATTTATATATGTTCTTACTAAGTTTTAGACTCATAGGTGAACTCTCTGATGTAGGTACTGAACTTGAAAATGAGGACTTTGTGCCTCAGTTTGATGAATAGGTGGCTGGTGGATCGAGCTCATAGGGGGTTTGGTTGCTGCAGCCAGGCATATTTCTGTCCCGAAGTTTAAGATTTTTTTAAAGTGATGTACAAGTCTGTGAAACCTTACTGTGATTCTGCTGCTTTGTTTTTAAACTTCAGCTGTCGTTCTGCGTTTGTTTTAAAAACTTCTGTTTTTGGAAAATTCTGTAATCACATGTTAAAGTCTATACTGTCTCTGAAATTTGAAACAATGTATAGATTCTGTGTCAATGTTTAAAATCGCTGTATTTGACAGTTAAGTTTATATTCTAAAGTATTCTGGAATTGTTTGGGATATTTTCTGTTAATCTGTGCATGGATGATTTCTGGTTTTGGAACTATCCATGCAGTTTATCTCTTTAAATCTGTCAATTGTAAAGTATGTTTTACAATCTTGTTTAGAATCGGGTATTGAAAGTCTACAATTTTCATGCCTTCTGCTGTGCTCGAGAACCATGTTTTGAAGTGGTTTGAAAATCTGAGACGTTTATGTCTTCTGTTTTTATGCTCTCTGTCTGTGAGTCTTCCTGTCAAAAGTTGTAAATTTTGTCTTTAAAACTTTACATCTACTGATCACTGTTCACTTTTGTCCTATTATATCCACTGATTGCACTGTTCACATCTACCGATTTCTTTGTTCACCTTGTTGTAGTTTACATTTACCGATCACTATTCACTTTTGTCCTATTATATCCACCGATTGCACTGTTCACATCTACCGATTTCTTTGTTCACCTTGTTGTAGTTTACATCTACCGATCACTATTCTCTTTTGTCCTATTATATCCACCGATTGCACTGTTCACTCTACCGATTTCTTTGTTCACCTTGTTGTAGTTTACATCTACCGATCACTGTTCACTTTTGTCCTATTATATCCACCGATTGCACTGCTCACATCTACCGATTTCTTTGTTCACCTTGTTATAGTTTACATCCACTATTTCAATGTTCAGGTCCACCGATTGCTTCTGCCATTCATTTTGTAGTTTAGTTTCTTTAACTGTTCCTTTTTTTCTGTTTTGATTCCAAATTCCGAAAATGTTTTCCTTCTCTGTTAAGCTTTAAGGTTTTACTCTTAAAAGTTCAGTCTGTTTTTTGTTTGTTTACAAAAAAAACAGTCCCCGTTTTGAAATGTTCTAGGGTGATGGCTCCTCGTCCCCGACCGGGTCAGGGGCCGTCACATTTAGTGATCGGTGGACATTGTGTATTATGTCTATCGGAAGATGCGGGAAGACTTTTGTCGTTTAGTGACCGGTCAATGTATTCTGTTTGTTTTGTTTTGTGAGTAAAGTCTTTTGTCGTCTTATGGTCGGCAGAGGCTGGATGAACAAATCATCCGGCTGACGTCATCGGTAGATGCGAGTAGCAAAACTCGTCGTGTGCGATCGACAGAAGTTGGAGGATTAATTCATCCGGCTGACGTCATCGGTGGAAGACTTCTGTTTGCTTTTGCTTTTTCGTTGACTTAGTTTAGCGGCAGATGAGTTTGACTTTTGCAACTTTCAAAGTATTTCGCGAATTAAACATTTATTTCTTTTGGCCGGAAGTTCCCTAACGTCTCAACTGATCATTCAAACATTGTTCTATAGTTTTGTTTAACTCTGTTTTCGTTCAAATGATTTCTGCTGCAAGTCTCTAAACATTTTGAGGTTTTAGAAAAATGTCAAATTTAGACTTTCGAGTGAAATTTTAAATTTGGTCCAAAGTTTCTTAGTCAAGTTCGAGTTTATGAGTAACAAACTGGGTTCAGAAAACTCGGGGCGTTACACAAAGTTCGTGAAAATTAAATATCTAGTGATGAATATAATTTTATTTAATTAAATAATAGCCGCAATAATTTTTATTATGTAAAATTACATATTAAGTTTTTAAATCACATTATGACATTTATTATGATAAATTCTATAAATATAATAAATTTTATCCCACGTGAATTTATATTATTTTTGTATAATTGTTTAGTGTAAAATATCGAATTATCTTCTTTACTTACTCACAAATATTAAGAAAATGAAAATAATTCGATAATTTTATCACAAAATTTTATAAATCTTATTGAATTAAAACTTCAACCTACAGTAAGTTTTATGTGACTCGATTCATGATATTTGAAGCAGGTAAAACATGATTTATAGTTGAAGTATCAATTTTAAGCCCGTGTAATTTAATTTTACAGTTATACATTCTCTTAGTACTCTGATATTAAATGTGATATTTCTTAATTATGGGTGATAATTATAAAGTGTGGATCTTCTTCACTAGGTGTGTATTATATGTGATATTCCTTAATTATGAGGGGATATATATATATATAAGAAGTGAGGCAAGACAAAATATATAATTATTATCTACAGAAGGAGTAGAAGTAGAGAATAATACAAGAGATTATATTAACAAGAGTTATAAACTTACAAGTAGGAGGATACAAACCGAGAGAGTTTTTCAGAGGAGAAGGCAAACTCTAAAAACTTGAAGAGAAATGAAAACTAAGGCTCCTTTATATAGAGGAGGAGCTTACAAACAAACAAAAACTTAAAACGTCATTGCTTACGAACCAAAGCAATGATAAAAGATAAAGGCACTAACTAGTAGTGCTAGTGGATGCACTATTTGAAGTAGTGGATGTACTGTTGGGGTCCACTATGTTTGGAAATGTCTGGCACCATGCAGACTTTGGAAACGGTGGAAATTCCTTAGCTGGATTCCATTCTAACCACTTAGTAGCTTCAATTTTACCAGAGGATCTCTCGGGTAATTGGTTATTAAATCTCAAAGTCCACTCAGAAGGAGGTCTTGGAATAGGGCTTAGGAATTTCTGACGAAAAGTCCTTTGACCACCTGTCATTGAGACATATCAGATGATTTGTGAATTTGAACCCAATTAGCATACTCCTCAGGGGTCCAATTAGCTCGACGCCATTGGTCACATTTGTATTCAGCATAGTCATAATGACTTTTATTATGCTGTTTGCACCACTTGTTTCTCTTTTTCTTCCATTTTTGGTGTTTTTTGAGGCTGGTAACTACCTCATCTTTAATTTGTTGTAAAGCTTCTTGGACAGCTCGGTTTTGAAGTCGGAGATGTCTAGGCGCCAAAGGCCAAGGTCTCCATCTTAGAATATGATCAACAGATCTGAGAGGCACTCTGTCTCGTTTATGATATTTGGAAATGGGATATTCTCGTCCCCAAGGAATTCGAAAAGCAAGAGCATCAGCACGCTCTCGTTGGAGAAGGGCTGCTTCCCAGGCATCATTCCAAGGATCAGCTTCAATTTGCATATTTTCTATAATGGCTTGCTCTTCATCCCAATGAGCCATCTATAGAATCTTCTTCTTTCCTTTAGTAAGTGAATATCGATATTGGGAACAATCTATAAGAGAATTAAAAAGATCCTCTTCAGTTGGAATAATATCCTCTGGATTTTGAGATTCGCCTGGTAAAACCTGAAGGCGATGTGATCCTGAATGCATAGAGAAATCAGAATAAGAGTTAGAAAGATCTTCGTCCTCGTCATCAGAATCATCAAACATTTGGTGTTTTAAAGACTCCAAAAGTTTAATGTGACGTTCCTCTTTAGATAATGTTGGAAACTGTGATTTGATATTTCTGCGCATTTGTTTTACTGTATGCACAGACTCTTTGTGTGATTGGTTGGAAATGTTGGTAGCAACTTTGGCTTTATTGACTTTAATAGCTTCAACAATTTTGGAAAAGCATTGATCCGTGTCATAGCGGGACCACCATTTGACAAAAAAGTTCCTTTGTAGCTCAGGGATATCCGGATGATCTGTATCCAACTCGAGATTCCATTGCCAAATCCAATTGATCTGGAATTCGGTAAAGAACCATAACAGACCTTTGCCTTTGAACATAAATCTTTTATCTTGGAAATCGGGATGGGTATCAAACCATGGTTGGAATTGATCTTGAATCTTTTTTGGTAAAATAGCAAACTCAGGAGAGTGATTTTGCCACCAGTGTAAGAACCAGTTTGGAAATTGATCTTCAGTTTTGAGAATCTCCGTATTCACAGTAAAAAACCATGAATGATTTCTCTTGGGATTTTGGTAATAAAACATATGAGACCAAGCCTGGACATAGTCCCAATAGTTGTATGTTTGAGAACTGTTTTTGGTAGATGTAGTTCTTGGGTTGAAAACATTCAAACCCCATTCCTGCGGATGAATGACTCTGATAATGTAACACTTGGAATGAGTCATTGTACTTTTGATATTTCCCTCTTCAACATAATGATGCTGAATTTGGACAGAATTTGTATCGAGCAGAATGGCTTCATAGTAAAATCGAAGTTTTCCCTCGGTAATTAGATAATGCTGGCTTCCCATATATCTCTCTTTGAAAAACCAAGCATCTTTGTGATTGAGAACTATATCTCTATTGGAAAGTGTAAGTAATGACTCAGCCACTGATTTTTTGATAAGAGGGGGTCCACTCTCAAGCAGGACCTCTTTTGCAGTTTTCTTGGAAGGTTCCTTATCCGGTTGCGCGGATGAGGTTTCCCCTAAAGTGGGAAATTCTTTTTGAAAATTTGTATTGGAAATACGATGGGTATTGGTAAAACCAATACCTCGACCGCGAGGTCGCCCTCTAGGTCTACCCCTCACTGGGGTGAACATCCTGCAAGAATTCTCTGGTTAGAAAATCAGGAAGAGAATTATCAATACCTTTGATATATTCGATAGTAAAATCGAAAGCAGATAACTCAGATTGCCATCTAGCAAATATTTGTTTGGAAACGAGATGTTTAACATCTTTGGTTAAAATCTGTTTTGCAGAAGAACAATCAACTCGTAAAACAAAATGTTTATTGAGTAAATCATCTTGAAATTTTGTAATACATTTGACAATTGATAAAACTTCTTTCTTGACAGTAGAGTAATTTTGTTGAACTGATTTCCAAGCACCAGAAGTAAATCTTACCAGTTCTTCTTTGGAAGTAATAGGATTTAATTGTTTTAGAATACCTCCATAACCTCTATCAGAGGCATCTGTTTCGACAATTTTTTCCCATTCGGAATTGGAAAGTGCTAAACACGGAAGTGTTTGAGCTTTTATCTTTACCTTTTGGACTGCTGCAGTATGGACAGGGGTCCATGGTGAAGGATTTTTTCTTAATCTTTGATAGAGAATTGCAGTATCTTGGGCTAAATTTGGATAGAAATCACCCAGATAATTTAGACTGCCTAAAAATCTTTGCAATTGTTTTTTGTCAGTAATTTCATCAGGAAATTTAGAAGCAAATTCAATACTTCTTTGAATTGGAATTATGGTACCTTGATGCACATTATGACCAAGGAATCTGACTGTAGTTTGAAAAAGTTTGAGTTTAGGAGCTGAGACAACTAAACCATTTGTTTTCATAGCATCTTTAATAATTCTCAGATGTCTGAAATGTTGGTCAATTGAGTTGGAAAATACCAATATATCATCTATGTAGACAATACAAAATTTGGAATATTTGGAAAATATATCATTCATGATATGTTGGAATTCAGATGGGGCATTTTTGAGACCAAATGGCATTACATTCCATTCGTAATGACCAAAGGGAACTACAAAAGCAGTTTTGTAACGGTCTTCTTTGTCAATTTGAATTTGCCAGTAACCAGATTTGAGATCAAATTTGGAAAAGATTAGAGCAGATTGTAATCTGTCTAACAAATCTTTTTTATTTGGAATTTGATATCGTATCCATTGGAGAACATTATTCAAGGGTTTGTAATTGATTACAAGACGAGGAACTCCTCTTTCTTTCTCAGCATTTTTATTGACATAAAAAGCTGTGCAACTCCAAGGAGATTGGCTAGGTTGAATTAACTTTTTCTCTAGTAAACTTTGAATTTCTTCTTGACATAATTTGAGATATTCATGTTTCATTTGACTAGGTCTAGCCTTTGTAGGAATAAATCCTTCTTGGATACAATTAACATCTGCTCCACTATCCACAAGAGCAGTAATATTGGAAATTTGGTATTCATTTTGAATTAGTAAAGAAATCTCAACATACCATTTCTGACTTAGAATATGGCTAATTTGATTGAGAGTATCGGATTGGAAAGGAATAGAATTTTCAACTTCATTGGAATGTGAAATGGAATCTTCTATTTGGCTGATTTTGGCATCAGAAATTAATTGATTATTTCTGAGAATTTTGATTTCTTCTTTAAGATGATTGACTTCTTTTTGTAAATCTTGGAGAGTAACAGGAGTAATTTTTTGCTTCTGATCGATCCTAGAAAAGACTTCCTGCATAGTATAATATCTAGGTTTGAGAATAGACTCAGGAACAGTCTGTTCATTGGAAACTGGTTGGGACTGATTGATCAATTGGGAAACAATTTTCATCCGAAAATTAGGATCAGGAATTTGATCAATGTTTTTTAGAATATCCTCTTGTACTTGTGAAAGCACATTAATGGATAATTTGGAAATTTGATTGCAACATTTGTTGATGCAATGGTCTTCGGAAGATGATGATGAGGATATATCATCATGACTTGGAAAACTTTCTTCTTCATCAGAAGATTGTAAAAAGATTTTTGAAAGTTGATTTCGGGTTTGTTCATCATGAACTAACTCGTTTAATTTTTTAAATTTGAAACATTTGTTTGCATAATGTCCAATTTGTCCACATTTGAAACATTTAATTTTGGACTTTGGAGTTTGTTGGGGTTTTTTTTCTTTTTTGGAAAGAGAGGTTGAGGAATGTTTGACCATTCTTTAGCCTTGGCTTTTCTCTTGGCCTTTTGATAAGTTTTATAATTTTGAGATTTATGATGTTTGGTTTTATCCTTGATTCTTTTAGGATATTGAATTGGCATATCAAAAGCAAATTGTTGACAGAATTCACCTATCTCTTGTTTGCCTGTGATATTTTGTTTCTTGATTTGATATTGCAACTTCATGTCATTACATAAGTTGATTCCTGTTTGGAGACAAATACTAACAAGATGGCCATAGGTTAAATCATTCCAGGGAATATTGTGACCATTTTGGGTAGTACTTAAAGCTTGTTTGACACGTTCGGCAAATTGAGGAGGTAATCCCTCAATAAATTTGGATTTCCAATAAGGAGCATTTGCATCAGGTCTTTGGAAGACTTTGGTAATAAAAACATCTTTATACCAACGAAAATTGGTTAAAGCTCCACATTTGAGATTTTGTAATAATTCGGTGCCTCTTTCAAGACGCTGATCAACCGAACCAACAAAATAGTAGATGATGGATTGGATAAGTGTATAAACACTATCCTGCTGAGGTTGGGAAGTAGATGGCTGTTCAATTTTAACAGCATTGAGAATTTCTTCTCTTTGAACTTGAGTGAGAATGTTATCCCACCATCCTTTGAGACTGCCAATGAAACCACTAATGATAAAAATAGCAATATCTTTGTCAGTGTTATGTGATGCACGACAAATACTGGCATACATCATCATTTTGTGAAGGACTTCGTAAATCTGATATTCAGATAAACCATCTATGTTCCATTCATAAATAGTTTTGGCTGAATACGCAGTTTGACTTTTGAAGAAATTTTCTTCCCAAAGCATATCGGGAGGAGTTGGTCTTGGATAATAGACACGACGGAAAGTATCTCCACCTAAATTGTCTTTGTATTTGATACGATTTAGGGATAAATTTTGGACATTAGATGAAGAGTTGTCAATCAAAGGATCTTCATATTTGGGAAAAGTAATTTGCATTTGGTGAATTTCTTCAAGATCAGAATCAGTACTATACTCACTAGAATTTGAATTAAATTCAACATATTTTGTAATGGGAGATAAGTTAACAGATTTTAATATTTTAACTAATTCATCCATAAACTCTTGGTCCTTATTTGGATTTTTGAAATTGAAATTTGACAAGAATATAGGAGGCTTTAGATCAGGTTGACTAAGTGCGAAAGCTTTGGAAGTGGATGCTTCTTTAGAATCCTGGGATTTGGGAAGTTCGTTTTGTAGTTTATCCAATTGTTTCTCAATTCTTTGAAGTTGGTTGCCAACTGTGTTGAGATTTATATTTGTATAATTCAGTTGTTTATGAATGGTGGATTCGATAATGACCTCTTTGTCTTTGGAAGAAGTATCTACTAAAGGAATTACTTCAATAGTAGAACTTTTATCTTAGCTTATTAACTGAATAGGTTCGAAAGGGGGATGGACTGACTTAACATCTCCTGTTTTAGTATGCCAATTGATTAGAAAACTGTCATATTGATCTAAGACATCAATAGACGAAGTGTAATTTGGAATATAGTACTCCCAGTACCATTTTGGGAAGAACATAAATGTTTGTTCTGTTTGAAGATAAGAGTAAAATTGCTCTTTGATGATTTGGAAAGGATTCCCAGCATGCTGGTGATGAATCCATTTTCGAAATAAAGCATTGGAAGGCTTTTGGTACTCTTCATTAACAATATCCCTAATTAAAGATCCTGGAGAGAAATCCATTAGAGATTAAATTGCATTTCCGATGCAGTTGGAGAATCATCCTTTTTATTGTCCGCTTGACCAAATGTAGGATGTTTGTAAACTCCATGAGGAATTTGTTCTTTGGAAACCTGAATCTCTTCAATGTTGAGAGATTGAGGGAATTGGGAAGAACCAGAAACTGAATGCCTGGAACTAGAATTCTCGATTGGTTTGAAAGAAGAGAAACTAGATCTATTTGACATACTCCTAGATAAAGAAATTCTTTTGGAAATTTCAGGAGTAAATTGGATTTGAATTTCTCCATCCTCGGTTTGAATGATTTGATCAATTTGAGAATTAATACTTGATCTTGGAAGTATGGCTTGAGGAATTTTCCATGTGGTTTGAAAGGTAACTTCTTCCCAGTCGATAAGACGAGGAATAGCTATGTTGGTAGATAATAGATTACTTTCTATTACCATAGTTTTGCCCTGAATTTCTCGAATGATGACATTTGGACACAAAGTATTCATTAATTTGTAATTAAGACGGAATATGACCGCAATGGTCTCTGATCCGGGAAGGAAATCATAACCATGAGTTTGAATGTTCAAGGTGATAGCCTCAAACAGATTGGGATCTGTCAAAGACAGATTAAGATTGGGATATACATTAAAGTATATTGGACCATGACATAAACTTGTTTGAATTACTCCCATAAGAGAGTTTTTCCAATTTTGATTTCTAGCATCTCGTAGATTAGCTAGAATACTGGCATTTAAACCTGGAAGAGTTAAAGGTTTAAAAGCAATTTGAATTAATCCTATGTGGATATATTTGAACTTTTTGAAATATTTTTGGATATCTTTTAAACTTAAAAGTTTAAGAGTTTTGTCATTGGAATCTAAACAAATAGTTTGTTCAGAGATTTTGATAGCATTTTTGAACAGGAATTCAAAAGTTCCAACTTTGTAAATTTCTTTGGTTTCTATTACTGGAATAGACCATTGATTTAGTAAAGAGTTTTGAGAAATCTCTACGATTTGTTCATTCTTAGTAGTATTTGAAGATATATTGGTAATATCAGAAAAATTCATTTTTAGAAATTAGTTAATTCATTTATGCAAAAAGCAAATCTTTTCTAAGCCCAATCTTATAATTTTAATTTGAAATGAAATAATCAACCTTATTGATGACTACTTTTTCTCGTATTGATTTATTGGAATACCTTATTGAATTATCAATAACTCCTTATTGTTCCATTATTTCTCCTTATGTAAGCTGTGAATTACCCATATCAAAACAACCAATTTCTTTTCATAAGACTTTAGAATCAATCCTCAAATATCTCGTGAATGGGTGCAAAAGTCTAAACGCCCAACCACGGCTAAACGACAACAACCCCGACGAGAATCCAGAAGATAAATTCTAAAGTATCATGAAAATTTAGTATTGATATTGCACACAGCCCTTCATAAGAATAGATAAAGAAACTTATTGGAGATATTAACGCAGCAATATGGTATCAGAGCCTTTAGGCTAGAATTTTGTTAGTTCATTTATGAACTAAGTAATCAGTTCTAAGAATAATCTTATCAATTTAATTTGATATGAATAATAGCCAATAAGATGATTTATTTTTCTCAACACGATGAGTTGATTTACCAATATGATGAGTTAATATCTCCAATAAGTTTCTTTATCTATTCTTATGAAGGGCTGTGTGCAATATCAATACTAAATTTTCATGATACTTTAGAATTTATCTTCTGGATTCTCGTCGGGGTTGTTGTCGTTTAGCCGTGGTTGGGCGTTTAGACTTTTGCACCCATTCACGAGATATTTGAGGATTGATTCTAAAGTCTTATGAAAAGAAATTGGTTGTTTTGATATGGGTAATTCACAGCTTACATAAGGAGAAATAATGGAACAATAAGGAGTTATTGATAATTCAATAAGGTATTCCAATAAATCAATACGAGAAAAAGTAGTCATCAATAAGGTTGATTATTTCATTTCAAATTAAAATTATAAGATTGGGCTTAGAAAAGATTTGCTTTTTGCATAAATGAATTAACTAATTTCTAAAAATGAATTTTTCTGATATTACCAATATATCTTCAAATACTACTAAGAATGAACAAATCGTAGAGATTTCTCAAAACTCTTTACTAAATCAATGGTCTATTCCAGTAATAGAAACCAAAGAAATTTACAAAGTTGGAACTTTTGAATTCCTGTTCAAAAATGCTATCAAAATCTCTGAACAAACTATTTGTTTAGATTCCAATGACAAAACTCTTAAACTTTTAAGTTTAAAAGATATCCAAAAATATTTCAAAAAGTTCAAATATATCCACATAGGATTAATTCAAATTGCTTTTAAACCTTTAACTCTTCCAGGTTTAAATGCCAGTATTCTAGCTAATCTACGAGATGCTAGAAATCAAAATTGGAAAAACTCTCTTATGGGAGTAATTCAAACAAGTTTATGTCATGGTCCAATATACTTTAATGTATATCCCAATCTTAATCTGTCTTTGACAGATCCCAATCTGTTTGAGGCTATCACCTTGAACATTCAAACTCATGGTTATGATTTCCTTCCCGGATCAGAGACCATTGCGGTCATATTCCGTCTTAATTACAAATTAATGAATACTTTGTGTCCAAATGTCATCATTCGAGAAATTCAGGGCAAAACTATGGTAATAGAAAGTAATCTATTATCTACCAACATAGCTATTCCTCGTCTTATCGACTGGGAAGAAGTTACCTTTCCAACCACATGGAAAATTCCTCAAGCCATACTTCCAAGATCAAGTATTAATTCTCAAATTGATCAAATCATTCAAACCGAGGATGGAGAAATTCAAATCCAATTTACTCCTGAAATTTCCAAAAGAATTTCTTTATCTAGGAGTATGTCAAATAGATCTAGTTTCTCTTCTTTCAAACCAATCGAGAATTCTAGTTCCAGGCATTCAGTTTCTGGTTCTTCCCAATTCCCTCAATCTCTCAACATTGAAGAGATTCAGGTTTCCAAAGAACAAATTCCTCATGGAGTTTACAAACATCCTACATTTGGTCAAGCGGACAATAAAAAGGATGATTCTCCAACTGCATCGGAAATGCAATTTAATCTCTAATGGATTTCTCTCCAGGATCTTTAATTAGGGATATTGTTAATGAAGAGTACCAAAAGCCTTCCAATGCTTTATTTCGAAAATGGATTCATCACCAGCATGCTGGGAATCCTTTCCAAATCATCAAAGAGCAATTTTACTCTTATCTTCAAACAGAACAAACATTTATGTTCTTCCCAAAATGGTACTGGGAGTACTATATTCCAAATTACACTTTGTCTATTGATGTCTTAGATCAATATGACAGTTTTCTAATCAATTGGCATACTAAAACAGGAGATGTTAAGTCAGTCCATCCCCCTTTCGAACCTATTCAGTTAATAAGCCAAGATAAAAGTTCTACTATTGAAGCAATTCCTTTAGTAGATACTTCTTCCAAAGACAAAGAGGTCATTATCGAATCCACCATTCATAAACAACTGAATTATACAAATATAAATCTCAACACAGTTGGCAACCAACTTCAAAGAATTGAGAAACAATTGGATAAACTACAAAACGAACTTCCCAAATCCCAGGATTCTAAAGAAGCATCCACTTCCAAAGCTTTCGCACTTAGTCAACCTGATCTAAAGCCTCCTATATTCTTGTCAAATTTCAATTTCAAAAATCCAAATAAGGACCAAGAGTTTATGGATGAATTAGTTAAAAGATTAAAATCTGTTAACTTATCTCCCATTACAAAATATGTTGAATTTAATTCAAATTCTAGTGAGTATAGTACTGATTCTGATCTTGAAGAAATTCACCAAATGCAAATTACTTTTCCCAAATATGAAGATCCTTTGATTGACAACTCTTCATCTAATGTCCAAAATTTATCCCTAAATCGTATCAAATACAAAGACAATTTAGGTGGAGATACTTTCCGTCGTGTCTATTATCCAAGACCAACTCCTCCCGATATGCTTTGGGAAGAAAATTTCTTCAAAAGTCAAACTGCCTATTCAGCCAAAACTATTTATGAATGGAACATAGATGGTTTATCTGAATATCAGATTTACGAAGTCCTTCACAAAATGATGATGTATGCCAGTATTTGTCGTGAATCACATAACACTGACAAAGATATTGCTATTTTTATCATTAGTGGTTTCATTGGCAGTCTCAAAGGATGGTGGGATAACATTCTCACTCAAGTTCAAAGAGAAGAAATTCTCAATGCTGTTAAAATTGAACAGCCATCTACTTCCCAACCTCAGCAGGATAGTGTTTATACACTTATCCAATCCATCATCTACTATTTTGTTGGTTCGGTTGATCAGCGTCTTGAAAGAGGCACCGAATTATTACAAAATCTCAAATGTGGAGCTTTAACCAATTTTCGTTGGTATAAAGATGTTTTTATTACCAAAGTCTTCCAAAGACCTGATGCAAATGCTCCTTATTGGAAATCCAAATTTATTGAGGGATTACCTCCTCAATTTGCCGAACGTGTCAAACAAGCTTTAAGTACTACCCAAAATGGTCACAATATTCCCTGGAATGATTTAACCTATGGCCATCTTGTTAGTATTTGTCTCCAAACAGGAATCAACTTATGTAATGACATGAAGTTGCAATATCAAATCAAGAAACAAAATATCACAGGCAAACAAGAGATAGGTGAATTCTGTCAACAATTTGCTTTTGATATGCCAATTCAATATCCTAAAGAATCAAGGATAAAACCAAACATCATAAATCTCAAAATTATAAAACTTATCAAAAGGCCAAGAGAAAAGCCAAGGCTAAAGAATGGTCAAACATTCCTCAACCTCTCTTTCCAAAAAAGAAAAGAAAACCCCAACAAACTCCAAAGTCCAAAATTAAATGTTTCAAATGTGGACAAATTGGACATTATGCAAACAAATGTTTCAAATTTAAAAAATTAAACGAGTTAGTTCATGATGAACAAACCCGAAATCAACTTTCAAAAATCTTTTTACAATCTTCTGATGAAGAAGAAAGTTTTCCAAGTCATGATGATATATCCTCATCATCATCTTCCGAAGACCATTGCATCAACAAATGTTGCAATCAAATTTCCAAATTATCCATTAATGTGCTTTCACAAGTACAAGAGGATATTCTAAAAAACATTGATCAAATTCCTGATCCTAATTTTCGGATGAAAATTGTTTCCCAATTGATCAATCAGTCCCAACCAGTTTCCAATGAACAGACTGTTCCTGAGTCTATTCTCAAACCTAGATATTATACTATGCAGGAAGTCTTTTCTAGGATCGATCAGAAGCAAAAAATTACTCCTGTTACTCTCCAAGATTTACAAAAAGAAGTCAATCATCTTAAAGAAGAAATCAAAATTCTCAGAAATAATCAATTAATTTCTGATGCCAAAATCAGCCAAATAGAAGATTCCATTTCACATTCCAATGAAGTTGAAAATTCTATTCCTTTCCAATCCGATACTCTCAATCAAATTAGCCATATTCTAAGTCAGAAATGGTATGTTGAGATTTCTTTACTAATTCAAAATGAATACCAAATTTCCAATATTACTGCTCTTGTGGATAGTGGAGCAGATGTTAATTGTATCCAAGAAGGATTTATTCCTACAAAGGCTAGACCTAGTCAAATGAAACATGAATATCTCAAATTATGTCAAGAAGAAATTCAAAGTTTACTAGAGAAAAAGTTAATTCAACCTAGCCAATCTCCTTGGAGTTGCACAGCTTTTTATGTCAATAAAAATGCTGAGAAAGAAAGAGGAGTTCCTCGTCTTGTAATCAATTACAAACCCTTGAATAATGTTCTCCAATGGATACGATATCCAATTCCAAATAAAAAAGATTTGTTAGACAGATTACAATCTGCTCTAATCTTTTCCAAATTTGATCTCAAATCTGGTTACTGGCAAATTCAAATTGACAAAGAAGACCGTTACAAAACTGCTTTTGTAGTTCCCTTTGGTCATTACGAATGGAATGTAATGCCATTTGGTCTCAAAAATGCCCCATCTGAATTCCAACATATCATGAATGATATATTTTCCAAATATTCCAAATTTTGTATTGTCTACATAGATGATATATTGGTATTTTCCAACTCAATTGACCAACATTTCAGACATCTGAGAATTATTAAAGATGCTATGAAAACAAATGGTTTAGTTGTCTCAGCTCCTAAACTCAAACTTTTTCAAACTACAGTCAGATTCCTTGGTCATAATGTGCATCAAGGTACCATAATTCCAATTCAAAGAAGTATTGAATTTGCTTCTAAATTTCCTGATGAAATTACTGACAAAAAACAATTGCAAAGATTTTTAGGCAGTCTAAATTATCTGGGTGATTTCTATCCAAATTTAGCCCAAGATACTGCAATTCTCTATCAAAGATTAAGAAAAAATCCTTCACCATGGACCCCTGTCCATACTGCAGCAGTCCAAAAGGTAAAGATAAAAGCTCAAACACTTCCGTGTTTAGCACTTTCCAATTCCGAATGGGAAAAAATTGTCGAAACAGATGCCTCTGATAGAGGTTATGGAGGTATTTTAAAACAATTAAATCCTATTACTTCCAAAGAAGAACTGGTAAGGTTTACTTCTGGTGCTTGGAAATCAGTTCAACAAAATTACTCTACTGTCAAAAAAGAAGTTTTATCAATTGTCAAATGTATTACAAAATTTCAAGATGATTTACTCAATAAACATTTTGTTTTACGAGTTGATTGTTCTTCTGCAAAACAGATTTTAACCAAAGATGTTAAACATCTCGTTTCCAAACAAATATTTGCCAGATGGCAATCTGAGTTATCTGCTTTCGATTTTACTATCGAATATATCAAAGGTATTGATAATTCTCTTCCTGATTTTCTAACCAGAGAATTCTTGCAGGATGTTCACCCCAGTGAGGGGTAGACCTAGAGGGCGACCTCGCGGTCGAGGTATTGGTTTTACCAATACCCATCGTATTTCCAATACAAATTTTCAAAAAGAATTTCCCACTTTAGGGGAAACCTCATCCGCGCAACCGGATAAGGAACCTTCCAAGAAAACTGCAAAAGAGGTCCTGCTTGAGAGTGGACCCCCTCTTATCAAAAAATCAGTGGCTGAGTCATTACTCACACTTTCCAATAGAGATATAGTTCTCAATCACAAAGATGCTTGGTTTTTCAAAGAGAGATATATGGGAAGCCAGCATTATCTAATTACCGAGGGAAAACTTCGATTTTACTATGAAGCCATTGTGCTCGATACAAATTCTGTCCAAATTCAGCATCATTATGTTGAAGAGGGAAATATCAAAAGTACAATGACTCATTCCAAGTGTTACATTATCAGAGTCATTCATCCGCAGGAATGGGGTTTGAATGTTTTCAACCCAAGAACTACATCTACCAAAAACAGTTCTCAAACATACAACTATTGGGACTATGTCTAGGCTTGGTCTCATATGTTTTATTACCAAAATCCCAAGAGAAATCATTCATGGTTTTTTACTGTGAATCCGGAGATTCTCAAAACTGAAGATCAATTTCCAAACTGGTTCTTACACTGGTGGCAAAATCACTCTCCTGAGTTTGCTATTTTACCAAAAAAGATTCAAGATCAATTCCAACCATGGTTTGATACCCATCCCGATTTCCAAGATAAAAGATTTATGTTCAAAGGCAAAGGTCTGTTATGGTTCTTTACCGAATTCCAGATCAATTGGATTTGGCAATGGAATCTCGAGTTGGATACAGATCATCTGGATATCCCTGAGCTACAAAGGAACTTTTTTGTCAAATGGTGGTCCCGCTATGACACGGATCAATGCTTTTCCAAAATTGTTGAAGCTATTAAAGTCAATAAGGCCAAAGTTGCTACCAACATTTCCAACCAATCACACAAAGAGTCTATGCATACAGTAAAACAAATGCGCAGAAATATCAAATCACAGTTTCCAACATTATCTAAAGAGGAACGTCACATTAAACTTTTGGAGTCTTTAAAACACCAAATGTTTGATGATTCTGATGACGAGGACGAAGATCTTTCTAACTCTGATTCTGATTTCTCTATGCATTCAGGATCACATCGCCTTCAGGTTTTACCAGGCGAATCTCAAAATCCAGAGGATATTATTCCAACTGAAGAGGATCTTTTTAATTCTCTTATAGATTGTTCCCAATATCGATATTCACTTACTAAAGGAAAGAAGAAGATTCTATAGATGGCTCATTGGGATGAAGAGCAAGCCATTATAGAAAATATGCAAATTGAAGCTGATCCTTGGAATGATGCCTGGGAAGCAGCCCTTCTCCAACGAGAGCATGCTGATGCTCTTGCTTTTTGAATTCCTTGGGGACGAGAATATCCCATTTCCAAATATCATAAACGAGACAGAGTGCCTCTCAGACCTGTTGATCATATTCTAAGATGGAGACCTTGGCCTTTGGCGCCTAGACATCTCCGACTTCAAAACTGAGCTGTCCAAGAAGCTTTACAACAAATTAAAGATGAGGTAGTTACCAGCCTCAAAAAACACCAAAAATGGAAGAAAAAGAGAAACAAGTGGTGCAAACAGCATAATAAAAGTCATTATGACTATGCTGAATACAAATGTGACCAATGGCGTCGAGCTAATTGGACCCCTGAGGAGTATGCTAATTGGGTTCAAATTCACAAATCATCTGATATGTCTCAATGACAGGTGGTCAAAGGACTTTTCGTCAGAAATTCCTAAGCCCTATTCCAAGACCTCCTTCTGAGTGGACTTTGAGATTTAATAACCAATTACCCGAGAGATCCTCTGGTAAAATTGAAGCTACTAAGTGGTTAGAATGGAATCCAGCTAAGGAATTTCCACCGTTTCCAAAGTCTGCATGGTGCCAGACATTTCCAAACATAGTGGACCCCAACAGTACATCCACTACTTCAAATAGTGCATCCACTAGCACTACTAGTTAGTGCCTTTATCTTTTATCATTGCTTTGGTTCGTAAGCAATGACGTTTTAAGTTTTTGTTTGTTTGTAAGCTCCTCCTCTATATAAAGGAGCCTTAGTTTTCATTTCTCTTCAAGTTTTTAGAGTTTGCCTTCTCCTCTGAAAAACTCTCTCGGTTTGTATCCTCCTACTTGTAAGTTTATAACTCTTGTTAATATAATCTCTTGTATTATTCTCTACTTCTACTCCTTCTGTAGATAATAATTATATATTTTGTCTTGCCTCACTTCCGCATATATATATATATATAGCTCTTTATAAACGTTCAAATCACTTTAGTGTGATGTTCATAAAGATTATGATCATTGCTGATATTCATGGTTCTATCGATTAGCATAATGATGTCGTGACATTATTGAAGACTATTGATTAACAATATGAGACTTCAAATAAAACACTTGTTAGTACCCTTATTATGAAATTTTATCCTTAAAGCTCACTTCAGTGATTAGTGTGTGAAAGCACATCATGCAAATGAGAGATATTGCGACTCAACTTAAAACACTTGAGATTAATATGTCTGCTTTTTTCTTGGTGCATTATATTTTGAATACTTTTCCACAACCATACAGACCTTTTAAAATCTCTTGTAACATAGATAAAAATAAATTGTCAATTAATGAATTACTGACTATGGTGTTCAAAAGAAATAGATATTGACAAAAGAGATTAGTGATAGTGCATTCATGCTGTCTCATTGAAAGAAGAAGAATCAAGCCAAAAAGAAAGAGAAAGGGAAAGGTAAAATACCAATACAAGGTGGTGAAATCAATAAAGATCTCAAGTGTTTCTTTTTTGACAAAAAGAGACACATGAATAAAGATTGCACCAAATTTAAGAAATGACTTCAAAAAAAGGTATATCAATGTCATTTGTTTGTAATGAATCTAATATGGTTAATATATTTATAAAACATTGTGGATTGATTCTTGTTTTACAATCCATATTTCGAATATCTTGCAAAAGATGTGAAACCTTCAGAAACCAATGGAAAGTGTACTCTACATCTATTCACGAAGCAAAATGCATTCACATGTGAAAGCTGTTGAAACATGTAGTTTAGTTCTCAGCAGTGGTTTCATTTTAGTTTTAGAAAATACTTTGTATGTTCTTAGTTTTTCTAGGAACATAATTTTAGTTTCAAGACTTGTAGTGTAACGCCCCCGAACCCGCCCCGGCTCGGTGCGCTACTTAGCATAACAATCTCGCATTTAAAACGACGTTTAAAATAATTTTTGATAAAATTGTAACTCGATTTTTGAGTTTTTCGAACCCTAAAAAATGGTTAGAAAACGTGCCTAAAATACATTGGAAAATGTCAGGTTAAAACAATTTGAAAAACTAAAATTTTTTAAAAAAATTAAAAAAAAACCGGGCTGGTCCGGTTTGGGCTGGGCGCGCTCGCCTGCTGCGCGCATCGCGTGTGCAGAAGCGACCCGCACGTGCGAGGTGCCTATCGATCGGCGCTCGGCGACCTCTCGGGTCGCCAGGCGCACCAACAGTAGCGTCTGCCGATCGATCGGCGCTGGGCGTTGCGCGCGCCCAACAGCGCCCTGCGCGCATCCCTCGTGCTATCGCGCACACGCCATCGGCCACCAGCGCTCCTTTCCCCTTTTCCTCAATTTTTTATCAAGCCAAACACATCTAATTCACCTAAAATTTATCTCACACATTCCCGACATCCCCGACTCCGTGCCCGTAAAAATCTTGGAAAACCAACTTAAAACAGTTAGCGAAAACTTAGAGACAATTGAACCCGACGTTGTTTTTTATACCAAAAAAATGAGCAGCGTAACGACTAAAATTTTATAACCCAAAACCTGAAATCAAATAATTTACCAAATCACCATCATTTACATCTATACAATCCCAACAAAACGACCACTATTTCAAACTTCCAAAATAGTTAGAAAACACACCCAAAATACTAATTCACCCACAATTCTCGGAAGTACATGGTCGAGATGCCCCGATAACTGCCTGCACCGGCATGCTCCATGCGCCCCAACTGCTGCCTAATCCCGAGCTCCCTCATCTAGCTCACCTGAATAAAAGTCGTCACCTACACCATATAACACAAAAAGTAAGCCTAATGCTTAGTAAGTAGGGAGGAATGCAGATTAAAACAATGCACGATCCACTCAACCCCTAGATGCAGTTTCTACACACTCTGTTGTTTTCATTTCATTTTCGTTGCATTTATCTTCCACTTTCATGTAAATCAAGTAGGCACGCATCCTAACACAATCCGGGACGTCCACACCTTGACCCACGGAGCAAGATCGGAGGCACAACTCCTAACACAATCCGGGACGGCCATACCAGATCTGCTCCACATCGATCATGGAACCCTCAATGTGCTTTCTAGCATGAGCATATTGAGGCGTTCACACTCATGACGTATTACGTAAGTTAGGATAACATATCTCATAGAATTCCTCTCAGGGTGCTACACACTAGCCACTTGCCCGATTAGGTTATTCTACTCGAAACCATGTCTCATAGAATCCCTCTTGAGGTGCTACAATGTAACACGCGAGATAACGGCCAGGTGATTTTTTCTAATTGTTTTAACGGTGATAAATATTTAATCTTCGCAGTTTAGGATTTTATGCCAAGCTTAATTAATTACATGTGGATCTAAACTAGGTTGAGTGGCAAAGTTGTAATATTGGAGGATTGAGGCCAGTATTTAAAGAAAAGGAATGATTCAAACCTCATTTAAACCACGATAGCCGACACCTTCCTTTCCGGCGATTTCTTCTCACGCAAGTTCTTACTCTCTGCTATCAGCAAACTCTCCTCGACAGCCGGTTTACTCCGCCACCACTTGACTACTCTGCGCTTGAGGTATGCATTAGAAAATGTGGCTATCTGTTAGTTTATTAGCTCTGTTTTCAGCTCGGTATTGAAGTTTTGGATTCTTCAATGGCCGAGTATTGATAAGGACATTTTGAAACCCGAGATTGGTAATGTCATTCCGAATCGATTCTGGACATTTAAAACAACCAACCCTGAGTTATCATTTATCGAATCCGTCTGTTTTGATTTTGGGATTTCGGGTTACATTGAGTATTAAACTAAGAACTCGGGAATGACTCTTAGCTATTAGATCTTAGGATAACTTGAGATTAGAACTATTAGGATTTTGTTTTAACTACTGCAATGTAAATGTTCTAGGTGAAGAAGTTTGAAGAGGAAGGAACTCAAAGTGCTAAGGAGACCAGGTAAGTGAATGTATTAAGGTTTCGGGCTAATAGAGCCCTACATCGTGGGGGTACTAGGTTGAGATGTCTAATGTTTACCTTATGATAATGAGCTTGTCTGCACTTGAAGGATTTATGTATGTTGCGAGTTATACTGTTTGATGACCTGTTAGTGAATGTGAAGTTGTCTGCTCTGGTATGATCCTTGTCATAGTCTGATGAGTTAAAAGTTCTCATGTTCATGCATCATGAATGTTTCTCAAGCATAAGAAAATGTTTTAGCGCATGTTTTCTATGAACAAGATATGTATGTATATATGTATATATATAAGATTTATGCAACGTGGATTAAGTGAAGGTTGGGGGCGGTTCGACGTATGCCACAGTCCAAAGAAGGACATATGAATACGACCCGCAGTAGGGAACAAGATCAAACTCACTGTCGAACCCCCTTTACCGGCACAAATCCTCTCTTGATCCACACAACCTAAACAAAGAATATGATCAAAGACTATGAATGATGAATACGATCAAAGACTATGAATGATGAATATGATCAAAGACTGTGAATGATGAATATGAACAATGATTATGAATGATGATTATGATCAATGACTATGAATGATGAATATGATCCATGACTATGAATGATGATTACGAGCAAAGACATGAACAAGAAAAGACTTATGAGCATGTGATTTTTCCCAAATTATGCATTCATGCATCCATGTTAGTGTTGCATTCCTTACTAAGCATTAGGCTTATAGTTTAAACCTTATGATGTAGGTGACGAGTTTTCAGGTGAGGAACTCAAGGTTAATGAGGATGTCTAAGCTTGGTTGCTGGAGGATGCTTAGTGTGACAGTGCAAGGCTGGATAGGCGACTAAGTTCCCTGGTTATGCTCATAGTAAGTCAGAATAGTTTATGATGAACAAATGACTAAGTAGAACAGAATTTCTTATAACAATGAGATTTGGATTTGAATGGTTTGACTTTAGAGTTTGTTAACGATTTTAAGGATTATTGAATGGTCTGTTTTGCTAAGCCTTCCGTTATGCGTATCTTGAATGGGATATGATTTTTACTCATAAGGGTTTATAATTTCCAGGTTAAGATTTGGGTGAGTTGTAGTATTTTCTGTTGGATGAGGTTGTTTGATGATTATAGTGTTTTACTGCCGTAAGATAGAAGCTGGATGAGGCATTCATCCGGCTGACATCATCGGCAGATGTCAAATGATAGGAATCGAACGATTGAGTCTTCCAGATGACGTCACCAGAAGATGTAGTATGTTTCTTCATCGGCAGATGTAGAGTGTTTAGCCTTCGGATGATGTAAGTATAAATTTTGTCGTCTAGCGATCGGAAGATGTAGAGTGTTTAGCATTCGGATGATGTAAGTATAAATTTTTGTCGTCTAGCGATCGGCAGATGTAGAGTGTTTAGCCTTCGGATGATGTAAGTATAAATTTTGTCGTCTAGCGATCGGCAGATGTAGAGTGTTTAGCCATCGGATGATGAAAGTGCCATTTTGTCGTCTAGCGATCGGCAGAAGTAGAGTGTTTAGTGATCGGATGATATAGAGCTTGTAAGCTATCGGAAGATGTCTTAGAGGAACGCGTGAATTTCACATGTCTATCGGTAGATGTTTTAATGATCACGAGAGCTGCACGTGTCTACCGGTAGATGTCCACTACCGAATGATGTTTTAGACGTTCACGAGAGACGCACATGCTCATCGATAGATGTTTTCTACTGAACGTCGATGAGAGAGTCACATGATATGCACGTGATAGGTTGGATAATATGCGCTTCATCCGCCGATGCATGTAGACCCATGCAATTCGGGTAGAATAACGTAGGGCGACCCGAGGGCAATCCTCCACCGCCTGATTTCGTCATAGAATCAATGACTGTGTATGGTCGCTCATGTCTGTGAATGATTAAGTAAATAATGTCATGAAGAAGTCACGTACGAGGGACTGATTTTCCATCTGTTAAGTTGAAGTCCTTAAGCCTGTTAAGTATACTGTTATAAAAAAAAAAACAGAGAAGGAGAATAGAGTTCAAATATGAATTAAAGTTTTAAGACAAGTCACGAATTTCGTGGCGATCCTCCCCGGGTCGTTACAATTATGGTATCAGAGCAAAACCGGGTTCTAAAACCAATTCTGTAGACTGCCTTCCAGCACTGACTGTCACATGAGCACACTCCAACAACTGTAATTATTTATGATTTCAGTATATGTCATTAAGTTAAGATATATCTGTAATGATTTGTCTATGAATCCCAAAATGGTTAGAGGTCAGCAGAGAGAGACCAATGAGGATGGCAATGCTATTGCTCAGTTGACAGAGTTGGTCATGCGCCAATCTCACCAGATCGAACGACTGATGTCTGCTAGAGAGGAACAAGGCAACTCCAGTACTGATGCAACTCATGATCATGGGGGTGAGCGTTTTCACCGGCTTCAACCCCCGGTGTTAAATGGACATGTTTCAAATCCTATATATGCTGAGGAGTGGATTCGAAAGATAGAAGACATGTTTAAGTATGCAAAGGTTGATGAAGGGGATAAGGTCACCTATGCTGTCTTTCATTTGGAGTTAAGTGCAAGGCATTGGTGGGACTCGATCCAGAACACCGCTAATGCCGAAACTATGACCTGGGAGATGTTCAAGACTGCTTTCTTTGACAAGTACTTCCATAGGACTGTTCGGGCCAACAAGAAGAAGGAGTTCATGAATCTGCGACAAACTGGCTCTGTGACGGATTGCATATGCAAATTTGATGCCTTATCACGGTTTGCTCCCCGTATGATTGAGGATGATGAGGACAAGATTTACCAATTTGTTCAAGGATTGAAGCCAAGTCTGTACATGAAAGTGAAGACTGCTGGGATACACAATGTACCTTATGGTGAAGTGACGGCTAAGGCCTTGGAGCTGGAAGAGGCGGAAATAACAGCATATGCACAGCGTGAGCAGCCAAGGAAACTCACGAAGGACACTCAGCCGCCACCACGTCAGAACAAAGGTTGGCAGCCGTAACAGAATAGGGGACCACAGCAACAACAACAAGGAATAAAGAGACCTCTCAACCAGAATGATGACCAAGGAAAAGGGAAGAGGCCTCTGGCACCCTTATGCCCCACCTATCAGAAGAACCACCCCGGCAAATGCAAGTTGCGTTCTGGCCGTTGTTTCAGATGTGACAAGGTTTGACATATAGTCAGAGACTACCCCATGCCACCAGATCAGAACCGTGCAAGGGTTGCACCTAGAGTCTATGCAATGATGGAGGATGAGGAAGCCGTGCAGCATACAGTCATAACAGGTACCATTATGATCTGTGGTTTTGCTGCTTACACACTTATAGATACGGGAGCCACACACTCGTTCATATCAACTCTGTTTGTATGCCAACATAACTTAGAACTTTTACCAGCCGAAAGGCCATATGATGTTATGTTACCATCAGGGAAGTCCCTACATTCTGAACAGATTGTTAAAGGTGATGTTGTGTCCTTAGGAAGTAAGAAACTATATGTAGAACTGATTGTAATTGACATGAAAGGGTATGAGGTGATATTAGGAATGGATTGGTTTTTTAGGCATTATGCCACAATAAGTTGTAGATCTGGGATGGTTGATTTTCGACCCCCAAATGGTGATCATTATTCCTTCCAAGCTATTCCTAAGATAAGCAAAATATCGATTATATCCTCACTGGAAATTTACCGGTTACTGAAAAATGGTTGTGAGAGTTACTTAGCTAGCATAATGGATGTTCGGATGAAGAATAAGATAGAGTTACAAGATATCCCCATAGTCAGAGAGTTCCCTGAGGCGTTCTTAGATGATTTGCCAAGATTACCACCGGATAGAGAAATAGAGTTTGTAATAGATACGTACCCTGAGGCCTTACCGGTATCTAAGAACCCTTACCGTATGGCACCTGTTGAGTTAAATGAGTTAAAAGTCCAACTACAGGAATTAGTAGACAAAGGTTTATACGCCCTAGCAGTTCCCCTTGGGGTGCACCTGTCTTATTTGTCAAGAAGAAAGATGGTTCCCTTAGAATGTGCATAGACTACAGAGAACTAAATAAGTTGACAATCAAGAATAAGTACCCCTTACTCCGAATTGATGATTTGTTTGACCAACTGCAAGGAGCAAAGGTGTTTTCAAAAATAGATTTACGTTCGGGTTATTACCAACTGAAGGTTAAGGAAGGAGATATACCAAAGACAGCCTTCAGAACCCGTTATGGACACTACGAATTCTTGGTCATGTCATTTGGACTGACCAATGCACCTGCAGCTTTTATGGACTTAATGAATCGAGTGTTTCGTGAGTATTTGGACAAATTCGTAATTGTGTTCATAGATGATATCCTGATATACTCACGGACCGAAGCCGACCATGCAGAACATTTAAGAATAGTTTTGACAACATTGAAGGAGCACCAGCTTTATGCCAAATTGTCCAAGTGTAAATTTTGGTTGGACAAGGTTAATTTTCTTGGTCATGTAGTTTCTGCTAATAGCATATCAGTGGACCCGACCAAAATTCAGGCAGTAAAGGATTGGCCACAACCAAAGAATGCCAGTGAAGTCCGCAGTTTCCTTAGATTGGCAGGCTATTACAGAAAGTTCATCAAAGGATTTTCTATGATAGCTAAGCCCCTGACGAATTTGACAAAGAAGGACAATAAGTATTCTTGGACCGAAGCTTATGAGGATAGCTTCCAGACATTGAAGGTGAAGTTAACAACAGCCCCTGTATTGACGATTTTCACTATTATTGTTGTTTATTTTTCTAGCATGAACTAAACGTTTGTTCTAGGGTTTCGACGTAACTTTTCTATGATTGTTTATTTTTCTTAATTCAATTAGTTAATTTTCTGTTTCTGTTTTGTGTTGAGTAATCTATTCTGAACGTAATGCTTAGGTTTGATTGATCACCAAAACTAAAAACTTTAGGGTTGATTCGGGATGCGAGAGCGGAGAATTTAACCGTGCACTGAATAGTTTGCCATGAAAAGGATGTTAGGCTAGAGATAGCTAATGCGTTCATGTGGTAGTATAATTTCTCATTCTTAATGTATTCAATTAATTCTCAGGATTAGAGACCGAGAGGTGATAATTCGTTAGTTGAATAAGTTTGTCTTTGCTCGAGAGAGATTGATAAATATTTTCGTGAAATTGCCATCAACACATAGAAATAAGATTTAACTATTTGAATTAGGTCTAATAAATAGGATTAGTTAAGTGAAATCGGAACCCTAGATTTTCTCATCATATAATCTTACTTCTTTATTTTTAAATCTTTTATTTAAATTGCTGCTTAATTTTATTTGAATTATTATTGGAAAGTTTAGCGTATTTTGTGATGCATCAAAAGTTGGTTTAGGCTGTGTTTTGATGCAAGAAGGCAAGGTTGTAGCGTATGCCTCTAGATAATTAAAGAGTTACGAACAGAACTACCTCACCCATGATTTAGAATTAGCCGCTGTCGTCTTTGCTTTGAAGATATGGAGGCACTACTTATATGGACAGCAGTGTGAGGTGTTTTTTGACCATAAAAGTCTGAAGTACCTCTTTACAAAAAAAGGAATTGAACATGAGGCAGAGACATTGGTTGGAATTTGTTAAGGATTATGACTTTGAGATCAAGTATCACCCGGGCAAGGCTAACTCTGTAGCTGACGCATTGAGCAGGATGTCAACAACTATGCAACCCGTTGTGTCAAAAATGTCTATACCTTTGAGGACAGAAGTTAAGAGGTTTGAATTGGAGATAGTTCTAGAGTTATCAACCTTACTTGCCGATTTGACCATTCAACCAACGGTTCTAGAAAAGATCAAAGAAGCACAACATAAGGACTCTGAGGAGAATAGCAGTGTGGTGAACAAGGTGAAGGACACCACCTCCGAGCTTAGTCTTTCCAAGGATGGGATTCTGAAATTTAGGAATAGATGGTATGTCCCTAATGATGAAGGATTACGTAAGCTAATCTTGGCTGAGGCGCATTCGTCTCCCTTTTCTGTGCATCCTGGAAGCAACAAGATGTATCGAGACCTGAAGTCACTCTACTGGTGGCCAAACTTAAAGAGAGATGTTGCTAAGTATGTAGAGACGTGTTTGATTTGCCAACAAGTTAAAGCTGAGCACCAACGTCCAGGAGGTACCCTTCAGCCTCTACCTATTCCCGAGTAGAAGTGGGAGCACATAGCTATGGATTTTGTTGTAGGATTACCTAAGACAACTAAGGGACATGATAGTATTTGGGTTGTGATTGATAGATTGACGAAATCAGCCCATTTCTTACCAGTAAGGACAACCTACTCGATGGACCGGCTGGCTGATCTTTATGTACAAGAAGTTATTAGGTTGCATGGAATCCCTGTATCTATTGTATCCGATCGTGACCCCAGGTTTAACTCCCGATTTTGAAAAAGTTTACAAGACGCATTAGGTACAAAGTTAACCTTCAGTACTGCCTTCCACCCACAGACAGATGGTCAATATGAAAAGGACTATTCAGATACTTGAAGACATGCTGAGGGCGTGTGTACTAGATTTCCAGTCATCCTGGAGTCGATACTTACCTCTGGTTGAGTTCTCCTACAACAACAGCTACCAGTCCATCATTGGCATGGCACCTTTTGAGGCACTGTATGGCAGGAAGTGTAGGTCACCTCTGTATTGGGATGAGGTCGGTGAAGCAAAACTCCTAGGTCCCGAGATGTTGCAGCAGATGTCAGACAAGATTGCCAATATTAAAAGGAGAATGATTACTGCACAAAGCCGACAGAAAAGTTATGCAGACCAAAGGAGGAGAGATCTTGAATTTGCTGTTGGAGATGAGGTTTTCCTGAAGGTTTCACCATTTAAAGGAGTACTAAGATTTGGCAGAAAGAGAAAGCTTAATCCACGATTTATTGGACCATTCCCTGTTTTGGCTAGACTCGGTAGTACAGCTTACAGACTGCAGTTGCCTCCATCATTGGATAAAGTTCATAATGTCTTTCACGTGTCAATGTTAAGGAAATGCATACGAGATCTGACGCAAGTTGTTAAGCCAATGGATATTGAGATTGAACCATCATTAATGTATGAAGAGAGACCAGTGCAGATATTGGAATCCGCAGTTAAGACTCTGAAGAATAAGGAGATTCCGTTGGTCAAAGTTTTATGGAAGAATCATGGCATTGAAGAAGCCACGTGGGAGCGACGACAGGACATGTTAGACAGGTATCCAGAGTTGTTTGTTTGATCAATTTTCGGGGACGAAAATTTTGTTTAAGGAGGGGTGAATGTAACACCCGAGATAACGGCCAGGTGATTTTTCCTAATTGTTTTAACGATCATAAATATTTAATCTTCGCAGTTTAGGATATTATGCCAAGCTTAATTAATTACATGTGGATCTAAA
This sequence comes from Begonia masoniana, assembly GCA_022432975.1. Lineage (NCBI taxonomy): Eukaryota > Viridiplantae > Streptophyta > Magnoliopsida > Cucurbitales > Begoniaceae > Begonia > Begonia masoniana. Next base: position 56,453,438 of record CM039502.1, read on the forward strand.
GTAGGTTGAGTGGCAAAGTTGTAATATTGGAGGATTGAGGCCAGTATTTAAAGAAAAAGGAAAGGATTCAAACCTCATTTAAACCACGGTAGCCGACACCTTCCTTTCCGGCGATTTCTTCTCACGCAAGTTCTTACTCTCTGCTATCAGCAAACTCTCCTCGACAGCCGGTTTACTCCGCCACCACTTGACTACTCTGCGCTTGAGGTATGCATTAGAAAATGTGGCTATCTGTTAGTTTATTAGCTCTGTTTTCAGCTCGGTATTGAAGTTTTGGATTCTTCAATGGCCGAGTATTGATAAGGACATTTTGAAACCCGAGATTGGTAATGTCATTCCGAATCGATTCTGGACATTTAAAACAACCAACCCTGAGTTATCATTTATCGAATCCGTCTGTTTTGATTTTGAGATTTCGGGTTACATTGAGTATTAAACTAAGAACTCGGGAATGACTCTTAGCTATTAGATCTTAGGATAACTTGATATTAGAACTATTAGGATTTTGTTTTAACTACTGCAATGTAAATGTTCTAGGTGAAGAAGTTTGAAGAGGAAGGAACTCAAAGTGCTAAGGAGACCAGGTAAGTGAATGTATTAAGGTTTCGAGCTAATAGAGCCCTACATCGTGGGGGTACTAGGTTGAGATGTCTAATGTTTACCTTATGATAATGAGCTTGTCTGCACTTGAAGGATTTATGTATGTTGCGAGTTATACTGTTTGATGACCTGTTAGTGAATGTGAAGTTGTCTGCTCTGGTATGATCCTTGTCATAGTCTGATGAGTTAAAAGTTCTCATGTTCATGCATCATGAATGTTTCTCAAGCATAAGAAAATGTTTTAACGCATGTTTTCTATGAACAAGATATGTATGTATATATGTATATATATAAGATTTATGCAACGTGGATTAAGTGAGGGTTGGGGGCGGTTCGGCGTATGCCACAGTCCAAAGAAGGACATATGAATACGACCCGCAGTAGGGAACAAGATCAAACTCACTGTCGAACCCCCTTTACCGGCACAAATCCTCTCTTGATCCACACAACCTAAACAAAGAATATGATCAAAGACTATGAATGATGAATACGATCAAAGACTATGAATGATGAATATGATCAAAGACTGTGAATGATGAATATGAACAATGATTATGAATGATGATTATGATCAATGACTATGAATGATGAATATGATCAATGACTTTGAATGATGATTACGAGCAAAGACATGAACAAGAAAAGACTTATGAGCATGTGATTTTTCTCAAATTATGCATTCATGCATCCATGTTAGTGTTGCATTCCTTACTAAGCATTAGGCTTATAGTTTAAACCTTATGATGTAGGTGACGAGTTTTCAGGTGAGGAACTCAAGGTTAATGAGGATGTCTAAGCTTGGTTGCTGGAGGATGCTCAGTGTGACAGTGCAAGGCTGGATAGGCGACTAAGTTCCCTGGTTATGCTCATAGTAAGTCAGAATAGTTTATGATGAACAAATGACTAAGTAGAACAGAATTTCTTATAACAATGAGATTTGGATTTGAATGGTTTGACTTCAGAGTCTGTTAACGATTTTAAGGATTATTGAATGGTCTGTTTTGTTAAGCCTTCCGCTATGCGTATCTTGAATGAGATATGGTTTTTACTCATAAGGGTTTATAATTTCCAGGTTAAGATTTGGGTGAGTTGTAGTATTTTCTGTTGGATGAGGTTGTTTGATGATTATAGTGTTTTACTGCCGTAAGATAGAAGCTGGATGAGGCATTCATCCGGCTGACGTCATCGGCAGATGTCAAATGATAGGAATCGAACGATTGAGTCTTCCGGATGACGTCATCGGAAGATGTAGTATGTTTCTTCATCGGCAGATGTAGAGTGTTTAGCCTTCGGATGATGTAAGTATAAATTTTGTCGTCTAGCGATCGGCAGATGTAGAGTGTTTAGCCTTCGGATGATGTAAGTATAAATTTTTGTCGTCTAGCGATCGGCAGATGTAGAGTGTTTAGCCTTCGGATGATGTAAGTATAAATTTTGTCGTCTAGCGATCGGCAGATGTAGAGTGTTTAGCCATCGGATGATGAAAGTGACATTTTGTCGTCTAGCGATCGGCAGAAGTAGAGTGTTTAGTGATCGGATGATATAGAGCTTGTAAGCTATCGGAAGATGTCTTAGAGGAACGCGTGAATTTCACATGTCTATCGGTAGATGTTTTAATGATCACGAGAGCTGCACGTGTCTACCGGTAGATGTCCACTACCGAATGATGTTTTAGACGTTCACGAGAGACGCACATGCTCATCGGTAGATGTTTTCTACTGAACGTCGATGAGAGAGTCACATGATATGCACGTGATAGGTCGGATAATATGCGCTTCATCCGCCGATGCATGTAGACCCATGCAATTCGGGTAGAATAACGTAGGGCGACCCGAGGGCAATCCTCCACCGCCCGATTTCGTCATAGAATCAATGACTGTGTATGGTCGCTCATGTCTGTGAATGATTAAGTAAATAATGTCATGAAGAAGTCACGTACGAGGGACTGATTTTCCATCTGTTAAGTTGAAGTCCTTAAGCCTGTTAAGTATACTGTTATAAAAAAAAAAACAGAGAAGGAGAAAAGAGTTCAAATATGAATTAAAGTTTTAAGACAAGTCACGAATTTCGTGGCGATCCTCCCCGGGTCGTGACATACAAACTAGCCACTCGCCCGATAAGGCTATTCTACTCGAATCCAAGTTTCATATCAGTTTTTTTATCTTCTTACATTTCGCATCCATAATTCAGAACATGCTGAAACTCGTATTTCGTAGTTTAAAAACATGATGCATGACATTAAGATGCTCAAATCAAAACAACAACCAAACAAACAAACATCCCTACCGTTCCATGGTGTAGGCCCGAAGGCAACAAAACACACATCCACTACTTACCTGACTGCTCGGAATATGTTTGTTCAATTCGTCCAATCAAATTATTCGCTCGTCAACCAAAGAAATAGGAAAATTCACTTAGTCATAACTCTAGGAAATTCTAAGAATTATTTAAGCCAAAACTACCAACAACTCAACCAAATTCACAACATAGCTCTAAAACCCGATTTTCCACCCATTTTTAGTGTCCAACTTCAAACGACCATAACTTATTCATTTTTCAACAGATTTCGATGTGCCACCCCATTCCATAAACCTCTACACGTCTACTATCCATTGAAACAAACAAATTAAGCAATCAAACATAATAGCCACTTCGAAATGCACAAACCAGAACCGGTGCACATAACACAAAATTGTGGTTTTTGCACAACTCTCATCAAATCTCCAATTTAACTCTAAAAACAACCTAAACTAAACTATTTAAGAGTTAAATCATCAAAATAGGATGAAAATACAGCAAAGGAACCAAAATTTTGGACCTCATGGTTATGTTTTTCCAAACCCTCATTAAACATCACTAAAACACCATAAAAACACTTAAAATCATCACCTTTATGCAATAAACCAAAAACCCAATAAATTTTACCTTAAAATCTTGAGAAATGTTGAAGAAAAATGAGGAGGAGGGATCGGCTATGGAGGAGAAAAGAATCATGGAAGGTGAAGGGAGAGGAAACCAAAATTGCCTTTTTAACCTAAACAACTTTTTACTTTTAATTGTTTTTCCACCGAGTTTTAAATTTTATAAATTCACCTCCTCCAATTTCTCCTCTTCATTCCACGTGAATTCCTCTATTAAAACTTCTACTTTTAATTTTTTTTATTTCACTTTTCTATCACTTAATTTTTCCTTAGTTTAAATTCCCACTTAACACCAATTCCTAACCACTTCACTTTGTACTAGGATTGTAATGCCCCCGAATCCGCTTCGCCTCGGTGCGCTACTTTGCTAAGCTAACCCGCGTTTAAAAAAATTTTGATAAATTAACAACTCGTTTTCGGGTTTATCGAACCCTCAAAATTTGCTGGGAAACGTGCCCAAAATACGTTTAAAACACGTCAAAAAATGTCGGGTTAAAAAATTTTGGAAATAGGAAAAATTAAAAAAAAACGACTCAAAATAGTCATTGAAATCATATAGCAAAACAATCCGACGTTATTGACTTTTTAACAAAAACCGACAATATAACGCCTAAAAGTTTCTAATCCAAAACCTGAAAAACAAACAACATTTAAAACCACAATTCAAACTGTAACGCCCCGAGTTATCAGAACCCGGTTTGTTACTCATAAGTCCGTACGTAACTAAGAAACCTTGGACTAGATTTAAAACTCTCTCAAAAAACCAAATTTAACATTCTTTTTTTTTGAAAAAGAAACTTCAAAACATTTAAATGCTTGCAGCAGAAATCATTTGAACAACAATGAAGTTAAACAAACTACGAAATGTTGTTTGAATTGTTAAGAAACAATCGGCAAATAGAAAATTAAGTTTAAACAGCGACATACTAGAGAAGTCGCAGAGGTCAAACACATCTGCCGATTGATAAAGTCAACGGAAGAAGCAGAAACAGAAGATAGAAGGCTTCTGCCAATGACGTCAGCCAAAAGACATCTCTCGATAGTCTGTATCTACTGGTGACGTCAGCCAGACAATCAATTATCCAACATCATCCGATCGCAAACGACAAAATACACTCTACATCCTCCGATGACTATACGACAAAAAATCCTCCTACATCTACCGATGACGTCAGCACGCATCTGCCGATGAGTTTACCGAGACATCATCCGATAGACTTTGACCTACACCTTCCGATTGAGTAAACTGCATACGCCAATCACTAAACGTCAAACGTAGTACCCACTCATACCGGTAGGGCAAATCCTACATCTTCCGATAGAACAAACCTCATGTACCGGTGACTTTACTGAGACATCATCCGATGACTATTCTTAAGGCATCTTCCGATAGAATTAACCTACATCATCCGATGACTTTTCTTAAGGCATCTTCCGATAGAATTAACCTACATCATCAGATGACTTTTCTTAAGGCATCTTCCGATAGAATTAAGAGCGACATTTCAACTACTTCTCGCTATACATACACGACACCAATTCAGAAAGGAATTTACTTATTTCATCAAGACCATTCAGAAACAACTCACATTGTATTGTTCAAACCCAGTAAAACCAATATTTAAAACTCACAGATCTCTAGTATCAGTAAAACTCAAAACATAGTCGAAATATTAAAATCTCTACTGTCATGAAAACTCATCATACTCAAATTAAAACATTATCAACTAAACCCGCACCATAGCAGACAACAGTTAACCCGCCTCATCAGTTTGCCAGCCCGAGGCATGAATGTACTCCTCCAACCATTTCTAATCATCTGAGCATTCAGGAAATTCATCTGCAGTATCCTCAACACCTACATCACAAAACTTATCTATTAGCCTAATGCTAAGTAAGTAAAGCAGTAATGAAATGAAATGCTGAAACATAAATTCCTAAACATGCAGTTCTACTTTTCATCTCAGTTGCATTCATATACGTTCATAAGCTGATCTGATCCTTCGGTTCCCTTGGGAAGTGGATCAATTTTCCCAATGTCATACATCCTCTACTCGATTAAGGGGCGGATGAATTCCCTTAATAGCTGATCTGATCCCTCTGTTCCCTTGGGAGTGGGATCAATTCTCCCAATGTCATACATCCTCTACTCGATTAAGGGGCGGATTAGTTCCCTTAATAGTTTGTCTGTTACATTCAGTTCATACCTTACCATTCTTACATGGAAATTCATTTTCGTAATCTTTCAAAAACATGATGCATGACATACAAAATCATTCACAAAATGCACAACCCTACTGTTTTGTGATGTAGGCCCGAAGGCACATGCATACTTTACTTACCTGGTCTTCTGGACGGTTTGATTAAATCTCCTCCGAGAATTAGCTCGAACCTAAATCCATAAACCGATCATTAGTTAAACCTTCACTAAACTTCATCCTACTCAACCAGAGACCTAAGGAAACTAATTGAGAACTCTGGCCATAATGCATTCCCGATTGTAACACCCGAGTTTTCGGGTTTCCGCTTCAAAGCTATTTTCGTAAATAAGTGAATTAGGTCCGTTTTGCGAGCGGATAGTTTTATTAGGACCCTAGAAATTTCTGGGAATTTGTAGAAGAATAAGTGAAATTTTGGAAACCCAAATCGAGAAGAGTAATGCTAGGGTTCCCGTTTTACCCTTTTAGTATGATAATTCGTAAAAATAGCAAAATAAGTCCGTTTTGTGAACGGTGAGTTTTGTTAGAACTCTAAGATTAAATTGAAATATTTGGAGAAATAAGGAAATAGCAGAGAAACCGAATCGATAGACTAATTAAAGAGTTAAACATAAAATGGATGGAGGGGCATTTAAGTAATTTGGTAAGTAAATAAAAATTATAATTTCATTTATAATTTTTATAAAACAATGAATGGCTTCACGAGGAAGCCATTCCCTGCCCGAGCTCCCGACGCCGCGAGAGAAGTGGAGGCGCGCGACTCCTACGACGAACGCCGACGTCCGACCTCGACGTTCTCCGGCCAGACAACGGCGAGGTGCAGTTCCCGGCCCGTCCCCGCGCACTGAACCGAACGATAAGCTCGGTTTTCCTCCTTTTTTTGGCTCGGTTGGGGCTGGCAGTGGCGAGCTCGATTGAGCTCCGATTGCCGGCCGTTTTAGGTCACCTCCGGCGTGGGTTTGCCAACCCTTGCGCCGGCTATTCTTGATTGGCCGTGGATTGCTCAAATTGAGCAAAATTCAGTGAATGCCCGATTAGGGCAATTCGGGTTTGTGGTTTAAAACTTCGATTTTAGGTTAGTTTATGTTAATTGGATGTTAAAAGGATAGATTGGTGAAGAAATTGATGGAATTTGATGAAAAATCAAAAAGGGGGATTTTCCGGGTAAAGGGCAGTTTCGGGTTTTTGATAAATAGACCTAGCTCCGGTCATTTGTTTTGAAATTCCTTTTGGCAGATTAAAATAGGTTATTAGAGGAGTACGTGGCCGCTGGAATCGTTCGATTCCGATAACCGACGCGAAAGTTACGCGCGTTTGAAGTTTCGGGTCGGTTTTACCAAACCCGAATTAGTGGCCCGTTTAGTTAAGTTTTAGTTGGATTAGGCTTGAAATATTAGTTCGAGAGTAATTTGGCGAATGTAAGTTTGATTTAATGAAGTTTGAATGTTTGTCATAGGTCGAGCCATAGGTGACGTGTGGTGCCAAACCCAGCGAGCTACAGAAGACAGGTAAGTTCTCGTGACCTTCTCTGGCCGATTGGCCTACACCGTACTTCGATGTAGCGTCGAGGATCTTAATGGATTGTTTGTTTTAATTGCTTTGGTTGGGTAGTTAGGTTGGTTTTAAATTGTTATAGGTTATTCTGTTTCGGTCTGGATGGTATACATGTTGCTTGTTTATTGCATAGTATAGTTATGTTATGTTCATATCTGTTCATGCATCACATGTTTTTAAAGATCATGAAAAACGAATTTCTGCACGATGTTTTAAAGTAAATGCAAAGAAAGAATGACCCTTCGGTATACAGTTTAAATGACCCATCGGTATATAGTTTAAATGACCCATCGGTATATAGTTTAAATGACCCATCGGTATATAGTTGAATGACCCATCGGTATATAGTTTAAATGACCCTTCGGTATATAGTTTAAATGACCCATCGGTATACAGTTTAAATGACCCTTCGGTATACAGTTTAAATGACCCTTCGGTATATAGTTTAAATGACCCATCGGTATACAGTTTAAATGACCCTTCGGTATATAGTTTAAATGGCCCTTCGGTATATAGTTTAAATGGCCAATCGGTATACAGTTTATAGCAAAGCAAAGCAATCGGTATACAGTTTAAAGCAAAGCAAAGTAAAGTAAAGCAAAGCAAAGTAAAGTAAAGTAAAGTAAAGTAAAGTAAAGTAAAGTAAAGTAAAGCAAAGCAAAGCAAAGCAAAGTAAAGTAAAGTAAAGTAAAGTAAAGTAAAGTAAAGCAAAGTAAAGAAAAGAATGCATGATTTATAGATTCATATGCACAGCACGCATTTGCATTTACTAGAGCTTACTGAGATTTTTATCTCATAGATGTCTGTATGGTGTAGGTGTTTACGAGGAAACAGGTGAGGACGAGCTTTCTCCTCCTGAGGCATGAGGCAGTTGACGAAAGATGGATTGCGGTGGTGTGTTGCGCAGTCGATGCTTAACTGACCCGTGGGGATGTAAGTAAAGGTATTGAGAGGTTTTGGGAATTGTCGGGTTGATGGTGAATTGAAATGGATAATTGTACTGTTAGACATTTTAGGATGTTTGGACTCTGTTTAGTTGATAGATTGATGTTTAGATGACTTTGTTCAGTTGAAAGATTGATGTTTAGATGGTTTGATTCGAGTTAGTGGATAAAATAGATTTATATACAGATGTTATGGCAAACTGTTTTATAAAGCGTTTTGTTAAATCAGTTATTTGAAATGTATTCTGGAACTGCTTGGTATTTTCTTTGATTTGTAAACATGAGGATATGTCACACTTTTAAACGGAACCATGCAGTTCGTTTTCATGAAAATGTACATGATTGTAGTTTCGTTTTGATTGGGTTTTGATTGGGTTTAAGTTTTTATGATGAATGTAGTGTTTGATGGTATTAAAGTGTGTAGTTGGTGCAGGAGAAAAGGAAAGAAAGAAAGAGAAAAATGTTTTAATTGTTTTACATAATTGTTTTAAATTGTTTGAAGTTTTATTTCCGCTCGAACGCTAAGTTTAAAGTTTAGAGTATAAAATGAAAAATTTATACGGGAAATTAGGAAGAGTATGAGGGTCGTTACAAATATGGTATCAGAGCCCCCGGGTTTTAAAATCGGTTCTGTAGACTGCTCGACTGCACAGCCACTACGCGGACATCCTTCATCAACTGTAAGTCTGTTTATACCTTTGTTTGATTTCAGTTTCTTAGAGATGTTTGCATTTAACTTTTATAGGAGCTATTTATAGATATGGTGTGTCGAGGGAATGATCGAGACAACCGAGACGTTACGATAGATCACCTTAAGGATTTCGTTGCCCAACAATCCCAACACATTAGCCTACAAGCACAGCACATAATTAGGCAATCTTGTCAGCTCGAAATATTGGGTTGTCGCTCCCAGTAATCACGGTACGAAGAGGAAGACTCTTAATCGAAAGAAAGAAGTTACACCAAGGGTAATTGCCCCGAACAAAGACGAGGATAATGCCCAACCCTCAGTTGCTTCAGGTGCAGTCTTATCCCTACAGTTAAAGGAATGAACTATATAAGAATAGATGGTAGCCTGACTTAATAAGATTAGCCCGACTTAACCATGAAAAGTTGTACACATAGATTGTGTTACCATTAGAGGAATACAGCTTATGACATATAAGATTTGTATAGATAGAAAATGAGCCATAGTCGATGAAATTTGAACCCTTAGAGTATTAAGCCTCGGAAGATGCTTTAGGTTGTCAAGGTATACTAAGTGCACTTAAGCAGGTAAGAAGATATAGCAAGAACTTGTATGCCTTAGATCCATGAAAAGATGGATGCATTTAGACAAAAACCATGTCCAAGAACTTAACTAGCTTTATTGTTGAGAGGATATGAGAACGACTATTACGATTGTAGTTTAGAGAGACGTGGTAGATCAATACAAGTCGTGGACATAGGATTTAATTGATCGGGTAGGAGTGGTCGTATCGACCGATATTGAGGCAAAGAATAAGGGGATTTACTTATGGTTGGAGAGTAAATAAATTCCAAAACATTATGGAATAGAGGTCATGTGCAAGGTAATACCCAAGATGCCAAATTTTGCTGTTCTCAAGAGATAAGTATCGCCTAAGAAGACTGTTCAGCAAAAGGGCGATTACTAATTCGCAAAGAGAATCATAACTTTGGGGATCTAGGAATTTAAGTTAAATAAAGGGGAGTTTGGATTACAAGCTGGATGATGTTAGGAATCCTTGAACGTTAGTCAACCCAAATGACATTGGAAGTTGATGTTATTTCGAAGGATGAAGGATCTACCCATGGAAAAATTTGAGTTAGAAGTTTGGAGAGAATTAGGACAACAATACATTAATCATGAAGATCGAAGAGTGTACGTCGACTGGGGTGCTAGAAGAACACATTACTACCACTGTTATGTATCTCTTGATGGCCTTATCAGGTTCAAGGGCCCCTATCTAAACAAAACAAGAACTCATTTACCTAGGGTTTTGGGAGATGAGAATGTTTGATGGTCAAGTTTGCTGAGGATGTGATAAAAAAAAACAAAAATGTTGCGGAAATAAAACAACAAAGTAGCTCTGAAGCGCCGCCTTTGCTGATTCAATTCCGACTTTTCTACAATGGTTATGCTGTCGAGGGAACTCTTCTTGTCAATAGACAGTTGTAATTTTTTCATCTCTCTTCTAGGACGATTCAGATACGTGATTCAATGATTAAAGTTGAGTCAGATTTGAAATTTGAACATCTTCAAACCGAGAATTCTTTGGAGATAGTTGGGACTAGCAATCCACCAAAGAAAACAAATCTTTCAAGAAACTTAATTTCTCTTCTTAGCTACGGAGGAGTTCCAAAAGAATATTTCATGCATATCCTCGTGAAAGCTCTAAACGAGGTTGACATTGCTTTCTCAAGCAAACGTGCAGCGTTAAAAGTTGCGATTCATTGTGGCGAGATGGATGATTTTCTTGTGGCCAGAATGATATTGTCAGGGGTTCCTCTTAAGGAATCATACTTGGCGACTTAGGGAGGCAAGGATTTTTGGGAAGGGAGGTGTTAAATTACATACAACAAGTTTGCAAACAAAAAGGTTGTAGGGATGAGATGGTATAAAAGAATTTAGAAGAATGCTTAGGACCTAATTTTGGAGGAAGGATGAAATCGATATTGTAAAGTTAAGAGATAGGAATAAGATTAAATTAGGAATCAAAAGGGGGCCAATCTATATATAACGAAGTTGAAGCCAATGATTTTGGGAACGGCTAAGGTTAAAGTAAATAAGCTTAAGTAAACGAATGAGGTAAGGACTATGAGATGTAAGATAAAATGGCCGGTTACGTTGATATTTGGGCTTTAAATAGTGTCATAGAGATAAGTGAGAAAAATTAATTAGATTAAAGGGAAGTTTGAGTTATGAGTCAAGTAGTGGAGGATGGGAAATTTAGAGCATATTGGATGAAAGGAAGAGAAATTTGCACGAAGACTGTGCAAATGAGTTTGAAAGTGAAGATAAGCCTGTAGGTTAGGAAAGATTCGACTCGTAAGTTATGTCGAAGTGTTTATGCACCATTTAAGACATTGGGTGAATAGTGTAATTAAATTAGTTAGACTTGAGAGTTTGATATTGTTGATGAAAACCGAGGCACAAGTTGGACAAATGAGCGTTGTGGACATAGTGATAAAGACTTAGAGGATACTTTGAAAGAGAAGGGAGTAAAATTTAAGTATTCGGAGCCCCGGGTACTAGGATTGTGTAGGGTGACTAATGGAATGTCATGTTTGCCCAATGTTCATGGGTGTATGAGTGTGAGTAATGGATTAAAAATTTGATGGTAAGGTGTGGGAGGACTTGGAAGTGGAAGAATTAAGATAAGAAGGCTATGTATTAGGTCCTTCGTATTAAGTAAGAGAAGAAACTTTGAGGAATTATGATGGCTATAGATGCGTTAGATTGATGTGGTATGAGAAAAGTAGGGAAGTAATTGAATTCAATTCGAGGAAGGACTAGGGTTGAAGTTAAAATGGAAGAATTTGAGCGTCTAATCCAAGATTGGTTAAGTGGAAGTCGTTGGACGCATAGACAATTGAGTGATGAGTGCCTAACTAGGAGGACTTGGGACTTTGGAGACGTACGAAGCTGTCAATGTCGATGATTTATTTTGACTAAAGAAGTGTCGAGATTGTATTGAGAGTATAATTACTTAGGTAATGTGAGGGTGAGTAATTGGAAGCTTAACCAAGCAATAATTTTGGGGACAAAATTTCCAATTAAGGAGGGAAGGATGTAACACCCGAGTTTTCGGGTTTCCGCTTCAAAGCTATTTTCGTAAATAAGTGAATTAGGTCCGTTTTGCGAGCGGATAGTTTTATTAGGACCCTAGAAATTTCTGGGAATTTGTAGAAGAATAAGTGAAATTTTGGAAACCCAAATCGAGAAGAGTAATGCTAGGGTTCCCGTTTTACCCTTTTAGTATGATAATTCGTAAAAATAGCAAAATAAGTCCGTTTTGTGAACGGTGAGTTTTGTTAGAATTCTAAGATTAAATTGAAATATTTGGAGAAATAAGGAAATAGCAGAGAAACCGAATCGATAGACTAATTAAAGAGTTAAACATAAAATGGATGGAGGGGCATTTAAGTAATTTGGTAAGTAAATAAAAATTATAATTTCATTTATAATTTTTATAAAACAATGAACGGCTTCACGAGGAAGCCATTCCCTGCCCGAGCTCCCGACGCCGCGAGAGAAGTGGAGGCGCGCGACTCCTACGACGAACGCCGACGTCCGACCTCGACGTTCTCCGGCCAGACGACGGCGAGGTGCAGTTCCCGGCCCGTCCCCGCGCACTGAACCGAACGGTAAGCTCGGTTTTCTCCTTTTTTTGGCTCGGTTTGGGGCTGGCAGTGGCGAGCTCGATTGAGCTCCGATTGCCGGCCGTTTTAGGTCACCTCCGGCGTGGGTTTGCCAACCCTTGCGCCGGCTATTCTTGATTGGCCGTGGATTGCTCAAATTGAGCAAAATTCAGTGAATGCCCGATTAGGGCAATTCGGGTTTGTGGTTTGAAACTTCGATTTTAGGTTAGTTTATGTTAATTTGATGTTAAAAGGATAGATTGGTGAAGAAATTGATGGAATTTGATGAAAAATCAAAAAGGGGGATTTTCCGGTAAGGGCAGGTTTCGGGTTTTTGATAATTGACCTAGCTCCGGTCATTTGTTTGAAATTCCTTTGGCAGATTAAAATAGGTTATTAGAGGAGTACGTGGCCGCTGGAATCGTTCAATTCCGATAACCGACGCGAAAGTACGCGCGTTTGAAGTTTCGGGTCGGTTTTACCAAACCCGAATTAGTGGCCCGTTTAGTTAAGTTTTGTTGGTAGGCTTGAAATTATAGTTCGAGAGTAAATGCGATGTAAGTTTGATTAATGAAGGTTGAATCTTTGTCATAGGTCGAGCCATAGGTGACGTGTGGTGCCAAACCCACGAGCTACAGAAGACAGGTAAGTTCTCGTGACCTTCTCTGGCCGATTGACCTACACCGTACTTCGATGTAGCGTCGAGGATCTTAATGGATTGTTTGTTTTAATTGCTTTGTTGGGTATTTAGGTTGGTTTTAAATGTTATAGGTTATTCTGTTTCGGTCTGGAAAAAAAAAAAAAAAAAAAAAAAGACCCAAAGAGGTGTTAACGCACAGTTCGGAAACAAGGGCATACATCTGGCCCACGCCCAAGAGATGCAAACATTTCACGAGTTAAAAACAAGGTTACAAGACACTCGGACTAAAACAAATACGACTCCCTTCTTATATTTGATGCGCCTCTTTCCAACCTTCATGGTGAAAACTGTTTCTGCGAGGATCCACCTCGTCTAAGTTGGACAGCTACCCTTGCCCACGATAAATATGACAATCACAAGGAATAAACTCTATGACACTGTCTGGACGCTTGGACAATTTCTTAGGATATGAACACCAGAAAGCTTCAACAACCAGTC
>CM039502.1:56467275-57008562 GCA_022432975.1 Begonia masoniana
TTATTGTGCGTAAGGACTTAAACTTAACAGATTGGAAAATCAGTCCCTAGTACGTGATTCTTCTGACCATTATGTACTTAATCCTTCCCAGACAGGAGCGACCATACACAGTCATTGATTCTATACGACAAGCGGGCGGGGGAATGGCACTCGGGCGCCTCGTTATTCTACCCCGAAATTGCATGGGTTCTACTGCATCGCGGAATGAAGCGCATATTATCCGACCTATCACGTGAATAGCAGTGACTCTCTCATCACGTCAGTAGAAAAAATCTACCGATGAGCATGTCTGTCTCTCGTGAACGTCTAAAACACATTCGGTAGTGGCAATCTACCGGTAGACAGTGCAGCTTCGTGACATTAAAAACATCTCCCGATAGGAACATTTGAAATTCACGCGTCCTCTAGGAAATCTTCGATAGCTTACAAGCTCTATATGCATCCGATCCTAAACACGCTACTTCTTTTTGGCCGATCGATAGACGACAAAATGTCACTTTCATCATCGATGGCTAAACCACTCTACATATGCCGATCGCTAGACGACAAAATTTATACTACATCATCCGAAGGTAAACACTCTACATCTGCCGATCGCTAGGACAAAAATTTATCTACATCATCCGAAGGCTAAACACTCTACATCTGCGATCGCTAGACGACAACAATTTATAACTTACATCATCCGAAGGCTCAAAACACTCTACATCTGCCGATGAAGAGAAACATACTACATCTTCCGATGACGTCATCCGGAAGAATCAATCGTTCGATTTCTATCATTTGAAATCTGCCGATGAGTCAGCCGGATGGATGCCTCATCCAGCTCTTATCTTACGGCAACGGTAAAACACTTACTAATCATCAAAAACCTCACGCAACAGAAAATTACTACAACTCCCACCAAAAAATATTAACCTGCGAAATTATAAACCCTATGAGTTTAAAAACATATCATTCAAGATACGCATAGCGGAAGGCTTAACAAACGACCATTCAATAATCCTTAAAACGTTAACAGACTCTGATAGTCAAACCATTCAAATCCAACTCTCATTGTTATTAAGAATTCTGTTTACTAGTATTTGTTCATCATAACTATTCTGACTTATATGAGCATAAACAAGGAACTTAGTTCGCCTATCCAGCCTTGCACTGTCACACTGAGCAGCCTCAGCAACCAAGTTAGACATCCTCTATTAACATTGAGTTCCTCACCTGAAAATCGTCACCTAAACTAAGGTTAAACATAAGCATAATGCTTAGTAAGGGAATGCAACACTCAATGGAGGCATGAATGATAATTGGAAAAATTCAATGCTATAAGGCTTTTCTTGTTCAGTCTGTGATCGTAATCATCATTCAAAGTCATTGATATATTGCATCATTCATCGTCATTGATCAAAGCATCATTCATAGCATGGTTCATATGATCATTTCACAGTCTTTGCCATATTATCATTCATCAGTCTTTGATCGTATAACAGCTAGTTGTGATCATATTCTTTGTTTAGGTTGTGGGATCAAGAGAGGATTTGTGCCGGTAAAGGGGGTTCGACAGTGAGTTTGATTGTTCCACTGCGGGCGTATTCATATGTCCTTCTTTGGCTGTGGCATACGCCGAACCGCCCCCAAACCTCACTTATCATCGTAGCATAAATCTTATTATATATACAATAGATACAACATATCTTGTTCATAGAAAACATGCGTTAAAACATTTTCGTATGTTGAGAAATTCATCATGAATGCAGAACTGAGAAACTTTTAACCTCATCAGACTATGACAAGGGATCATACCAGAGCAGACAAATTCAATTCATAACAGGTCATCCAAAGTATAACTCGCAACATACATAAATCCTTCAAGTGCGGACAAGCTCATTATCATAGGTAAAATAGGGACATCTCAAACTAGTACCCCGCACGAGTAGGGCTTATTTAGCTCGAAACCTTAATACATTCACTTACCGGGTCTCTTAGCACTTTGAGTCCTTCCTCTTTCAAAACTTTTCACCTAGAAACATGTACATTGCAGTAGTTAAAAAAAATCATAATAGTTCTAATATAAAGTGATCCAAGATCTAATAGTAAGAGTCATTCCCGAGTTCTTAGTTTCAACTCAATGTAACCCGAACTCTCAAAATCAAACGACGGATTCGATAAAGGATAACTCAGGTTGGTGTTTTAAATGTCCAGAATCGAGTCGGAATGACATACCCATCGGGTTCAAAAATGTCTTATCAATACTCGGCCATTCAAGAATCCCCAAACTTTCAAATACCGAGATGAAAAACAGAGCTAATAAACTAACAGATAGCCACATTTCTTAATGCATACCTCAAGCGCAGAGTAGTCAATGGTGGCGGAGTAAACCGGATGCGAGGAGGTTTGCTGATAGAAGCGAGTAAGAACCTTGCGTGAGAAGAAATCGCCGGAAAGGAAGGTGGTCGGCTACCGGGTTAATTGAGGTTTGAATCCTTTCCTTTCTTTAAATACTGGCCTCAATCCTCCACATAAAATTTCTGCCACTCAACCTACTTAGATCCATGTAATTACTTAAGCTGGGCATAATATCTAAACTGAGAAGATTAAACTATTTCTGATCGTTGAAACAATAGGAAACTCACCTTGGCCGTTATCTCGGGTGTTACATTCACCCCTCCTAAACAAAATGTCGTCACCGAAAATTGATCACAACAACACTCTGGATACTTGTCTACCTGCTCCTGTCGTCGCTCCCAGTGGCTTCTCATGCATGATCTTCCATAAAACTTTGACCAACGGATCTCTGAATTCTTCAAGAGTCTTAACTGGGCTTCAAGATTGCACTGGTCTCTCTTAATCCATTAAGGTACGGTTTCAAATCTCAATATCCATGGCTAAAATTGCGTCAGATCTCTCTGCATGTCCTTACATTGACACGTGAAAGACATTATGACCTTTATCCAATGATGGAGGAAAATCGCAGTGTACGCTGTACGAACGAGTATAGCCAAAACAGGAATGGTACGTAAAATCGTGGATTAAGCTTCTCTTTCTGCCAAATCTTAGTAATCCTTTTAAATGGTGAAACCTTCAGGAAAACCTCATCTCCAACAGCAAATTCAAGATCTCTCCTCCTTTGGTGCATAACTGTTCTGTCGGCTTGTGAGTACTCATTCTCTTGTAATATTGGCAAATCTTGTTGACATCTGCTGCAACATAGGGACCTAGGAGTTGGCTTCACCGACCTCATCCAATAAGAGTTGACCTACACTCCTGCATACAGTGCCGCAAAAGGCCATGCCAATGATGATGGTAGCTGTTGTTGTGGAGAACTCAACCAGAGGTAAGTATCGACTCCAGATGACTGGAAATCTAGTACACACGCCTCAGCATGTCTTACGTATATGAATGTCCTTGTATATTGACAATCTGTCGTGGGTGGAAGGCAGTACTTGAAGGTTAACTTTGACATATGCGTCTTGTAACTTTTCAAAATCGGGAGTTAAACCTGGGTCACGATCGGCTTACAATAGATACAGGGATTCAATGCAAACCTAATAATCTTTAATAAAGATCAGCCAGCCGGTCACGAGTAGGTTGTCGTATGTAAGAAATGGGTGATTCGTCACATATATCAATCAAAACCCAAAATATATCATTGTCCTAGTGGTCTTAGTAAATCCTACAACCAAAATCCATAGTATGTGCTCCCTTCTACTCGGGAATAGGTAGAGGCTGAAGGGTACTCTTGGACGTTGGTGCTCAGCGTAACTGTTGGCAAAGCAAACACCGTCTCCATACGTAGCAACATCTTCTTAAGTTGCCACCAGTAGAGGACTTCAGGTCCGACCTCTTGGTGCTTCCAGGATGCAGAAAAGGGAGACGAGGGCCGCAGCCAAGATTAGATACGTAATTCCCTTCAGATTAGGGACATACCATCTCTTCCTAAATTCAGAATCCATTTGGAAAGCTAAGCTCGGAGGGGGGTCCTTAACTGGTTCACCCACGCTATTACCTCAAGTCCTTATGGTGTGTTTTTGATCTTTTCTCGAACCGTTGGTTAATGGTGCAAATCGGCAAGTAGGGTTGATAACCGAGACTATCTCCAATAAAACTTTAAACTTCGGCCTCAACGGTATAGACATTTGGACCACAAAAAGGGTTGCATAGGTTGTGACATCCTGCTCAATGCGTCAGCGACAGAGTTAGCCTGCGGGTGATACTGATCTCAAAGGCATAACTTAACAAATTCAACCCAATGTCGCTGCCTCATGTCAATCATTTTTTGTAACGAGGTACTTCAGACTTTTGGTCAAAAAACACCTCACACGGCTGTCCATATAAGTAGGTCATCCATATCTCAAAGCAAAGCGACAGCGGCTAATTCAAAATCAGGGGTGAGGTAGTGTCGTTCGTAACCTTTAATTATATAGCGGCAGCACGCTACACCTTGCCTTCTGCATCAACACAGCCTAACCCAACTTTTGATGCATCACAAAATACTAAACTTTCCAATAACTAAGCAAAATAAAATTAAGCAGCAATTTAAATAAAGATGTAAAAATAAAGAGTAGATTATATGATGAGAAAATCTAGGGTGCCGATTTCCTTAACTAATCCTATTATTGGACCTAATTCAAATAGTAATCTATTTCATGTGTTGATGGCAATTTCACGAAAATATTATCAATCTCGCTCGAGCAAGAAAAAACTATGCAACTAAGATTATTCACCTCTCGGTCTATAGCCTGAGATTAATTGAATACATTAAGAATGAGAAATTCTACTACCACAGAAACGCATTAGCTATCTCTAGCATAACATCCTTTTCATGGCAAATATTCAGGGCAGGTTAAATTTCTCCGCTCTCGCCTCCCGAATAACCATAAAGTTTTTAGTTTGGTGATCAACAAACCTAAGCATTACGTTCAGAATAGATTACTCAACACAAAACAGAAACAGAAAATTAAACAATTGAATTAAGAAAAATAAACAATCATAGAAAAGTTGTCGATTAACCCTAGACAAAGTGTAGTTCATGCTAGAAAAATAAACAACAATAATAGTGAAAATCGAATCAGGGGTGTTGTTAACTGTTCACCTTCAATGTCTGGAAGCATCCTCTAAGCTTCGTTGTCGATTTGATGGTGGTTTCTTATTGTCCTCGTTGTAAATTCGCAGTTGTGGGCTTATGGCTATCCATCGAAATCTTGAGAATTCTGTAATAGGCCTGCATATAAGGAAACGCGGACTTCACTGCATTCTTTGGTTGTGGCCAATCCTTTACTGCCTGAATTTTGGGCCGTTGGTATTCAGTTATTGACTGCTATTAGCAGGAAAACTTACCATGACCAGCATGACCCTTGTCCCAACAAAATTACACGTGGAACAATTTGGCATAAGCTGGTGCTTTCTCTTCAATGTTGTCTTGTGGAGGACTTGTGTTATGTGAAATGTTCTTGCTTTTGTGGCGGCTTCGGTCCGTTGAGTTAGACAGGCGATCAGTGTATTTGTAAACACTTACGGTTTATATGTGTCCAAATACTCAAGAAAACCTCGATTCAATTAGTCCATCAACTGTTTGGTGTGCGAGGGTGCATTGGTCAGTCCCAAATGAACATGACCAGAATCGTAGTGTCCAACGGGTCTGAAGGTGTCTTTGGTATATCTCCTTCTAACCTTCAGTGGTAATAACCGAACGTAAATTCTATTTTTGAAACCAACTTTGCTCCTTGCAGTGGTCAAACAAAGCATCAATTCGGAGTAAGGGGTCTTATTTTGATTGTCAACTATGTCGTTCCTGAGTCTATGCAATTCTAAGGGACCCATTTCTTTGACAAATACGGACAGGTGCCACCCCAAGGGGAACTGCTAGGGCGTATAAACCTTTGTTACTAATTTTTTTTTTCCTGTCGTTGACTTTTAAATATTTAAATCAACAGGTGCCATAGGTAAGGGTTCTTAGATACGGTAAGGCCTCAGGGGAAGTAGCTATTACAAACTCATTTCTCTATCCGTGGTAATCTTGGCAAATCAATCTAAGAACGCTCAGGGAACTCTCTGACTATGGGGGATATATGTAACTGATCTTATTCTTCATCCGAACATCCATTATGCTGCTAAGTACTCTCACAACCATTTTTCAGTAACCGGTAAAAGTTCCAGGAGGTATAATCGATATTGTGCGATCTCGGAATAGCTTGGAAGGAATAATGATCCCCATTTGGGGGTCGAAAATCAACCATCCAAAGATCTACAAACTTATTGTGGCATAATGCCTAACAAAAACCATCGATTCATAGATCACCTATACCTTTATGTCAAGTACAATCAGTTTCTACATATAGTTTCTACTTCCGAAGACACAACATCACTTAACAATCTGGTTCAGAATGGAGGGATTCCTGATGGTAACATAACATATATGGACTTTCGGTGGTAAAAGTTCTAGTTATGTTGGCATACAAACAGAGTGTATGAACGAGGTGTGGTCCCGTATCTATAAGTGTGTAAGCAGCAAAACCCACAGATCTATGGTACATGTTATGACTGTATGCTGCCCGGATCCTCATCGCTCCATCATTGAATAGACTCTAGGTGCAACCTTGCCGGTTTCTGATCTGGTGGCATGGGGTAGTCTCTGCTATATGTCCAAAACCTTGTCACATCTGAAACACGGCCGAAACGCAACTTGCATTTGCCGGGGTGTTCTTCTGATAGGTGGGATAAGGGTGCAGAGGCCTCTCCCTTTTACTGGGTCATCAATTCTGGTGAGAGGGTCTAGTATTCCTTGTTGTGTTGCTGTGTCCCCTATTCTGTACGGCTGCCAACCTTTGTGTGACGTGGTGGCGCTGGAGTGTCCTTCGTGAGTTTCCTTGGTGCGTCACGATGTGCATTGATGTTATGTCCGCCCTTCCAGCTCCCAAGGCCTTTAGCCGTCATTCACCATAAGGTACATTGTGTAGCCCAGCAGTCTTCGACTTTCATGTACGATTGGCTTAATCCTTGAACAAATTGGTAAATTTCATCATCATCTTCAATCATACGGGGAGCAAACCGTGATAAGGCATCAAATTTGCATATGCAATACCGTCACAGAGCCAGTTGTCGCATGATTCATGAACTCCTTCTTCTTGTTGGCCCGAACAGTCCTAGGAAAGTACTTGGTAATAAGAAAGCAGTCTTGCACATCTCGCCAGCCACATCCACGCCCAGGGCCCTTCGGCATTAGCGTGTTCTGGATAGGTCCCCCAAATGCCTGCACTTAACTCCCAATGAAGACAGCTAGGTGACCTGATCCCATTCATAAACATTTGCTACTTCAACTGCTTTATCTTTCGAATCCACTCCTCAGCATATATAGGATTGAAAACATGGCCATTTAACACCGGGGGTGAAGCCGGTGAAAACGCTCACCCCCATGATCCTGAGTTGCATCAGTACTGGGTTGCTGTTCCTCTTAGCAGACATCAGCGTCGATCGGTGAGATGGCGATGACTCAAACTCGGTCAATGAGCAATAGCATTTGCCATCCTCTGGGTCTCTCTCTGATGACCTCTACCCTGTTGGGATCATAGACAAATCATACAGGATTATCTTAACTTATATGACCATATACTGAAATCATAAAATAATACGTGTTGGAGTGTGCGCATGGACAGTCAGTGCTGCGAAGGCAGTCTAACAGAAGTGGTTTTTAGAAACGGTTTGCTCTGAATACAATTAATGTAAAACGAACCCGGGGAGGATAGCCACGCAAAGTCGTGACTTGTCTTAAAACGTTAATTCATATTTGAACTCTATTCTCTTCTTGTTTTTTTTTGTATAACAGTATACTAACAGGGGCTTAAGGATTCAACTACGATGGAAACTAGTCCCTCGTAGTGACTTTTAATTGACATTATTTACTAATCATCCCAGACATGAGAGACCATACACAGTCATTGATTCTATGACGAAAATGCAGGCGGTGGAGGAGTGCCCTCGGGACGCCCTCGTTATTCTACCCGAATGGCATGGGTCTCATGCATCGGCGGCTGACGCGCATATATCCAACCTATCCCGTGCATATCATGTGACCTCTCATGACGTTCAGTAGAAAAATCTATCGATGAGCATGTGCGTCTCTCGTGAAGTCTAAAAACATCATTCCAGGTAGGGGCATCTCCGGTAGCACGTGCAAGCTCTCGTGATCATTAAACATCTACGAAGCCATGTGAAATTCACGCGTTCCTCTAAGACATCTCGATAGCTTACAGCGCTATCTTCATCCGATCACTAAACACTCTATTTTTCGCCGATCGCTAGTACGACAAAATGGCACTTTCTCATCGGATGGATAAACATTCATCTGCGATCGTAGACGACAAAAAGTTATACTTACTCATCCGAAGGCGAAAACACTCTCAGATGGCCGATCGCTAGACGACAAAAATTATACTACTCCTACGAAGTATAAACACTTACATCTTCCGATAGTAGGACGACAAAATTATACGACTTATCGAAGGCAAACAATCTACATCTGAGAGAAGTAAAAATACTAAATCTTTGGTGACTCATCTGGAAGACTAAATCGCAATTGATTTCCTATCATTTGAATCTGCGGAGGATGTCAGCCGGATGAATGCCTCATCCAGCTTCTATCTTACGGCAGTAAACACTATAATCATCACAAACCAACCTCATCCAACAGGAAAATGAACCCATACAATCACCCACATATAACCTGGACCAATATACAACCCTACTGAACGCACAAAACCATCATATTCCCATTCAAGATACGCATAAACGGAAGGTTAGCCAAAAACAGCCCATTCAATAATCCTTAAATCGTTAACAAAACTCTAAAGTCAACCATTCAAATCCAAATCCATTGTTTATAAGACATTCTGTTCTATAGTCAGTTGGTTATCATAAACTATTCTGAACTTACTATGAGCATAACAAGGGAACTTAGTCGCTATCCAGCCTTGCACTGGTAACACTAAGCATCTCCAGCACCAGCTTAGACCTCCTCATTAACGAGTCCTCACCTGTAACTCGTCACTACTCATAAGGTTTAAACTATAAGCCTAATGCTTAGTCAGGAATGCACCAATAACATGGACCCAGCCAGGAATGCATAAGTTGGGAAAATCACTGCTCATAAGGCTTTTCTTGTTTCAGTTTTGTCGTAATCATCATTCCTAGTCTGGATCATATTCATCATTCATAGTCATGATTCTAATATCTTCAGAATCATTGTTCAGATGCAGCTTCACAGTCTTTGACATATTCATCATTCATAGTCTTTGATTGTATTAACAATTCATAGTCTTTGATCATATTCTTGTTAGTTGTGTGGAGAAGAGAGGATTGTGCGGACAGGGGGTTCGACAGTGAGTTTGATCTGTTCCATACTGGCGGTCGTATCATAGTCTTCTTTGGACTGTGGCATACGTAGAACCGCCCCCCAACCTCACTTAATCCCCGTTGCATAATTGATATAATACATCATACATACATATCTTGTTCATAGAAAACATGACGCTAAAAAACAGTTCTTATGATTGATAAACATTTCATGATGCCGGAACATGAGAACTTTTAACTCATCAGACTAGACAAGGTCATACCAGAGCAGACAACTGAACATTCACTAAACAGGTCATCAAACAGTAAACTGCGCAAAATAATAAATCCTCAAGTGAAGACAGCATTATTCATAAGGTAAACATTAGCACTTCACCTAGTACCCCCACGAGAGGGCGCTATTAGCCCGAACCTTAATAGATTCACTTACTGGTCTCCTTAGCCTTTGAAGTTCTCCTCTTCAAACTTTCTCACCTCGACCATTACATTGCAGTAGTTAAAACAAATTCCTAATGTTCTAATCTCAAGGTTATCCTAAGATTCTAGATAAGAGTCATTCCCGAGTCTCGTTATACTCAAGGTAACCGAAATCCAAAATCAAAAACAGACGGATCGATAAATGAAACTCGGGTGGTTGTGTTTAAATGTCCAGAATCGATCGGACTGACAGTACCAATCTCGGGATTGCAAAAGTCTTACAATACTCGGCCATTGAAGAAATCAAAACTTCAATAACGAGCGAAAACAGAGCTAATAACACAACAGATCGCCACATTGTATAAGGAATACTCCAGCGCAGAGAGCAAAGTGGTTGCGGAGTAAACGGGTCGAGGAGAGTTTGATGATAGTAGAGAGTAAGAACTTGCGGAGAAGAAATCGCCGGAAAGGAAGGTGTCGGCTATCGTGGTTTAATGAGGTTGAAAATCATCTTGCTTTAATACTGCTCAACCTCAATATTAAAACTCTTGCCACTCAACCTAGTTAGATCACAGTATAATTAAGCTTGGCATAAAATCCTAAAGCGAAGATTAAATATTATCCACGTTTAAAACAATTAGAAAAAATCACCTGGCCGTTATCTCGCGTGTTTACATAGCACCAGAGGGATTCTATGAGACCTGGTTTCGCGTGATAACCTAATCGGGCAAGTGGCTAGTGTGTAGCACACTGAGAGAAATCGATGAGATCGGTTATCGAACTTACGTACGACCGTCATGAGTGGGAAAGCCTCACTAGGCCTCATGCTAGACGAACATGAGGGTTCCATGACGATGTGGAGCAGATCGGTATGGCGTCCCGGATTGTGTTAGGGTGTGCCTACGATCTTGCTCGTGGGTCAAGGTGTGGACGTCCGGATTGTTTGGATGCGTGCCTACTTGATTTACATGAAAGGGAAGATAAATGCAACGAAAATGAAATGAAAAACAAACGTTGTGTTCATTTATTGCGTTGCATTTATATTCCACTTTCATGTAAATTAAATCAAGTAGGCACGAATCCGAACACAATCCGGGAGGGTCCCACCTGGGCCCAACGGAGCAAGATCGGGGCACAACTCCTAACACCAATCGGAGGCCCATACCAGAATCTGCTCCACATAGATATGGAACCCTCAATGTGATTTCTCGATGAGCATATTGAGGCGTCACATCATGAGTATACGTAAGTTCGGATAACTATCTCCTAGAATTCTCCAGGGTGCTACACACAGCCACTGCCCGAGTAGGTTTCTAATCGAAAACCATGTCTCTTAGTAGAATCCCTCTGAGTGCTACAGAACACGCGGAGATAACGGCCAGGTGATTTTTTTATTGTTTAACGGTGATAATATGTAATCTTCGCAGTTAGATTGGATTTTAGGCCAAGTTAATTAATGACATGTGGATTATAAAATAGTGGTGGCAAGTTGAATCTTGGAGGATTGAGGCCATCAGTTAATTTAAAGAAAAGGAATGATTCAAACCTCATTTAAACCGATAGCCGACACCTTCCTTTCGGCGATGTCTTCTCAAGCAAGTTTCTTCTCTTGCTATCAGCAAACTCTACTCGACGCCGGTTACGCCGCAACCACTTGACTACTCTGCGCTTGAGGTATGCAGTAGAAATGGGCTATCTGTTAGGTTATTAGCTCTGTTTTCAGCTCGGTATTGAAGTTTGGATTCTTCAATGGCGCGTATTGACAAGGACATTTTGAACCCGAGATGGTAATGTCATTCGATCGATCTGGACATTTTTAAAACAACACATGAGTTATCATTTATCGAACCGTTGTTTGATTTTGGGATTTCGGGTTACATGAGTCTTAAATACGAACTTGGGAATGACTCTTAGCTATTAGATCGTAGGAAAACTGCGATTAGAACTTTTAGGATTTTGTTTGAAAAATACTGCAATGTAAAGTTTAGGTGTGAAGAAGTTGAAGGGAAGGAATCAAAGTGCTAAGGAGACAAGGTAAACCGTGAATGTATAGGGTTCGGGTAATCGAGCCCTACATCGTGGGGGTACAGGTTGAGATGTCTAATGTTTACCTTAGTGATAAGGAGCTGTATGCACGTAAGGAGTTATGTATGTGGCTGCGAGTTATACGTTGATGTGAACTGATGTTGATGTGAAGTGTCTGCTCTGTATGATCCTGTCATAGTCTGATGAGTAAAAGTTCTCATGTTAGCATCATGAATGTTTCGCAAGAATAAGAAAGGTTTTAGTCGCATGTGTATATGAACAAGAGATGTATGTATATATGTATATTATATAAGATTTATGCACGTGGATTAACTGTTGGAAGGTTGCGGGGGGTCGACGTAGCCACAGTCCAAAGATTAGGAACATAGAATACGACCCGCAGTAGGGAACAAGATCAAAACTCACTGTCGAAACCCCCTTTACCGGCACAAAATCCTTCTGATCACACAACATAAACAAAGAATAGATCAAGACTATGAATGTGAATCACGATCAAAGACTATGATGATGAATAGGACAAAGAATGGAATGATGAATATGAACAAGCAATATGAATGGATGATTATGATCAAAGACTATGAATGATGAATATGATCCATGGGACTCTGACTGATGATTACGAGCAAAGACATGAACAAGAAAAGACTTGGCGATGTGATTTTTCCCAATTAGGCATTCATGCATCAATGGTAGTGTTGCATTCCGTACTAACATAGCTTATGTTAAACCTTAGTTGAGTAGGTGACGAGTTTTCAGGTGAGGAACTCAAGGGTAATGAGGTGTCTAAGCGTGGTTGATGGAGGGCTGGTGTGACAGTGCAGGCGGATAGGCGATAAGTTCCTGGTTATGCCATAGTAATCAGAATAGTTTATGAGAACAAATGACCTACGTAGAACAGAATTTATCTATACAATGAGATTGGGATTTGACATGGTTTGACTTTAGCGTTGTTAACGATTTTAAGGATATGAATGGTCTGTTTGCTAAGCCTTCGTTATGCGTATCTTGAAGGGATAGTGATTTTACTAAAGGGTTCTAATTTCCAGTAAGATTGGGTGAGTTGTAGTATTTTATGTTGATGAGGTTGTTGACGTGATTATAGGTGTTTACTGCCGTAAGATAGAAGCTGGATGAGGGCATTCATCCGTGACATCATCGGAGATGTCAAAGATAGGAACGAAACAGTGAGTCTTCCAGATGAGTCCCCAGCAGATGTCTAGTAGGTTTCTTCATCGGCAGAGTAGAGTGTTTAGCTTCGGATGAGGTAAGTATACATTTTGTCGTCTAGCTGATAGGAAGTGTAGAGTGTTTGCATTCGGATGATGTAAGTTATAAATTTTGTCGTCTGGCGATTCGGAAGATGTAGAGTGTTAGCCTTAGGATGATGTAGTTAAATTTGTCGTCTAGCGATCGGCAGATGTAGAGTGTTTAGCATCGGAGTGATGAAAGTGCCATTTTGTCGTTTAGCGATCGCGCAGAAGTAGAGTGTTTAGTGATCGGATGATATAGAGCTGTAAGCTATAGAGATGTCTTAGAGGAACGCGGTGATTTCACATGTCTATCGGTAGATGTTTTAATGAACAGCGAGCTGCACGTGTCTACGGAGATGTCCACTACCGAATGAGTTTGTAGAGTTCACGAGAGACGCCATGCTCATCGATAGAGTTTCTATGAACGTAGATGAGAAGTCACATGATGCACGTGAGGTTGGATAATAATGCGTTCATCCGCCGATGCAGGAGACCCATGCAATTCGGGTAGAATAACGGTTTAGGGCGACCAGGGCAATCCTCCACGCCTGATTTCGTCATAGAACAATGACTGGTAGTTCGCTCATGTCTGTGAAGGATTAAGTAAATAAGTCAGGAAAGAAGTCACGTACGGAGGGACTGATTTGCGATCTGTTAGTTGAACCCTAAAGCCTGTTAAGTATAATGTTATAAAAAAAAACAGAGAAGGAGAATAGAGTTCAAATATGAATTAAAGTTGTAAGCAAGTACGAATTTCGTTGGGAATCAGCCCCGGAGTCGTTTAAAATTATGGTAATAAGAGGCAAAACAGGTCTAAAACCAATTTGTAGACTGCATCCAGCACTGTGTCAATGAAGCACACTCCAACAACTGTATTATTTATGATTCAGTATAGTCATTTAATTTAAGATTATCTGTAATGTTTCGTCGATGAATCCCAACTGGTTAGAGGTGACAGCAGAGAGAGACCAATGAGGATGGCAATGATATTGCTCATGACAGAGTTGGTCATGCGGCCATCTCACCAGAGTCGAACGACTGGAGTCGGCTAGAGGAGGAACAAGGCAACTTCAGTACTGATGTGCACACTCTGATCAGGGGGGTGAGCGTTTTCAACGGCTTCAACCCCCGGTGTTAAATGGACAGGTTCAAATCCCTATATATGCTGAGGAGTGGAATATTCGAAAGTTAGAAGACATGTTAAGTATGCAAAGGTGATGAAGGGATAAGGTCACCTAATGGGGTGTCTTCATGCGGATTAAAGTGCAAGGCATTGGGGGACTCGATCAGAACAAGATAATGCCGAAACTAGACCTGGGGAGGTTCAAGACTGCTTTATTGACAAGTACTTCATAGGACTGGTGGGACAACAAGAAGAAGGCGTTCATGAATTCTGCGAACCAAAGGGCTCGGTGACGGATTGCATATGCAAATTTGATGCCTTATCACGGTTTGTCCCAGTTGATGGAGGATGATGAGACAAGATGTACAATTTGGTCAGGATGAACCAAGTCTGTAAATGAAAGTGAAGACTGCTGGCTACACAATGTACCTTTGGTGAAGTGAGGCTAGGCCTTGGAGCTGGAGAGGCGGAATAACAGCATTCTGCAAGCGTGAGCAGAAGGAAACTCACGACGGACCCAGCCGCCAACCACACGCAGAACAAGGGTGGCAGACGTAACAGAATAGGGGGACCACAGCAACAACAACAAGAATTAAAGAGAACCTCTCAACCGAATGAGGACCAAGAAAAGGGAAAGAGGGCCTCTGGCACTCGTATGCCCCACCTATCAGAAGAACACCCGGCAATGCAAGTTGCGTTTTGGACGTGTTTCAGATGTGACCTAGTGACAGATAGTCAGAGATACCCCATGCCACCAGCCAGAACGTGCAAGGTTGCCACTAGAGTCTCTGCATGAGGGAGGATGAGGAAAGCTGGTGCAGATACAGTCATAACAGGTACCATTATGATCTGGGGTTTTGCGGGGGATGCTTAAACATTATAGATACGGGAGCACACACTCGTTCATATCAACTCGTTGTATCCAAATAACTGAGAACTTTTCAGCCGAAAGGCCATATGCGGTTTAGTACCATCAGGGAAGTCCCTACATTCTGAACAGAGTGTCAAGTGATGTTGGTCCTTCGGAAGTAAGAAAACATCTGAGAACTGATGATTGACATGAAAGGGTATGAGGGGATATGGGGAATGGATTGGTTTTTTAGGTGCATTATGCCACCTAGTTGTTAGATCTGGGATGGTGATTTCGAACCCAAATGGTGATCATTAGCCTTCCAAGTTATTCCGACGCTAAGCAAACCTATCGATTCTAGTTCTCCTGGAAATTTACGGTTACTGAAAAATGGTTGTGAGAAGTTTACATTAGCTAGATAATGGATGTGCGGATGAAGAGAATAGATAGAGTTACAAGATATCCATAGGCAGAGAGTCCAGGAGGCGTTCTTGATGATTGCCCAGATTACCACCGGATAGAGAAATGAGTTTGTAATAGATACGTACCCTGGAGGCCTTACGGTTATCTAGAAACCCTTACAGTAGGGCACCTGTGAGTTAAATGAGGTTTTAAAAGGCCAACTACAGGAATTAGTAGCAAAGGTTTTAATAGCCTAGAGTTCCACTTGGGGTGACCTGTCTTATGGGTCAAGCAGAAAGATTGTTCCTTGAAAGGCATAGGACTACTAGAGAACTAAATAAGTTGACAACAAGAATAAGTACCCCTATCCGAAATGTGATTTGTTTGAACAACTGCAAGGAAGCAAGGTGTTTTCAAAAATAGATTTAGTGGGTTATTACCAATGACAAGGTTAAGGAAGGAGAGATACCAAGAAAGCCTCAGAACACGTTATGGACACTACGAATTGGGTACATGTCATTTGGAATGGGACCAATGAACCTGCAGGCTTTTATGGATATGACCGAGGTTGGTGAGTATTTTGGACAAATTCGTAAGTGTTCATAGATGATATCATGATATTAGCACGGACGAAGCCGACCATGAGAAATTTAAGAATAGTTTTGAAACATTGAAGGAGCACCAGCTTGGTATGCCAAATGTCCAAGTGTAAATTTTGTTGGACAAGTTAATTTGTCTGGTCATGTAGTTTATGCTAATGCATATCAGTTCGTTTTTCTTGGACCCCCCGTGACCAAAATTCAGGCAGGAAAGGAGTGGCCAAAACCAAAGAATGCTAGTGAAGTCGCAGTTTCCTTTAGTATTGGCAGGCTATTACAAAAGTTCATCAACGGATTTTCTATGATAGCTAGCCCCTGACGAATTTGACAAAGAAGGACAATACGTCTTCTTGGACCGAAGTTTATGAGGACGCTTCCAGACATTGAGGTGAAGTTAACAACAGGCCCCTGATTGACGATTTACAACTAGTATTGTTGGTATTTTTCTAGCATAATAAACGTTTGTTCTAGGGTTTCGGACGTCAACTTTCTAAGTTGTTATGTTCCTTAATTCAAAGTTCATTTTTTTAGTTTTCGGTGGTGTTGAGTATCTAGTCTGGGAACGTAATGCTTAGGTTGATGATCACCAAAAACTAAAAACTTTAGGGTTTGATTCGGGAGGCGGAGCGGAGAATTTACCGTGCAACTGAATAGTTTGCCTGAAAAGGATGTTAGGCTCGAGATAGCGAAGGCGTTCATGTGGTAGTATAATTTTCATTCTTAATGCGATTCAATTAATCTCAGGATTAGAGGACGAGAGTGATAATTGTTGTTGATAAGTTTGTCGGTTGCTCGCGAGAGATTGATAAATATTTTCGTGAAAATTGCCATCAAAACACATAGAAATAAGATTTAACTATTTGAATTAGGTCAATAAATGAGGAATTGGTAAGTGAAATCGGAAACCTAGATGTTCTCATCATATAATCTTACTTCTTTATTTTAAATCTTTATTTAAAATTGCTGCTAATTTTATTTGATATTATTGGAAAGGTTAGCGTTTTTTTGTGATGCACAAACGTTGGTTTAGGCTTGTGTTTGATCCGAAGGCAAGGTGTAGCGTATGCCTTAGATAATTAAAGAGTTACGAACAGAAACTACTCACCCATGATTGAATTAGCCGCTGTCGTATTTGCTGAAGATTGGAGGCACTACTTATATGGACAGCAGTGTGTGAGGTTTTTTGACCATAAAAGTTGAGTACCTCTTTACCAAAAAAAAGAATTGAAATGAGGCAGAGGACATGTTGGAATGTAAGATTATGGACTTTGAGACAAGGATCACCCGGGCAAGGCTAACTCTGTAGCTGAGCATTGAGCAGGATGGCAACAACTATGCAACCGTTTGTCTGTGTCAACAAGTCTATACCTTTGAGGAAGAAGTTAAAGAGGTTTGAATTGGAGATAGGTTCTAGAGTTATCAACCTACTGCCGATTGACCTCAACAACGGTTTCAGAAAAGATCAAAGACGCACAACATAAGGACCTTGAGGAGATAGCAAGTGTGGTGAACAAGGTGAAGGACACCACCTCCGAGCTTAGTCTTTCAAGGAGGGATTCTGAAATGTAGGAATAGCTGTATGTCCCTAATGATGAACGGATTACGTAAGTTAATTTGGCTGATGGCGCATTCGTCTCCTTTTCTGGCACCGTGAAGCCAACAAGAAGGTATAGAGACCTGAAGCACTTTACTGGTGGCAAATTAAAGAGAGATGGCTGCTACGTATGTAGAGACGTGTTTGATTTGGCACAAGTTTAAAGATGAGCACCAAAGTCCAGGAGGTACCTTCAGCCTCTACCTATTCCCGAGTAGAAGGGGCACATAGCTATGATTTGTTGTCGGATTACCTAAGAACATAAGGGGACCATGATAGTATTTGGGTGTGATTGATAGTTGACGAAATCAGCCATTCTTACCAGTAAGGACAACCTTACTCGAGGGAACGGGCGGGCTGATCTTGATGTCAAGAAGTTATTAGGTTGCAGAACCCTGTATCTAGTGTATCCGATGTGGGACCCCAGGTTTAATCCGATTTTGAAAATAGTTTACAAGAGCATTAGGTACAAAGTTAACATTCAGTATGCCTCTCACCCACAGACAGATGGGTCAATGATGAAAAGGCTCTCAGATACTTGAAGACCTTCTGAGGCGTGGTACTAGATTTCCAGTCATCCTTGGAGTCGATACTTACCTTGGTTGAGTTCTCCTACAACAACAGCTACCAGGTCCATCATTGGCATGGCACATTGAGGCACTGTATGGCAGGAAGTGTAGGTCCCCTATCGTATTGGGGATGAGGGTCGGTGATGAAGAAAACTCCGAGGTCCCGAGGGTAGCAGCACAGCGATGTCAGGACAAGATTGCCAATATTAAAAGGAGAAGATTACTGCACAAAGCGACAGAAAAGTTGGCAGACCAAGGAGAGGAGATCTTGAATTTGCGTTGGAGGATGAGGTTTTCATGAAGGTTCACCATTAAAGGAGTACTAAGATTGGGCAGAGAAAAGCGAAAGCTTAATCCACGATTTATTGGCCATTACCTGCTTGCTAGACTCGGTAGTAAGCTTACAGTGCAGTTGCGCCAGCATGGAAAAGTTCATAATGTCTTTCACGTGTCAATGTTAAGGAAAGCATACGAGGATCTGACGCAAAGTTGTTAAGCCAATGGATATGAGATTGAACCATCATTAACGGATGAAGAGAGACCAGTGCAGATATTGATCCGCAGTTAAGACTCGAGACTAGGAGATTCCGTTGGTCAAAGTTTTATGGAAGAATCAGGGCATTGAAGACGGCCACGGTTGGGATAGGAAGACAGGACATGTTAGACAGGTATCAGAGTTGTTTGTTGATCAATTCGGGGACGGAAAAGTTTGTTTAAGGAGGGGGAATGTAACACCGGGATAACGGCCAGGTGATTTTCCTACTTGTTTTAACGATCATAAATATTTAATCTTCGCAGTTAGGATACTTATGCCAAGCGTAATTAATTACAGGTGGATCTAAAGTAGGTGAGTGGCAAAGTTGCAATATTGGGGAATTGAGGGCCAGTACTTTAAAGAAAAAGGAAAAGGGATTCAAACTCATTTAACCACGGTCGCCGACCTTCCTTCGGCGATTTCCTTCTCACGCAAGTTCTTACTCTTGATATCAAGCAAACTTCCTCGACGCCGGTTATCGCCACCACGTGACTACTCTGAGCTTGAGGTATGATTAGAAAATGTGGCTATCTGTTAGTGAGTAGCTCTGTTTTCAGCCTCGGTATTGAGTTTGGATTCTTCAGGAAGAGTATGATAAGGACCCTTTGAAACCCGAGATTGTAAGTCATTCCGAATCGATTCTGGACATTTAAAACAACCAACCTGGTTATCATTTATCGAATCCGTTGTTTTGATTTTGAGATTCGGGGTTACATTGAGTATTAAACTAAGAACTCGGGCATGATTTAGCTATTAGATATTAGGATAACTGATATTAGAACTCTTAGGATTTGTTTTAACTAAGGCAATGTAAATGGTTATAGGTGAAGAAGTTTGAAAGGGAAAGGAACTCAAATGCTAAGGAGACCAGGTAATGAATAGTTAAGGTTTCAGCTAATAGAGCCTACATCGTGGGTGGGAATAGGTTGAGATGTCTAATGTTACCTTAGATAATAGCTTGTTGCACTGAAGGATTTATGTATGTGGCGAGGTTACTGTTGACTGACTGTGGTAGTGAAATGTGAAGTTGTCGCTATTGGTATGATCCTTGTCATCGTCTGATGATTAAAGTTCTATGTTCATGCATCTGAAGTTCTCAAGGCATTAAGAAATGTTTAACGCATCATGTTTCTAGAACAAGCTATGTATGGATATTGTATATATATAAGATTTACTGCAAACGTGGATTACACTGAGGGTTGGGGGCGGTTCGGCGTATGCCACAGTCCAAAGGAAGGACATAATGAATACGACCCGCAGTAGGGAAACAAGATCAAACTCACTGTCGGAACCCCCTTGTACCGGCACAATCTCTCTTGACCACACAACCAAACAAAAAATCAGATCAAAGACTATGAATGATGGTACGATCAAAGGACTATGAATGAGAAATATGATCAAGACTGTGAATGAGGAATATGACAATGATTATGAATGTTTTGGAAAAATTATGATCATGACTATTGAATGATGATATGATCAATGACTTTGAAATGATGTACGAGCAAAGACATGAACAAGGAAAAGACTTGGCATGTGATTTTCTCAAAATATGCATTCAGCATCCCATGTTAGTGTTGCATTCCTTACTAAGCAATTAGGCTTATAAGTTTAAACTGTAGATGTAGGTGACGAGTTTTCAGGTGAGGAACCAGGTTAATGAGATGTCTAGCTTGTTGATGGAGGAGCTCAGTGTGACAGTTGCAAGGCTGAGAGGCGACTACGTCCCTGGTTATGCTTAGTAAGTCAGAATAGTTTATGTGAACAAATGGACTAAGAGCAACATTGATTCTTAAACAAGGGATTTGGATTTGAATGGTTTGGCCTTCAGAGTCTGTTAACGATTTTAAGGATATTGAATGGTATGTTGTGTTAAGCCTTCGCATGCTATATTGAAGAGATATGCGTTTCTCATAAGGGTTTATCATTTCCAGGTTAAGATTGGGGTGGTTGTAGTATTTTGGGATGAGGTGTTTGTGATTAAGTGTTTTACTGCCGTAGATAGAAGTGGATGCGCATTCATCCGGCTGACGTCATCGGCAGTGTCAAATGTAGGAATCGAACGATTGAGTCTTACGGATGACGCATCGGAAGATGTTAGTATGTTTCTTCATCGGCAGATGTAGAGGTTTAGCCTTCGGATGAGTAAAGTATAATTGTGTGTCTAGCGGATCGGCGATGAGAGTGTTTAGCCTTCGGATGATGTAAGTATAAATTTTGTGTCTAGCGATCGGCAGATGTAGATGTGTAGCCTCGGATGTGTAAGTATAATTTTTGTCTAGCGATCGGCAGATGTAGAGTGTTAGCCATCGGATGATGAAAGGGACATTGTCGCTAGCGATCGGCAGAAGTAGAGCGTTAGTGATCGGATGATATAGAGGCTTGAAGCTAGCGGAAGATTTTGTCTTAGAGGAACGCGTGAATTTCACATGGCACGGTAGATGTGTAATGATCCGAGAGCTGCACGTGTTTCTACCGGTAGATGTCCACTACGAATGATGTTTTGCCGTTACGAGAGACGAACATGATCCTCGGTAGATGTTTTTACGAAAGTCGATGACGAGAAGTCACATGTATGCCGGATAGGTGGGATAATATGCGCTTATCCGCGATGCAGTAGATCCATGCAATTAGGGGTTAGAATAAGTAGGGCGAACCCCGAGGCATCCTCACGCCGATTTCGTCATAGAATCACGACGTGTATCGGTCGGCTCCGTATGTCGACTGATTAAGTAAACTAATGTCATGAAGAAGTCAGTATACGAGGGACTGATTTCCATCTGTTAAGTTGAAGTCCCTTAAGACTGTAAGATACTGTTATAAAAAAAAAACAGAGACGGAGGAAAAGAGTTCAAATATGGAATTAAAGTTTTAAGGACAAGTCACGATTTCGTGGCGATCCTCCCCCAGGGTCGGAATACAACTAGCCACTCGCCCGATAAGGTATTCTTACTCGAATTCCAAGTTTCATATCAGTTTTTTTATATTCTTACATGCATCCCTAATTCCGAACATGCTGAAACTCGTTTTCGTAGTTTAAAAAACATGATGGCATGACATTAGTGCTCAAATAAAAACAAACAACCAAACAAAACAAACATCCCCTACCGTTCATGGTGAGGCCAGAAGGCAACAACAACACACATCCACTACTTAACCTGACTGCTCGGAATATGTTTGTTCAATTCGGAAATCAAAGTATTCGCTCGTCAACAAAGAAATAGGGAAAATTCATAGTCATAACTCTAGGAAATTCTAAGAATTATTTAAGCCAAAAAATACAACAACTCAACCAAATCAAAACAGAGATCTAAAACCGATTTTCAACCCTTTTTAGTGTCCAACTTCCAAACGACCCTAACTTATTCATTTTTCAAACAGATTTCGATGTGCCACCCCATTCCATAACCTTACACGTTTCTACTATCCATTGAAACAAACAAATAAGCAATCAAACATAAATAGCACTCGAAAGCACAAACCAGAACCGTTGCAATAAAAAAAATTGTGTTTTTGCACACTCTCATCCAAATACTCCAATTTAACTCTAAAAAAACAACCTAATACTAAACTATTTAAGAGTTACTCATCAAAAGAGGATGAAAATACAGCAAGAACAAAAATTGTGCGACTTCATGGTGAGGTTTTTCCCACCTCAGTTAACACTCACTAAACCATAAAAACGAAAATCATCACCTTTATGCAATTAACCAAAACAATCAATTTCCTTAAAATCTTGAGAGGTTGAAGAAAATGCAGGAGGCGGGACGGCTAGGAGGAGAAAATGAATTCATGGAAGGTGAAGGGAGAGGAAACCAAACTGCCTTTTTACCAAACAACTTTTATTTTAATTTTGTTCACGAGTTTTAAATTTTTAATTCACCTCCCATTTCTCTCTTCAGTCCAGTGAAGTCCTCTATTAAACTTCTACTTTAAGTCCTTTTCTATTTACTTCTATCTTAATTTCGTCTGTACCGTTTACCTTCCCCCCACCACTGCCGCCCACATCGCCCCCACCCCCACCTACATTCCTCGGACCACTGTGCCGTTCGCTACCCTCGTAGGATTTGCATGCCTCTTGTCAGACATCGCTTGCCTCGGTGCGTACCCTGGCCTCGCTCCCGGGTTTCCACCCTTTGATACATCCACAGCTCGTTTCGGGTTTACCGAACCTCAACCTTTGCTGGGAACGTGCCCCAAAACAATCCGTTTTCAAACCACAGTATGTCCACACCATGTCGCGGTCCAAAATGTGTGCGCAACCTACGGAACACATTACACAAAAAACCACGACTCCCCCTAGTCCAATTCGCACGAACTATCGCCCAACAACCATACCGCCTCCTCTTGACTCTTTGACGACCACACCACACACACCACACCGCCACCCAATATAACAAAACCCTACCCCCAAAGTTTTCTATCCACCACACCACACCCTGCAACACACCCCACAACCACCACCCTCCACACAGTTTACACAACACCAACCACAAAGCTCACCAACAAATTGTAAACGCCCCGCGTTATCCGACCACGGTTTGGATACTATAAGTCCGCTACGTACCTAGAAACAGGGGCATGAGTATGTGAACATTTTTTTCTTTATATTTATCTCCTCCACACTCAAAACACCAAATTTAACATTCTTTTTTTTGAAAAGAAACTTCAAACATTACAATCTTGCAGCAGAAATCATTTGAACAACAATGACGTTAACAAACTACGAAATGTTGTTGATTGTTAAGAAACAATCGGCAATAGAAATTTAAGTTTTAAATCAGCGACATACTAGAGAATCGCAGAGGTCACACACCTGCCGGATTGATAAGTCAACAGAAGCAAACGAAGAAGAAGGCTTCTGCCAATGACCGTCAGCCAAAGACATCCTCGATAGTCCTGTATCTACTGGTGACGTCAGCCAGACAATCAATTACTCCACCTATCCGATCGCAAACGGCAAAATACACGCTACATCTCGATGACTAACGACAAAAATCCTCCTACATCTACCGAGTGACGTCACACGCATCTGCCGATGAGTTTACCGAGACATCATCCGATATACTACCTACACCTCGCTTGAGTAAACTGCATACGCCCCAATCACTAAACGTCAACTATACCCACTCATACCGGTAGGGCAAATCCTACATCTGCCTATAACAACCCATGTACCGTGACTTACTGAGACCCACCGATTACTATTTAGGCATCTTCCGATATAATAACCTACCTCATCCGATGACTGTTCTAAGGCATCTTCCGATAGAATTAACCTACATCATCAGATGACTTTTCTTACGCTCTTCCGTAGAATTAAGAGCGACATTTCAACTACTTTTCTCGCTATACTACACGACACCATTTCCGAAAGGAATTTACTTAGTCACAAGACCATTCAGACAACTCACATTGTAGTGTTCAACCCATAAAACCAATATTTAAACTCCAGATCTCTAGTATCAGTAAAACTCAAAACATAGTCGAAATATTACAATCTCTACGGTCATAAAAACTCTCAATACTCAAATTAAACATTATCAACTAAACCCGCCCATCGCAACAACAGTTAACCCACTCATCATTTGCCACCCTAGGCAGGAATGTAATCCTCCAACCTTTCTATCATCTGAGCCTTCAGGACATTATCTCAGTACCTCAACCCTACCACCATTATCTATTAGCCTCTGCTAAGTAGTAAAGCAGTAATGAATGACATGCTGAAACATAATTCCTAAACATGCAGTTCTACTTTTCACTCATTGCAGTTCAGATAGTTCAAAGCTGCTCTGATCCTTCGGTTCCCTTGTGAAGTGGATCAATTTTCCCAATGTCCAATACCCTCTACTCGATTAAGGGGCGGATTAAGTCCCGTAATATAGCTGATCTATCCCTCTGTTCCCCTTGGGAGTGGGATCCCATTCTCCCAATGTCATACATCCTCTACTCGATGAGGGGCTGATGACTTCCCTTAATAGCTTATCTGATCCCTCTGTATCCTTGGGATGGTATCACTTCTCCCATGCATACAGCCTCAACTCTAAATCGATTAAGGGCTATTAGTTTCCCTTACTATTTGTCCTGTTACATTCAGTTCATACCTTACCATTGCTTACATGAATTCATTTTTCGTAATCTTTCAAAAACATGATGCATGACATACAAAAGTCCTTCACAATGCACAACCTACTGTTTGTCTGGAGGGCCCGAAGGCCATGCATACGTACTTACCTGTCTTCTGACGGTTTGTTAATCCGTCTCCGCCGACAGATCTCGAACCTAATCCAAAACCGATCATTAGTTAAACATTCACTAAAACTCTCCTACGCACCAGAACCTAAGGAAACTATTGAGAACTCTGGGCCCATAATGCATTCCCGATTGTAACCACCCGAGTTTTCGGGTTTCCGCTTCAAAGCTAATTTTTCGAAATAATGAATTAGGTCCGTTTTTGCGAGCGTGTTTTATTGACCTAGAATTTCTGGAATTTTAAAGACTACGTGAAATTTTGAAACCCAAATCGGAAGAGTAATGCTATGGTCCCGTTTTACCCTTTTAAGTATGATACTTTCGTAAAAATAGCCAAATAAGTCCGTTTTGTGAACGGTGAGTTTTGTTCAACTCTAAGATTAAATTGAAAATATTTGGAGAATAAGGCATAGCAGAGAACCTGAATCGATAGACTAATTAAAGAGTTAACATACAAATGGATGGAGGGGCATTTAATTATTTGGTAAGTAAATAAAATTATAATTTCATTTATACTGTTTATAAAACAATGAATGGCTTCACGAGGAGCCGTCCTGCCCGAGCTCCCGACGCCGCGAGAGAAGTGAAGGCCGCGACTCCTACGACGAACGCCGACGTTCCGACCTCGACGTTCTCCGGCCAACAACGCGAGGTGCATTTTCCCGCCCGTCCCCGCGCACTGAACCGAACGATAAGCTTCGGTTTCTCCTTTTTTTTTGGCTCGTTTGGGGCCTGGCATGGCGAGCTCGATTGAGCTCCGATTGCCGCCGTTTAGTCACCTCCTGCGTGGGTTTGCCAACCCTTGCGCCGCTATTCTGATTGGCCGGGTGGATTGCTCACATTGAGCAAAATTCACGCGAATGC
This sequence comes from Begonia masoniana, assembly GCA_022432975.1. Lineage (NCBI taxonomy): Eukaryota > Viridiplantae > Streptophyta > Magnoliopsida > Cucurbitales > Begoniaceae > Begonia > Begonia masoniana. Next base: position 56,493,122 of record CM039502.1, read on the forward strand.
CCGATTAGGGCAATTGGGTTGTGGTTTAAAACTTCGATTTTAGGTTAGTTTATGTTAATTGGATGTTAAAAGGATTAGATGGTGAAGAAATTGATGGAATTGATGAAAAATCAAAAAGGGGATTTTCGGGGTAACGGGCAGTTTCGGGTTTTTGATAAATAGACATAGCTCCGGTCATTGTTTGAAAAGCCCTTTGGCAGATTAAAATAGGTTATAGAGGAGTACGGGGCCCTGGAATAGTTTCGATTCCGAAAAACCGACGCGAAGTTACGCGCGTTTGAAGTTGTCGGGTCGGTTTTAACCAAACCCGAATTAGTGGCCCGTTTTGAGTTAAGTTTAGGGGGATTAGGCTTGAAATATTAGTTAGAGAGGAATCTGGCGAATTAAGGTTGTTAATGAAGTTTGAGTTTTGCAAGGTCGAGCCATAGGTGACGTGTGGTGCCAAACCCAGCGAGTACAGAAGAACAGGTAAGGCGTTCTCGTGACTTCTTGGCCGATTGGCCTACACCGTACTTCGATGTAGCGTCGAGGATCTTAATGGATTGTTTGTTTTATTGCTTTGGTTGGGTAGTTAGGTGGGTTTTTTTTTTAAATTGTTCTAGGTATCGTCGGTCTGGATGGATAAAGTTGCTGTTATTGCCATAGTATAGTTATGTTATGGTCAGATCTGTTCATGCATCACATGGTTTTAAAGATTCATGAAAAACGAATTTCTGCCGATGTTTTAAAAGTAAAGCAAAGCAAAGCAAAGCAAAGCAAAGCAATCGGTATACAGTTTAAATGACCCATCGGTATATAGTTTAAATGACCCTTCGGTATATAGTTTAAATGACCCTTCGGTATATAGTTTAAATGACCCATCGGTATATAGTTTAAATGACCCTTCGGTATATAGTTTAAATGACCCATCGGTATACAGTTTAAATGACCCTTCGGTATATAGTTTAAATGACCCTTCGGTATATAGTTTAAATGACCCATCGGTATACAGTTTAAATGACCCTTCGGTATATAGTTTAAATGACCCTTCGGTATATAGTTTAAATGACCCTTCGGTATATAGTTTAAATGACCCATCGGTATACAGTTTATAGCAAAGCAAAGCAAAGCAAAGCAAAGCAAAGCAAAGTAAAGTAAGTAAAGTAAGTAAAGTAAAGTAAAGTAAAGTAAAGCAAAGCAAAGCAAAGCAAAGTAAAGTAAAGTAAAGTAAAGTAAAGTAAAGTAAAGTAAAGCAAAGCAAAGCAAAGCAATCGGTATACAGTTTAAATGACCCATCGGTATATAGTTTAAATGACCCATCGGTATATAGTTTAAATGACCCTTCGGTATATAGTTTAAATGACCCATCGGTATATAGTTTAAATGACCCTTCGGTATATAGTTTAAATGACCCTTCGGTATATAGTTTAAATGACCCATCGGTATACAGTTTAAATGACCCATCGGTATATAGTTTAAATGACCCATCGGTATATAGTTTAAATGACCCTTCGGTATATAGTTTAAATGACCCTTCGGTATATAGTTTAAATGACCCTTCGGTATATAGTTTAAATGACCCATCGGTATATAGTTTAAATGACCCTTCGGTATATAGTTTAAATGACCCTTCGGTATATAGTTTAAATGACCCTTCGGTATATAGTTTAAATGACCCTTCGGTATATAGTTTAAATGACCCTTCGGTATATAGTTTAAATGACCCTTCGGTATATAGTTTAAATGACCCTTCGGTATATAGTTTAAATGACCCTTCGGTATATAGTTTAAATGACCCTTCGGTATATAGTTTAAATGACCCTTCGGTATATAGTTTAAATGACCCTTCGGTATATAGTTTAAATGACCCTTCGGTATATAGTTTAAATGACCCTTCGGTATATAGTTTAAATGACCCATCGGTATATAGTTTAAATGACCCATCGGTATATAGTTTAAATGACCCATCGGTATATAGTTTAAATGACCCTTCGGTATATAGTTTAAATGACCCTTCGGTATATAGTTTAAATGACCCTTCGGTATATAGTTTAAATGACCCTTCGGTATATAGTTTAAATGACCCTTCGGTATATAGTTTAAATGACCCTTCGGTATATAGTTTAAATGACCCTTCGGTATATAGTTTAAATGACCCATCGGTATATAGTTTAAATGACCCTTCGGTATATAGTTTAAATGACCCTTCGGTATATAGTTTAAATGACCCATCGGTATATAGTTTAAATGACCCTTCGGTATATAGTTTAAATGACCCATCGGTATACAGTTTAAATGACCCTTCGGTATATAGTTTAAATGACCCTTCGGTATATAGTTTAAATGACCCATCGGTATACAGTTTAAATGACCCTTCGGTATATAGTTTAAATGACCCATCGGTATATAGTTTAAATGACCCTTCGGTATATAGTTTAAATGACCCTTCGGTATATAGTTTAAATGACCCATCGGTATATAGTAAAGCAAAGCAAGCAAAGCAAAGTAAAGTAAAGTAAAGTAAAGTAAAGTAAAGCAAAGCAAAGTAAAGTAAAGCAAAGCAAAGCAAAGTAAAGTAAAGCAAAGCAAAGCAAAGCAAAGCAAAGCAAAGTAAAGTAAAGTAAAGTAAAGTAAAGCAAAGCAAAGCAAAGTAAAGTAAAGTAAAGTAAAGTAAAGCAAAGCAAAGCAAAGCAAAGTAAAGTAAAGCAAAGCAAAGCAAAGCAAAGCAAAGCAAAGTAAAGTAAAGCAAAGCAAAGCAAGCAAAGCAAAGTAAAGTAAAGTAAAGTAAAGCAAAGCAAAGCAAAGCAAAGCAAAGTAAAGTAAAGTAAAGTAAAGTAAAGTAAAGTAAAGCAAAGCAAAGTAAAGTAAAGCAAAGCAAAGTAAAGTAAAGTAAAGTAAAGTAAAGTAAAGTAAAGTAAAGTAAAGTAAAGTAAAGTAAAGTAAAGTAAAGCAAAGCAAAGCAAAGTAAAGTAAAGTAAAGTAAAGTAAAGTAAAGTAAAGTAAAGTAAAGTAAAGTAAAGTAAAGTAAAGTAAAGTAAAGTAAAGTAAAGTAAAGTAAAGTAAAGCAAAGCAAAGTAAAGTAAAGTAAAGTAAAGTAAAGTAAAGTAAAGTAAAGTAAAGCAAAGCAAAGCAAAGTAAAGTAAAGTAAAGTAAAGTAAAGCAAAGCAAAGCAAAGTAAAGTAAAGTAAAGCAAAGCAAAGTAAAGTAAAGTAAAGTAAAGTAAAGTAAAGTAAAGTAAAGTAAAGTAAAGTAAAGTAAAGTAAAGTAAAGTAAAGTAAAGTAAAGTAAAGTAAAGTAAAGTAAAGTAAAGTAAAGTAAAGTAAAGTAAAGTAAAGCAAAGCAAAGCAAAGCAAAGCAAAGCAAAGCAAAGTAAAGTAAAGTAAAGTAAAGTAAAGTAAAGTAAAGTAAAGTAAAGTAAAGTAAAGCAAAGCAAAGCAAAGTAAAGTAAAGTAAAGTAAAGTAAAGCAAAGCAAAGCAAAGTAAAGTAAAGTAAAGTAAAGTAAAGTAAAGTAAAGTAAAGTAAAGTAAAGTAAAGCAAAGCAAGCAAAGCAAAGTAAAGTAAAGTAAAGTAAAGCAAAGCAAAGCAAAGCAAAGCAAAGCAAAGCAAAGCAAAGCAAAGTAAAGTAAAGTAAAGTAAAGTAAAGTAAAGTAAAGTAAAGTAAAGTAAAGTAAAGTAAAGTAAAGTAAAGTAAAGTAAAGTAAAGTAAAGTAAAGTAAAGTAAAGTAAAGCAAAGCAAAGCAAGCAAAGCAAAGTAAAGTAAAGTAAAGTAAAGTAAAGTAAAGTAAAGCAAAGCAAAGCAAAGCAAGCAAAGCAAAGCAAGCAAAGCAAAGTAAAGTAAAGCAAAGCAAAGCAAAGTAAAGTAAAGTAAAGTAAAGCAAAGCAAAGTAAAGTAAAGTAAAGTAAAGCAAAGCAAAGTAAAGTAAAGTAAAGCAAAGCAAAGCAAAGTAAAGTAAAGCAAAGCAAAGTAAAGTAAAGCAAAGCAAAGCAAAGCAAAGTAAAGTAAAGCAAAGCAAAGTAAAGTAAAGTAAAGTAAAGTAAAGTAAAGTAAAGTAAAGTAAAGTAAAGTAAAGTAAAGCAAAGCAAAGTAAAGTAAAGCAAAGCAAAGTAAAGTAAAGTAAAGCAAAGCAAAGTAAAGTAAAGTAAAGCAAAGCAAAGTAAAGTAAAGTAAAGTAAAGTAAAGCAAAGCAAAGTAAAGTAAAGTAAAGTAAAGTAAAGTAAAGCAAAGCAAAGTAAAGTAAAGTAAAGTAAAGTAAAGCAAAGCAAGCAAAGCAAAGCAAAGCAAAGTAAAGTAAAGTAAAGCAAAGCAAAGCAAAGTAAAGTAAAGCAAAGCAAAGTAAAGTAAAGCAAAGCAAAGCAAAGCAAAGCAAGCAAAGCAAAGCAAAGCAAAGTAAAGTAAAGTAAAGTAAAGTAAAGTAAAGCAAAGCAAAGCAAAGCAAAGCAAAGTAAAGTAAAGTAAAGTAAAGTAAAGTAAAGTAAAGTAAAGTAAAGTAAAGTAAAGCAAAGCAAAGTAAAGTAAAGTAAAGTAAAGTAAAGTAAAGTAAAGCAAAGCAAAGCAAAGCAAAGTAAAGTAAAGTAAAGTAAAGTAAAGTAAAGTAAAGTAAAGCAAAGCAAAGCAAAGTAAAGTAAAGTAAAGCAAAGCAAAGTAAAGTAAAGTAAAGTAAAGCAAAGCAAAGCAAAGTAAAGTAAAGTAAAGTAAAGTAAAGTAAAGCAAAGCAAAGTAAAGTAAAGTAAAGCAAAGCAAAGCAAAGTAAAGTAAAGCAAAGCAAAGCAAAGCAAAGTAAAGTAAAGCAAAGCAAAGCAAAGCAAAGTAAAGTAAAGTAAAGTAAAGTAAAGTTTCTTAGAGATGTTTGCATTTAACTTTTTTAGGAGATATTGTCGATTATGGTGTGTCGAGGGAATGATCGAGACAACCGAGACGTTACGATAGATCACCTTAAGGATTTCGTTGCCCAACAATCCCAACACTTAGCCTACAAGCACAGCACATAATTAGGCCAATCTTGTCAGCTCGAAATATTGGGTTGTCGCTCCCCAGTAATCACGGTACGAAGAGGAAGACTCTAATCGAAAAGAAAGAAGTTACACCAAGGGTAATTGCCCCGATCAAAGACGAAGGATAATGCCCACCCTCGTTGCTCAGTGCAGTCTATCCTACATGTTAAAGGGATAAGAACTAAAAGAATAGATGGTATGCCTGACTAATAGATTAGCCGACTTACCATGAAAAGTTTACACAGGATTGTGTACCATTAGAGGAATACAGCTTATGACATATAAGATTTGTATAGATAGAAATGAGCCATAGTCGATGAAATTTGAACCCTAGAGTATTAGCCTCGGAAGATGCTATTTAGGAGGCAAGGTATACTAAGTGCCAAGCTACGCAGGTAAGAAGATATAGCAAGAACTTGTATGCCTTAGATCCATGAAAAGATGGATGCATTTAGACAAAAAACATGTACAAGAACTTTAACTGCTTATTGTTGAGCGGGCTATGAGAACGACTATTCTATTGTAGTTTAGAGAGACGTGGTAGATCAATACAAGTCGTGGACATAGGATTTAATGATCGGTTAGGAGTGGTCGTATCGACCGATATTGAGGCAAAGCATAAGGGATTTACTTATGGTTGGAGAGTAAATAAATCCAAAACATTATGGAATAGAGGCATTGTGCAAGGTATAACCCAGATGCCAAAGTGCTGTTCTCAAGAGAGATAAGTATCGCCTAAGAAGACTGTTCAGCAAAGGGCGATACTAATTCGCAAAGAGAAGTCCATAACTTGGGGGATCTAGGAATTTAAGTTAAATAAAGGGGAGTTGGGATACAAGCTGGATGATGTTAGGAATCCTTGAACGTTAGTCAACCCAAATGACATTGGAAGTTGATGTTATTTCGAAGGATGAAGGATCTACCCATGGAAAAATTTGAGTTAGAAGTTTGGAGAGAATTGGACAACAATACATTAATCATGAAGATCGAAGAGTGTACGTCGACTGGGGTGCTAGAAGAACACATTACTACCATGTTATGTATTATTGATGGCCATTATCAGTCAAGGGCCCCTATCTAAACAAAACAAGAACTCATTACTAGGGTGTGGGAGAGAGATGTTTGATGGTCAAGTTTGCTGAGGATGTGATATAAAAAAACAAAAATGTTGCGGAAATAAAACAACAAAGTAGCTCTGAAGCGCCGCCTTTTGTGATTCAATTCCGACTTTTCTACAATGGTTCTGCTTTGTCGAGGGAAATCTTCGTGCAATGCAGTTGTAATTTTTTCATATCTCTTCTAGGACGATTCGATACGTGAAGTCAATGATTAAGTTGAGTAGATTTGAAATGACCTCTTCAAACCCGGGGAATTCTTTGGAGATAGTTGGGACTAGCAATCCACCAAAGAAAACAAATCTTTCAAGAAACTTAATTTCTCTTCTTAGCTACGGGGAGTCCAAAGAATATTATTGGCCTATCCTCGTGAAAGCTCTAAACGAGGTTTGACATTGCTTTCAAGCCAACGTGCAGCGTTAAAGTTGCGATCATTGTGGCGAGATGGATGATTTTCTTGTGGCCAGAATGATATTGTCAGGCGGTTCTCTTAAGGAATCATACTTGGCGACGTGGAGGCAAGGATTTTTGGGAAGGGAGGTGTTAAATTACATACAACAAGTTTGCAAACAAACAAGTGTTGTGGGATGAAGGTATAAAAGAATTAGAAGGAATGCTAGGACCTAATTTGGAGGAAGATGAAATCGCTATTGTAAAGTAAGAGATAGGGAATAAGATTAAGTAGGAATCAAAAGGGGGCCAATCTATATAACGAAGTTGAAGCCAAATATTTGGGAAGGCAAGGTTAAAGTAAATAAGCTTAAGAAACGAATGGGGAAGGGACTATGAGATGTAAGATAAAATGCCGGTACGTTGATATTTGGGCTTTAAATAGTGTCATAGAGAATGAGAATAAAAATTATTAGATTTTAAAGGGAAGTTTGAGTTATGAGTCAGTAGTGGAGGATGGGAAATTTAGAGCATATTGGATGAAAGGAAGAGAAAAGAAAAATTTGCACGAGACTGTTGCAAATGAGTTAAAGTGAAGATAAGTGTAGGTTAGGAAAAGATTAGACTCGTAAGTTATGTCGACAAGGGTGTATGCACATTAAGGCATTGGTGGGAAATAGTGTAATTAAATTAGTGAGGACTTGAAGGAGTTTGTATTGTTGATGAAAACCGAGGCACAAGTGGACAAATGAGCGTTGTGGACATAGTGATCAAGACGTAGAGGATACTTTGAAAGAGAAGGGAGTAAAATTAAGTATTCGGAGCCCGGGGTACTACGGATTGTGTAGGGTGACTATGGAAGTCATGTTGCCCAATGTTAATGGGTTATTGAGTGTGAGTATGGAATTAAAATTGATGGTTAAGGTGTGGGAGGAACTTGGAAGTGGAAGAATTAAGATAAGGAAGGATATGTATTAGATCTTCGATTCAAGTAAGAGAAAAACTTTGAGGAAATTAGGTGATGGCTATAGATGCGTAGATGAGGTGGGTATGAGAAAAGTAGGGAAGTAATTGGAATCCACTTCGAGGAAGGACTAGGGTTGAAGTTAAAATGGAAGAATTTGAGCGTCTAATCCAAGATTGGTAAGTGGAAGTCGTTGGGACGCATAGACAATTGAGTGATGAGTGCCTAACTAGGAGGACTTGGGACTTTGGAGACGTACGAAGATGTCAAGTCGATGATTTATTTTGACTAAAGAAGTGTCGAGATTGTATTGAGAGTATAATTCCTTAGGTTAATGGAGGGTGAGTAATTGGAAGCCTAACCAAGCCATAATTTTGGGGGGGACCAATATTCCAATTAAGGAGGGAAGGATGTAACCACCCGGAGTTTTTCGGGTTTCCGCTTCAAAGCTATTTTCGTAAATAATGAATTAGGTCCGTTTTGCGAGCGGATAGTTTTATTAGGACCCTAGAAATTTCTGGGAATTGTAGAAGAATAAGTGAAATTTTGGAAACCCAAATCGAGAAGAGTAATGCTAGGGTTCCCGTTTTACCCTTTTAGTATGATAATTCGTAAAAATAGCAAAATAGTCCGTTTTGTGAACGGTGAGTTTTGTTAGAACTCTAAGATTAAATTGAAATATTGGAGAAATAAGGAAATAGCAGAGAAACCGAATCGATAGACTAATTAAAGAGTTAAACATAAAATGGATGGAGGGGCATTTAAGTAATTTGGTAAGTAAATAAAAATTATAATTTCATTTATAATTTTTATAAAACAATGAATGGCTTCACGAGGAAGCCATTCCCTGCCCGAGCTCCCGACGCCGCGAGAGAAGTGGAGGCGCGCGACTCCTACGACGAACGCCGACGTCCGACCTCGACGTTCTCCGGCCAGACAAACGGCGAGGTGCAGTTCCCGGCCCGTCCCCGCGCACTGAACCGAACGATAAGCTCGGTTTTCTCCTTTTTTTGGCTCGGTTTGGGGCTGGCAGTGGCGAGCTCGATTGAGCTCCGATTGCCGGCCGTTTTAGGTCACCTCCGGCGTGGGTTTGCCAACCCTTGCGCCGGCTATTCTTGATTGGCCGTGGATTGCTCAAATTGAGCAAAATTCAGTGAATGCCCGATTAGGGCAATTCGGGTTGTGGTTTAAAACTTCGATTTTAGGTTAGTTTATGTTATTGGATGTTAAAAGGATAGATTGGTGAAGAAATTGATGGAATTTGATGAAAATCAAAAAGGGGGATTTTCCGGGTAAAGGGCAGTTTCGGGTTTTTGATAAATAGACCTAGCTCCGGTCATTTGTTTTTGAAATTCCTTTTGGCAGATTAAAATAGGTTATTAGAGGAGTACGTGGCCGCTGGAATCGTTCGATTCCGATAACCGACGCGAAAGTTACGCGCGTTTGAAGTTTCGGGTCGGTTTTACCAAACCCGAATTAGTGGCCCGTTTAGTTAAGTTTTAGTTGGATTAGGCTTGAAATATTAGTTCGAGAGTAATTTGGCGAATGTAAGTTTGATTTAATGAAGTTTGAATGTTTGTCATAGGTCGAGCCATAGGTGACGTGTGGTGCCAAACCCAGCGAGCTACAGAAGACAGGTAAGTTCTCGTGACCCTTCTCTGGCCGATTGGCCTACACCGTACTTCGATGTAGCGTCGAGGATCTTAATGGATTGTTTGTTTTAATTGCTTTGGTTGGGTAGTTAGGTTGGTTTTAAATTGTTATAGGTTATTCTGTTTCGGTCTGGATGGTATACATGTTGCTTGTTTATTGCATAGTATAGTATGTTATGTTCATATCTGTTCATGCATCACATGTTTTAAAGATCATGAAAAACGAATTTCTGCACGATGTTTTAAAGTAAATGCAAAGAAAGAATGGACCCTTCGGTATACAGTTTAAATGACCCATCGGTATATAGTTTAAATGACCCATCGGTATATAGTTTAATGACCCATCGGTATATAGTTGAATGACCCATCGGTATATAGTTTAAATGACCCTTCGGTATATAGTTTAAATGACCCATCGGTATACAGTTTAAATGACCCTTCGGTATACAGTTTAAATGACCCTTCGGTATATAGTTTAAATGACCCATCGGTATACAGTTTAAATGACCCTTCGGTATATAGTTTAAATGGCCCTTCGGTATATAGTTTAAATGGCCAATCGGTATACAGTTTATAGCAAAGCAAGCAATCGGTATACAGTTTAAAGCAAAGCAAAGTAAAGTAAAGCAAGCAAAGTAAAGTAAAGTAAAGTAAAGTAAAGTAAAGTAAGTAAAGTAAAGTAAAGCAAAGCAAAGCAAAGCAAAGTAAAGTAAAGTAAAGTAAAGTAAAGTAAAGTAAAGCAAAGTAAAGAAAAGAATGCATGATTTATAGATTCATATGCACAGCACGCATTTGCATTTACTAGAGCTTACTGAGATTTTTATCTCATAGATGTCTGTATGGTGTAGGTGTTTACGAGGAAACAGGTGAGGACGAGCTTTCTCCTCCTGAGGCATGAGGCAGTTGACGAAAGATGGATTGCGGTGGTGTGTTGCGCAGTCGATGCTTAACTGACCCGTGGGGATGTAAGTAAAGGTATTGAGAGGTTTTGGGAATTGTCGGGTGATGGTGAATTGAAATGGATAATTGTACTGTTAGACATTTTAGGATGTTTGGACTCTGTTTAGTTGATAGATTGATGTTTAGATGACTTTGTTCAGTTGAAAGATTGATGTTTAGATGGTTTGATTCGAGTTAGTGGATAAAATAGATTTATATACAGATGTTATGGCAAACTGTTTTATAAAGCGTTTTGTTAAATCAGTTATTTGAAATGTATTCTGGAACTGCTTGGTATTTTCTTTGATTTGTAAACATGAGGATATGTCACACTTTTAAACGGAACCATGCAGTTCGTTTTCATGAAAATGTACATGATTGTAGTTTCGTTTGATTGGGTTTTGATTGGGTTTAAGTTTTTATGATGAATGTAGTGTTTGATGGTATTAAAGTGTGTAGTTGGTGCAGGAGAAAGGAAAGAAAGAAAGAGAAAAATGTTTTTAATTGTTTTACATAATTGTTTTAAATTGTTTGAAGTTTTATTTCCGCTCGAACGCTAAGTTTAAAGTTTAGAGTATAAAATGAAAAATTTATACGGGAAATTAGGAAGAGTATGAGGGTCGTTACAAATATGGTATCAGAGCCCCGGGTTTTAAAATCGGTTCTGTAGACTGCTCGACTGCACAGCCACTACGCGGACATCCTTCATCAACTGTAAGTCTGTTTATACCTTTGTTTGATTTCAGTTTCTTAGAGATGTTTGCATTTAACTTTTATAGGAGCTATTTATAGATATGGTGTGTCGAGGGAATGATCGAGACAACCGAGACGTTACGATAGATCACCTTAAGGATTTCGTTGCCCAACAATCCCAACACATTAGCCTACAAGCACAGCACATAATTAGGCAATCTTGTCAGCTCGAAATATTGGGTTGTCGCTCCCAGTAATCACGGTACGAAGAGGAAGACTCTTAATCGAAAGAAAGAAGTTACACCAAGGGTAATTGCCCCGAACAAAGACGAGGATAATGCCCAACCCTCAGTTGCTTCAGGTGCAGTCTTATCCCTACAGTTAAAGGAATGAACTATATAAGAATAGATGGTAGCCTGACTTAATAAGATTAGCCCGACTTAACCATGAAAAGTTGTACACATAGATTGTGTTACCATTAGAGGAATACAGCTTATGACATATAAGATTTGTATAGATAGAAAATGAGCCATAGTCGATGAAATTTGAACCCTTAGAGTATTAAGCCTCGGAAGATGCTTTAGGTTGTCAAGGTATACTAAGTGCACTTAAGCAGGTAAGAAGATATAGCAAGAACTTGTATGCCTTAGATCCATGAAAAGATGGATGCATTTAGACAAAAACCATGTCCAAGAACTTAACTAGCTTTATTGTTGAGAGGATATGAGAACGACTATTACGATTGTAGTTTAGAGAGACGTGGTAGATCAATACAAGTCGTGGACATAGGATTTAATTGATCGGGTAGGAGTGGTCGTATCGACCGATATTGAGGCAAAGAATAAGGGGATTTACTTATGGTTGGAGAGTAAATAAATTCCAAACATTATGGAATAGAGGTCATGTGCAAGGTAATACCCAAGATGCCAAATTTTGCTGTTCTCAAGAGATAAGTATCGCCTAAGAAGACTGTTCAGCAAAAGGGCGATTACTAATTCGCAAAGAGAATCATAACTTTGGGGATCTAGGAATTTAAGTTAAATAAAGGGGAGTTTGGATTACAAGCTGGATGATGTTAGGAATCCTTGAACGTTAGTCAACCCAAATGACATTGGAAGTTGATGTTATTTCGAAGGATGAAGGATCTACCCATGGAAAAATTTGAGTTAGAAGTTTGGAGAGAATTAGGACAACAATACATTAATCATGAAGATCGAAGAGTGTACGTCGACTGGGGTGCTAGAAGAAACACATTACTACCACTGTTATGTATCTCTTGATGGCCTTATCAGGTTCAAGGGCCCCTATCTAAACAAAACAAGAACTCATTTACCTAGGGTTTTGGGAGATGAGAATGTTTGATGGTCAAGTTTGCTGAGGATGTGATAAAAAAAAACAAAAATGTTGCGGAAATAAAACAACAAAGTAGCTCTGAAGCGCCGCCTTTGCTGATTCAATTCCGACTTTTCTACAATGGTTATGCTGTCGAGGGAACTCTTCTTGTCAATAGACAGTTGTAATTTTTTCATCTCTCTTCTAGGACGATTCAGATACGTGATTCAATGATTAAAGTTGAGTCAGATTTGAAATTTGAACATCTTCAAACCGAGAATTCTTTGGAGATAGTTGGGACTAGCAATCCACCAAAGAAAACAAATCTTTCAAGAAACTTAATTTCTCTTCTTAGCTACGGAGGAGTTCCAAAAGAATATTTCATGCATATCCTCGTGAAAGCTCTAAACGAGGTTGACATTGCTTTCTCAAGCAAACGTGCAGCGTTAAAAGTTGCGATTCATTGTGGCGAGATGGATGATTTTCTTGTGGCCAGAATGATATTGTCAGGGGTTCCTCTTAAGGAATCATACTTGGCGACTTAGGGAGGCAAGGATTTTTGGGAAGGGAGGTGTTAAATTACATACAACAAGTTTGCAAACAAAAAGGTTGTAGGGATGAGATGGTATAAAAGAATTTAGAAGAATGCTTAGGACCTAATTTTGGAGGAAGGATGAAATCGATATTGTAAAGTTAAGAGATAGGAATAAGATTAAATTAGGAATCAAAAGGGGGCCAATCTATATATAACGAAGTTGAAGCCAATGATTTTGGGAACGGCTAAGGTTAAAGTAAATAAGCTTAAGTAAACGAATGAGGTAAGGACTATGAGATGTAAGATAAAATGGCCGGTTACGTTGATATTTGGGCTTTAAATAGTGTCATAGAGATAAGTGAGAAAAATTAATTAGATTAAAGGGAAGTTTGAGTTATGAGTCAAGTAGTGGAGGATGGGAAATTTAGAGCATATTGGATGAAAGGAAGAGAAATTTGCACGAAGACTGTGCAAATGAGTTTGAAAGTGAAGATAAGCCTGTAGGTTAGGAAAGATTCGACTCGTAAGTTATGTCGAAGTGTTTATGCACCATTTAAGACATTGGGTGAATAGTGTAATTAAATTAGTTAGACTTGAGAGTTTGATATTGTTGATGAAAACCGAGGCACAAGTTGGACAAATGAGCGTTGTGGACATAGTGATAAAGACTTAGAGGATACTTTGAAAGAGAAGGGAGTAAAATTTAAGTATTCGGAGCCCCGGGTACTAGGATTGTGTAGGGTGACTAATGGAATGTCATGTTTGCCCAATGTTCATGGGTGTATGAGTGTGAGTAATGGATTAAAAATTTGATGGTAAGGTGTGGGAGGACTTGGAAGTGGAAGAATTAAGATAAGAAGGCTATGTATTAGGTCCTTCGTATTAAGTAAGAGAAGAAACTTTGAGGAATTATGATGGCTATAGATGCGTTAGATTGATGTGGTATGAGAAAAGTAGGGAAGTAATTGAATTCAATTCGAGGAAGGACTAGGGTTGAAGTTAAAATGGAAGAATTTGAGCGTCTAATCCAAGATTGGTTAAGTGGAAGTCGTTGGACGCATAGACAATTGAGTGATGAGTGCCTAACTAGGAGGACTTGGGACTTTGGAGACGTACGAAGCTGTCAATGTCGATGATTTATTTTGACTAAAGAAGTGTCGAGATTGTATTGAGAGTATAATTACTTAGGTAATGTGAGGGTGAGTAATTGGAAGCTTAACCAAGCAATAATTTTGGGGACAAAATTTCCAATTAAGGAGGGAAGGATGTAACACCCGAGTTTTCGGGTTTCCGCTTCAAAGCTATTTTCGTAAATAAGTGAATTAGGTCCGTTTTGCGAGCGGATAGTTTTATTAGGACCCTAGAAATTTCTGGGAATTTGTAGAAGAATAAGTGAAATTTTGGAAACCCAAATCGAGAAGAGTAATGCTAGGGTTCCCGTTTTACCCTTTTAGTATGATAATTCGTAAAAATAGCAAAATAAGTCCGTTTTGTGAACGGTGAGTTTTGTTAGAATTCTAAGATTAAATTGAAATATTGGAGAAATAAGGAAATAGCAGAGAAACCGAATCGATAGACTAATTAAAGAGTTAAACATAAAATGGATGGAGGGGCATTTAAGTAATTGGTAAGTAAATAAAAATTATAATTTCATTTATAATTTTTATAAAACAATGAACGGCTTCACGAGGAAGCCATTCCCTGCCCGAGCTCCCGACGCCGCGAGAGAAGTGGAGGCGCGCGACTCCTACGACGAACGCCGACGTCCGACCTCGACGTTCTCCGGCCAGACGACGGCGAGGTGCAGTTCCCGGCCCGTCCCCGCGCACTGAACCGAACGGTAAGCTCGGTTTTCTCCTTTTTTTGGCTCGGTTTGGGGCTGGCAGTGGCGAGCTCGATTGAGCTCCGATTGCCGGCCGTTTTAGGTCACCTCCGGCGTGGGTTTGCCAACCCTTGCGCCGGCTATTCTTGATTGGCCGTGGATTGCTCAAATTGAGCAAAATTCAGTGAATGCCCGATTAGGGCAATTCGGGTTTGTGGTTTGAAACTTCGATTTTAGGTTAGTTTATGTTAATTTGATGTTAAAAGGATAGATTGGTGAAGAAATTGATGGAATTTGATGAAAAATCAAAAAGGGGGATTTTCCGGGTAAAGGGCAGTTTCGGGTTTTTGATAAATTGACCTAGCTCCGGTCATTTGTTTTGAAATTCCTTTTGGCAGATTAAAATAGGTTATTAGAGGAGTACGTGGCCGCTGGAATCGTTCAATTCCGATAACCGACGCGAAAGTTACGCGCGTTTGAAGTTTCGGGTCGGTTTTACCAAACCCGAATTAGTGGCCCGTTTAGTTAAGTTTTAGTTGGATTAGGCTTGAAATATTAGTTCGAGAGTAAATTGGCGAATGTAAGTTTGATTTAATGAAGTTTGAATCTTTGTCATAGGTCGAGCCATAGGTGACGTGTGGTGCCAAACCCAACGAGCTACAGAAGACAGGTAAGTTCTCGTGACCTTCTCTGGCCGATTGACCTACACCGTACTTCGATGTAGCGTCGAGGATCTTAATGGATTGTTTGTTTTAATTGCTTTGGTTGGGTAGTTAGGTTGGTTTTAAATTGTTATAGGTTATTCTGTTTCAGTCTGGATGGTATACATGTTGCTTGTTTATTGCATAGTATAGTTATGTTATGTTCATATCTGTTCATGCATCACGTGTTTTTAAAGATCATGAAAAACGAATTTCTGCACGATGTTTTAAAGTAAATGCAAAGAAAGAATGACCCTTCGGTATACAGTTTAAATGACCCATCGGTATATAGTTTAAATGACCCATCGGTATATAGTTTAAATGACCCATCGGTATATAGTTGAATGACCCATCGGTATATAGTTTAAATGACCCTTCGGTATATAGTTTAAATGACCCATCGGTATACAGTTTAAATGACCCTTCGGTATACAGTTTAAATGACCCTTCGGTATATAGTTTAAATGACCCATCGGTATACAGTTTAAATGACCCTTCGGTATATAGTTTAAATGACCCTTCGGTATATAGTTTAAATGGCCCATCGGTATACAGTTTATAGCAAAACAAAGCAATCGGTATACAGTTTAAAGCAAAGCAAAGTAAAGTAAAGCAAAGCAAAGTAAAGTAAAGTAAAGTAAAGTAAAGTAAAGCAAAGCAAAGTAAACTAAAGCAAAGCAAAGCAAAGCAAAGCAAAGCAAAGTAAAGTAAAGTAAAGTAAAGTAAAGTAAAGCAAAGTAAAGAAAAGAATGCATGATTTATAGATTCATATGCACAGCATGCATTTGCATTTACTAGAGCTTACTGAGATTTTTATCTCATAGATGTCTGTATGGTGTAGGTGTTTACGAGGAAACAGGTGAGGACGAGCTTTCTCCTCCTGAGGCATGAGGCAGTTGACGAAAGATGGATTGCGGTGGTGTGTTGCGCAGTCGATGCTTAACTGACCCGTGGGGATGTAAGTAAAGGTATTGAGAGGTTTTGGGAATTGTCGGGTTGATGGTGAATTGAAATGGATAATTGTACTGTTAGACATTTTAGGATGTTTGGACTCTGTTTAGTTGATAGATTGATGTTTAGATGACTTTGTTCAGTTGAAAGATTGATGTTTAGATGGTTTGATTCGAGTTAGTGGATAAAATAGATTTATATACAGATGTTATGGCAAACTGTTTTATAAAGCGTTTTGTTAAATCAGTTATTTGAAATGTATTCTGGAACTGCTTGGTATTTTCTTTGATTTGTAAACAGGAGGATATGTCACACTTTTAAACGGAACCATGCAGTTCGTTTTCATGAAAATGTACATGATTGTAATTTCGTTTTGATTGGGTTTTGATTGGGTTTAAGTTTTTATGATGAATGTAGTGTTTGATGGTATTGAAGTGTGTAGTTGGTGCAGGAGAAAAGGAAAGAAAGAAAGAGAAAAATGTTTTTAATTGTTTTACATAATTGTTTTAAATTGTTTGAAGTTTTATTTCCACTCGAACGCTAAGTTTAAAGTTTAGAGTATAAAATGAAAAATTTATACGGGAAATTAGGAAGAGTATGAGGGTCGTTACACCGATACTGCACTAAACTGAAACTGATACTCATCTATAGCATCCTCGAAACCCTCGCATTGGACTCCCTCGGCTATCTGACTGCTAAGATATAAGAATGGGGAAAAACTTACTTAGATAGACGAAGAGTCTGGTGGAAGATTCGCCGAGAGCTCCGCTGAGCTTGAGCTGGACACCGAAAGAAATAAATGAAGAAACAGTGGCGGCTACAGTGCATAAATATCTAAACCCCTTCCCTTAAATAGGTTATCTACTTCTAAATTGCCAAATTACATAAATGCCCTTGCTTAGTCACTCAATAACCTAACCAATAACTCTCCCAATCCTTTCACGAAAATGCACATCATTAATTGATAAGTTAAATTCGGTTTATTTGAAACCGGGTGCTACAATCTACCCTCCTTAAAAGAATTTTGTCCTCAAAATTCAGTACCTGAATAGTTCCGAATATTGGTCCATCATGTCCTGCTGGCGCTCCCATGTTGTCTCCTCAATGTTCTGGTTATGCCATAAGACTTTTACCAGTGGAACCTCTTTGTTGCGTAATACTTTTACTGCATGATCTAAGATTTTTACTGGTTTCTCCTCATAAGTAAGAGTAGGAAGGACTTCAATGTTCTGTTGTTCCACAATCTGTGATGAATCTCTAACACATTTCTTTAGCATAGAAACATGGAACACACTGTGTATCCCCTCCATAGAATTCGGTAGCTGCAACTGATAGGCTGCTCTCCCAACTCTCTTCAGAATAGTGAACGGTCCAATAAATCTGGGGTTCAACTTGCCCCTCTTTCCAAATCTCGCAACTCTTTTGAAAGGTGACACCTTAAGGAAAACTTCATTACCAACATCAAATTCTAATTCTCTTCGTCTTTTGTCTGCATAGCTTTTCTGCCGGCTTTGAGCTGTTAGGATTCTTTGTCTGATAAGAGCAATCTTCTCCACTGTCTGCTGCACAATGTCAGGACCAATCAATTGTGCTTCTCCAACCTCATCCCAATATAATGGAGATCTGCACTTTCGTCCATATAATGCCTCGTATGGTGCCATGCCTATCGTTGCCTGAAAACTGTTGTTATAAGAAAATTCTACCAAGGACAAGTATTTGCTCCATGAACCTTGAAAGTCTAGTACACATGCACGGAGCATATCCTCCAATGTTTGAATGGTCCTTTTGGATTGTCCATCTGTTTAGGGATGGAAAGTTGTGCTAAAACTAAGCTGTGTTCCCATAGCCTTGTGCAAGCTTTTCCAAAACTTAGATGTAAACCTGGAGTCTCGGTCTGAAATTATGGTGCTTGGGACTCCATGCAGTCTAACAACTTCGTGCACATACAACTCAGCCAGTTGATCCATCGAGTTTGTTACCTTTATTGGCAGAAAGTGAGCAGATTTGGTTAAATGATCAACTATTACCCAAATTGCATCATGACCTTTTGCTATTCTAGGTAATCCTATAACAAAATCCATAGTTATTTGTTCCCATTTCCATTCAGGAACTGGCAAAGGTTGCAATGTCCCAGCAGGCCTCTGATGTTCAGCTTTGACTTGCTGGCAGATCAGACATGACTCTACATACTCCGCCACACTTCTTTTCATACCAGGCCACCAATAATGTTGCTTGAGATCCCTGTACATTTTCGTGTTTCCAGGATGAACAGAAAGTCTAGAAGAATGTGCTTCAGATAGGATTCCCTTCCTAAGTTCAGTATCAGGCAGTACAAACCATCTATTTCGAAACTTGAGGATTCCATTAACTGAGCAGTTGAAATCCGACTTGTTAGTAGAATCCATGCACAACTTATACTTATTGCATTCAGTGTCATTCATCTGAACTTCCTTTATTTTCTCCAAAATGGTAGGCCTTAAAGATATGGCCGCAAGCATAGCCGTCATACTAGACACAGCTTCCAAGTTAAATCTTTGGAATTCCATCTTTAAAGCTATCGGTATGTCTAGAATCAATGTAGAGACTGAAGGAGCCACTCTACTCAAAGCATCAGCCACCACATTCGCCTTGCCAAGGTGGTACTTCATCTCAAAATCATATTCTTTGACAAACTCTAACCACCTACATTGCCTCATATTCAGTTCCTTTTACGTGAAAATGTATTTCAGACTTTTATGATCCGAAAATATCTCGCAAGTTTGTCCATATAGATAGTGCCTCCAAATCTTTAATGCAAAAACCACAACAGCTAATTCTAAGTCATGTGTGGGGTAATTCTTTTGGTGTGCTTTTAACTGCCTAGAAGCATAAGCTATAACCTTTCCATCTTGCATCAACACGCAACCTAGTCCAATTTTGGAAGCATCACAATAAATACTGAATTTACCATTTTTGACAGGAAGAGTCAATATTGGAGCATTTGTTAGTTTCTGTTTCAAGGTCTGGAAACTGGATTCACATTTATCAGTCCAATTATACTTTACATTTTTCCTTGTTAACATGGTAAGGGGTGTAGCAATCTTTGAAAATCCCTCGATGAATTTCCTATAATATCCTGCCAATAGAAGAAAACTCCTGATATCCGTAGCATTCTTCGGTTGGGGCCATTCCTTAACAGCTTGAACCTTGGCTGGATCAACAGTTATCTCATCTCCAGGTATCACATGACCAAGAAAGTGAACTCTATCCAACCAAAACTCACACTTAGAAAATTTGGCATAAAGTTGGTGCTGCCTCAGCAACTCCAACACCAAGCTTAGGTGTCCTACATGCTCATCCTTAGTTCTAGAATAGATTAAAATGTCATCTATGAAAACGATGACAAACTTGTCCAAATACTCGTGAAACACCCTATTCATGAGATCCATGAAGGCTGCTGGCGCATTAGTCAAACCAAAAGACATAACCAAAAACTCATAATGTCCATACCTTGTGCGAAAGGCAGTCTTTGGGATATCTTCAGATTTAACCTTCAACTGGTAATAACCGGACCTAAGGTCAATTTTAGAGAAAACTCTTGCACCCTTAAGCTGATCAAATAAATCATCAATCCTCGGCAAAGGGTACTTGTTCTTGACAGTTAACTTATTCAACTCTCTATAATCAATGCACATACGCATTGATCCATCTTTCTTTTTGACAAAAAGGACAGGTGCACCCCAGGGTGAAAAGCTAGGGCGTATGAACCCCTTCTCCAACAAATCCTCTAACTGTTTCTTCAATTCTTTAAGTTCTGTTGGTGCTAGTCTATATGGATTTTTGGACACAGGCTCGGCGCCGGGGTAAACGTCTACCACAAATTCAATTTCTCTATCTGGTGGCAAGCTATGAAGGTCATCTAGGAATACTTCCGGAAAATCTTGGACAACTAAAACGTTTTCGGAGCTCACTTTTTCTACTAGTTGTGTGTCTAAGACACTGGCCAAAAAGCACAAATACTCTCTGCAGGGGGAGGGTCTACAACTAACAGAAGTCATTACAGTCATTTCCTTACTCTTCTTCAGAGCTTGGAAGGTATGGTTTAAACCTCCAGGGGGTTGAAAACTAACAATTCCAGTCCTACAATCTATTGTGGCATAATGCTTAAACAACCAATCCATTCCTAAGATCACATTAAATCCCATTATGTCCATAACAATTAGATCGGCAGGCAAATTCATGTTTCCTACCAATACAACACTATCAGGCATCACTTGATTGGAGTGCATGCGTTCACCAGAGGGTAATGCTACATTAAACACATGCTCAGTAGGAGTAAACTGTACATCTAACTTATCAACAAATGTAGAGGCTATAAAAGAATGAGTTGCACCCGAATCTATCAAAGTAAAAGCAGGCATAGAGTTGATCAGTATAGTACCTGACACTACAGCAGGCTGGTCCTCATCACCTGACTCCATCATGGAGAATATTCTTGGTTTAATCTTGGCAGGTCCGCCCTTCAAGGCTGGGCAGTCTCTGTTGACATGGTCAACCTTGTTGCAATGGAAACATCGAATGACCCGGGGCTTTGGGCAATCCTTGTACAAGTGTCCAACCTCTTCACAGTTGAAGCACTGACCCGATCCAAATCTACACTCCCCCAAGTGATTCTTTGAACATTTCGGGCACTGAGGGAACTTCTGGGTATTCAGTACCTTCTTTCCAGATCCTTGGTTATTTTGGCCTTCACTTGGCCTCTTCGCTCCCCTCTGATGGTGTAGCTGGATAAACTTTTGCGAAACCTCTTTTGGTCCAGCACACTTCCTTTCAGCTTCTTCCACTTCCAGAGCAGTGGACACAACTTCACTAAATGTCAAGCCTTTAATGCCACAAAATTTGACTCCTCGATAAATCTCCGGCTTCAGTCCATGCACAAATTTGAACACTTTATCCTCGTCCCTATGAGCAAAATGTCAAGCAAACCTGGACAAGGACTCAAATTGCCTACTATACTCTGCCACCGACCCTGTCTGCTTCAAGTTCAGAAACTCCAACTTCTTTGCGGTTTGGACCGTGCTGTTAAAATATTTCTCATAGAAGATGTCCTTAAACTGTGACCAAGTCATAGTCAGAATGTCAGTGGTGGTCTCAATTGTTTCCCACCAGAGTTGAGCTTCACCAGCCAAATGGAACGTGGCCAACGTGACTTTGTCCTCTTCTCCAATATTGGCACACCTAAACATACTCTCAATTTTTCTAAGCCATCCCTCAGCAATAACTGGATCAGTTGACTGTCCATCAAACGTGGGTGGTCTTAGTCTCCGGAATCTATCTCCAGAATGTTCACTGCTAGAACCCGAGTTGGCACTTCCTTGTGTCTCCCGGCTCAACAGCACTCCTAATTGATCAGACTGTTGACGTACTATATCAGTCTGCTGACGCATCAATTCTGTCAGCTGCCTAATTACACTAAAGTCCTCCTCCCGCCTCGGACTTGGTATCTCTCTTGGTAATCTTGGTCTTCCTGGTCGTCTAGACATTTGCTATATTCCTGTACAAGGTTAATTACACTCTTAAATATCTAGTAGTTAAGGTTAAGGTAAACACTTACAGTTGTTGGAGTACCTCCATGCAACGATTGACACTGATGAGTAATCTTTTGAACGGTTTAACTGAATGTCTCTGATACCATACTGTAACGCCCCGAGTTATTAGAACCCGGTTTGTTACTCATAAGCCTGTACGTAACTAAGAAACCTTGGACTAAATTTAAAACTCACTCAAAAATCTAAATTTAACATCCTTTTTTTTGAAAAAGAAACTTCAAAACATTTAAATGCTTGCAGCGGAAATCATTTGAACAACAATGAAGTTAAACAAACTACGAAATGTTGTTTGAATTGTTAAGAAACAATCGGCAAATAGAAAATTAAGTTTTAAACAGCGAAATACTAGAGAAGTCGCAGAGGTCAAACACATCTGCCGATTGATAAAGTCAACGGAAGAAGCAGAAACAGAAGATAGAAGGCTTCTGCCGATGACGTCAGCCAAAAGACATCTCTCGATAGTCTGTATCTACTGGAGACGTCAGCCGGACAATCAATTATCCAACATCATCCGATCGCAAACGACAAAATACACTCTACATCCTCCGATGACTATACGACAAAAAATCCTCCTACATCTACCGATGACGTCAGCACGCATCTGCCGATGAATTTACCGAGACATCATCCGATAGACTTTGACCTACACCTTTCGATTGAGTAAACTGCATACGCCGATCACTAAACGTCAAACGTAGTACCCACTCATACCGGTAGGGCAAATCCTACAACCCGACGTTATTGACTTTTTAACAAAAACCGACAATATAACGCCTAAAAGTTTCTAATCCAAAACCTGAAAAACAAACAACATTTAAAACCACAATTCAAACCCAATTTACTCTAGAATAAATCCACAATTATCTACACTAAACAACTCTCACAAAATCAACTATAAAATCTCAAAATCTCAACCATAAACCACACCGGTATCACCCAATTCTATATATATACCAATCCAGCCTAACCAACTAACCAAAACATCTCCAACTACAAAACAAAATATACACAAACTAACCACCAAATATCCAATCCCAACAACCACACACCCCCAAGAATCAGGTCGAAGCGCCCTGAAAAATGGCCTGCACCGGCGAGCTCCGTGGATCTCCGATTGCCCCTAGTCCTATTCCTCGCTCTCAAGCTCACCTGTAAATGCTCCGTCACCTACACCACAGAACACACACACCCACGTAAGCTTATGCTTAGCAAGTAGGGATAACAAATGCAGTTTAAAAACCATGCACTATGGCCAACAACACTCACACACAACCCTAACACATGTGGTTATTAGCACTTAACATCGAAGCGTTCGCAGAACCTTCTTCTTAACATCAAAGTGTTCACGAAACCTTCTACTTAACATCGAAGCATTCACGGAACTTTCTGTTTAACATCGAAGCGTTCCCGGAACATTCTGCTTAGCATCGAAGCGTTCTCGGAACCTTCTGCTTAACATCGAAGCGTTCCCAGAACCTTCTGCTTAACATCGAAGCGTTCTCGGAACCTTCTGCTTATCTTTTTACATTCCACTCCCACAATTTGCAAACAATGTTCAAACAATGCAACCAACACAACAATGCAACGCAACAACTTAACACAACACGAAGCAAAGTAATAACAAATAAACCCTACCGTTCTATGGTGTAGGCCCGAAGGCGAAAGAATTGCATCAACTACTTACCTGTTTGCTCAGATTCAAGTTGCTCACTTCTACCGGTTAATTCACTCGTTCGACGACCTAAAATAACGGAAACTTAACTTGCTAAGTCACCAATAAAGTCTAAGTGATTTTCTAACTAAAACTAAACAATACTTAAAGCACATTTCACTCTCAAAACACAAAAACCCAATTTTTACCCAAAAATTGACTATCCAACTTCAAACGGTCATAACTTCCTCGTTTTTCAATGAATTTTGACGTGCCACCCCAATCCGTAAACCTCTACACGTCTACTATCCATTGAAATACTCAAATCCACTAAACAACTCACTTGGCCAACCCGAAATTGCAGAACCAGAATCGGGCACCCTAGTGTTCCAACCCGGTTTTTGTGTAACACTCCTCCAATCTTTAATCTAATCACTCCATTAACCTAAACTAACATATCTAAGGCTTAAATAATCAAAAGAGGAAGAAAACCCCCAAGGAGAACGAAATTTTCGGACTCCTCCAACTAGGGTTTTCAAACCCTCACCAAAACCTCTCAAAATACTTCAAAATCATCAACAAACTTCACCTATACATACACAAACCAAAACCCAATTGATTTTACCTTAGAATGTCTTGACAAATTGAAGCAAAGAAGGGGAAGAACTTCGGTGGAAGGGCTGGTTCGTGGGAGAGAAGAAAAGAGGAAGAAGATGAAGATAAATCTCACTTTTTTTTGCATTTTAACTTACCCACTTTTTTCACTTTTGATTTCATACTAAAATCTCTTTAAAATTGCAATTACACCCACCTTTTTCCCCATTAAAAACCCACGTGAAATCCTCCTACAATCATCACATTTTCATTAAATTTTTTACTAAATTTTGATTTCTTTAAATTGCTAAATTCCTATTGGTTAAATAACTTTTTGACTTTTCAACTCTTCTTTTTGGGTTTGAATTGTCAACATCCATTCTTTTTTTCTTTGCATTAGTAAACCCTTCATCACTTGAATGTCAACGTGCATCACTTTATCAA
Organism: Begonia masoniana; assembly: GCA_022432975.1. Taxonomy (NCBI): domain Eukaryota; kingdom Viridiplantae; phylum Streptophyta; class Magnoliopsida; order Cucurbitales; family Begoniaceae; genus Begonia; species Begonia masoniana. The sequence goes on from CM039502.1 coordinate 56,517,465, forward strand.
AGCACCACTTTTTATGTTTTCCATTAAATTCCTATTGATTAATGCATTTTGACTTTTCAAACAAAAAATTTTCAACCTACCACAATTTGACTTTTCCACATTTTCATTTCTTCTCTTTGCCTTATTCCTAATCCTTCATTCCTAAACATTAACCCACTAACCGTGTAAACCTAATTCCCGGGTGTTACAAGGATTTCTACTCAATTTCTCTCTCATTTCTCACTTTCCTTTCCATGACTTAGGAAACTCTAAATTAGCATTAAACACTCATAATATAACCTAGTCTAAGGCTACGTACGATAAATGAAATTTTTCGGGTGTTACATGTACATTTTGAGTTTTTTCTTTAACTTTTTAGATATAAATTTCAATTTGTTTTCTTAATTTGATCTTATTAGAAATAGAACAATATTTGATGCTTTTTTCTCTATCGATTCACAAAATGATACCACTTATAATATTATACATGTTTGTATTGCTTTGAAACGATTTGTTATAAATGAATACTCTTCTATGTTGTGGCACCAGTGATTAAGACACATCTCCATTAAGAAAATTAAGAGATTAGATGATAAAATACTTAGTATTTTAAGACTAATTTTGATACTTGTTTGAATTGCATTAAGGGAGAGCAAACCAACAAGTCTAAAAATGATGCAAAGAGGAGTTCAAAAATATTATAGATCATACATTTAGATATTTGTAGTCTAGTTACGAACCCAAATGCTCTGGTTCGTTTGCTAGATTTCTTCAAGAGTACGAAATTGTTGCTCAGTACACCATATCTGGTTCTTTAGATTAGAATACAATGGCAGAAAGAAGAAATCAAACATTATTGTACATTACTTCTTGATTTCTTGTGCCCGGATGTTTGTTAGTGAAAAATCACACTTTAACACAAGTGCATGTTGTGCTAACAAAGTTATGAAGAATAAATACGAGTCGAACTCACGAGGATAAAGTTATCACACTTTAATCTAAGTGACACAATTTTTTATGATAAACAATTGAGTGATATGAATTAAGTAGAAATTAAAGCAATAAAATAGAGTGCAAACAATCAAAAGTCAAATAAGAAAAATATTTGTCATGTTCGATTTCTTTGTTACGTAAATTCCACTACTGTTGCTATAGATTGCTACAACATTTTTTCAAACAACAAGAATTTTGTAATAATCAAAGTTCTTTCAAATTGCTTGAAGGTTTGTTTTATTTTTCTCTTCAATTTATAGATAGAGTGAAAATAATAAAAATCTAAATAACGCTCTATTCTTGAAGTCATACAATTGAATGATGACAACTTCTTAAAATTCAATACGTATAAATTATTATGCATCTAATAGTTCTTACCTATTTCTCAATATGATAAGAACATGTGTAATCAATTTTGTCGGAAAACATAAATCAAATTTAATTATAATCATCATAATAATTTATTCGAACTAATGTAAACAATCAAAGCAAACACTCAAAATCTTTGAACAAATACTTTTTTCCCCAAACTAAAATAAAATCTTAGCCCATAAAAGTAGAAGACACAATCATATTAGTCATAGACATCATATATTCAAAACCAAAAAAGTATGATTAAACTTCTCTGCGATACAATATTGTGCGATGCTACAACAATTTGTCATTCTTTTATCTTCTCACTTTTTTCTTTTGGGCCTTGTGTTTGGCTCCCAATGTCCTCTCTACCTTTTTCTCCAGCTAATTTTCTTCTATTAAAAGCTTTTTCCAATTCTTTATGTTTCTTCCAGCTTTTCATTTTAAATTAAAAATTTATTTCTTTCTTTCTTGAGATTTTCTCTTATTTTCCTTCTTCAACAGAGTTTCCCTTTTTTGTTATTAATTTGAATTTCACAATTAAATCTCTTGCTTCATCTCTTCAATTTCTATAATATGTGCATCCCAGTTGGAATCATCTATGCAACAAATACAACAACAATCATTTTAGTGCTATTATTATGATATTTTCTTAAAATATAAATAAAATCAATTAATTCCTTAAAGCAAATAGTGATGCATCAGTTTGTAACAATTAAATCTCTTGCTTCATCTCTTCAATGTATATAATATGTGCTTCCCAGTTGGAATCATCTATGCAACAAATACAATAACAATCATTTTAGTGCTATTATTATGATATTTTCTTAAAATATAAATAAAATCAATTAATTCCTTAAAGCAAATACTGATGCATCAATTTGTAGCAATTTATAGAATTTTGACCTAAATAATTTGTACTTCACTCAATTCAATTAATTTTTCACATACAATTATCAACTCAAAATAACTCTTTTTCAAGAGTTATCAATGCTCTTAAGACTGAAGGATCGCATTTGTCTAAGAGGGGGGTGTGTAACGACCCCAGAGGGATCGTCACATAATCCGTATCTTTCTTAATCATTTAATTCTTATTACTCACACTCTATTCATTTTTGGTAATACATTTTTTTGAAACATAACTTAGCTCAAGATGTCATGCACGATTCACTAGGCATCACTCAGCAAAGGAATACATTACGCATCTGCCGGTAGGTAGTGCAACGCGTATCGGCTGATGAAGAGAAACTTAAACCCTTAGACTGCATATACCGATAGAGGAATAAACCACATCTACCGGTCACTAAACTGGGTTTATATCATCCGGTGAACATGTGCTTCTCACGTGAATAATTAAAACATGACCCGGTCACTAAACGACAAGATAACCCTCACATCATCTGGTAACTAGATGACAAAATTAAACTTACATCTTCCGATGACTTAAACACTCTACATCTACCGATCACTGGACGATGAAATAACACTTACATCATCCGGTAACTTAAATACACCTCGTCTGCCGATCACTAGACGACAAAATTAAACTTACATCTTCCGGTGGCTTAAACACTCTACATCTCCCGATCACTGGACGATGAAATAACACTTACATCATCCGGTAACTTAAATACACCTCATCTGCCAATCACTAGACGACAAAATTAAACTTACATCTTCCGATGACTTAAACACTCTACATCTACCGGTCACTAGGCGATGAAATAACACTTACATCATCCGGTAACTTAAATACACCTCATTTGCCGATCACTAGACGAAAAAATTAAACTTACATCTTCTGATGACTTAAACACTCTACATCTACCGATCACTGGACAATGAAATAACACTTACATCATCCGGTAACTTAACCTTCACTGATTTCAAACTTCAATGGTATAACATTCATACTAATGAAAATCAGTAACTCATCTAGAATTCATATAGCGGAAGACTTAAGCAAACAGACCATCCAACTATCCTTAAAATTATTTCTAGATTCAATGGTCAACAGACAACTTCAAAAGAGGACTCAATGTTAGAAAGAAATAGACTTGTCCTACTTAATCTATTATATTCATTATCATAACTAAAACCATAAAAACATTAACCATGGGTCTCATTTGCCATCCAGCCACAAAAATTGCACCCTGATCACCTTCCAGCAACCAAGCTCAGACATCATCATAGACTTTGGGATCCTCACCTGAAATCTCGTCACCTACATCATAAGGTTTAAACTATAAGCCTAATGCTTAGTAAGGAATGCAATACTAACAAGTATGCATGAATGCTTATTTGAGAAACAAATGCTCATGAATCTTTTCTTATTTGTAATTATACACAAAATCTCCATTCTTATTCATCACTCATATTCAACAATCATATTCATCATTCGTATTCATCATTCGTATTCATCATTCGTATTCATCATTCGTATTCATCATTCGTATTCATCATTCGTATTCATCATTCGTATTCATCATTCGTATTCATCATTCGTATTCATCATTCGTATTCATCATTCGTATTCATCATTCGTATTCATCATTCGTATTCATCATTCGTATTCATCATTCGTATTCATCATTCGTATTCATCATTCGTATTCATCATTCGTATTCATCATTCGTATTCATCATTCGTATTCATCATTCGTATTCATCATTCGTATTCATCATTCGTATTCATCATTCGTATTCATCATTCGTATTCATCATTCGTATTCATCATTCGTATTCATCATTCGTATTCATCATTCGTATTCATCATTCGTATTCATCATTCGTATTCATCATTCGTATTCATCATTCGTATTCATCATTCGTATTCATCATTCGTATTCATCATTCGTATTCATCATTCGTATTCATCATTCATATTCATCATTCGTATTCATCATTCGTATTCATCATTCGTATTCATCAATCATATTCCTCATTCATGTTGTGTGAATTAAGAGAGGATTTGTGCCGGTAAAGGGGGTTGACAGTGAGAGTGTACATAATCCCTTGCGGGTCGTAATCATGGTCCTTCCTTTTGGACAGTGACATACGTCAAACCGCCCCCAACCCTCACTTAATTCACGTTGCATAAGATTTACTTCGTTATCTTACTTTATTCATGAGAAAACCATGCTCTTAAAATATTTTCATATGCATAAAATAGTCATGATGCATGTACATGGGAATTCTTAAATCATCAAGCTACAGAACAGAGCACTATCCAACATGGAACCTTACCATTGAACCAATCATCAACATAAATGCTAGTCAGTAACATAAGGAACTACTAATCATCGTATGAGTTTCTACCTAGCGTCCTTTGATGTAGGGTCCTAATGACCGAGAAACCTATACATTCACTTACCTGGTCTCCTTAGCAATTTGAGCTCCTTTCTCTTCAAACTTCTTCACCTAAAACATTTACATTGCAGTAGTTAAAACAAAATCCTATTAGTTCTAATCACAAGTCATCCTAGGATCTAATAGCTATAGTCACTCACAAATCCTTAGTATAGTTCTCTGTGCAGTTTGAAATCCAAAACCCAAAACAGATAGATTCGATTAGCGATAACTCAGGGTTGGTTGTTTAATGTCCAAAATCGATTCGGAATGACATTACCACTTTCAGATTTTAAAATACCCTTACTAATACTCGGCCATTGAAAAATCCAGAACTTCAACACATAGCTGAAAACAGAGCTTAACGACTAAAAGATAGCTACAATGCCAAACTCGTACCTCGAGCACAAAGTAGCTGAGAAGCAGCAATGAAACCGATCGTCGAAGGAGGGATTTCCAGCTGACAGAGAGCGAGAGCTCGGGAGGGGAAATCGCCGAGAGTAAGAGATGATGGCTACAGTGGTTTAAATGAGGTTTGAATCCTTTCCTTTTTCTTTAAATACTGGTCTCAATCCTCCATTATTACAACTTTGCCACTCAACCTAGTTTAAATCCACATGTAATTAATTAAGCTTGGCATAAAACTCTAAACTGTGAAGATTGAATATTCATGACCGTTAATACAGTTAGGAAGTCACCTGGTTGAAGTTGTCGGGTGTTACAAGGTGAATTAGACTTTTTAAACTTAATTTGTTAATCTAATTAATTTCTCTCTTATGTTTAACTGATAAGAAAACAACAAATAATCAAACAATAAAATTGAGAGAGAGAGAAATTGACACCACAGTTTTTAACGTGGTTCGGCTAAGCTTGCCTACGTCTACGCTTCAAGGCTCTTCCTTGAAAATTCTTTCATTCTCCTCACGAGAAAACCAGATCAAACTTTTCGGGCGTCGATCTACTACCTTTTACAAAACCAGATTGTTCTTCACGGGCGACAATCCACTGCCTTTTACACAATTGTAAGTATGTAGTTTTTCAGCACAAACTACACTATCTCAGAGACTGAATCTCAAGTTTAGAATCAGAGAGATGTATAAGAGATTACAGAGTGATTTACAAAAGTATGCTCGTTAGGGCTCAACAATGATTTTCGCAAAAGTTATTTCTCCCGAGCTTCTTTTTCCCTTAAATACTCTGTTTGTAATCGGCTTTCTTCATTGAATGCTTCTTTCTGGATATGGAAATATATTACCGTTGGAGAAGCATCCGTACTTAGGCAGCTAGCCGTTTTGTTCTGAAGTTGCTTTCGTGCTTCGCCATTAATGGACAAGAGTTAAGGCTCTGGACGACTATCACTGTAGCTTCGTGGTAATTTGAATTTGGCAGAAAGTACTGTTCACCGGATGACTTCGCCTTTGGAGACCAGCGGTGTATGTTGTTGAAAATCTAACGGTGGATGTCTTCAGAAGTTACTGTTCACTGGATGACTTCGCCTTTGAAAAACCATCGGTGGATGTACCTGTAAAATGCTTGAACCGCCATCGGTAGATGTGACTTTATAATTCTTAAACCGGTACAGTTCACAGGTGGAAGTCTTCAAAGGTTACTATTCAGCGGTTGATGTCTTCAGAAACTTCAGCGGTGGATGTTGAACTCTGTCGTTTAGCTAGCAGTGGATTTGTTCTTTGTCGTTTAGCTAGCGGTGGATGTGTTCTTTGAATTCCAGCGGTGGATGTGCAATTTTGTCGTTTAGCTGGCGGTGGATGTGTTCTTTGAATTCCAGCGGTGGATGTGCAATTTTGTCATTTAGCTGGCGGTGGATGTAAACTTTGAATGCCAGCGGTGGATGTACACTATTTTCTACTATGTTATGCTATCACACCCTGAACACTTAACAGAATTGTTAACCAACTAAAATACCCTTTTCAAAGGGCATTTCCACTGAAGATTTCGAGACATATATATGAGGGACAATATTTAACTTTTAATCAATTTATTAATCTCATATAATTAACTTAATCAAATTATACACAATGGAAAACACATCATCAGAAACATCGTTAGACTTAAACATGAGTTAAGTCAACAATCTCCCCCTTTTTGATGATGACAAAATATAAGTAAAAATTGATTATATTATCTCTCCCCCATAATCCTAGCTCCCCCACAGCATGTGCATGCAATCCAAGTTAGTTTTCAAATAACAGTTCATAACAGTTCGTTTGCAATACACAGATTTCTCCCCCTTTGACATAATAAAAAAAAAGTATAAAGCAGTCAACTACTCAAACATGTGTATATTAATGAAATGTGAAAATCAGAGTACCAAATATGTGGATAGCAATAAAATTGTTTATAAAAAAAATAGCACCTATTTAATCTAAATCTAAAAACGCTTCCACAACTCTTGGATAAGCGAAGAAGGCACTTCAAGGTCCGAAAAGAAATAAGGACCTATGAGTGATGCAAGATCAGAAGGAAATGGTTCTTGATATACCACCAAGTCTATACATGGAGCAGAAGGTGGAAATGGTTCTTGATAGACCACCAAATCCATACATGAAGAAGGCTCTAGCAGAGGAGCAACAGATGGAGAGGGTCCTCGATATCCCACCAAGTCCAGACATGGTGGTGGCTCTACTGGAGGAACAGCCTGAAGAGCAGCCATTGACCCTTGAAGATCAGATGTAGACTCAGAGATATGGGACCTAAAAGGATCAGTGAACCTGAGCTCAGCATTTTGGATATCTAAAGGCATGAAGTTCACTTCCTGGTCAACCTTAGGTCTGATGATAGGAAGAAGGAAGTCTTCAGAACAAGCCGCTGAGTAACAAAGAGGTCAAGGCGGTTCTGGCTGAAGACCTTGAATGTCAGACTGAAGAGACCGAAAGTCCCTGGAGAAAGAGCCTTCAAGTCTATCCATCCTTTTAGTCAACCTGTCCTAAACAGAGTCAAGGTCTATGCTCATGTCCAATCTTCTTTTAGTGAGCTTGGCATCTAAAGATATATTCAACTGATCCTTAACAGATGAGAGAGCAGTGCCGAAGCTTTCTATGCAGGTCATTAACTCAGAGAACTGTTCCTCACTTATGAATGATCTCCTTTGATAGGTCTTTGGAGTTTGAGGAGCAATTTGAAGGTTTGGATTTGAGGAGGTTTGGACTGGAGGAGCAGTAGGTGCAACCGGAGACATGAGAGGTGGAGCAAGCAGAGATGGCAAAAGAGGAGTAGGTGAAGGAGAAGTTGGACTCTCTGGAGGTAGAAGGGGCATAGATGGGTGAACAGGAGGTGCCACAAGGGTATAAGATGGAACGGCAGAAGGAAAAATAGAGTGTGGCACCTGAGAGGATAATGGAGAATTAGCAAAGGTAGGGATTTCAGATTCATCCACACCTTCATGAGTAGACTCATCCTCCTAAAGGGTAAGCTTCCTTTTCCCCAACCAAACAGTAGTTGCCTTAGAAACCTTCTTACGGGCCTCATCCAAAATAAATTCCCCCTTGTTGGTTCTTTTGATCTCCATCCTCTTCAAAGTGGAGATCGAGTAATAACTGGAAGGCTGAAGACGGAAGGGGTCATCTTCCTCTGAAAATTCAACTTCAAACTTCTCAAAAATCTTCATGAGAAATAGATTGTAGGGCAGAGACGTAGCCCTGGCTGAGACACTTTGGATCATCCTTTTTAACACTATGAACCCTAAGTTGAAGGGGACCTTTTGGTAGAGTGCATAAAGAACAAACAGTTCCATGCCACTCACATCATCGTAGTGACCTCCCTTTGGAATGATATTGTATCCTATCATCTGATGAAAGAGCCGAGCCCTGATATTGAAATGTTTTCTCTTCAAGCGACTAGGGATGTGAGTTGGGTCTAGAGCAATGGTCTTCAAAACTGACGACCCTGTGGAGAGTTAAGAAGTGGGGGCTCAGAACCTGTCTCAAAGAACTTGATGTGATTATCCAAATGAGGACTCGCCAGAAGCTCATTAATAAAATGGGAGGTTAGAACTATGTGTTTTCCATACACATAGCTCGAAACAGTAGAGAAATCCGAAGGATAGCTAAGGTTGGCATAAAACATTTGGACGGCAACAGGGTAGTAAAAAGATTCAACATCAAATAGCCCCAATAACCCGAGACATTTCAAAGGTTTAACTAAATTCAAGCCATCGAAATCCTCAAATAGTATACCTTGACTGGGAATAAGAGTTTTAAGCTTAAAATCATCGTGACACCTCTCTTCGGCAGCTTGACTAAGGAAGTAGAGAGACGGCCATTGAGTTGCACGAGGAAGTTCTCGTGGCTGACGAACTTAAACCTTGGCCTTTTTCTTAGCTGGTTCCTGAACAGCGCGAGATGAAGATGCCATGATCGATGAAACAGCTTTCTAGAAGCAAAAACTCGAAGGAGAGGAAGATTAGGAAGTGAGGAAACGACAGATAGAGCAGGAGTTTTCGAAAGAGCGCAAAAATTATGAAGCGTCTCAAACAGATGAGTTTAAATTAGGGCTTCGCCCGAATATAAAAAAACAAACTAGTAACACCGATATCGCCCGATGGGTGACACGTGTCATCAGATTAAAGAATATATCTTCTGATACATATCGGTAGATATACATCTTCCGATGGTAAAAGGATGATGCATATCTTCCGATGCCTTCATTAACCAATCTGCTCTATGACTCAAAATTTACCAACATAAGAAGAACCTCAGTTTTTCTCAACACGAATGAGACCTAACCTTATTCTAATATTGTTGAAGGTCTTTTCATCCAAAGGCTTGGTAAAGATATCAGCTAATTGATCTACATAATTGACAAATTCTAATGAAATATCACCTCTTTGAACATGATCTCTGATGAAATGATACCTAACCTCGATATGCTTAGTTCTAGAATGTTGGATTGGATTCTTAGAAATATTTATGGCACTTGTGTTGTCACACCGAATAGGAATCCTATCATAGAAAATATTGTAATCTTCTAGAGTTTGCTTCATCCAAAGCATTTGATCACAAAAACTACCAGCAGCAATATATTCACTTTCAGCAGTTGACAGTGCAACAGAATTTTGCTTCTTGGAGTACCAGGAAACAAGAGATTCACCAAGGAATTGACATGTTCCACTGGTGCTTTTCCTATCAACTAGACTCCCAGCATAATCAGAATCTGAGTATCCTATGAGATCAAAAGAAGTACCCTTCGGATACCACAATCCAAGATCATGAGTTCCACTCAAATATTTAAATATTCTCTTGACAGCATTAAAGTGGGATTCCTTAGGGGCAGCTTGGAACCTAGCACAGAGACATACACTAAAGAGAATATCTGGCCTACTAGCTGTCAGATATAGCAAAGATCCAATCATACCACGATATTTTTTAATGTCAACACTTGTTCCATTTTCATCTTTGTCCAATTTGGTTGTGGTACTCATGGGAGTTCTAGAGGACTTAGAGAATTCTAATTGTAACGACCCCTTTTCCCAGCAAGATATTGTCCGCTCTGGGGATTGGGCCATAGCCCAATATCCTCCCCTCACCCAACCTGGAATTGCTCTCGCCGAAGCACTTTTAACTTCGGAGTTCTTATGGGATCCGTTGCCAATCGTGCTCCAAAACGCGTCTTGCTATGTTGGAAGGATCTCTTTACATATGTTTTATTTCCACATACTTCCCCAAGCAATGGGATTGTGACGACCCCCTTTTTACAACCTGTCACCTTCTGGTTCGTGTAGCCATCGTACACATACTTGCACATTCGGGTCATCACACTAATCCAAATCTTTTCAAGAGGTCTTTGATGTATTTTTCTTGGCAGAAGAAAATACCATCAAGAATTTGATTCATCTGAAATCCTAGGAAGAATTTTAGCTCCCCCATCATACTCATCTCAAATTCACTTTGCATTAGGGAAGAAAATTTATCACACAGAGTGACATTAGTTGATCCAAAAATAATGTTATCGACATAGATTTGAACTATAAGAATGTCATTATCCGATTGCTTGGTAAAAAGAGTTGAATCGGTATTACCCTTTTAAAATTTCTTTTCCATAAGAAAATTCTTCAACCTACCATACCAAGCCCTAGGAGCTTGTTTTAATCCATAAAGAGCCTTTCTAAGTTTATATACATAATTGGGTTTATCAAAGGCTTCAAATCCTAAGGGTTGCTCAACATATACTTCTTCAGTGATGTAACTATTTAAGAATGCACTCTTTACATCTATTTGAAAGAGTGTGAAGTTCTTGTAGCAAGCAAAAGCTAAGAGCATTCTAATTGACTTTAATCTAGATACAGGGGCAAAAGATTCCTCAAAATCAATACCTCTTCTTGAGAGTATCCCTTAGCAACTAGTCTAGCCTTGTTTCTTACAACAATCCCATTTTCATCCATTTTATTCTTGTAAACTCATTTAGTTCCAATGATAGGATGATCCTTAGGCCGTGGAACAAGTTCTCATACCTTGCTCCTTTTAAATTGATTTAATTTCTCTTGCATAGCCAAAATCCAATTATCATCATTCTCGACCTCTTCAAATTTCTTAGGCTCTACTTGAGAAATGAATGCCACATTGGCACAGAGTTTCCTAAGAGAGGATCTAGTCTTTACTCTTAAGGAAGGATCACCTAAGACTTCATCTAAGGGATGATTTCTGACATACTTTCAATCTCTAGGCAGAACAGAGTTTTCATCCTTGACAGGAACAATATCTAGAGAATTTGAAGAAGGTTCTAGGGATTTTTCTCCTTGAAGGGTATCTGTAGGCTTATCTAGGGAAAGAGAATCTAGATGCTTTTCTAAAGAATCATCCTCATCTACATTGATTATGAGTTGAGGAGACTCATCAAAGTTGACATGAATAGATTCCTCTACAACTAAAGTTCTCCTATTGAACACTCTATAAACTTTACTAGAAAGAGAATAACCAAGAAAAATTCCAAGATCAGATTTGGAATCGAATTTTTCTAAGTTATTCTTAATATTAAGAATGAAGCATTTACTACCGAAGGCTCTAAAGTATTTGACAGAATGAGTTTTTCCATTCCAGAGCTCATAAGGTGTTTTCTCAATAATTGGTCTTATAGAGACCCGATTGAGCACATAACAAGCTGTTGAAACAGTTTCAGCCCAGAAATACTTAGGAAGTGAGTTTTCATTAAGCATAGTCCTAGCAAGCTCTTGGTGAGATCTATTCTTCCTCTCAACAACACCATTTTGCTGAGGGGTTCTAGGGGAAGAGAAATTGTACTCAATTCCATATTTGAGACACAAGAGTTCAAAGTTCTCATTTTCAAACTCTCCACCATGATCACTACGAATAGCAACAATGGTGAGCTCCTTTTCATTTTGAACTCTTTTCCTAAAGCTAGAGAATGTATCAAAAGTTTCATCTTTTGACTTCAAAAAGAATACCCATATGAACCTAGAGAAGTCATCTATAATGATAAAAGCATAGAATTTACCTCATAAGCTGGCTATATTAGAAGGACCGAAGAGTTCCATGTGAAGAAGTTGAAGAGGCTTAGAAGTGGAGATTTCATTCTTCGATGCAAAGGAACTTTTGATCTGCTTACCCATTTGGCAGGCTTCACAGACCTTATCCTTCTCAAAGGATATCTTGGAGATCCCTCTAACTAAATTATCCTTAGTAATCTTAGCTAAGGTATCCATACCTACATATCCTAATCTCCTATGCCAAATCCAACTATCATTCGAGGAATTTACAGCAAAACATTTTTCATCAGTGCAAACAATATTATCTAAGTCAATGATATGAATATTCTCTATCCTATATCCTGTGAACAGAATCTTACTATTTGAGACATCCTTAATTATGCAGGAATTTGATTTAAAGGTTACCTTATATCCCTTATCACACAACTGACTAATACTAAGCAGATTATGCTTTAATCCTTCTACTAACAGCACATTTTCAATAATAGGATTAAAGCTGTTACCTACATTGCCGATGCCAACAATTTTTTCCTTTTGATTTCCACCAAAAGTAACACTTCCTTTCTTTTTGTTGACTATAGCAAATTTTGTTGAGTCTCCCATCATGTGTCTCGAGAAACCACTATCGAGATATCATTGATTTTTCCCGGGAGAACAGTCAACCTGTAAAACAGCAATCAATTGGTCTTCTTAGGTACCCAAATCTTTTGGGTCCTAGTGTTAGGTCTTGTTCCCTTAGGAACCCATTGAAGTTTACCACTTGATTTCTTACTAAATTTCAAGGGACATTCATATGATTTATGCCCTACTTCATTACAAGCATGACAGGTAGTTGGTTTAACAAAGAAGTTCTTAAAAGCTTTCCTTTTATTGAACTTATCATAACCTAGACCTGCTTTATCATGAGTAGCTCTCTGATTTCCTATCAGCAAGGTTAAGTTCTTGGTACCATTTGAGAACCAAAGGACAAGATTATTCAGTTTTTCATTTCTACACTTAAGGTCCATTATTTCCTTTTCATGCAGATTACATTTCTTAGCATGCTCATCGACTAAATTTGCATTTTTTTTCTTCACAAAATTATATTTAGCTTTGAGCATATTATACTGTTTAACTAAGTCATTGAAGGCATCTATTAGATCATCCTCATCATTATCACTATCACAGGAAAAATGACTTACCTCATCTTCGTGTGCCATGAAGCACAGATTGGCAACTTCCTCGTCTTCTGAGGAAGTATCACTTTCACTGTCGTCCCAAGTGGCCTTCATTGCCCTCTTTTTGAATTTCTTGGGGCCTTTAGCTTGTGGACAATCAGCCTTCATGTGACCCGGCTTTCCACACCCAAAGCAGGTAATCTCCTTGTCTTTAGGTTGCCTTTCATTCTTGGGAAAACTTCTCCCTTGCAGCTTCTTCCTTTGGAAAAACTTGCTGAATCTCCTAGTGATGAGAGCTATATCCTCATCATCATCATCTTCTTCTTCCTCAGAGCTTCCTGTTTACTGGAGGAGGGTTTCAGAGTAATATCCTTTCTCTTTGTGACCTCTTTTTCCTTGAGGTCCTCCTTCTCGTTTGCCCTCATTGTGATCTCATGTGTCATGAGTGATCCAATGAGCTCCTCAAGTTTTAGAACTTTGAGATCCTTTGCTTCCTGAATGGCAGTCACCTTCTGCTACCAACTTCTTGGAAGACATCTGAGAATCTTCCTGACCTGTTCTTCACTAGAGTAGGATTTACCAAGAGCTTTTAAACCATTAGTTATGTTAGTAAATCTTGTAAACATAGAAGAAACAGATTCATCCTTAGGCATAGAAAATAGCTCATACTCATGTATAAGCATATTCAGTTTGCTCTCTTTCACTTGATTTGTGCCTTCGTGTGTGATCTCTAAAAGGCACCAAATCTCTTGAGCGCTCTCACACCCTTGTACTCTATTAAATTCATCTCTATTTAGAGCACAGTACATAGTGTTTATTGCCTTGGCATTTAGGCTCAGATTTCTTTTGTCATAATCTGTTAATTCATGAGACTCTTTAGGAATATTGATTTCATTTTTAGTCTTCATGGTCTTGAAAGGACTATTCTCTATTAAGTTCCAGATCTCATAATCCATGGCTTGAACGAATATTCTCATTCTTGCCTTCCAGTATACATAATCACTACCATTAAAAAAAGGAGGTCTATTAATAGCTTGACCTTCTACGTGTGTGGAGTTTGTGTTGAATGCCATTATAATAGTATCTTAGACAATATTTAACCTAGCTCTGATACCAATTGAAGGATCGTATTTGTCTAAGAGAGGGTGAATTAGACTTTTTAAACTTAATTTGTTAATCTAATCAATTTCTCTCTTATGTTCAACTGATAAGAAAACAGCAAATAATCAAACAATAAAAATGAGAGAGAGAGAAATTGACACCACAGTTTTTAACGTGGTTCGGCTAAGCTTGCCTACGTCCACGCTTCAAGGCTCCCCCTTGAAGATTCTTTCCTTCTACTCACAAGAAAACCAGATCGAACTTTCTGGGCGTCGATCTACTACCTTTTACAAAACCAGATTGTTCTTCACGGGCGACAATCCACTGCCTTTTACACAATTGTAAGTATGTAGTTTTTAAGCACAAACTACACTCTCTCAGAGATTGAATCTCAAGACAATGCTGGAACATCACTACATAAATCTATTAGAGAAAGAAAATAAGTTAAATTAAGTAAAAGTCACTGGATTATTGCAAAGAAAGTGTTAAGGTATCTTCAAAGAACTAAAGGCTACATGCTTATGTGTATACAAATTAATAGCTTGGATGTGATTGGATATTCTGATTCAAACTTTGCTGGTTGTGTTGATTCACGTAAATCAACAACATGATACATTTTTATGTTTGCTGATGGAGTTGTATCTTAGAAAACTTCAAAATAACACTTGACTGCTACATCCGCTATGGAGACTGAGTTCGTATCATATTTTTTAGGAGACATCACATGGTGTATGGATGAAGAGTTTCAATTTAGGGTTTAGAATCATCGATTTTATTTCTAGGTCACTAAAAATATATAGTGACAATTCAGCTATTGTTTTTATGGCTAAAAACAACAAAAGAGATGGTGGAGGTAAAGTCATCGAAATTAAGTATTTAGCCATAAAAGAACGTGTTAAAGATCGTTCAGTGGTCATCGAATATATTAGTATTGAATTGATGATAGCATATCATTTGGCTAAAGATATGTCAATTTTAAAATTTAAGCATCATGTAAAGAAAATAGGATTTGGTTCCCCTATGTAATTTTTGTTGTAAGACCGAATGTTTTTAAACTCTTTATACAATATTTCTCATTTTTATATATATTGCGTGCACATTTATTTTTCATAAATATACTTAAGTATTGGATTTGGAATAAACATAGGGTTCGTTAAATTTATGGGCATTAAAGAATGAACATAATCCATTTACATGGAAGATAATTATTGATTATATTAAGAGAATTTATCGCCATGATTCATATATTGTGTTTTCATACGAAAAAAAGTATGTAAACTCAGACTAAGTGGGAGAATGTTGGCAGTTTGAAATTAAAACTGCCTTATTGTTTGCTTTTCTCAATTTTGTGGTTTGGTTTTCATTTTTGTTTGATTTTTGATAGTTTTTGTAAAAGCAACCGCCCACTCACGCCCCTTTGTTTCTTTATAAACTTCTTGATGAAAGAAGTTCAATACACTAAAGAAGTCATATGGTAAACAAAATATATCTAACCAATAAAGTATCCACAATGTCATTTCCCGAACCTCTGGTATAACAAGCACAACTTGTTAAAAATCATCACAAAAAATCACAACCTTTCCTTCCAAGGGTTATGTCTTTACATTTATATCTTGAAGCATTTTCAGGGATCATTGCGTGTTGACTAAGCATGTAATAGTTGAGGACATTTGTAAAGAATTTTTGAACCTCAAATGCATTGTACAACCTCCAAGTAGTATTGAAGTTGTTAGGGAGATGATGTTGTACCATCTTGTGACCTGCCTAAAATTTAGCCATAAATGGAAAGTTCTAAAATTTTCCTACTAATATAATTTTTAAATTAGACTTCTTAGATGGTCTTTAAATCCCAATTATTCAATTTTTAAATCTTCAATAATTTATACAGAAGTTTTTAATCTCTTATTAAATATCTAATTAATTTAACTCAACATAATCACATTATTTAAAGTAATCAAATAACATAATTATCACCCTAATAAATATGCATTGTCTACCGCTTAGATACCTCAATAATTTCAATTAATAAAATAAAGTGATAACTTAATTAACTAACATTCTCAATATCATTTTGATTAATAAATTAAACTCCTTAAAATTATAATATTTTTACTTAAATCCCCGAATAATATTGATGGTAAATTCATCTATAGATAATTTAATTTTGAATATTTAATAAATCATGATTCTCTCGAAGCTCCGATGCTTAAGTGGTTGATCGATAACATTTTTTATAACCAAATTAAAATTACAAATCAGAAGCTTTTCACAACCAAATCAAACGTACAAATCAGATTCAAAATCAAAGGTAATTTCAATTCTCTGCAAACAACTCCAAAATGGAGAGAAAATTCAGAGATTTAAGCCCTGTTAGAATTCAAACTAGGAAAATATGTGATGATTTTGAAGGAATTACAGAATATTGGAGCGAGCAGGAAGACGGAGTCCATCCAAAGTTATGATTTGAACGTCCGCGAGAAAGCCATTTTTTGTTGGAGTCGATCGCTGGAGAAGAGTATCCGTTGATCCGGCGGTAGAGAGATAAACATGGCGAGGAGGAGAGAGAGAAAGAGAGAAGTTAGCGAGGAAAGCAAAGAAAGTTTGGGGAAGAGAAGGAAATGCAAAAGAGAGACCAGTGAGAAACAGAAGGTGCAGTGCATTAACAGAGTTATAACGTAACGTCGAGGTGTTCACTGTTAATACTTTAAATTGGAATTGCTAATAGATAAAATTAAAAGGTTAAATTATTCATTGAAAATATTCATATTCTTCGAGGTTGATTTTGATATTTACCCTGTTAAGAATGACATACTAATTAATACTTTTTAAAATTTCTAAGAAAGAGATCCTTACTCAGTCTATCTACTTGGGTTCTTAAGTCGGAATAAGATTTTCGAACACAAGTTGAGTTCGATCATAGTGGTCAGGTCACAATTGGATTACATCGAATTCTCTCCTTTTGCATGGGTCCCTGTGTAATTCGTTGTTTTCTAATTAGAGTCTAGTTTCGCAAAAGAGGTTGTTGAGTACATGGTTTGAATTGTTGCTTCCTCTGCCAAATTGATTTATTCGTTGAGTCGGCTACTTAGACAAATTGTGATGTAGTAAAGAGGAGATGAGGCAGCCATTCAGAAGAAGAGAGAGAAAAACTTTTAAAATCAGAAGGAAGATTTGACCTAGGGCAACGCGGGAGAATGTTTTTTACTTCTATTATTATCTTTATTTATTTATTTTTTCTTCCTTGTTGACATATATTTATAATTGGCATTTTTGAGAGAGATATTTGGGCGATTTTCTCTTTTCATCAAGTCTAATGTTCAATTAATTTAATAACATTTATGGAATTGAATTTAATCTTTCTTTATTTTATTTTTATTTAATATAATTTTGTTATAATTTAATAATCTAAAGAATTTAAAAGATTCATCTATCATTAATTGAGAATTTTTAGGATTTTATCCTAATTAAAATTTCAAATTTTCATTTTAAAATTTTTAGATGCTACACACTTAGTCTATGAATGAAGAATGTTGTAGATTCATAACTTAGCATTGAAGATCAAGGTATCAACAATATTGCATTGTTAATTCCAATTTGTAGTTCTTCATCAAAATCTGTCTTTTTTTTTATTTATTGAATTATATCGTCCAAGGGAATAAGTAGAAATCATTTACCTATTCTCTCAAGAAATGCATGAATGGGACTCGATACTTCAAAAAGAATTGTTGTAGCTAGAAGATTTGATTTATGATAATATTTAGAAATACATTGTTCATAAGTTTTCCATAAAATAAATGGATTGTCTGGTTCACAATAAATGTGTCTCAATATAAATTTGAGAGTCACACTGCGTAATTGAAAATCTAAGAAAATAATGTTGGGTAGATTGGAATTACCACATATAGGGTTTAGGATAATCTTAAGATTTTTAACTAATCGGAATTTAAGAAATTTATTAATATGTATAATATAATATTTTATATTATATTATACTTGTCTTTAGATAATCCTTCTTTTTCTACACATGTGACGGACTGAATCATCGGATTGTCGTCATTGTTTATGCGCCTTGTGGAAACTTGATGTGTAAAGGTCCGTGAGTGTCCTTTTTATTTTATTGGTGTTGTTTTGTACAAAAAAACGATGGTGGCCTATCTTTTCTATAATTACCTATGTATGTAGTAATATTTTTGAAACTATTACTCTAATGGCTCGTGGAGCCTGTTTAAAAAATGACAAGAAGGATTTGATCAATGTAAACCGTGCATTGCATTTTCTTGTTGACTCATAGTTTTGGAATGAAAAGATAAAATTTTTTTTCTCACGCATTAGAGTAGAGTACAGAGCTTCCTAGTAAGTTACTCACCTCAAATGACCTTTTTTTTCCCATATTAGAATCGAGGTGGCCATGAGTAGAGTTCGTGGTTGAGAATCCTAATTTCCAATCGAGGTGGCCATGGCTAGAGTTTGTGGTTGAGAATCCTAATTTCCTTTTTCTTTCTTTTTGTGATTAGTTTTCTTGGTGATGACTCTTTAGATTATTTGGGTCTATAAAATGAATTAACGGGTGTTGGATGTTATTCATTTCTTGTACAATATTTATTTTTGTAATGTATTGCACCATCTCTATATTCTGTGATAACTACGTGGATCTCGACCCATCCTATGTAAACTATGACTTTAAATTTTAAATTAAGTATTCTACTGCTAATCAAACCTTGGGTCGTGCGATCAGATTCTCAATGAGGATCATGTCTTTCAACTTGACATTTTTGTTGGGTTTGCCTACGAGTCGTGACAATAATGTTCCTAATGCATATGACATTTTAAAACACATGTTTCTTTGAAACATTCAACTATATAATTTTTTTCTTGAGGATTCCATTAAAACGAACCCACGTGATTGACTTCATAGAGTCAATTGAGCCTTTACAACATTATAAAGTTACAACCCTTTCTCAAAGTCAAGTAAAGAAGGATTACGATTTTTGGTACAAGCAAAGACAAACTAACTCCTACAAGAAAAATTTGCAAGTGTCTGGATTGTCAGAGTTAGTGAAGAATCCTAAGATCTTGTGTGCAAAACTATGACTCAAAAGGTTTGCTCAAAATTCTGATAAATGTATAATAAATGAGTAGTTCTATTTATAGATGCAGACTAAAATCCAATCGTGCGGTTAACCTCTTTCAATCTTTGGTCGACCACGATATGATTGTTATGGCTTATTATTGGAGTATTGACCACTCACATTTTGCGACAACTTATTTTTCAATTTTTTGGCTAGTTGAGTTGTATAAGTGAAGATAAGTTTTTTATTTTTCAATGAACATCTTGTATTTCAAAAAAAAAATAGGACAATATAATCCTTAAGTAAGGGCTAGCCTATCCAACTTTCGGGTATTAAGATATGCTTTAGGCATGGAAGATTATCACAAGAGATTCCCAACATATTATAAGATTTTATTTCTTGAAGATCCGTACTTTTTTAAATCCAAAAAATAAACGGAATTTTAGGATTCCTCCTTGTGGCAAATACTTTTACGCATACCTCTTCCGGTTGATCTATACCATACTCTATTATCGTAAGATGATACACACTAGATAACAGCCGGCTTGATGCTACATCATAGGTACATTGGGAACGTAAATAATTGTAACCATATACATATAACAATACAGCAATGGAATGCTAATCCTTGGGCTTTGTTTGTAAAGTCTTTAATAGAAATCAATAAAAAATCGGAAATATTGGAATCCGGTTAGATTTCATCCAAATGTACTAGGATAAGAATGAAGGAAACTATTCTCATTTCATCGAAATTGAAGAATTGAATTTTATTGTAATTTATCTTATAAATTGCGGTAATATGAGAGGTTTAAATTGAATTAGGATTCAAAGCGGGGCTTGTCATTGACCGCTCTTCAAGTTTGGTCAAAAACCACATATTCTTTCATGTCAAAGAGAGTCTTGTTCTTCAAAACTGTATTTATGGGGTAGACTTAATATTCTGAAACTTAACTTTCTCTCGATGGAATTAATAGACTCGTTAGCAATTTTCAATCACAAAATTTAAATATTTTAAAGTCCTTCATGCCCAAAGAAGAATAAACATGAATATGTCAATTTAATGGATCAAATCATCAAAATATGACTTCTTAGTTCTAATTACGCCAACTATTTTTTATGATGTTTTTTTTTTCTTGAAAGATTCACAATTGTACTTAGACAATTGCTCCCCCTATGTGCTAGCCAAATGGTCTGAGCTAGGTCCAACCTTAGAATCTTCACCAGGTCTCATTGTCAATCCAACATTGGAGTCGAGAAAGCGAGGCATCATCTAGCTGGTGTAGTCGCTAACTTTTCCGAGATCATAGATATCCATCCTCATAGTATGATCTTAAGAAGGGCGTGGAGGGAAGCATCTAGGGGTATCTTGATAACTCTAGGTAAAAAGATTTAATGTGAGCGAAACATTTAGGGTTTTTCAATTCAGTTCTCGAACTATTTTTTTCAATAATTCGGTCCCCGAACTATTAGGATTTTTCAATTCAGTTCCCGTTCTATTTTTTTCAACAATTCGGCCCCCGAATTATTAATATTTTTCAATTAAGTCCTCAAACTATTTGTTTCGACAATTCGGCTCCCGAACTTTTAGGATTTTTCAATTCAATCCCTGAACTATTTTTTTCAACAATTTGACCCCCGAACTATGAAAATTTTCAATTCAGTCCCCGAATTATTTTTTTCGACAATTCGACCCCTGAACTTTTAGGAATTTTCAAATTTGTCCCCAAACTATTTTTTCCGATAATTCGGCCTCTGAACTATTAGAATTTTCAATTCAGTCCCCGAACTATTTTTTTCGACAATTCGACCTCTGAACTTTTAGGATTTTTCATTTCAGTCCCCAAACTATTTTTTTCGACAATTCGGCCCCCGAACTTTAATTTTGTCCCCGAACTATTTTTTTCGACAATTCGGTCCCCGAACTTTTAGTGTTTTTCAATTCAGTCCCCGAACTATTTTTTTCGACAATTCGGCCCCTGAACAATTAGAATTTTCAATTCAGCCATCGAACTATTTTTTTCGACAATTCGGCCCCTGAACTTTTAGGAATTTTCAATTCAGTCATCGAACTATTTTTTTCGGCAATTCAGCCCCCGAACTTTTAGAATTTTCAATTCAGTCCCCGAACTATTTTTTTTTTTTGACAATTCGGCCCCCGAACTATTAGAATTTTCGATTCAATCCCCGAACTATTTTTTTCGACAATTCAGCCCCCCAACTTTTAGGGTTTTTCAATTAAGTCCCCGAACTATTTAGTCACCGAACAATTTTTTTCGATAATTCGGCCCCCGAACTATTAAGGTTTTTCAAGTTAGACACCGAACAATTTTTTTCAACATGCCGGATTGGTGCAAAGCTGCAATTCTTGGAGCAATTCTAGTGGTTTTGCTCGCTCAATTCGCCTACTAGCAAAAACTTTAGCATGATTAAATAACCCCAAGCCAGTACTCTCTTCTTGGGTCTGATACATCATGCATGTTCTCTTTTACACCACCAGCATCTTATCATGATTATATCACTACAATCACCATGACCAATCTTTTCAACCAGTTCACTTGTGATGTATAGAATTAAAAACTAATTCCCTCTATTGGAAACAAATAAATAATGGTAAAAATAGCAAAAAAAAAAAAGGAAAAAACAAGGGAAATGCATGGATATGCATTAGTTTTCTCGCTGTGAGAGCAAAATCGCAGCTACAAGATTCACATTAACTATGATAGGAGGAAATATTATACTGAAGAATTCAACAATTTCTCTTCAAACATCTTCATTTTGTCTACCCTCGATCATGGCACACTTGAGTAAGAAGGTTCAAATACTTTTAAATAAAATGGAAAAAATTGTCGATCCCCAATGGTGTGATTCATCATAAATCGGTCACTTATAACATGTTGATTACGTACAATCACTATCAAAATGGTGAAATGAGCAAAGATATAAAAGAAAGAAGAAAAAGGAAAAAAGAGTTGATCTTTTATACTATGGGACTGAAGAGGAGTTTAAACTTCTGATATCTCTCCAATAATCACGTGGAAGACCCATTATTTGTAATCACTGCTCTAACAAGGATATTCCATGTTTACCACGGTAGGAAGAATTCCATGATTCAAAGCATCATTTAAGACTTCAATGGCATCCGAAATGCCCCTGCAAGTGCAAAGTCCCTTAATAGAGATATTATACGTAATAATATCCGGCTTAAGTCCACCCTCTAAAATGGAAGACCAAATTTCTGCTGCCTTTTTATAGTCTCCGGCCTTGTAAAGTCCCTCAATGAGCGTGTTATAAGTTATAAGATCAGGAACAAACTTCAATTTCTGCATCTGAAAATAGAGCACTAACGCCTCTTCAACTTTGCTCACAGAGCAGAGCCCATGAATCATAATGTTATACAATGTTTCATCAGGTTTGAAACCTTTTTTGATGAAGTGAGACCATAATTTGGTAGCCATATCAAGTGTTTTTCCTCGACAAAGGCCATCTATTAACAAGCTATATGTTATGATGTCTGGCTGCAAATCATTTTCCACCATTTCCTGCAGAAAAACATACCTCTTTGAGCCTTTCAGCTTTACACAAACCATTGATGAGGGTGTTGTAGGATACCTCGTCTCTCAAAAGAAGAATCGCCTTTTCAATTTTAGAACCTCGGATAAATCCGTTAATCAATGAATTGAAAGTATGAGAGCTTGGTTTGATGCCATTTTTATCCATCTGATCAACTATTCCAACAGCATCATCCAGCCTATTTTCTTTGCATAGCGCATTAACGTAGAAGAATACGCAAAATTATCCAAATTAGCTCCCTCATTTTTTGCATTTCTGAATATCTGTAAAGCTTTCGACAAGTACCTATTTCTACATAACCCATGAATAAACACCCCAAAAGTTGTGGAATCTGCCTTCAAGTTCTTCTCCTGTAAGAATTTCCTATGGCAATTGCTTCATCCACCTTCCCATTCTCAAGCAATCCTTTAATTAATATGTTACAACTGATGATATTAAAACACCCACTTTTCTACATCACCTCCCACAACTCAAAACACTCCTTAATTTTCCCTGCTCCACAAAAACAATTAAGCATTGTGTTTTGTGTTACAACATCGGGGAGTCCTCCATTGTTAACCATCTCCAGATACACTCTCTCAGCCTCATCAAACTTTCTTTCTTTGCACAAGCCATTCATGAAAGAACTAGAAGTAAATGAATCCAATTTTCGATCATTCTTCTTCATCCTATTCCACATCTCTAAACTTTCATTGAACTTTCCACATTTGCACAAACCATTAATCATGACATTGTAAGTTACCACATTTGGATAACACGTAGTAGGGGTGGGCAAGACCGAGAACCGAACCGGACCGCAGGTGTTGGTCCGGTTTTGGGTGGTCCTTGACTGTTCTTGGTCCGGGACTGGTCCTCAAAGAAAAAATCTCATGAGCAATGGTCCGGTCCACGGTCCATAGTCCGAAATTCCCGAAAGACCGGACCGGACCAAGAACCCAATAGTTTTTATGCTATGATAGTTGGATATATTTTAGATGTTGAATTTAGTTTATTTTATGAGATTTTATTTTAAGCATAGATTATTAGATTTAATTTGTTAGTTTAATATACGTTACTTTCATTTTTTATTCTTTCGATTAAGAGCACAAGTACAAATATGTATGCTGAGTTTATTGGAAAAATTTATATGCAATTTCAGAATTTTTGTTTTTTTATTTTTTTTAAAAAAATATTCAGCATTACAATGGGAGAAACCGGGATCGGACCGGGACCGGACCGAATTTTTTGGTCTGGTCCGGTCTGGTCCCGATCCTTGCACGGTCTGGTACTGGGATTCAGGATAAAATTCCCGAATCCCATGGTCCGGTCCAATTCTGGCTCAAGACTGGACTGGACCGGACCATGCCCACCCCTAACACGTAGAATCCTTCAATAACCTTTCAAAGATCTCATTAGCCTTCCCATAATCTCTTTTCTTAAGAAACCCATCAATCAAAATATTGTAGCACGTAACATCAGGAACCACACCTCTCTGAGACATTTCGTCGGGCAGGTTTAAGGCATCCGATAAAGTGCCAAGTAGCGTAGCTGAAGACATCTGGCTTAATATTTTTTTCCCACATCCAATTCAACAACCTCCTCGCTTTCTCAAAGTGATTCTTCTTGCAAGAAGTTTTGATCAAAATGTTGTAAGTTTGCAAATTAGGCGAAACACCCACTGTTTCAAAGTATGTGAAGAAAGCTTTCGCTTTGCTCCACTGATTAGACTCGATAAATGCATCAAGCAAAGTATTATACGATCTAATTCCCGGTTCGCAACCACAATTCTCAACTATTCGCTGAAAAACATCGACAGCTTTATCAGGCATTGAACACTTCGCGTAAGCCTTAATAACCGTCAATGCAATATCTTCGGAGCACGGACACTTCTGGGTTTGAATTAACTCGACAACCCTGTCCATGTGAACGATTAGATTCCGATCGACTAAGCGGCGGAGTATGTGGTGAAAGACGGCCGGTGAATGGGTATAACAGGATGGCGAGTCGCAGAGTCGAACATAGCTAGTGCAGAGTGAGCGGGGGAAAGAGATGTGGGGAAGCCCACCATAGAAATGACGCAACTTACTTGGGACTGGATGTCTCATTGTCAGGGCATTATGATCTAATTAGATATCCCAGTGACGCCATTGACGAGTAACCTCCATATAAAGCTCTGAGTTATTGCACAGCATATGGAAAAGACGGAATGCCGTGTCATTTACATCTATACAACGTGAATTATAAAGACGAAAAAGTAAACCTCTCCCGACAATGTTTTAATATGGAGTAGGTGTAAAATAAAGAGGGACAACGTGTTGGTTGAGTTCAGCTCCATGAATGAGCCGGACCTAACAAAACTCCCGCTCCGGCTCATGTGGTGGGCTCTAACAAGCCCGCCTCTAGAAAAAACAAGGCTACGTGCAATTGAGGTCATGTAAAGAACTGCTGAAGCATTGGATCTCAATAAACTCTCCTTCTGGTTCATGTGGTGGGCTCTCTCAAACCCGCCTTTTGACGAAAAACCTCGAGCTTCTCCATCGGTAAAGTCTTCGTCAACATATCTGAACCGTTCTCACTTGTGTGCACTTTTACCAAATGCAACTGCTTCGTTTCGAGCAAGTCTCGAACCCAATGATATCTCACATCAATGTGCTTGGACCTCGAATGAAATGACGAATTCTTTGAAAGGTGGATAGCGCTCTGGCTATCACTGAACACAACGTATTTCTCTTGGCACAAACCCAATTCCTCAAGGAATCTCCTCATCCACAAAGCCTCCTTGCAACCCTCAGTAATCGCAATGTATTCGGCTTCTGTGGTGGATAACGCAACACAATCTTGCAGCGTCGACTGCCAAGACACAGCTCCCCCTGCAAAAATCATCAAGAATCCATAAATGGATCTCCTGGAATCAACGTTACCGGCCATATCTAAATCGGTATACCCAACTAGCATAAGATCACTGCCACCGAAACACAAACACTACCTGGAAGTGCCTCTAAAATATTTGAATATCCACTTCACTGCTTCCCAGTATTCTTTGCCAGGATTAGAGAGAAATCGGCTTACTACTCCAACTGAATGAGCAATATTGGGTCGAGTGCAAACCATAGCGTACATTAAACTGCCAACTGCGGACGCATAAGGAACTCGACTCATGTCTGCCTTGTCTTTCTCACTTGTAGGACATTGCTCCAAATTGAGCTTGAAGTGACCTGCAAGTGGAGAACGAACAGATTTGGCCTTGCTCATGTTGAATTTTTCAAGTACCTTCTCGATGTAGTCTTCTTGAGACAACTAAAGTTTCCCATTATTCCTATCACGAGAAATCTTCATGCCCAATATCTTCTTTGCAGCACCCAAGTCCTTCATCGCAAAAGACTTGCTCAACTCTCATTTCAACTTGGCAATTTTGCTAGTTCATGGCCTATGATCAACATAACGTCAACATACAGTCGGAGAATAATGAAGTCATCATCGGAATACCTCTTGATGAACACACAATGGTCTGACGATGTTCGGCTGTATCCGTGACTCACCATGAAAGACTCAAACTATTTGTACCACTATCATGGAGCTTGTTTGAGACCATATAAGCTCTTCTTCAACTTGCACACAAGTTGCTCTTTTCCTCTAACTTTGAATCCCTCGGGCTGCTCCATATAGATCTCTTCCTCCAAGTCACCATGAAGGAACGCAGTTTTCACATCAAGTTGCTCGATCTCCAGGTTCAATCGTGCTGCTAAACCAAGAGCAACTCGAATCGAGGACATTTTCACCACCGGTTAGAAGATATCTTCAAAGTCGATTTCCTTCTTCTGACCATACCCCTTCAATACCAAACGAGCTTTGTACCTTGGCTGTGAGCTTGAATTTTTGATCTTCAATCTGTAGACCCATCTGTTCTTGAGCGCTTTCTTGCCTTGGGGTAATTTCACCAAATCATACGTGTGGTTCTCATGAAGAGATTACATCTCCTCTTTCATGGCTTTCAACCACAGTTTCTTCTCATTAACAGAAGTGGCCTCTTGGTAAGTATCTGGCTCTCCAGCATCTGTGAGTATCACATACTCATCTAAAGTATATCTCGTCGAAGGGCGTCGCTCTCTAGTGGATCTTCTCAAGGGAGGTTCTTTTGGTAGCTCTCGAACCTCTTCTTTGACTTGCTCAGTCGGTTCAACATTATCAGCAGTGGGGACTTCGCCATTGGCAGGACTGATATCGTGCTCTGATTCCGCTCCCCCTCGATCGAAATACTCTGCAGGTGTATCAAATGGATCCAACTCGATCAGATCATCACTGCACCTCTCTACCATTTCTGCCTCATCGATGTCTTTGATGCCTTGGTCTTCTACGAACACTGCATCTCGGCTTCTCACAAGCTTTTTATGCACTGGATCGTAGAACCTGTAGCCAAACTCTTTAAGATCATAACCGATGAACACACACGGCCTCGTCTTCACATCGAGCTGCGACCGCTCGTCTTTGGGAATGTGAACAAAGGCCTTGCACCCAAAGGTGCACAGATGGCTATAAGAAATTTATTTTTCAGACCACATCTTATCCAGAACTTCGAAACCCAAAGGAACACACGGTGTGAGGTTCAACACATGAACCACTGTAGTCAAGGCTTCACCCCAGAAGGACCTCGGCAACTGTGACTGAGAAAGCAAACATCTCACCCTCTCCACGAGTGTCCTGTTCATTCTCTTAGCTAATCTGTTCAGCTGAGGAGTCTTCGGAGGTGTCTTTTGATGCCGGATACCCTGCTCTCTACAGTACTCATCAAAGGGACCACAGTATTTACCTATATTGTCTGTCCGCATGCACTTGAGCTTCATACCTGTTTCTCT
This sequence comes from Begonia masoniana, assembly GCA_022432975.1. Classification (NCBI taxonomy): domain Eukaryota; kingdom Viridiplantae; phylum Streptophyta; class Magnoliopsida; order Cucurbitales; family Begoniaceae; genus Begonia; species Begonia masoniana. The sequence goes on from CM039502.1 coordinate 56,545,326, forward strand.
TTCCACACGAGCATGAAACTGTTTGAAGACACCTATCACTTGATCTTTTGACTTCAACATATACACCCAAACCTTCCTTGAGTGATCGTCGATGAAAGTCACAAAATTTCCTGCACCACCAAGTGTTCTTGTCTTCATCGGACCGCATACATCAGAGTACACAATGTCGAGTATACCCGATTTTCACGAGTGAGGAATGCTTTTGGAAGCTACTCGAGTATGTTTGCCTGCCAAACAATGAGTCAGTTCTCATACCTGAGAGTAGATTTTTCTTCGCTAGAATCATCAACCCCTTCTCGCTCATATGGCTCAATCGATTGTGCCAAAGTTCTACAGCAGTTTCATCGTCCACCGTATAAACTGTGGAATCTGCGATCTCGCATGCATCACATATAGAGAGGAACATTTTTCTCCTCTCGCCACAATCAAAGAGCCTCTGGAGAGCTTCCATTTTCTATCACGAAAGGTGTTACAAAACCCTTCGTCGTCGAGCTTGCCGGTCGAGATCAAGTTCATACGGATGTCGGGAATGTGTTTTACACCTCTCAAAACCAAGGTGTTGCCAGCATCAGTCTCCAAATGCACATCTCCAATACCAATGGTCTTTGCAGCGCCATCATTTCCCATTCTTACACTTCCAAAGTCACCAGAAGTGTAAGACACAAAGAAATCCCTCCTGGACGTAGCATGAATCGTAGCGCCACTGTCAATCACCAACCTCGAATTTTGGCAAGTGAGATTGACAACATCTCCATCGTACACGATAAAGAACTCCTCGATGGCTGTGGCTACTTTCTCGCTTGTATCACCCTCTTCGGATTTCTTTTCCTTGGCATTCGAATTCTCTTGTAGAAACTTCCGACAAAATTTCTTGATGTGCCCTTTTCTACCACAATGATGACACTCATAGTTTGCGTATTTTCTCGACCTGCTTTGACTTTGATTTCGGTTGCCCGGACTTTTGCTTTGACTTTCCCCCTGTTTTCAGTGACTAGAACGTCAGACTGTGAAGAAGAACATGTCAACTTGCTTCTCATCTTCTCGTTCAGAACGCTACTCTTGACTACATCTGTAACGCCCTGAATTATATAAACTCGGTTCGTTACTCATAATACATAACCACACTATAACATTCTGAGAAAAACTTAAAATTTCACTCAACGGTCAAAATTTGATCCTTAAACGTAAAAACTTACAGCGAAAATTTTTTGTATAAAACAACATTTATTAATTTAATTAAAATATTAAAGACAATTGGTTGAAAGAAAACAAAATAAAATAGAACACATCCACCGCTGAACAGTTCCAGCGATAGAAATAGAAAAAAAGGGCATCCATCGCTAAACAGTGTCAGTGGCAGAAGTAGAAATAAAATAGACTCAGCGGTAGAGGCAGAAATAGAAGGCATCCACCGCTAAACAGTGTCAGTCGCACGACATGTCGACTACCCACATCCACCGCTCACGTCCACCGATCGAATCCTTCGAACGACAGTAACCCTCAGCATCCACCGATCACAAAACGAAAAAAATCTAATACTCACTCCTACACTCACATCCACCGGTCACAAAACGATAAAATCTAATACTCACTCCTACGCTCACATCCACCGGCCACAAAACAACAAAATTTTAATACTCAACATCCACTGGTCACAAAACGACAAAATTTTAATACTCAACATCCACGGGTCACAAAACGACAAAATTTTAATACTCAACATCCACCGGTGGACTACATCCACCGATAGGTAATCACTCAACATCCACCGGTGGACTACATCCACCAATAGACAGACACTCAACATCCACCGGTGTACTACATCCACCGATAGAAAGACACTCAACATCCACCGGTAGACTACATCCACCGATACTAAAAAATCATTCAAAACTACATAAGTCCTCAACTTCCTAAAAATATCCAGGAAAACAACTACCTCTAAACTAAATCATTTTTTTCATGCTCAGAACAAGAAAACCATAAAGTTGTTAAAAACATCAGAACTATTAATGTTATTAAAACTCTCTGCATACTTCTACAAGACACTTAACCACTGAAACTTCATAAATAGACAATAGTAAAACTGCCCCATCAATTCACCAAGTCGAGGCATTAATGTGCTCCCCCAACCAGCCTATTCCTCAACATGCTCAGAGAACACACCTTCTGAGGCTTCTTCACCTACATCACAAAACTCATTTATTAGCCTAACGCTAAATAAGTGAAGCAATAACAAAATGAAATGCTGGAACATAAATCCTAATCATGCAGTTTCTACTAACACATCTCAGTTGCATTTATATTCTTTCACTGATCTTATCCCTCGGTTCCATTGGGAGTCGAATTAATTTTCCCAAAGTCATACATCCCTTCATAAGTTAAGGGGCGGATTAGTTCCCTTAATAGTTTATCTGATCCTTCAATTCCATTGAGAAGTGGATCAATCTTCCCAAAGTCATAAATCCCTTCATAAGTTAAGGGGCGGATTAGTTCCCTTAATAGTTTATCTGTTGCAATCTGTTCATTTCTCACCATACCAATACATGTAAATTCATTTTCGTATTCTTTCAAAATATAATGCATGACATACAGACAAATTCAAACATACATAATCCTACTGTTTTGTGATGTAGGCCCGAAGGCACATACATACTCCACTTACCTGGCTTCCTGGAAATGCTCGGTTTCAAACTACTTCGGAAGTTTTGCTCACCTAAGTCATAAACAGAATATCAATTAGATTTTTACTAAACCTCATTCTAATCTATCCAGAAATCTAAGGAATCTAGTTTGGGAGTTCTATATATAGTGCATTCCTGATTCACCACAAAACCGAAACTAACCCCCACCTACAGCATTCACCAAAGCTTACATCTATACTCCTCTCTACCATCACTAGTTACAATGTAACATGAAATGGAAGTATACTCACCTAGTTCGGAGAAAATCCGGAGAGGAAATCGCCTGGAGAGCTCTGCTGAGCTTGAGCTGAATACAGAGAGAGAGAGAGTATGGAAAATAGTGGCGGCTACAATGCATTAATCACAAAACCTCTTTCCTTAAATAGGTTATCACTGTAATTCTCTATTTACCATTATGCCATTACTTAGTCATTTATTAACCTAATCACTAATTCTCCCAATTTTATCCATAAAACGTACACTACAAGTTGGTTAAGTAAATTGGTTCAATGAAACCTGGTGTTACAACATCCATAGCCAAGACACCATCTGGGGCCGAGTTAGACAACGACATTCTGAATGTCTCCCACGAGTCCGGCAAAGTCTCCAGAAGCATCAACCCTTGAACCTCTTCATCAAACTTGATTTTCATTCCTGCCAGCTGATTTATAATTCCCTGGAATGTATTCAGGTGATCGGTCATAGCTTTTCCGTTCTGGTACTTCAACCCCAGAAGCTGCTTGATCAAAAATAGCTTGTTGTTGCCAGTCTTCCGAGCATACAACTCCTCAAACTTTTTCCATAAGCTCTGAACGTTCTTTTCCTCACTGACATGGTTGAGGATGTTATCATTTACCTACTGCCGAATGTAACCGCACACTTGACGATGACACAACTCCTATTCGACGTCAGACTTAGCTACTGGCTTTGTATCAGCAAACACGGGCAGATAATAATCTTTTACATAAAGAAGATCCTCTATTTTTCCTTTCCACACATGATAATTGGAATCGTTCAACGTAACCATCCGACTCGGGTTACTCTCTATGATTCAAAACAGCTCCAAAATATTCAGAATTTCTACCAAAAAATTTCTGGATAAATCCGGCTAACAATATTGATTATCCAAACCCAAAATAATTTTAGAAATTTCCTCCAATAGCTTTTACCAAATTAAAATAAAAAATAAATTGACTTTATTTGGTAAAGTGAAACACAACTTCCAAAAGCAGTAAATGACTCTCTGGAAATTTCCAAAAACAAGAAACCAACTTGCTTTTCTCTATTTGATTCTCTCTCCTTCGTGAGTTTCCGAATATCAACGAAAATTAACAAAACAATACCTCTCTCTGTTATGTATCTTTGGCTGTCGACAGAGTACTCTGGACAGAGTGATGGGGCGGATGGTCCACGGCGATTGACTGGTTCGTTGCGCGGGGACAGCGGCGGCTAAGCAAGCTCGGCTAAGTACAGACGACGGCCGGCCAAGGAAGATGGTCGATCTGTTTCTCTATGCTCTCGTACGGCGGCAGTTATGGATGAGGGTAGCTGTTCTGTTTGGAGACGGCGGCGCAGCAGCTCTTCTTCCTCGAACGGCAGTGGCGACAATGGAGCGTAAGTCTTCTACCTTTGCTGAAAAAGACCCACGCGACAAAGGAAGAAATTCCTCTTCGTTTCTGAGTTCAGCTTCTACCGGCAATGTAACACCCGGCATTTTTGGCCGGGAAATTATCCCTCGAATTATCCAATGGGATTAGGTTTATATTAATATAATGGGTGTTTTGGTGAAATCTGTTGGAATGTTTAGTGGGAAACTAAACAAGAGTGTAACCAAAACTAATCAAAACAAACCAATAGTTAGTGATGCATGGAAGGGCAGTTTGGGGAGGAATTAAGGTTGGTGGGAGGAAGCCAATGAATGGCTGCCAAGTGTTCAACTTGCTGAAAAAGATATGTTCTTCCTCCTACATGAAACCCTGCTTTTTTCTCTTCTTCGCTTTCTCTCTTCCAGACAAAGTGCGACAGATTTTCAAAACTGTCTTCTCCCGTTTTCTCTAGTTTTCTCCAGTAGAGGTTTGTGTATCACCGAGGTAACACGTTCAAGACTTGCAACTCTACAACAACAGGTAAGTTCATGCGTAGGTTTGGCCCTTAAGGCTCTACATCACGGAGGTACTAGGTTTTCCATTTCTATCGGGTTGTTTCGGGTAGAAAAGTTAGAGTTATGTTCTGAGTTATCTGCTTTTTCCTTATATTCTGCTGTTTTATTCTTGTTGTATGCTGTCTTAAGTTCAAGCACTGTAAATGCTCATGCATACACGATTTCCCGAAAGACATGCAAAAGTTTTCTATGCACCAGATTTGAAGTTATGAAAGTTAAAAATGTGAATGTAATGTATGGTTAGGTGTGGACAAGGACTGGCACCCTGTTATCCCTGTTATCCCTGTTAAGTACCTGACGTGTACTCCTGTTGCACCAGCTCTTCTTCCCACTTATACCTTCCTGTCTAGTGAACGTAATGTAAAATAATGTAATGTTCATGTATTTGAAAATGTTCATGTACAGCATACGCATCACCGCATTTCATGATTCTTACTGAGCTCTAGGCTCATAGTTGAACTCCCTGTTGTAGGTATGGATCCTCTAGATGAGGACTTTGTGCCTCAAGCTGATGAGTTGGGGAAGTTGGCGGATTGAGCTCACGGGGTTTGGTTGCTGCAGCCAGACAAATGTTATCCCTGTGAGAATTGTATTTTTGAAAGTTATGTCAAGTCCTGTATAGCTTTTGAAATTTTAAAACCGATGTGAAAACTGTGTGTTCATATTTTTCAAAACTTCTGTTTTTTTGAATTATGGAAATGTATGTCAAGTTCTGTTTAATTTCTGAGATTTTAAAACAATGCATAAACTGTGTTGGTGTATTCTGGAATTGTTATAAATCTTCCCTTTCAGGTCGTGCATGGATGGTCTCGAGTTTTAGAGCTACCCATGCAGTTTGTTTTCTTGAACCTCTGTCATGTTTTCTAACTTCTGTCATGTTTTCATGCATGTTTTAAAACTGTGTTTTGAATTGGGTTTTGAGGGTTTGAAGTTTTTATGTCTTCTGTTCTTGTGCCTTATGTTTATATGTTCTTCTGTTAAATGTTGTCTATTCTGCTTTTCAGTTTCTGTCTTTCGAGTTTTCAGGTATTTGGCTAAGTGTTAGTCGTCCACACCTTCAGTAAAACAGTTGTCATTCTCTTCTGTAAAAAAGTCGTGCACGTCCATTCTGCCTTCAAAATAATAGTCTATTTTGCCTTCAGTTTCTGTTATTTTATTCGGCTAAGTGTCATCGTCCAAAGTTATCGTCCACGATAACATCGCCGAGAGTCAGCCTGTTATTTTAAAAGTCCAAAGTCTGTCTCTGATTTTAAACGTCCATGGACTCCTGCGTCCACTGTTTAAGTCTTTTAATGTAAACGTCCACGGACTCCTGTGTCCACTGTTTTTGTCTTTTAGTGCAAACCTCCACGGACTCCTGCGTCCACTGTTTTAGTTTTTTATTGTAAACGTCCACGGACTCCTGTGTCCACCGTTTTTTTCTTTTAGTGCAAACGTCCACGGACTCCTGCGTCCACTGTTTTAGTCTTTTATTGTAAACGTCCACGGATTTCTGTGTCCACTGTTTTTGTCTTTTAGTGACTCCTATGTCCACTGTTTTGCCTCTGTTATTTTTAAACGTCCACAGCTTCTGTTGTTTTTAAATGTCCACGGCTCCAGATTGTCCACGGCTTCTGTCATCCACTGTTGGACGTCTTCCAGTTTACGTTTTCCATTTTTATTTCCTGTTTTATTCTGCTTATTCACTCCAGTCATCCATCTCTATTTCATATTTTTCCTGTCTTCACGTCTTCATGTTTAAGAGTTGTAAAAGAGGGCAAAAGTTTTTACGACCAAATGTCAAAATCCCTTGCTATTTTAAACGTCCACAATCTTTATGTTCCTGTTCTTTTCTGTTGTGTTCTGTTCATTTGTTCTTTCCTTCTGTTTTCAAAGTCCATTGGCCTGTTGTTTTAAACGTCCAAATTCTATTCTTACTTCTGTCTTCCTGTTTTTCTTCTGCTATTTATTTCTGAAGTTCGACTTCTAATATGTTTTCCAGTCTAAATTTCCATAGAAGGTTTTCCCTGCCTTCTGTCTTCTTGGTTTTTCTTCTGCCATTTATAATTGTCATCTAGATTTTTATATGTCTTCCTGTCTTCTTATGTTACTCACCGTAGTCTTCCAGTCCTCAATTCCAGTGAGAGTTCTCTCCGTGTAAAGTTTTAAAAGTTCAAAAAAAAAGTAGTCCACGTTTATTTAAAAATGTCTGGTGTGACGGTCCCTCGACCCCGATGGGGTTTGGGTGTGTCACAGAAATGGTATCAGAGCCGCCAGGTTTTAACAGCGGTTCTAGAGAAATGTCTGGTTGCGCAACCCGCCACGTGAGATCGCTCCACCAACTGTAAGTGTTTAAGTTCCCGTAAAAGTTCTGTTTATTAAACTTGATTATTATTTATAGGATTTACCTAGTGTGGATTGAGGACGGTACCGATAAGCTGAAGAGAGAGATTTTAGTATCCGGCAGTTAACGGAGCTTGTTAATCGTCAATCCCGACAATTTGAAATGTTCATGATTGGGAGGGAGTTTTGGCATTCGAGCTCGATTACTTCGGAAGACCACAGTGGTGAGAATTTTAGATGACTTCGACCTCCCACATTCGAAAGGTGACTTACGGATCCAGTCCATGCCGAGGAGTGGGTTCAAACCATTGAAGATTTGTTTGACCTTGCTAAGGTGAAGGACATGGAGAAGGTCTCTTATGCTGTGTTATATCTCGAGCGTGACGCGAAACTTTGGTGGGACACCGTCCAGACCACTATTAATGTGAGGGAGCTGCTGTGGGGATCCTTCAAGAAGTTTTTTTGTGAAGAATACTTCTACAACGCTATATGGGAAAGTAAGGTATCAGACTTTACCCAGCTTCGACAGACAGGTTTGGTAGCAGACTATGTAAGAGAGTTCGAAGCGCTAACTCGTTTCGCCAGTCATCTAGTGAGGAAGAATGAAAGTAAAATCTACCATTTTGTACAAGGATTAAAGGAAGAAATTTATAGAGGAGTGAAGATGTCTGGAGTTCAGGACCGACCATATACGGAGGTGGTTGTCAAAGCTTTTGAGGTAGAAGATGAAGAATTTAAGAACAAAAATCAAAGGGGGTACATTCAGAGGTCCATTAAGGGATTTCAACCACAGCAACAGCAGAACCTGGGCGTGAAGAGGCCTAAAGAAATAGCTGCTAACCTAGATAAGGGAAAGATGCCACAGGGGGCTCCTCAGCTTCCTGTATGCCTGCGATGCCAGAAAAGTCACAGAGGTAGATGCAGACTCCTTACCGGCCATTGCTTCCGATGCGGCAAAGGGGGCCATCACGTCTGGGATTGCCCGATGCCCGACACGAGACCAAACCGTGCCGTGCCAGAAGCTTCTGCAATGATAGAGGATCATGATCATGCCGCCCAGCACACAGCAATTACAGGAACAATTTTGATATGTGATGCACCTGCTTGTACTCTGTTGGACACGGGGGCCACACATTCGTTTGTGGCAAGGGGTTTCGTAGATAAGGAGAAGTTAAGTATCGTATTGTTTAATCAACCCTATCGCGTTATGCTACCATCCGGAGAGTTTATGCACTCGGAGCGGGTTGTACGGGGCGATATAGTGTCAGTAGGGGACCATAAATGGTATGCCAACCATATCATTATCGATGTGAAAGGATATGATGTAATTATGGGATGGGCTGGCTGTTTAAAACAACATGCCACCATCAATTGCAGGTCCAGGCTAGTGTCTTTAAGCGCCCGAATGTGGAGGAGCCCTCTTATCAAGCTATACCAAAGACACGCTCTATGCCTGTTGTATCCTCCTTAGAAGCTCAAAAACTGATGACGCCAGGATGTTCCGGATTTCTAGCCTATGTGGTGAATGCTCAAAGGCAAGGTGAGGTGGAGCTCCAGGATATTCCTGTAGTCCGAGACTTCTCATGAGGCTCACGGCAGAAAGTACGAGTCTCCCTTGCGTTGGGACAAAGTTGGAGAAGCCAGATTGGAAGTCAGACTGATCGGCCCTAAGTTATTGCAACTGATGTCTGAAATAGTGGCTACTATCAAACAATGAGTTAGTACTGCTAAGAGTCAACGGAAAAGTTATGCGAATCAGAAGAGAAAAAACTTAGAGTTCACTGAAGGCGGCGAGGTAGTCCTGAAGGTGTCACCTCTCAAGGGCGTGATGACGATGGTATGGGAAAGCTCAGTCCAAGGTGGTTGGGCCATTTCACATCTCGAAGATGATTGGAAGCACAACTTACAGACTGCGACTGCCAGCGTCTACGAGTGGAGTCCACAAGGTCTTTCAAGTTTCAATGATAAAAAGATGCGTGCAAAACCCTACTCAAATCGTGGAACAGGTGGACTTGAATATCCAACTAACGCTGCCACACGAGGGAAGACCCTTGAAGATTTTGATTCTTCGATCAAGTATTGCGCAACAAGGTGGTCTTATTGACGAATGTCTTATTGCGCAACCATAACGTGGAGGAAGCCACTTGGGGATGACGACATGATGTAAAAGACAGATATCCTGAACTAAATGTCTAAGCAAATTTTGGGGACAAAATTTCCATTAAGGTGGATAGAATGTAACACCCGACATTTTTGGCCGGGAAATTATCCCTCGAATTATCCAATGGGATTAGGTTTATATTAATATAATGGGTGTTTTGGGGAAATCTGTTGGAATGTTTAGTGGGAAACTAAACAAGAGTGTAACCAAAACTAATCAAAACAAACCATTAGTTAGTGATGCATGGAAGGGCAGTTTGGGGAGGAATTAAGGTTGGTGGAAGGAAGCCAATGAATGGCTGCCAAGTGTTCAACTTGCTGAACAAGATATGTTCTTCCTTCTACGTGAAACCCTGATTTTCTCTCTTCTTCGCTTTCTCTCTTCCAGACAAAGTGCGACAGATTTTCAAAACTCTGTCTTCTCCCGTTTTCTCTAGTAGAGGTTTGTGCATCACCGAGGTAATGCGTTCAAGACTTGCAACTCTACAGTAACAGGGAAGTTCATGCGTAGGTTTGGCCCTTAAGGCCCTATATCACGGAGATACTAGGTTTTCCATTTCTGTCGGGTTGTTTTGGGTAGAAAAGTTAGAGTTATGTTTTGAGTTATCTGCTTTTTCCTTATATTCTGCTGTTTTATTCTTGTTGTCTGCTGTTTTAAGTTCAAGCACTGTAAATGCTCATACATACACGATTTTCCCGAAAGACATGCAAAAGTTTTCTATGCACCAGATTTGAAGTTATGAAAGTTAAAAATGTGAATGTAATGTATGGTTAAGTGTGGACAAGGACTGGCACCCTGTTATCCCTGTTAAGTACCTGGCGTGTACTCCTGTTGCGCCAGCTCTTCTTCCCACTTATACCTTCCTGTCCAGTGAACGTAATGTAAAGTAATGTAATGTTCATGTATTTGAAAATGTTCATGTACAGCATACGCATCACCGCATTTCATGATTCTTACTGAGCTCTAGGCTCATAGTTGAACTCCCTGTTGTAGGTATGGATCCTCTAGATGAGGACTTTGTGCCTCAAGCTGATGAGTTGGGGAAGTTGGCGGATTGAGCTCACGGGGTTTGGTTGCTGCAGCCAGACAAATGCTATCCCTGTGAGAATTGTATTTTTGAAAGTTATGTCAAGTCCTATATAGCTTTTGAAATTTTAAAATCGATGTGAAAACTGTGTGTTCATGTTTTTCAAAACTTCTGTTTTTTTGAATTATGGAAATGTATGTCAAGTTCTGTTTAATTTCTGAGATTTTAAAACAATGCATAAACTGTATTGGTGTATTCTGCAATTGTTAGAAATCTTCCCTTTCAGGTCGTGCATGGATGGTCTCGAGTTTTAGAGCTACCCATGCAGTTTGTTTTCTTGAACCTCTGTCATGTTTTCTAACTTCTGTCATGTTTTCATGCATGTTTTAAAACTGTGTTTTGAATCAGGTTTTGAGGGTCTGAAGTTTTTATGTCTTCTGCCCTTGTGCCTTTTGTTTATATGTTCTTCTGTTAAATGTTGTCTATTCTGCCTTTCAGTTTCTGTCTTTCGAGTTTTCAGGTATTTGGCTAAGTGTTAGTCGTCCAGGCCTTCAGTAAAATAGTTGTCATTCTCTCCTATAAAATAGTCGTCCACGTCCATTCTGCCTTCAAAATAATAGTCTATTTTGCCTTTGGTTTTTGTTATTTTATTGGGCTAAGTGTCATCGTCCAAAGTTATCGTCCACGATAACGTCGCCGAGAGTCAGCCTGTTATTTTAAAAGTCCAAAGTCTGTCTCTGATTTTAAACGTCCATGGACTCCTGCGTCCACTGTTTTAGTCTTTTAATGTAAATGTCCACGGACTCCTGTGTCCACTATTTTTGTCTTTTAGTGCAAACGTCCACAGACTCCTGCATCTACTGTTTTAGTCTTTTATTGTAAACGTCCACGGACTCTTGTGTCCACTATTTTTGTCTTTTAGTGCAAACGTCCACGGACTCCTGTGTCCATTGTTTTGGTCTTTGATTGTAAACGTCCACGGACTCCTGTGTCCACTGTTTTTATCTTTTAGTGCAAACGTTCACGAACTCCTGCGTCCACTATTTTAGTCTTTTATTATAAACGTCCACGGACTCCTGTGTCCACTGTTTTGCCTCTGTTATTTTTAAACGTCCACAGCCTCTGTTGTTTTTAAATGTCCACGGCTCCAGATTGTCCACGGCTTCTGTCATCCACTGTTGGACGTCTTCCAGTTTACGTTTTCCATTTTTATTTCCTGTTTTATTCTGCTTATTCACTCTAGTCGTCCTTCCCTGTTTCATGTTTTTCCTGTCTTCACATCTTCATGTTTAAGAGTTGTGAAAGAGGGCAAAAGTTTTTACGACCAAATGTCAAAATCCCTTGTTATTTTAAACGTCCACAATCTTTATGTTCCTGTTCTTTTCTGTTGTGTTCTGTTCATTTGTTCTTTCCTTCTGTTTTCAAAGTCCATTGGCCTGTTGTTTTAATTGTCCAAATTCTATTCTTACTTCTGTCTTCTTGTTTTTCTTCTGCTATTTATTTCTGAAGTTCGACTTCTAATATGTTTTCCAGTCTAAATTTCCATAGAAGGTTTTCCCTGCCTTCTGTCTTCTTGGTTTTTCTCCTGCCATTTATAATTGTCATCTAGATTTTTATATGTCTCCCTGTCTTCTTCTGTTACTCACCATAGTCTTCCAGTCCTCAATTCCAGTGAGAGTTTTCTCTGTGTAAAGTTTTAAAAGTTCAAAAAAAATAGTCCACGTTTATTTAAAAATGTCCGGTGTGATGGTCCCTCGACCTCGATCGGGTTTGGGGGTGTCACAGGCAAGCTACTGGGCAGGCACCGACAGGTCGAAGCAGAAATAAATTCATCCTCTGTGACGGATGGCTACTAGAGCTCGGAGAGGCAGTCGAATACTCCTCTTGATCGGCGACGGCAACGTGTAACGCGACAGCAACTCCCTTCTTGGTTTGCGGCGGCGTCTTTAACATGCAGGCTCCTTCAGAGTACATCACACACTCACTTCAGCCTTTACAGCGCCACACACACTCTCTCACCCTCTCTCTCTGTTATTCTTCAAAGTGCTCTGATACCAGTTGAAGAAACTTGCAGAGAATAGAGAAGAATTCTATTACACCAAGAAAAATGTCGTGTCATTTACATCTATACAACGTGAATTATAAAGACAAAAAAGTAAACCTCTCCCGACAATGTTTTAATATGGAGTAGGTGTAAAAGAAAGAGGGACAACATGTTGGTTGAGTTCAGCTCCATGAATGAGCCCCAACATGTTCCTCCCTAATATTTTAACATTGTGTGTCCAGAGAAAGATCACATGAATAGAGAAAACAAAGTAACAGATAAGAACAGAGAAACAGATACGTCAAAGAGCAGAAAGCACAATGTGAGCAACCTGGATAGCTAAACATGATTTCATGATGAATATGCATTAGGAGTTAAAATATTATCATGAAAAATCATGCAAAATTTTGGCTTAACTCCAACAACGCAACAACAAATAACTGAGACACAAAAATTTTACCAAAACAAAGAAATAAAGTAACAAAATTCACCAAGTGAAACAACCTGGTTACAACACAGAACATGAATGGTAACTCATGCATACGGGTAAGTCATGATTAACAAAGTAAAAAAAAGAAACAGGCATCACAATGACAGAAAACATAAAATAGGGACAAACAGAGTAAACGAAACACAAAGGATTCATTCGACTCTGATATCAGATGATGAGGGAACTACCACAAAGATATGCATACGGAAGCATAAAAGAAAAGGAATGTGAAATGGGCACAAAATAGTGGTGACAACACAGTTAAAAACAAAGAAGTGCGGAAAACTGAAAATGGTGAAAGAAAAGAGAAGAGGAAATGGGCAAGCCTCGTATTACCTCAGATTGCACTGATGGATTGAAAAAAAGGCTGTGGAAGGAATGGATGTCGAGGGAACCTAATGCTGGTCTGAGAAGGATGACAAGCTCCTTTCGGGTGAAGGACGCTTACATGAATGGAAGGCACTCCATGTGACGACCTCAACCCCGTAGGGCCGCCACGGACTTGCCGTGACATAACTATTACCTAAGCCCTCGTATTTCTCATAAACTTTTTCATTTTTACTTAACACTTTAAAGAAAACGGATCTAGACAATTGACCCACCTCTAACAACCTTTAGGGACTAACTTTGACTTAAACATTAAACATTTGAGCGTAAAACATTTCGACTTTTAAAACATTTAAAACTAGACTAAAACCATTAATAACTTAAAACAAATAAAACATTTAAAACAATTAAAGTAAGATCAATTAAAACACGACACTAATATAACCTATACTCAAGAAAACAAACTGCATGGATCGCTCTAAAAATCGAGCGTATCCTTACCTGTTTTAAAATAACCAAACAGTTCCAGTAAAATTCTAAAATTTAAACTCCACATTCTAAACAATCTACTACTACTACATATACATCAAAACTCGACTGTTCATACATTTTTCTATCAAAACCTCTAATCTACATACTTAAACACTTTGATACTTTCACAAATTAAACCTACACGTAGACCTACTAACCAACAAAACCAACTCACATCATTCGACATACATCATTCAAGCCATCGGATCATCAAGCCAAAACACACCCCGTCGCCACGAGCACCACCCATCGACCACCTATTCCTTGTCATCATGAGGAACTCTCACCTTCACACCTGTCACCTACATCATACAACATAAACAGTAAGCCTAATGCTTAGTAAAGGGATGCTCTATATATAACGTATGCATGAATGCGTGATTTTTCATAAAACATGTTCATTTCGTTTTGTTTTGTTAACATTTTTTTCATTTGTCTACGTAGTAGACCATTTCCTTGCCCCGTGAGAACCGTGACTTGCCCTGTAAGAACATACGTGACTTGCCCCGTGAGAACATACATGACTTGCCCCGTGAGAACATACATGACTTGCCCCGTGAGAACATACATCATTCACATGAGAAACATACATCATTCACTTGAGAAACATACATCATTCACGTGAGAAACATACATCATTCCCGTGAGAAACATACATCATTCCCGTGAGAAACATACATCATTCCCGTGATCGTTCTGTACTTCAACGTTTCACATATCATCTTTAAATCATTATCGTTCAATTCATCGTAAAAACATGCTCATAAATAGTTCGTATGCACCTTTTATAAAACATGATGCATGAGGAATTCACCTATGACATATCATCACAACATATCATCAAACAATTCATAAACATACATAGACATGCTTTAATGAACCTAACAGACAACTACTAATTCATAACCTAGGCTACCCGACACGTCAAAACCCCACAATCAGAAAATCATCATCAAAAATAGAAAAGCCTAACGTTGATACGATGTAGGGCCTTAAGGGCTGGAAACCTAACATCCACTTACCTGGCGTCCTGGCTATGCCGAGCACCGTCCTTGAAGAGCTTGGATTACCTAAGACATTTCGTAGCACGTCATTAGTATTAATCTAAATCATCCATTTCAAAGCTAAACGAAAACCCGAGCTAAGACAATTTCTTCAAAAACTCTAACTCATTTCGTTCGGGCATAACTAAACTCTTATTTTCGTGAAAACATCTCAAATTACTATTTCTAGCCTAATCCAACTAAAACCTAATTAAATGGGCCACTAACTTGGGTTCGATAAAAATCGACCTGAAACTCAAACGCGCGTAACTTTTGCGTCGGTTATCGAAATCGAACGATTCCAGCGGCCACGTACTCCTCTAATAACCTATTTTAATCTGCCAAAAGGAATTTTAAAACAAATGACCGTAACTAGGTCAGTTATTGCAAAACCCGATTCTGCCCTTTTTTGGAAAATTCCCCTTTTTCGATTTTTCACCAAATTCCACTCATTTCCTCCTCAATCGACCACACATACCCTCAATTAGAATAATCTAACCCAAAATCGAAGCTACACTCACCAAAACCGAATTGCCCTAAATCGGCTTCACTGATTTTCACCCAAATTGGGCATTCCACGGCCAAGCAACAATAGCCGGCCCTAGGGTCGGCAAACCCACGCCGGAAGTGACCGAAATTGACCGGTGATCAGAGCTCAATCGAGCTCGCCACCCACGGCCATAAACCGAACCGAAACAGAGGAGAAAACCGAGCTTACCGTCGGTTCGTGCGCGGAGACAGGTCGGAAACCGCACGTCGCCGTCGTCTGGCCGGAGAGGGTCGGAAGTCGCCGGCGTTGGTCGATCGTCGCCTCCCTCGTCGCCTCTGTCCTTCGCTCGCGGAGCTCGGGCTCGAGCTCGAACAACAGAATGGCCTTCGGGCCATTCTGTTGTTTATGTTATTATTAATAATAATAATAATAATAATAATAATAATAATAATAATAATAATAATAATAATAATAATAATAATAAAACAATAATAAAACTACCCATTAATTAATCCTCATTTACTGTGTTTCCGACCATTTCGAAATTCATTAAATGTCATTATTAAATTGTAACCCACGGCTTACTTTCACTGAAGTGCCCGAATCTAAATTAATTAACCAATTAGGTTAACCAAATTTATTCACTTTTCTTTTAAATTACTTAAAACAATTATTTATTAAATAATTACCTTATCATTTTATTTTTCTCTCAAAAATCCCAGGCGTTACACTCCAGTAACTGGGCACTGCCCCGCACACGTTTCTCGTCCTCAGAAGAGGCTGGTTAGGGGTGGGCAAGACCAGATCGAGGATCGAGAACCGAACCGGACCACCGGTTTCGCTCCAACAAATAGAATTCCAGTGGAAAATTGTCTGGTTCTCGGTCCAGGTTCAAAATTTCTCGAAATCTCAAACCGGACCGAACCTTTAATTCAATAGCCATTTAAGGTTCAGCTGAAGGGGGAACAAGAATCAGTCTTCTAAAGACTACAAATCCCTAACCTTCAATTTCTTTCTCCCCTCCCGAGTCTCGAGTCCCGAGTCCCGTCACCCGTCCCCCGTCGCCTGTCCCCATCGGCCGTTAGCCTCCTCAGTGCTCAGCCCGTGCTCTTTGGCCTCTGCTGCTCGCCTCACTCCTCAGATCTCAGCTTTGCGCTGCCTCACGCACGCATAGGAGTCCTCGGTTCTCCTCAGCTCTCCTCGGCAAGAAGCTGCTCGCGGCAAAAACTAAGGTTTGTCTCGCTTTTTTCCTTTTGTCTTGCAGCAACAACGTGTGTAAATAAAAGGCAAAGGAGATTTTACAATTTACAATTTTTATTTATTTTTTAGGTTTTCTTACAGAAAAATAACATTTCCTCTTTGTTGTAGACAAAGAATAATAGCCCTACAACTCAGGAGAAATGTATTACTCGCCTACTGCTCTATCATTTCGGTGTTAATCTTCCTCTTATAAGTTTTTCCTAAGTATCCTGTCTTCAGATATATGGGCATGAGGAGTAGCCTTCCACTGCCACCCTGGTATTTTCAGGTTCTTTATATATTTATGGTATTTATCCTGGGAGTTGATAGACTAACAAGCTTTTACTTTCAATGAGTTATTGCAGCTGTTGATTAAATATACACAACATCATTAGCTTTTGTGGCAATAACATGTATGTGCTTTGTTTTCTAGGAAAGTGATTTTGACTCAGATTATATTCTACTTCATTCTGGAGGATTTTGTGTTCTATTGGGGGCATAGCATTTTGCATACAAAATGGTTATATAAGCATGTTCACAGTGTTCATCACGAGTAAGAGATTTGATATGCAACTAATGTTTCTTCTTTCACATAATTTTGGACAATGCTGAAATCAATGATTTCCACAGCTTATTGAATTTGCTCTAATATGTAAAGATATGCAACACTTTTTCGACTGACATCAGAATATGCATCATGGAAATCAAAGATTCTCTTCTTTCTATAGTTTATCATTTGTAGTCTTTTAATTCTTTATAGGAAATGATTTGATTGTATATAACATGTCCTTACTTCAGTGCTTTGAAGGAAATTTTAATTTTTTTTATTGCAATTTACTGTAAAAAAAAACATTTGGTAGGAGAAACCGAGACCGGACCGGATCGGACCGAAAATTTTGGTCTGGTTCTAGGATTCGGGAAAAAAATCCTGAATCCTTCGGTCCGGTCCGATTCTGGCTCGGAACCACACCAAACCGGATCATGCCCACCCCTAAGGCTGGTGAGATGAGAGGCGAAGGCCCGTGGCCGACCCAATGAGCAACTTCAGTGCATTGGGCGAAGAAGTCCTTCATTGCCGAAGGAGTTCACGACGTAAGATGAATAGTTTCTCCAACCTTCTTCCAAACTCGAACTCGTGAAAAAGGGAACAAAATGATGGATAAGAACACCTCCAAGCAACCATCGAGCTTGAGGAGCAATGTAGTGAATTCATCCCACCGATGATGAACACCAAGAGAGAGCGACCACAGAGGTTAGGGATGTTGTTTTGAGGAAAAGTGAATTAGGAAATTAAAGGTGTAAATGAATCTTGTTTGAGGAATTATAGAAATGAAGTTGAATTAGACGACTTCAAAAGTCAGGGTTATAGTTAATCAAATTAGAATCAATGAATGGGTGAACGATTTAATGTAAAGGTGTATAGTTTATAATGATTTAATTTTTGGAGACATAGAAATTAGATAGTACTCAATCAAATCGAGTGCGGTGAGCGTAACTATGAGATTATATTCGAGTATGCAATTCGAGAGATAATTGTAAACAAATTTTGAAGACAAAATTTTGTTTAAGGAGTCTTTAAAATATTTATGTGCATAAATTGCTAAATTTGATTTCCTATAAAAACATGTTTTATACATACGTTTTAATAAAGAAAAATTAAATGAATGAAATGAATACAAAATGTACGTAAGGGTTATTTGTGGGATATATGAGATGACGCCGCACGAACTGGAAACCCGAATTAAGGGTTCGAGCCGGAAGGTGTTAGGGTCATCACGCTCTATATGATTTTCTCCAATAACTAATGTTATGTGAAAGAAAAGAAATAATAAAAATAGGAAATGTATGGTTTTACAAAATACATATTCATTATCATTCATGTTCATTACACGTCACTTACTGAGCGTTAGGCTCATTAGTTGAACTTCGTGATGTAGGTGACGGAAGTACAGGTGAGGGTTTTATGCACGGTCCAGAATAAGATGGCAGTTGATGTGGTACGTCCTTGGGGAGCGCTTGTTGTTGTTTGGGCGATTTCACCCATGGGCTGGTAGGTACACATTTTTGGTTTGGTACACATGTAAACGAACTAATGGATTTAAATGTTTTGATAAACCATGTTTTAATGTATGGAAATATTTTGCATATGAAAATGAGTTGTTTAAAGTAGAAATTGTATGTTTTGTTGGAAAGATTGATGGATTTGGTTTTGGTTTAAAAAAATATATGTTACGGTTCTCAATTTTAGACTTGGGGTTTTAAACGAACGGTTTTCCACCAAAACGTAAAGTCTTCCGCTATGCCTCTTAAACAATTTTAGATGTTTTTAAAAGTTGTTTTTTTTTCTTTGCTTTTTTTCAAAGTTTTTATAAAAATAAAGTAAGTTAAGCTTTAAAGGATGACCGAATTACGGGTCATCACAATACACCTTTCTTTGAAATTACGTGACCGAATTACGGGTCATCACAATACACCTTCCTTAATCCTAACCAATAAGCACCACGGCGTCCTCCCTGAAAATTTCAGCAGAGTAACGCCTAAAAATGGCGCCCCCAAAATGCTAAGTGCCTGCAAACGAATAAATCCCAAACTATCCAGAATACTCCTACACGACTATCTAGTCTACGAAATCTCCAAACAATCATCATAACAGGACGAAAAATGCTATCGACCAAAATGAAGAAAGTCCACAGTATAGGGAGACATATCACCCTTAACTATGACTATATACAACAAATACAAACACCCCCACAAAAGGACAAAAGTCCTACTCCCAACAACACCATGCTACGGCTCATCCTGGGTCGGGTCGCCCTAACACTGTCATCAACCGGGGCCCTGGTCGCACGCCACCAACTGCCACCTACTCCTAGTCAGATTCTCAGTACACACCCACCAGCTCAGCAGTACCTACACCACAGAACACACCGTAAGCTCAAAGCCTAGCAAGTAGAGTGCTAAAAAAAGAATAAACGTGAAGCATGAAAACTGGTTATGCAATCCTAACACATGCAGGTCTCTACACACGTTGTCAATATCTCTCCGCATCGCTTCTCACCAAGGTTTGGAATGTAACCGCACCAGGCAGTCAGTCCGTACACCGCACTGTTTACCGGCACGTCACCACCGTCCCGGTTCCTCCAGGAACGGGGTCCAAAAGTCACACCCAAAACCTCCCTGTCCTGACTCGAAATGCAACCGCACCGGGCAGTCGGTCCGTACACCGCACTGTTTACCGGCACGTCACCGCCGTCCGGGTTCCTACAGGAACGGGGTCCATAAGTCACATTCCAGCCACTATCTCGACTCGAAGTGCAACCGTCCGGGCAGTCGGCCAATACACCGCACTACCACCAGCACGTCGCCACCGCTCCAGCTCGTCCCGGAAGCGGGGCCCACAGTCACACTCCAGCCCACTGTTGCCTGTCCGCACCATACCTCACCTCCACTACTCTCCCTCCGTGCTTGAAAACATGCTCAAAACATTTTGCGTAGCTTTTAAAACATGATGCATGCTGACCATAATCAACTAATTACAACTCTACATACGCATCACAATCAATTAACAACGACTCCACATACGCATCACAATCAATTAACAACGACTCCACATATGCATCACAATCAATTAATGACTCCACATATGCATCATATCACAAACATGCCTACAACCCATTACGTGCTCAAAACTCACATATGACGTACAACTCACCTACTGCCTGCACAAGACTCCTAACATACGTGCCACTAACCCACAACCAGTACAAGACCCGTAACATATTTGTCATCCACCCATAACCTGCACAAGACTCATAACATACACACAACTAGCCCACGACCTACACAAGATTCACAACCTACACAAGACTACCCCACAACCTACACAGGATTCACAACCTACACGACATGCCCAACTAACGACAACTTCTCGCCCACATCCGTACCCATAACCCGCCACGGATGCAAGACTCACAACATACAACGAACAATGACTACACCTACACATACGTACATATGGCCACAACACACACAAGGCTCACCAAACCCACAACCTACGCACAACTGACCCACAACCTCACCAGACTCACCACCTATGCAGAGATGGCTCACAACCTGCACAGGACTCACAACCTACCCATAACTAGCCCACAACCTCACCAGACTCACCACCTATGCAGAGATGGCCCACAACCTGCACAGGACTCACAATGTAACGACCCGGGGAGGATCGTCACGTGTCATGACTTTCCTTTAAACTTATCCGTACTTTTATACCTCTGTAATCGTAGTGTACTTTTTTTTTCAGACTTATATCATATCTCATCTTAACTTAAATTCGCTGAATAACCGCGTTTAGCTTTCACTCCTGCCGATCGCTAAACGACAAACATCTAGTTGTTCTACCGGTCAGCACGTGCATCTCACATGATTCATTAAACATCTATCGGCAGGCACACATATTTGCATCTGCCGACAGTCACGTGCAACTCGTGTGACCAATTAAAACACCGTTCAATTATACAACGGAAGCCACCTACATCTGCCGATGAGAGAACAATAGACGATGCTCTCATCTGCCGATGGCAAATACTCTATATCTGCCGATGACGTGGCATCACATCTTCCGGTAACTTAACTCACTACTCATACCGATCGCCAGATAACAGACATTGTCGTCATCTGCCGATGGCTTAAGGCAACTACATCTTCCGACAGATTAACTCACATCATCTGCCGATGACGTGGCACTACATCTGCCGATGGCAACACACAACATCTGCCGATGGCATATCGTCTGCTGATGACGTCAGCCGGAAGACAAATACTTTTCCTCTTCCGATGACGTCCTCCGGAAGACAGACTTACCCGACTCCCATCACAATCCTCCTGTCGATTTCTACACTTCAAAATAACACATCTCCTGCCGATAGACAAGTACTTTCATCTACCGACTACTAAACATTAACCTAACATCTTCTTCTTCCGGTAGACAAGCAAACTTCATCTACCGATTTCTAAACTCCATAATAACACTCACACCTTCCGGTAGACAAATACATTTCGTCTACCGGCAGCACAAACATCATAACTTCAAACTTAATACCGGGACACCAACAGAATAAACCACATATTCATTAAAACTCATACAGCGGATGACGTCAGCCGGAAGACTAAACCAACAAACAACTATCCTTCGGCATCTGCTGATGACGTCAACCGGAAGACTAAACCATCAAACAATTAACTCTCGACATCTGCCGATGACGTCAGCCGGAAGACTAAACCATCAACCACTATTCCTTCGGCTTCTGCCGATGGCGTCAGCCGGAAGGCTACCTCTTCCAGCTTCCGTCTTACGGTAGAGAACTCTAAATCATCAAATGACTCCTTCCAACAGAAAGAAAACACAACTCATTCAAAATGCATATAGCGGAAGACTTAAGAAACTGACCATTTATAAATCTATATAATCATTCCCTGACTCAGTGATCCACTAGACAGTTTCAAAGCTCAACGTTTTAAATAATCTCATCCTACTTAAACTACCATATTCTTTAACATACTGTAACATAAGAGTCTTAACCAGGGGTCATAAATCGCCTCTCCAGTCCCGCACTGTCACCTTGAGCATCCTCCAGCAACCAGCCTTAAGCACCCTCTTTGAACATAACATCCTCACCTGAACCTTCTTCACCTACACCATAAGGTTTAACTATAAGCCTAATGCTTAGTAAGGAATGCATGCTGACAGATATACATGAGTACACAATTTAAAGGGACATAAGTTCATAAACCATTCTTCATTCATGTTCATCTTTATCCTTTACATAACATGTATTAAGGCAGGGAACGAGGGAGGAAGACTGGGGTACATAGTCATTTGCCTATCGCGGCAGTCGTACATAATCATTTGCCTATCGCGGCAATCATGATACATCACTCGGCCTCCCCAGTGGGAGAATTCGCGAGCCATACATATCATTAACTCGGCCTCCACCAGTGGGAGATTTCGCGAGTCATACATATCATTACTCGGCCTCCACCAGTGGGAGAATTCGCGAGTCATACATAGCATAGTCCTTTCCCGTTCTGCACTTAATTATGGTTACATTTACTTTTCATATTCTCTACTTAATCATAAACGTGGGCATAATACATAGACATGAGGTTCACAGAGAAAAGTCATACCATAAGGACAAGTAGAACATCCTGTAACTTTACATTTACTTACACAACTTCTTCATGT
The DNA here is from genome assembly GCA_022432975.1 of Begonia masoniana. Taxonomy (NCBI): domain Eukaryota; kingdom Viridiplantae; phylum Streptophyta; class Magnoliopsida; order Cucurbitales; family Begoniaceae; genus Begonia; species Begonia masoniana. The sequence continues at coordinate 56,568,092 of CM039502.1, forward strand.
CGTGGAAATACAAATCATAGTCAACAAGTTAACATTTCAGTGATTTCCTAATACCCTTGCGGTGTAGGGCCCTAGTGGCCGGAAATCTTAACACATTCACTTACCTGGATTCCTTAGCAATCCGAGCTTCTTTCCTTTAAACTTCTTCACCTAAAACATGTACATTACAGTAGTTAAAACAAAGTCCTAATAGTCCTAATCATAAACCGTCCTAGGATCTAATAGCTAAAGTCATTCCGATTCCTCTGTTGACACACTGCAGTCTGAAATCCGAAACTAGGTGGACAGGTTTTACCATTGATTAAATCCGAGTTGGTTACTTAAAATGCTCAGAATCGATTCGGGATGACATTTCTACTCTCAGATTTTAAAAAGTCTAAAGCTACTCGGCCACTGCTAAAAATATCCGAACTCAGTGCCGAGCTGAAAACAGAGCTCTATTTACTAATGAATGACTACATTGTCCATTTCATACCTCGGGTGTGGATTTGCAGAGAAGAGCAAGCTCGAAACCGGTCGTCGGCAGAGGAAAGTTCTGGTAGCCGAGAGCAAGAACTTGGAAGAGAAGAAATCGCCGAGAGGGAATGTCGGCTACAGTGGCAATAAAATGAGATTTAAGGTTTCCATTTCCTATTTATACTAAATCCATCGATTTTAATTTACAAAACTGCCACCCAACCTAGTTTTACTTAACTTGTAATAATTTATCTTAACATTAAATTTTAAATCATAAAGGTTAAATAAGAGGGTGACAATGAAAATGGTCAGAAAATCACCTGGCCGAAACGTCGGGTGTTACATCCACCCCTCCTTAAACAAAATTTTCGTCCTCGAAAATTGCTCAAGCAAATAACTTAGGATATTTGTCCAACATCTCCTGCTGTAGTTCCCATGTAGCTTCTTCAATACCATGATTCTTCCACAAAACCTTAACCAACAAGATTTCCTTATTCCTTAGAGTCTTCACTGCAGAATCCAAAATTTGTACTGGTTCCTCTTCATACACCAAATTAGGCTCAACTTCAATTTCCATTGGTTTAACAACTTGAGTCGGATCACGTATGCATTTCCTTAGCATAGACACATGAAAGACATTGTGAACCTTTTCCAAAGATGGAGGCAAAAGTAACCTATAGGCTGTACTGCCAATTCTTGCTAAGACAGGGAATGGTCCAACGAATCGTGGATTAAGCTTTCCCTTCTTACCAAATCTTAAGACTCCTCTAAATGGTGAAATCTTCAGGAAAACTTCATCACCAACAGAAAACTCAAGATCTCTTCTTCTTTGGTCCGCATAACTCTTCTGTCGACTTTGTGCAGTTAACATCCTTTTCCTAATGACCGTAATTTTATCTGACATCTGTTGTAGAATCTCAGGGCCCAATAGCTTCGCTTCACCAACTTCATCCCAGTACAAGGGTGACCTGCATTTCCTACCATACAAAGCTTCATAGGGTGCCATACCAATTGTGGACTGATAACTGTTGTTGTAAGAAAACTCAATCAGAGGTAGGTGTCTACTCCAAGATGCCTGAAAGTCTAGAACACATGCCCTTAACATATCCTCGAGTATCTGAATGGTTCTCTCGGATTGTCCATCTGTCTGCGGGTGAAAAGCGGTGCTGAAGGATAACTTTGTGCCTAAGGTACCTTGTAAACTTTTCCAGAATCGGGAGGTGAATCTAGGGTCACGATCAGAGACTATGGATACGGGAATCCCATGCAACCTGATAATTTCTTGGACATAAAGGTTAGCAAGTTGGTCCATCGTATAGGTGGTCCTTACAGGTAAGAAATGGACCGATTTTGTCAGTCTATCCACCACAACCCAAATACAATCATGCCCTTTTGTCGTCTTAGGTAGTCCTACTACGAAATCCATGGCTATGTGTTCCCACTTCCACTCGGGAATAGGCAACGGCTGAAGAGTACCTCCTGGACGTTGGTGCTCGGCTTTGACTTGTTGACATACTAGACAGGACTCTACATACTTAGCAACATCCCTTTTTAGGTTAGGCCACCAGTACTGTAACTTCAGGTCTCGGTACATCTTGGTGCAGCCAGGATGTACGGAAAAGGAAGAGGAGTGCGCCTCAGCCAAGATCAACTTACGCAATTCCACATCATTAGGAATGCACCACCGATTTCTAAACCTCAGGATCCCATCCTTGGAGAGACTGAACTCGGAGGTGGCGTCCTTCAACTTATCCATCATGCTGATATTTTCTACTGAATCCTTCTGTTGTGCATCCTTGATCTTTTCCAAAATTGTTGGTTGAATAGTTAACTCAGCGAGCAAGACTGATAACTCTGGAACTATCTCCAAGTCAAATTTCTGAACTTCTGTTCTTAAGGGCATAGACATGGTTGAAACCACGGGCTGCATTGTTGTTGACATCCTACTCAACGCATCAGCTACAGAGTTAGCCTTCCCGGGGTGATACTTGATCTCAAAATCGTAATCCTTGACAAATTCCAACCAACGTCTCTGTCTCATGTTTAATTCCTTCTGTGTGAAGAGGTACTTTAGACTTTTATGGTCAGAAAACACCTCACATTGTTGTCCATATAAATAGTGTCTCCAAATCTTCAAGGCAAAAACAACAGCAGCTAATTCTAGATCATGAGTGGGGTAATTTTGCTCGTAACTCTTTAGCTGCCTAGAAGCATACGCTATAACTTTACCCACTTGCATCAGAACACAACCTAAACCGACTTTAGAAGCATCACAGTAAACACTAAATTTTCCTTCTTCGGTTGGGAGGGTCAAAACAGGAGCTGTTGTTAACTTCAGTTTTAACGTCTGGAAGCTATCTTCACAGGCTTCAGTCCAAGAATACTTAATGTCCTTCTTTGTCAAACCTGTCAGGGGTTTAGCTATCATAGAAAATCCCTTGATGAATTTTCTGTAATAGCCTGCCAATCCAAGGAAGCTGCGGACTTCACTGGCATTCTTAGGTTGAGGCCAATCTTTTACTGCCTGAATTTTGGTTGGGTCCACAGATATGCCATTAGCAGAAACTACATGGCCAAGGAAATTAACCTTATCTAACCAAAACTCACACTTAGACAGCTTGGCGTAAAGTTGATGCTCCTTCAATGTCGTCAAAACTACTTTCAAATGTTCTTCATGGTCAGCCACAGTTCGGGAATATATCAAGATATCATCTATGAATACAATCACAAACTTATCCAAATACTCACGAAACACACGGTTCATTAGATCCATAAAAGCGGCAGGGGCGTTTGTCAAACCAAACGACATGACTAAGAATTCATAATGTCCATAGCGGGTTCTGAAGGCTGTCTTTGGTATATCTCCTTCTTTAACCTTCAGTTGGTAATAACCCGAACGTAAATCTATCTTTGAAAATACCTTAGCTCCTTGCAATTGGTCAAACAAATCGTCAATCCTGGGTAAGGGGTACCTATTCTTGATTGTCAACTTATTTAGTTCCCTGTAGTCTATGCACATTCTAAGAGAACCATCCTTCTTCCTTACAAATAAGACTGGTGCACCCCAAGGAGAACTGCTGGGGCGAATAAATCCCTTGTCAACCAATTCCTGCAGTTGAACCTTCAATTCTTTCAACTCAACAGGTGCCATACGGTAAGGATTTTTGGATACAGGTGATGCCTCGGGGTATGTATCAATCACAAATTCTATTTCCCTATCAGGTGGTATACCCGGTAAATCATCTAGGAATGCCTCGGGAAACTCTCGGACTATAGGAATATCCTGTAGCTCAATTTTATTCTTCACCCGGTCATCTATTACACTAGCCAGGTAGCTCTCACAACCACCTCTCAGCATTCGGTATATTTCTAGTGAGGATATAATTGGTATCTTACTTATTTTAGGAATAGCTTGGAAGGAATAATGGTTATCATTTGGGGGTCTAAAATCAACTATTCCAGATCGACAACTTATCGTGGCATGATGTCTAAATAACCAATCCATCCCTAATATTACTTCATACCCTCTTATGTCAATGACAATTAATTCCGCATAGAGATTCTTATCCCCTAAGGACACGACGTCACCCTTAACAATCTGCTCTGAATGTAGGGACCTCCCTGATGGCAACACAACACTATATAACCTTTCAGCTGGTAAGGGTCCTATGCTATGTTTGCATACAAACAAGGTTGATATAAACGAGTGTGTGGCCCCTGTATCTATGAGTGTATAAGCAGCAAAACCACAAATCATGATGGTACCTGATATGACTGTATGTTGATCAACTCCCTCATCTTCCATCAATGCATACACTCTGGGTACAACCCTTGCACGGTTCGGGTCTGGCGGCATGGGGCAATCTCTGACCATGTGTCCGGTCTTATCACACCTGAAACAGCGGCCAGAAAGCAACTTGCACTCACCAGGGTGGTTCCTCTGACATGTAGGGCATAGAGGCGCCAGAGGTCTCTTTCCTTTTCCCTGGTCATCATTCTGGTTGAGGGGCCTCTTCATTCCATGCTGTTGTTGCTGTGGTCCCCTGTTCTGTCGTGGCTGCCAACCCTTGTTCTGACGTGGTGGCGGCTGAGCGTCCTTCATGAGTTTCTTTGGCTGTTCGCGTTGTGCATATGCTGTCATTTCTGCCTCTTCTAGCTCCAAGGCCTTAGCCGTCACTTCACCATAAGGTACATTATGTATCCCGGCAGTCTTCACTTTCATGTACAGACTTGGCTTCAGTCCTTGAACAAACTGGTAAATCTTATCTTCCTCATCCTCAATCATACGGGGAGCAAACCGTGATAAAGCATCAAATTCACATATATAATCCGTCACAGAGCCAGTTTGTCGTAGATTCATAAACTCCTTCTTCTTGTTGGCCCGAACAGTCCTATTGAAGTACTTGTCGAAGAAGGCAGTCTTGAACATCCCCCAGGTCATAGCTTCGGCATTAGGGGTGCTCTGGATCGAGTCCCACCAATGCCTTGCACTTAACTCCAAATGAAAGACAGCATAGGTGACCTTATCCCCTTCGTCAACCTTTGCATACTTAAACATGTCTTCAATCTTTCGGATCCACTCCTCAGCATGGATAGGATCTGAAACATACCCATTAAACACCGGGGGTCGAAGCCGGTGAAAGCGCTCACCCCCGTGATCATGAGTTGCGTTAGTACTGGAGTTGCCTTGTTCTTCTCTAGCTGTCATCAGTCGTTCTATCTGGTGAGATTGGCGCATGACCAACTCAGTCAACTGAGCAATAGCATTGCTATCCTCATTGGCCTCTCTCTGTTGACCTCTAACCATCTTGGGATTCCTGGCAATTCATTACAGGCATAACTTAACTTAATGACATACATGAAATCATAAACACTTACAGTTGCTGAGGTGTGCTCAAGTGACAGTCAGTGCTGGGAGGCAGTCTGCAGAATCGGTTTTAGAACCTGGTTTTGCTCTGATACCATAATTGTAACGACCCGGGGAGGATCGTCACGTGTCATGACTTTCCTTTAAACTTATCCGTACTTTTATACCTCTGTAATCGTAGTGTACTTTTTTTTTCAGACTTATATCATATCTCATCTTAACTTAAATTCGCTGAATAACCGCGTTTAGCTTTCACTCCTGCCGATCGCTAAACGACAAACATCTAGTTGTTCTACCGGTCAGCACGTGCATCTCACATGATTCATTAAACATCTATCGGCAGGCACACATATTTGCATCTGCCGACAGTCACGTGCAACTCGTGTGACCAATTAAAACACCGTTCAATTATACAACGGAAGCCACCTACATCTGCCGATGAGAGAACAATAGACGATGCTCTCATCTGCCGATGGCAAATACTCTATATCTGCCGATGACGTGGCATCACATCTTCCGGTAACTTAACTCACTACTCATACCGATCGCCAGATAACAGACATTGTCGTCATCTGCCGATGGCTTAAGGCAACTACATCTTCCGACAGATTAACTCACATCATCTGCCGATGACGTGGCACTACATCTGCCGATGGCACACACAACATGGCATATCGTCTGCTGATGACGTCAGCCGGAAGACAAATACTTTTCCTCTTCGATGACGTCCTCCGGAAGACAGACTTACCCGACTCCCATCACAATCCTCCTGTCGATTTCTACACTTCAAAATAACACATCTCCTGCCGATAGACAAGTACTTTCATCTACCGACTACTAAACATTAACCTAACATCTTCTTCTTCCGGTAGACAAGCAAACTTCATCTACCGATTTCTAAACTCCATAATAACACTCACACCTTCCGGTAGACAAATACATTTCGTCTACCGGCAGCACAAACATCATAACTTCAAACTTAATACCGGGACACCAACAGAATAAACCACAGATTCATTAAAACTCATACAGCGGATGACGTCAGCCGGAAGACTAAACCAACAAACAACTATCCTTCGGCATCTGCCGATGACGTCAGCCGGAAGACTAAACCATCAAACAATTAACTCTCGACATCTGCCGATGACGTCAGCCGGAAGACTAAACCATCAACCACTATTCCTTCGGCTTCTGCCGATGGCGTCAGCCGGAAGGCTACCTCTTCCAGCTTCCGTCTTACGGTAGAGAACTCTAAATCATCAAATGACTCCTTCCAACAGAAAGAAAACACAACTCATTCAAAATGCATATAGCGGAAGACTTAAGAAACTGGCCATTTATAAATCTATATAATCATTCCCTGACTCAGTGATCCACTAGACAGTTTCAAAGCTCAACGTTTTAAATAATCTCATCCTACTTAAACTACCATATTCTTTAACATACTGTAACATAAGAGTCTTAACCAGGGGTCATAAATCGCCTCTCCAGTCCCGCACTGTCACCTTGAGCATCCTCCAGCAACCAGCCTTAAGCACCCTCTTTGAACATAACATCCTCACCTGAACCTTCTTCACCTACACCATAAGGTTTAACTATAAGCCTAATGCTTAGTAAGGAATGCATGCTGACAGATATACATGAGTACACAATTTAAAGGGACATAAGTTCATAAACCATTCTTCATTCATGTTCATCTTTATCCTTTACATAACATGTATTAAGGCAGGGAACGAGGGAGGAAGACTGGGGTACATAGTCATTTGCCTATCGCGGCAGTCGTACATAATCATTTGCCTATCGCGGCAATCATGATACATCACTCGGCCTCCCCAGTGGGAGAATTCGCGAGCCATACATATCATTAACTCGGCCTCCACCAGTGGAAGATTTCGCGAGTCATACATATCATTACTCGGCCTCCACCAGTGGGAGAATTCGCGAGTCATACATAGCATAGTCCTTTCCCCGTTCTGCACTTAATTATGGTTACATTTACTTTTCATATTCTCTACTTAATCATAAACGTGGGCATAATACATAGACATGAGGTTCACAGAGAAAAGTCATACCATAAGGACAAGTAGAACATCCTGTAACTTTACATTTACTTACACAACTTCTTCATGTCGTGGAAATAACAAATCATAGTCAACAAGTTAACATTTCAGTGATTTCCTAATACCCTTGCGGTGTAGGGCCCTAGTGGCCGGAAATCTTAACACATTCACTTACCTGGATTCCTTAGCAATCCGAGCTTCTTTCCTTTAAACTTCTTCACCTAAAACATGTACATTACAGTAGTTAAAACAAAGTCCTAATAGTCCTAATCATAAACCGTCCTAGGATCTAATAGCTAAAGTCATTCCGATTCCTCTGTTGACACACTGCAGTCTGAAATCCGAAACTAGGTGGACAGGTTTTACCATTGATTAAATCCGAGTTGGTTACTTAAAATGCTCAGAATCGATTCGGGATGACATTTCTACTCTCAGATTTTAAAAAGTCTAAAGCTACTCGGCCACTGCTAAAAATATCCGAACTCAGTGCCGAGCTGAAAACAGAGCTCTATTTACTAATGAATGACTACATTGTCCATTTCATACCTCGGGTGTGGATTTGCAGAGAAGAGCAAGCTCGAAACCGGTCGTCGGCAGAGGAAAGTTCTGGTAGCCGAGAGCAAGAACTTGGAAGAGAAGAAATCGCCGAGAGGGAATGTCGGCTACAGTGGCAATAAAATGAGATTTAAGGTTTCCATTTCCTATTTATACTAAATCCATCGATTTTAATTTACAAAACTGCCACCCAACCTAGTTTTACTTAACTTGTAATAATTTATCTTAACATTAAATTTTAAATCATAAAGGTTAAATAAGAGGGTGACAATGAAAATGGTCAGAAAATCACCTGGCCGAAACGTCGGGTGTTACACACAACCTACCCACAACTAGCCTACAACCTACACCGAACTCACAACCTATGCAAAGTTGGCCCACAACCTGCACAAGACTCACAACATACCACTAACGACGATTTCACATCCACGTCACTTCACGCACGTACCTGCGACCCCTAACCTGCATTCCATAACCAACTAACGCGACTTCATCTCCACATCACTTCACATACGCACCTACAACTCACAACCTGCATACCATGACCAACTAACGATGACTTCACATCTACATAACTTCACACACGTACCTATGGCCACCACACACACACATCGCATACAAACCACTCACGGCATACACATGACTCACAACAAGCAAACAACTGTGGTGTAGACCCTTCTGGGTGACTCTCAAACATTCTCAACTACACTACTACTTACCTGGCGTCCTAGCTTGCTGAGGATGTTCGGTTTCTTGTCCACCTACGGCTCGACCTATGACAAAAATTCAGACTTCATCAAAATCAACTTACATTCATCAATTACTCTCAAACTACTATTTCGAGTCTAATCCAACTAAAATCTAACTAAACGGCCACTAATTTGGGTTCGGTAAAAACTGACCCGAAACTTCAAACGTGCATAACTCTCGCGTCGGATATCAGAATCGAACGATTCCAGCGGCCACGTACTTCTCTAATAACCTATTTTAACCTGCCAAAAGGAATTTGAAAACAAACGACCCTAGCTAGGTCAATTATCAGAAAACCCGAACTGCCCTTCACCAATAAAATTTCCCCATTTCGGTTTTCCATCAAATTCCACCCAATTCCTCACCAATCGATCTCTCACATACCCAATTAGCGTAAACTAACCCAAAATCCCGAGCTACACACACAAAACCCGAATTCCCCAAATTGGAGCCCTCGATTTTACACTCAATCCGAGCTCACCATTGCTCGGCAACCTTTGCCAGCACCGAGCTCGGCAATTCGACGCTGAGAGCAACCAAAAACGGCCAGCGATCGGAGCTCTAGCAGCTCGGCGATCCACGACCTCTAACAGAGATGAAAACAGGGGAAAAATCCCGCTTACCAGTTGGTGCGCGCGCGGAGACGGCCGGAACCTCCTCGCCGGAGTCGTCTGGCCGGAGAGCGTCAGAAAACGCCGTCGATTTTGGTCGGAGAACGTCACCTCCCGTCGCTCTCCCCCTCCCCTGTTTCACGGCCCTCGGCGCTCGGGCATTCGACGAACAACAGAATGCTATTCTGTTGTTTTTATGTTTTTTTTTTTATAATAATAATAATAATAATAATAATAAAACTAACCATTAATTAATCCTCATTTACCGTTTCGCCCTCCCGTGTTTAAACTTCCATGTTCTCGTTAAATTCTCGTCCACTTTTTTTTGCAATAATAAAATCTCAAATTTTAATAAGCTATTTAACCCGTTAAAATCTCTCACGAAATCCTAACAAAACTTTTAATTTATTCAATAAAATTTCTGGGTTATTACAAGCACCCTTGCTCGACATTTTCCATTATGTGTCTTCTTGCAAGTGTGACAAATGGGTATAGTAGGCATAATTGTCTGGTTCTGTAACACCTGGGATTTTAGCCATGTAACTATTCCTTAAACTATTGAACGAGATTTATTGGCCATTAATAAAATGCGTATTCTTATTGGAGTTTTGTGATACCTTACGGAAAAAGTGGATTTTTGGAGAAAAACGAATCGAAGAATTTAAATAACAATTCAATTGGAAAACCAGACTATGTGCAACCAAAACAAAAAAAATTGGTTATAAACCAATGGAAGGGGTAAAAATTGGAAGCTAATTAAGGTTGGTGGAAGAAAGCCAATGGGTGATTAACACTTGGCAATCTTGTGGAAGAAGACAAGCTTTTCTTCTTCTCTTCATCGTGAAAGCATTCACATTTCCATCCTTTCTTCTCCGTTTCCTCTCTTCCAGGCGACTGCATCCATTTTCAAACTTCTCCTCCTGTTTTCTTCCATTTTCTCTGTTACAGGTAATTGTTTTTCGTTAGTTAACAAGTTTAGGTTAGTTACTTTTTAGTTTTAAGAAAGTTTAGGGTTAACAGCCCGATTATTCATCATATAGGTTTGAGACTCACCGTGACGTTCAAGCTTGCTGCATTTTGGACAACAGGTAAGTTCATGTGTGTAGATTGGCCCTTAAGGCCCCACATCACGGAGATACTAGGTTCTACTTATGTCGGGTGGTTTTAGGTAGAAAAGTTAGAGTTAAGTTCTGAGTTATCTACGTTTCTCTTTATGTTCTGCTGTTTTATTCCTGTTGTCTGCTGTTTTAAGTTGAAGTACTGTAAACGTCCATGCATACACATTTTTTTGAAAACTCATGCAAAATGTTTTCCTGCACACGTTTTGAAGTTAAGAAAGATAAAAATCTGAATGTAATGTATCGGTTAAGTGTGGGACGGGGACTGGCCCTCTATTTCTGTTATGTTCTGTATTACTGTATGTGCCTGATAGTGCACTCGCCAGTTCTCCTATAAGCCCCACTTATACCTCTCTGCCAGTGAAACGTAATGTAATGTACTGTCACTGTATTCTGAAAGTTCATGCATAGCATTTGCATCACTGCATTTTTCATGTTCTTATTGAGTTTTAGACTCATAGGTGAACTCCTTGATGTAGTTACGGAACCCGTGGATGAGGATTTTGTACCTCAGGCCGACGAATAAGTGGCTGGTGGCGTGAGCTTTCGGGGATGGTTGTGGTAGCTAGACATATTCCTGACCAGAGAGAGTGAAGTTTTAAAGTTTTGTGCTATATTTCAAAAACTTTTGTTTTTGGTGAATTCTGGAAATGTATGTCAAGTTCTATACAGTTTCTGAGATTTGGAAACGATGTATAGACTCTATGTTGTTAAGGTCTAACCTCTGTTATAACAGTTGTATGTTCTGAAGTATTCTGGAACTATTTGAAATCTCTTCCTTTCAGGTTGTGCATGGATTGTCTCGAGTTTTAGAGTTATCCATGCAGTTTGTTTTGTTTTTATCTCTATCATGTTGTCAAGTGTGTTATAAAACTGTTTTGAATCGGGTTTTAGAAATTCAAAGTTTTATGTGTCAAAAGAAGTAAGTCGTCCACGCCTTTAGTAAAATAGTTGTCATTCTCTTCTGTAAAACAGTCGTTCACGTCCATTTTGCCTTCAAAATAATGGTCTATTTTGCCTTCGGTTGTCTGTCCTTTTATTCGGCTAAGTGTTATCGTCCAAAGTTATCGTCCACGATAATGTCGCCGAGAGTCTATCTGTTATTTTAAAAATCCAAAGTCTGCCTTTTTGTTAAACGTCCACGGTCACTGCTTTTTGTCAAACGTCCACAACTTTTGTTTGTTCACAGACTTTTGTCTTTTATTTTAAACGTCCACGGTCACTGTTCTATCTTTTTAATTCAAATGTCTACGGACTCCTGTGTCCACTATTTTTGTCTTTTAGTGCAAACGTCCACAGACTCCTGTGTCCACTATTTTTGTCTTTTAGTGCTAACTTCCACGGACTCATGTGTCCACTATTTTTGTCCACTGTTTCTGTCTTTTATTTCAAACGTCCACAGATCCTATCTTCTGTGCGATTGTCCACAGCTCTCGATTGTCCACGGCTACTGTAGCCTTCCACAGTATGTCTTCCAGTTTACGTTTCCCTTTTTATTTCCTGTTTTATTCTGCTTATTCACTCTAGTCGTCCATCTCTGTTTCATGTTTTTCCTGTCTTCAGGTTTAAGAGTCGTAAAAGAGGGCAAAAATTTTTACGTCCAAATGTCAAAATCCCTTGCTATTTTAAACGTCCACAATCTTTATGTTCCTGTTCTTTTCTGTTGTGTTCTGTTCATTGGTTCTTCCCTTCTGTTTTCAAAGTCCATTTGGCTTGTTGTTTTAAACGTCCAAAGTCTATTTTTACTCATGTTCTTTCGATTCTGTTTTCTGTTAAAGTCTTAAAAGCAAAGTTCAAAAAAAATTTATATGTCACGTTTTAAATGTCCAGAGTGATGCTCCTCGGCCTGGATCGGGTTTGGGGGCGTCAAAGGTTCACTGGCAATTCCACTAGTCATAGGTTACTTGGATCCAACCCATTGTGATGGTAGAAGTTTATTCTTTGCTGATTGTGTTGCATGGTTGAACCTTCTCTGATTTCTTGAGCTTTGGAGATCTTTTGTTCTCCAATTTCTAATTTAAGAGTGTTCTCAACTACTCCAGCAAATGGACTGTCCTGTGAAATGTTAAGGTTGACATCTTTAAATATCTCTGCTCATACCCCTTATTCACCTTCAAAGTCTCATTGTTGACCATATGTGAGGCGCAATAAGAGAGTTGATCAAACTTATGCACATATTCGATTACACTTTCAGTCCACTTCAGGGACATGAATTCTTCTATTCTTGCATACTTCATAGCATCGACAAAGTACTTTTCATTGAAAAGCTTACTAAATTGTTGCCATGTCATAGCAGTGACTTGATGCATCACCTTTATCGAGTCTCACCAATAACGTGCATCTTTTATAAATATGGTGGACGCATATGACACTTTCTGCACCTCCAAAATCTTAATATGCTCAAATATCTCCTGAATTGTTCTGATCTAATCCTCAACAGCTGCTATATCCGTCAAGTTACCATAAAAGGTTGGTGGATTTAATCTTTGAAGCCTTAAAAGATTAATATCCATGGGTCGAGGTCTATTCGGATTAGCTGCCTGTGCATTAGCCGCTACACATTAACCGCCTCGGTCATGGCAGTAGCCGCTTTGGCAGCGACAGTTGTTGTCTGCATTAGTTGTTCGATTTGTCTAGCTTGCCTCTCAATTATATCCATCAATCGATCAAGAATAGCATCACGCTCGACACTATTTCCTCTACGATTGGCCATAAGTCTAGATCACGAGAATATTTTTTTATTTAAAAAATTTATTCAATATAGGGAATAATTGAATTTGAATATACTAAAAATTATATTACAAATTTTATAAAAATAAATTTCTATAAAAATGATTAAAGAAATACTTACTTGCTGATCGACAATATAGAGTAGTCTACAGAACTATTTGAAAACCTAATGCTCTGTACCAATTGTAAGGCTCCAAAAAGAAATTCTCAATTTGAAACCCTAAATTTTTTCCTAAATTCATTTGAAAATTAGGTTAAATTAGATCGTTATAAAACCATAATTTTCTTAATTTAAAATCCTTGAAAATAGTGGAAATTATTTATTAGGCAAAAGATTTGAAACAACTATCAATAACAAATATTAGATAAAACATCATTTATTAATTTTAAAACAATAGCGTAATTAATTAAAAAATCCAACAGCTAATGAAATAAATTATTAAAACTTAAATCAAACTAAAATTAAATACAAGTAAATATGAAATATCTTTTTATGCGATATAAAATCATAACTTTAAATTATTATTCGGAACCAACGACAACATCCTTCTCCGTATGCTCGCCCACCTCTAAAAAATTTTTGATCAGCGTCGGTTCATCCTCAGATAAAAGCTCACCTACATCATAAAATTAATGTGTGAGATAAACTCAGTAAGTAAAAACATGTGCATGTGATTTTAATTACATACATTACTCAATTTCATGCTTTAAAAGTTACATACTTGATTGAACTCATTTTCCAATTCTTACTATTAATTCAGAAAACTACTGGTTTCTTTACCTTCATAAAGTTTCATCAACTATCTCAATTTATAACTATGCGTTCAGACTTTCATTAGTCTTTTCATGCTTTCCGTCGATTCAATTCATTTTCATGCATTTCATACTCACATACATTATGTCCTACCATTTTTATATTTCCAAATTCCTATGTCAAATGTCTATACATACGTGTCCAAATAAAATCATAATTGAATAATAAAATAATTTAAAGAAAATAATTCAATAAATGTTTCGTGATGTAGGGCCTAGGGCAAAAATGTCAAAACCTAGTGTCTTTACTTACTAGGTTTTTGAAAGAGAGAAGGTGATGTGAATCCCACATCGGTTCCAGAGGGTTGCCTGTGCTAGTATATATGTTAGGTCCAAACCTCTACTCTTGAACTAGTTTTTGTGGTGGAGTTAGGAGTTCTCATATCATTTGGTATCAGAGTCAAACCTCTGTGGGTCAGTTTGCACACATCAGGTTTCCTACTGACCTGGGATCGATGCGCCGATTGAGGCAATCTCTTGGTCCGACTGATCGCCGACTGAGGCAGTTGCCTTTAAAGGGTGTTGGAATGATGTGAATCTTATATCGGTTCCAGAGGGTCGCCTGGGCTAGTATATATGTTAGGTCCAAACCTTCACTCTTGAACTAGCTTTTGTGGTGAAGTTAGGAGTTCACATATAATTTTGGCACTAGAAGGATACTAACTGATGCGAACCTCGGATCGAAAGGACCAGGGACCCGACAACAACATGGAATAATTCAAAGGAATGCTTTTTTGATTCGGGAATAAAAGTAAAGAACTAAGACCTCAATCGAAGAATATGAAGTTATCAAAATAAGATCTTGACCTGAGCCACATCTGTTGGCTGAACCGAAGCTATCAAAACAGGAGCTTGACCCAGAAATAACTCGTTGGTAAGAACCAAAGCTATCAAGCGAGATTCTTCAAGCGTGACTTGAAGAAGATCATTGTTCTTTGCAAAGAACTAAAGAGAAATTCTCTCTAAAAAACTCAATCTTTAATTCAAACTTGTTCTTCTATTAAATCATAATAGTTTTGCCATTAAATAGGCTACATGTTTAAGTAAAATAAAATAAATAAAACGATAAAATAACTAAGAATTTTCGTAGTATAAAGATCCTTTGGATGATCGGATGTCATCTCGTATTAAAACTTTGTTTGAACGTGATTTGAACTGATTTGAGTAGATTCGACTAGATAAGATATTTTCCTATGAGATTTGTGTGATTTGCATGCACTTGCATGTGCTTGTGCGTGTGATCTTTTTAATACTTGTATACGTATGTGCTTGGCGCATTGTTCTCTTTAATTCCTACATATGCATGTGCATGGCACATGTGTTTTTAATTCTTACATGTGCATGTGCATGACACATGTGTTTTTAATTCTTACATGCGCATGTGCATGGAACCCTCTCTAAATCTTCATGTATCTTCGATCTCCCTTGCTTTAACTTGATTTTGATTATTTTCAATCTTCGACACATTCAATCCTTGCAAGGCCTAACGTATCTTATTAGCTTTGGACCGTGTCAGTGGGCCACTGGTATCTTCAATTGGATCATTGTTCTTGAGCTTTGACTTGGTCTCAACTTGGATCACATCATAAACCAAGTCATGTGAATCTTTATCTCTTTCCAACCCACGTGAATCTTTATCTCGTTATAGTTTGCGTAGATTTTTACCCTTCTTTCTCCAATCCAGGGGGATTTGTAGGGCCCAACTTCGTGCCTTATGGGTCTTTTTTTGCCAATTTCGTGGGGCCCACTTCCATGCTACAAAGCTCTTTATTTTTATAGTCTTTTATTTTTGTTGTGATGTGTCACGACCCTTAACCCGTACCCTTAGTTTTTTTTTTAACTCTAACCGTACTTAGGGCGAAAACTCAATCGAAATCGAAATCAGAATTGAAATCGAAAATCATTTAGTAAACCGTTTAAAACAAATATTAAAACAATTAAAACTTAAAACAATTAAATTAATTTAAACTATTTATTAAATAAATAAATCAACCACAGCGATCAGTCACCACATTTTGTGGCGACTGATCGCCAATGGCGATTTGCAACAGGCGACTAGTCGCCTGTTGCAAATCGCTGGTGGCGACTAATCGCCACCATTTGTGGCGATTAGTCGCCACCCTCTCTGGAATTCAATCCAGAGAGCGGCGACTTCACCTCCTCCCTTTCTCCTTTTCTTCCTTCTACGCCTGCACACAACATTTAACAACACAAAACACATCCTCAACTCTTCTCCTTCTACAAACACTCAACACCATACGATATAATCCATCGAACAAACCTCGCTTTATACTCTCAATTTCCTAAAACTCAACATAACCAACGCGTAACAACTCGTTCAAAACTATTAAAACATAGTCTAAACATATTGGAAATTCGTGAAAATAAACCACATGGATCGGTCTATAACTGTGCGTATACCTACGGTCGTGAATCACCTAGAGTCATCAAATAAACCCAATCAAATCCTCAAAACAAACATTAATGATAAAGGTAGACTTTCCTTAAAACATCTCCAAAACAAACACGTCATTAAACATTTGAAACGGCTCAACTCCAAGCCGACATTCTCTATACAATTCCCAACATATCAAATTTCTTCACATATCCTAAAATCCTTCACATCTTTAACATCAAAACAAATTCACATTAATTACCCAAAATCGCTCGGAACACAACCGTGGTCATCGAAGCTTGCCAAAACACACCCCGTCGCCACGAGCACCATCCGTCAACCACCTATTCTTTGTCATCGAGAGGAACTCTCACCTTCAACCTGTCACCTACATCGTACAACATATACATTAAGCCTAATGCTTAGTAAGGGAATGCACTATATGAATTTAAAACATTTTACTTAACATATGCAGTTTCTACAGTTTCATCGTACATAACCGTTTCGTTTCGTTTCATCGTTCATATTCATTTCGTTTCGTTTCATCATACATATTCATTTCGTTTCCATCGTACATACATGTAATCCTCTACCAATGGTAGGCGGATTAGTTTCTCCATCTCTAGACGTTCCACATATAATTCTTTATCTGAAGGGTGAACCACTTCCCTCAGACACTTTACATTTTCGTTTTACATCGTTGTCGTTTCTACGTTCGAATCGTGAAAACATATGCTAAAACATTTTCGTACTTTTTCTAAAACATGATGCATGAGGTAATCTACGTACAACATATCATCAAGACATATCATCAAACAATTCACAACATACATAGACATACATTACTTTTGACAAACTTTACAAACATCTAATAGCTAACATCCTAGGCTACCCGACTCATTAAGCCCCACAATCAGAAAATCATCATCAAAACAGAAAAGCCTAGCGTTGACACGATGTAGGGCCTTAAGGGCCAGAAACCTAACATCCACTTACCTGGCGTCCGTAGCTAGCCGAGCACCGTCCAAAAGTCGTCTCCACCTAAAGCATTTCACAATTAAGGGCATTAAAATCGATCTTAATTAAACGAATTCTAAACTTAAACTAAGCTCCTAGCTAAGGCAATTTCTCCAAAAACTCTCATTTTCTCTATTCGGGCATTTTATCGAACACCTCACGTGCGCACATTCAAACACACTTTTCTCTCTAATCCGACATCCGATCACGACCATTCAAACGCCTATACGTCACCCATAACATCTACTTTAATATGCCATAGCTAAATTTTAAATCACACTCAGCGATCGAGCCTAAAAATCCCAATTTCAATATACATTAAAAACAATATATACTAAACACTAAACCCTAATTCCTAAATCCGTTAACAACCACAATCTCTCACAACTATCGTCAATAGTCGTAAATAGATAGTCAAAGGGAACTAATTTAAACATCCTAACGATTTCCAACCAAAATCGAAGATTTCTAACAAAACCCTAAATCGATAAACCTAACGAATAACAACCAAAATCAACAACTAAACGTGTCTAGAGTTTAGGGCT
Source organism: Begonia masoniana (assembly GCA_022432975.1). Lineage (NCBI taxonomy): Eukaryota > Viridiplantae > Streptophyta > Magnoliopsida > Cucurbitales > Begoniaceae > Begonia > Begonia masoniana. The sequence goes on from CM039502.1 coordinate 56,586,009, forward strand.
TACCTAAAGGATCGATTGGAGAAGGAAAACCGAAGAAGAAATCGCCGGAAGAGGAGCGTTGATCGGCGTTGAAGGAAACGGCGAAGGAGGAGAAAATGTCGCAAGGGAGAGAGAGAGAGAGAGAGAGAGAGAGCTTCACGATTTGGAGAAGAAAATGGAAGGAAGAGGGTATTTGTAAATTAAATAAAATTGACTTAACAAGTTTGCCCTTAGCTCAATTCTCTGCTTAATTCCTTATTTCATCTATCGATTTGGTTTCTCCGAAATTTCCTTAAACCTCTAAATATTCCAATTTAATCCTAGGGTTCTAACGAAACTCACCGTTTGCGAAACGGACTTAATTTACTATTTTTGCGAGTTAAAACACTATAGGGCTAAAAATGGAATATAGCGTTACGCTATCCGTTTGAATTTCTAAAAATTTACTTATTTTACTAAAAATCCTCACAAATTCTCAGGGCTCTAATGAAACTTCTCATTCGAGAAAATACTTTAATTGGAATTTACTAAGATACCCTTAAGAGCGGAAACCCGTAAATTCCGGGTGTTACATGATGGCTCTTTTCTTCGAATTTCCACAACTAAACCATGTGAAACTTTGTTCATTGGACCTTGTTTATCTTCTAATAGATCATGGTTCTTGACAATGAGATTTATCACTCATCGGTTCACATAAGAGGGAATAGGGTTTTAGGTATTTTCTCGAACGTTGAATTGATCTTCTTTGCCTAAAAATTAAGAATGTTTAAATTTCTTTTTTCTTCCTAAAATAATTCTTTTAAAAGTAATAAGGGTAGAAATTTCTTACCAATAAAAACCTAGCATTGAATTTTTGGATCGATTTGGGCGTTCTTAACAATAAAAAAATATTCAGTTGATAGGAATAGTTTCTTGTCAATTGAGACGATTGGGGTCAATTGGTGTAACGCCCCGAATTATATAAACCCGGTTCGCTACTCATAATACTGAAACATACTATGACATTCTGAGAAAATTTCAACTTTTCACTCAACGGTCAAAGTTTGACCTTTATGAACATTAAAACTTGTAGCGGAAATTCATTTGTATAAAACAACATTTATTAATTTAATTAGAATATTAAAGACAATTGGTTGGAAGAAAACAAAACAAAATAGAACACGTCCACCGCTGAACAGTTTCAGCGATAGAGATAGAAACAAAAGGCATCCACCGCTAAACAGTATCAGCGGCAGAAGCAGGAATAAAATAGTCTCAGCGGTAGAGACAGAAATGGAAGGCATCCACCGCTAAACAGTGTCAGTCGCACGACATGTCGACTACCCACAACCACCGCTCACGTCCACCGATTGAATCCTTCGAACGACAATAACCCTCAGCATCAACCGATCGCAAAACGACAAAAAATCTAATACTCACTCCTACGCTCACATCCACCGGCCACAAAACGACAAAAATCTAATATTCACTCCTATGCTCACATCCACTGGTCACAAAACGACAAAATCTAATACTCACACCTACTGATGGACAACATCCACCGATAGACGATAACACTCAACATCCACCGGTGGACTACATCCACCGATAGACAAGAGAAAACACTCATAATAACAGCCTAACAATTATTTTCACTCTAAACAAAGAAAAACTCCGACTACCAAAGAACTTGTACATTTTACTAAAAATCGTTCAAAACAACATAAGTCCACAACTTTCTAAAAATATCCAGCAAAACAACTACCTCTAAACCAAATCATGTTTTTCATACTCATAACAAAAAAACCATAAAGTTGGTAAAAACATCAGAACTATTAATGTTATTAAAACTCTCTGCACACTTCCACAAGACACTTAACCACTGAAACTTCATAAATAGACAATAGTTAAACCGGCTCATCAGTTCACCAAGTCGAGGCATGAATGTGCTCCCCCAACCAGCCTATTCCTCAACATGCTCAGAGAACACACCTTCTGAGGCTTCTTCACCTACATCACAAAACTCATCTATTAGCCTAATGCTAAACAAGTGGAGTAATAATGAAATGAAATGCTAAAACATAAATCCTAATCATGCAGTTTCTACTTTCACATCTCAGTTGCATTTACATTTTTTCACTTATCTAATCCCTCGATTCCATTGGGAGTTGGATCAATTTTCCCAAAGTCATACATCCCTTCATAAGTTAAGGGGCGGATTAGTTCCCTTAATAGTTTATCTGATCCTTCCATTCCATTGGGAAGTTGATCAATCTTCCCAAAGTCATAAATCCCTTCATAAGTTAAGGGGCGGATTAGTTCCCTTAATAGTTTATCTGTTGCAATCTATTCATTTCTTACCGTACCAATACATGTAAATTCATTTTCGTAGTCTTTCAAAATATGATGCATGACATACAGACAATTCAAACATACATAATCCTACTGTTTTGTGATGTTGGCCCGAAGGCACATGCATACTCTACTTACCTGGTCTCCTGGGGATTGTTTGGTTGTAAGCTAATTCGGGAGTTTGCTCACCTAAAATCATAAACAGAGCATTAATTCAATCTTCACTATACTTCATTCTAAACCATTCGGAAACCTAGGGTAGCTAACTTGGAACTCTAATAATCGTGCATTCCCAGTTTATCATCAAAACCCGAACCTATTCTCATTTATAGCGTTCCCAAAACACACACATTGAACTCTCCTTGCTATCTTGTCACTAAATCTCAAGGAAAACGAAGGAAAACTCACCTAGATTTAGGAATGGAAATCAGAGAGAAAACTGCCTGGAGAGCTTTGCTGAGCTTGAGCTGAATACTGAAAGAGGAAATGAGAAACAGTGGCGGCTAAACCTCACAAAACCCTTCCTTAAATATGTTATCCACTACTAAATCTCCAAATTACAAATCTACCCTTATTTAGTCACTCATTAACCTAATCACTAGTTTCTCCCAATTTCATCCCTAAAATACACATCATAAGTTGATAGAATAATTTTGATTCGACGGAACCGGGTGTTAAAATCTACCCTTCTTAAAAGAATTTTGTCCTCAAAATTCAATACCTAAATAATTCTAGATATTGGTTCATCATGTTCTGCTGGCGCTTCCGAGTTGTCTCCTCTATGTTCTGGTTATGCCATAAGACTTTCACCAGTGGGACTTCTTTGTTGCGCAACACCTTCACTGTAACACCCGACAATTTCAGCCAGGTGATTTTCTTAACTGATTTAACTGTCACCTCTATTAATGATCTTTTCGATTTAGAATTAAATGCCAAAGCTTATTCAATTTCTATTTGTGTGATGGCAGAACCGTAATAAAGGAGGATTTTATTTAGTATATATAGTAAATGAAAATCCTTAAACCTCATTAAAATCTCACTGTAGCCGACATCTCTCTCTCGATGATTTCCCTTTTCTCCAGAACTCTTCCTCTCTCTCTCTCTCGGCCAACTACCCCCTCCATCGACGATTGATTCTTTAGTCTCCACCCCGACAATCCACGCCCTAGGTAAGACTTAGACAATATAGTTGTTGGTTAGTTACTTAGCGCTCTGTTTTTGGCTAAGACTCATAGTTTCGGATTCATCAATGGCTGTGTAATTGTAGTGACATTTGTAATCTGTGGTTAGTTACTAGGTTGAATCTGGTTATTTTAGGTTTGAAAAGTTTAATCTACGCACTCAAGGTGCTCGACTAAGAAGATTTAGAAATATATATGTTAGATTCTAGGATGACTTTTGGTTAGAACTTTTAGGACTTTGTTTAACTCTGTAATGTGAAATGTTTTAGGTGAAGAAGTCTGAAGAGAAGTGCTCAAGTTTGCTAAGGAAACCAGGTAAGTGTGTGAGTAGAATTCCCGGCCTTTAGGGCCCTACATCACAAGGGTACTAAGTTAAAGTTGATTATGATATCCGAAAGCTGTTTGTGTTATTGTCTGTATGGTTATGATATGTGAGTTAGCAACATGATTTATTGTTGAATGATTGATCTATCCTTTTAGTCCGATGAAATAAGAAGTACTCATACTCATGCTTCATGATTGTTTCCTTTTCAATCATATGAAAATATTTTAAGTGCATGTTTTACTTCACGATCAAGATATGAACATGAAACTTATGTAACAAGGATTAAGAGAGGGTTGGGGGCGGTTTGGCATATGTCACTGTCCAAAAGGAGGACCATGAATACGACCCGCAAGGGACTATGTACACTTTCACTATCAACCCCCTTTTCGGCACAAAGTTATCTTTCAGCACAGCTTTTCACCCACAGACCGATGGCCAATCAGAAAGGACGATTCAAATACTCGAAGATATGTTGAGAGCATGTGTACTTGACTTTCAGACAACTTGGAGTAGACATTTACCGCTAGTTGAATTCTCCTACAATAACAGTTATCAGTCCACCATCGGTATGGCACCATATGAAGCTCTGTATGGTAGGAAATGTAGGTCACCTCTTTATTGGGACGAGGTTGGTGAAACAAAACTTCTTGGACTCGATATTCTGCAGCAAATGTCAGATAAGATTGCAACTATTCGGAAAAGAATGATGACTGCACAAAGCCGGCAGAAGTGTTATGCAGATCGAAGGAGAAGGGAACTCGAGTTTGCAGTAGGAGATGAAGTATTCTTAAAGGTGTCACCATTTAAAGGAGTCTTAAGATTTGGCAAGAAGGGAAAACTTAATCCGAGATTTATTGGACCCTTCCCTGTCTTGGCAAAAGTTGGAAGTACAGCTTACAGACTGCAACTGCCTCCATCATTGGATAAAGTTCATAATGTCTTCCATGTGTCAATGTTAAGGAAGTGTATGCGTGATCCGATGCAGGTCATCCAGCCATCGGATATTGGTTTAGAGCCGACACTGGAGTATGAAGAGAAACCAATACAGATTTTGGAATATGCAGTCAAGACTCTGAGAAACAAAGAGATTCCTTTGGTGAAAGTTTTATGGACAAATCACGGCATTGAAGAAGCCACATGGGAAAGACAGCAGGAGATGTTGGACAAATATCCTAAGTTATTTGCTTGAGCAATTTTCGAGGACGAAAATTTTGTTTAAGGAGGGGTGGATGTAACACCCGACATTTCGGCCAGGTGATTTTCTGACCATTTTCATTGTCACCCTCTTATTTAACCTTATGATTTAAAATTTAATGTTAAGACAAATTATTACAAGTTAAGTAAAACTAGGTTGGGTGGCAGTTTTGTAAATTAAAATCGATGGATTTAGTATAAATAGGAAATGGAAACCTTAAATCTCATTTATTGCCACTGTAGCCGACATTCCCTCTCGGCGATTTCTTCTCTTCCAAGTTCTTGCTCTCGGCTACCAGAACTTTCCTCTGCCGACGACCGGTTTTCGAGCTTGCTTTTCTCTGCAAATCCACACCCGAGGTATGAAATGGACAATGTAGTCATTCATTAGTAAATAGAGCTCTGTTTTCAGCTCGGCACTGAGTTCGGATTTTTAGCAGTGGCCGAGCAGGTTGTGATTTTCTTAATCTGAGAGTAGAAATGTCATCCCGAATCGATTCTGAGTATTTAAGTAACCAACTCGGATTTAATCAATGGTAAAACCTGTCCACCTAGTTTCGGATTTCAGACTGCAGTGTGTCAAACAGAGGAATCGGAATGACTTTAGCTATTAGATCCTAGGATGGTTTATGATTAGGACTACTAGGACTTTGTTTTAACTACTGTAATGTACATGTTTTAGGTGAAGAAGTTAAAGAAAGGAAGTTCGGATTGCTAAGGAATCCAGGTAAGTGAATGTGTTAAGATTTCCGGCCACTAGGGCCCTACACCGCAAGGGTATTAGGAAATCACTGAAATGTTAACTTGTTGACTATGATTTGTTATTTCCACGACATGAAGAAGTTGTGTAAGTAAATGTAAAGTTACAGGATGTTCTACTTGTCCTTATGGTATGACTTTTCTCTGTGAACCTCATGTCTATGCATTATGCCCACGTTTATGATTAAGTAGAGAACATGAAAAGTAAATGTAACCATAATTAAGTGCAGAACGGGGAAAAGACTATGCTATGTATGACTCGCGAATTCTCCCACTGGTGGAGGCCGAGTAATGATATGTATGACTCGCGAAATCTCCCACTGGTGGAGGCCGAGTAATGATATGTATGACTCGCGAAATCTCCCACTGGTGGAGGCCGAGTAATGATATGTATGGCTCGCGAATTTTCCCACTGGGGAGGCCGAGTGATGTATCATGGTTGCCGCGATAGGCAAATAATTATGCATGACTGCCGCGATAGGCAAATGACTATGTACCCCTGTCTTCCTCCCTCGTTCCCTGCCTTAATACATGTTATGTAAATGATAAAGATGAACATGAATGAAGAATGGTTTACGAATTATGTCTCTTTAAATTGTATATTCATGTATATCTGTCAGCATGCATTCCTTACTAAGCATTAGGCTTATAGTTAAACCTTATGGTGTAGGTGAAGAAGGTTCAGATGAGGATGTTATATGCAAAGAGGACGCTTAAGGCTGGTTGCTGGAGGATGCTCAAGGTGACAGTGCGGGGCTGGAGAGGCGATTTATGACCCCTGGTTTAAACTCTCATGTTACAGTAAGTTAAAGGATATGGTAGATTAAGTAGGATGAGATTATTTTAAAACGTTGAGTTTGAAACCGTCTAGTGGATCACTGAGTCAGGGAATGGTTATATAGATTTATGAATGATCTGTTGCTTAAGTCTTCAGCTATATGCATTTGGACGAGTTGTGTTTTCTTCCAGTTGAAAGGAGTCCTTTGATGTTTTAGTGTTCTCTACCGTAAGACGGAAGCTGGATGAGGCAATCTTCCGGCTGACGTCATCGGCAAATGCCGAATGTTAGAGTTTGATGGTTTAGTCTTCCGGCTGACGTCATCGGCAGATGCCGAACGATAATTGTTTGATGGTTTAGTCTTCCGGATGACGTCACCGGAAGATGAAGAAAATGTGTTTTGTCGATTAGCGACCGGATGATGTTTTAATTTAGCACGCGAGACCCACGTGTTCACCGAAAGATGAAAAATGTGTTTTGTCGATTAGCGACCGGATGATGTTTTAATTTAGCACGTGAGACCCACGTGTTCACCGGAAGATGAAAAATGTGTTTTGTCGATTAGCGACCGGATGATGTTTTAATTTAGCACGTGAGACCCACGTGTTCACCGGAAGATGAAGAAAATGTGTTTTGTCGATTAGCGACCGGATGATGATGTTTTAATTTAGCACGCGAGACCCACGTGTCCACCGGAAGATGTCTCCTTTTAGGTGACGTTAAGCGAGTCACGCGTAATGCACGTGATGACCGGACGACTAAATTTCTGAGGGCTGTCAACGCATGCAACCCATGCAAACCCGAGTGGTATTATGTTAAGAGGTTTGAGGATACCTCCTCTTTTCCCGGAATTGTCAAGAAACCAATGACCGAGTCTAGTCGCTCGACTCTGTGAAAGTTTGAGCCGACGAGGCGTGGGAAGTCGGGCACGAGAGGGTACGTTTTCCTTAATGGTTCTGCGTCTCTATTACCAGTTTAAAAAAAAATATATATGTATAATGTGGAAGTTTGTTGTGAGATAGTAAGTGAATGTAATAATAGTAAAAGTCAGGCAAACGGTTAATGAAAGTATATGAGTACGTGACGGCTCCTGGCCGGGGTCGTTATAGTAATCTTATTGTAAATGATCTAAGAAAGTTATGAATTAGTCTCGGCTCTAATGGGGTCGTTACACTCACAGCGTAATCAAGGATTTTTACTGGTTTCTCTTCATAAGGAAGAGTAGGATGAATTTCAATGTTCTGCTGTTCCACAACCTGAGTTGGATCCCGTATACACTTCTTTAGCATAGAAACATGGAACACACTGTGAATTCCTTCCATAGAGGCTGGCAATTGTAACTGATAAGCTGCCTTTCCAATCCTCATCAAGATTGAGAACGGTCCAATATCCCTGGGGTTCAACTTGCCTCTCTTTCCAAATCTCACAACTCCCTTGAATGGTGATACCTTGAGAAAAACTTCCTCACCTACTTCAAACTCCAATTCTCTGCGTCTCCTATCGGCATAACTTTTCTGTCGGCTTTGAGCTGTCAAGATTCTCTGTCGGATGAGGGCAATTGTAACGACCCCGGAAGGGATCGTCACATAATCCGTATCTTTCTTAATCATTTAATTCTTATTACTCACACATGATCCATTATTAACAGTGTATTCTTTTTTTTTTAACATAATTTAACTGAAGATGTCATATGCGATTCGCTAAGCCTCAATCGGCAAAGGAGATCATTACATATCTGCCGGCGGGCAGTACAATGTGTATCGGCTAGTGAAGGGAAAACTTTAAGTTATAGACTGCATCTACCGATAGAAGAATGAACCACATCTACCGGTCACTAGACGACAAAAAAAAAAAAACGAGTCTATACCATCCGGTGGAGAAGCTCTCTACATCATCCGATGAAATAAGGGTACATCATCCGGTGGTCATGTGCATCTCACGTGAGTAATTAAAACATAATCCGGTCACTAAACGACAAATAACATTCTCATCATCCGGTGACTTATTACACTACATCTGCAGATCACTAGACGACAAAATACCACTTCATCATTCGATGGCTTAAACACTCTACATCTGCCGATTGCTAGACGACAAAATAACACTTTCATCATCCGATGGCTTAAACACTCTACATCTGCCGATCGCTAGACGACAAAATACCACTTCATCATCCGATGGCTTAAACACTCTACATCTGCCGATCGCTAGACAACAAAATAACACTTTCATTATCCGATGGCTTAAACACTCTACATCTGCCGATCGCTAGACGACAAAATAACACTTTCATCATCCGATGGTTTAAACACTACATCTGCCGATGACGTCAGCCGGATGATTGCCTCATCCAGCTTCTATCATACGGCAGTAAAACACTATAATCATCAAACATCTCCATTCGATAGAACATATCACAACTCACCCGATCCCTAACTTAGTAACCATAACCTCAAAGAGTAAAAATCATAAACTCATCTAAAATACGCATAGCGGAAGACTCAAACAAAACAAACCATTCATTAATCCTTAAAATCGTATTCAGACTCTAAAGACAAGCCCTTCAAATCCAAATCTCATTGTTATAAGAAATTCTGTTCTATTTAGTCGTCTGTTCATCGTAAACTTTTCTAACTTACTATGAGCATAACCAGGGAGCTTAATCGCCTATCCAGCCTTCACTATCACACTGAGCATCCTCCAGCAACCAAGCTTAGACATCCTCATTAACCTTGAGTTCCTCACCTGAAAACTCGTCACCTACATTATAAGGTTAAACTATAAGCCTAATGCTTAGTAAGGAATACAATACTAACATGGATGCATGAATGCATAATTTGGGAAAATCACATGCTCATAGGTCTTTTCTTGTTCATGTTTTTCTCGTAATCATCATTCATAGTCATGGATCATATTCATCATTCATAGTCATTGATCATATTCATCATTCATAGTCATTGATCATATTCATCATTCATAGTCATTGATCATATTCATCATTCATAGTCTTTGATCATATTCATCATTCATAGTCTTTGATCATATTCATCATTCATAGTCTTTGATCATATTCTTTGTTTAGGTTGTGTGGATCAAGAGAGGATTTGTGCTGGTAAAGGGGGTTCGACAGTGAGTTTGATCTTGTTCCCTACTGCGGGTCTTATTCATATGTCCTTCTTTGGACTGTGACATACGCCGAACCGCCTCCAACCCTCACTTAATCCACGTTGCATAAATCTTATATATATATACATACATATCTTATTCATGGAAAACATGCGTTAAAACATTTTCTTATGCTTGAGAAACATTCATGATGCATGAACACGAGAACTTTTACTCATCAAACTATGACAAGGATCATACCAGAGCAGACAACTTCACATTCACTAACAGGTCATCAAACAGTATAACTAGCAACATACATAAATCCTTCAAGTGTAGACAAGCTCATTATCATAAGGTAAACATTAGACGTCTAAACAACCTAGTACTCCCACGATGTAGGGCTCTATTAGCCGGAAATCTTAATACATTCACTTACCTGGTCTCCTTAGCACTTGAGCTCCTTTCTCTTCAGACTTCTTCACCTAAAACATTTACATTGCAGTAGTTAAAACAAAATCCTAATAGTTCTTATCTCAAGTTATCCTAAGATTTAATAGCTAAAGCCATTCCCGAATCCTTAGCCTAATACTCTGTGCAGTTTGAAATCCAAAACCAAAACAGACAGATTCTATTATCGATAACTCAGAGGTGGTTGTTCTAAACGTCCAGAATCGATTTGATAAAAGCATTCCCACTCACATATTCCAAATGTTCCTATTAATAGTCGGCCATTGGAAAATCCAAAAACTCCAATGCCGAGTAGAAAACAGGGCTAACAAGCGAACAGATAGTTACATTGACTATTGCATACCTCGGGCACAGAGTAGTCAAGTAGTGGCAGAGAAACCGTTCGTCGAAGAGGGTATGCAGGAAGCAGAGAGCAAGAGCTTGGGAGAGAAGAAATCGCCGAAAAGGAAGGTGTCGGCTACAGTGGTTCAAGTGAGGTTTAAAACATTTCCTTTTTCTTTATATATTGGTCATCACCCTCCATTATTACAACTTTGCCACCCAAGCTAGTTTAAATCCACATGAATTTAATTATTCTTGGTATAAGTCCTAAACTGTAAAGATTAAATATTCATGACCGTTAATACAGTTAGGAAAATCACCTGGCCGTTAACTCGGGTGTTACAGCAATCTTCTCCACTGTCTGTTACACAATGTCAGGACCAAGCAAACGTGCCTCACCAACTTCGTCCCAATACAAAGGAGATCTGTATTTTCGTCCATATAATGCCTCATACGGTGTCATCCCTATTGTTGCCTGAAAACTGTTATTATAAGAAAATTCCACCAACGATAAGTACTTACTCTAAGAACCCTGAAAATCTATTATGCATGCATGAAGCATATCCTCTAACGTTTGGATAGTCCTTTCAGATTGTCCATCTGTTTGAGAGTGAAAGGCTGTGCTAAAGTTGAGCTATGTACCCATAGCCTTATGCAGACTCTTCCAAAACTTTGACGCAAATCTAGAGTCTCGGTCAGAAACTATAGTGCTTGGAACTTCATGCAGTCTAACAATCTCATGCACATACAATTCAGCTAGTTGGTCCATCGAGTAGGTCATCTTTATGGGCAGAAAATGGGCGGATTTGGTTAGACGATCTACTATCACCCAAATTGCATCATGTCCCTTTGCTGCCCTAGGTAATCCTACCACAAAGTCCATCGTTATTTGTTCTCATTTTCATTCGAGAACTGGTAATGGTTGCAATGCTCCTGCAGGCCTCTGATGCTAAGCTTTAACTTGGTTGCAAACTAAACACAATCCTACGTACTCGGCCATACTTCTTTTCATATCTGGCCACCAATAATGTTGTTTAAGGTCTCTATACATTTTTGTACCTCTAGGATGAATAGAGAATCTAGAAGAATGAGTTTCCGAAAGGATCTCTTTTCAAAATTCTTTATCTGTTGGAACAAATCATCTATTCCGAAACTTGAAAACTCCATCAACAGAATAGTTAAAATCCGACTTATCGGTAGAATCCATACATGACTTATACTTGTTGCACTCAGCACCAATCGCCTGTGCTTCCTTTATTCTTTCCAAAATAGTAGGCTTCAAGGTTATGGCAGAGAGCATAGCTGACACACTGCACACAGCTTCCAGGTTAAATCTTTGGAATTTAGCCTCTAAGGCTAATGGTATGTCAAGAATCAATGCAGAGGCCAATGTTGTCACTCTACTCAAAGCATCAGCCGCTACATTCGTCTTGCCGGGGTGGTATTTAATCTCGAAATCATAGTCCTTGACAAAATCCAACCATCTACGTTGCCTCATATTTAATTCTTTCTGTGTGAAAATATACTTCAGACTTTTATGGTTCGAAAATATCTCACAAGACTGTCCATACAAGTAATGCCTCTAAATCTTTAGTGCAAAAACCACTGCATCTAATTCTAAGTCGTGTGTAGGGTAATTCTTCTCGTGTGTTTTCAACTGCCTAGAAGCATAGGCTATTACTTTTCTATCTTGCATCAACACACAACCGAGTCCAACTTTGGAAGCGTCACAATAAATGCTGAACTTTCCATTTTCAACAGGAAGTGTTAATACTGGATCATTGGTCAACTTTTGTTTCAAAGTCTGGAAACTGGATTCACATTCCTCTGTCCATGCATACTTAATATTTTTCCTTGTTAACCGAGTGAGGGGTGTTGCAACCTTTGAGAACCCTTCAATAAATTTCTTGTAATATCCTGCTAATCCAAGGAAACTCCGAATATTAGTGGCATTCTTTGGTTGGGGCCACCCCTTAACTGCTTGAACCTTGGCTGGATCGACAGATATCCCATCACTCGAGATCACATGACCAAGAAAGTGAACTCTGTCCAACCAAAACTCACACTTGGAAAACTTGGCATAAAGTTGGTGCTATCTTAGTACTCCTAATACCAAAGTCAGGTGTCTTGCATGCTCATCGCTAGTACGTGAATAGACTAAAATATCATCAATAAACACTATGACAAATTTATCTAGATACTCGTGAAACACTCTATTCATGAGATCCATGAAAGCTGCTGGTGCATTAGTCAATCCAAAAGGCATCACCAAAAACTCATAATGTCCATATCTTGTGCGAAAGGCTGTCTTAGGAATAACTTCTGATTTGACTTTCAATTGGTAATAACTGGGCCTAAGGTCAATCTTAGAGAAAACTCGCGCACCGTTAAGCTGGTCGAATAAATCATCAATCCTTGGCAATGGATACTTGTTCTTGATGGTTAACTTGTTCAATTCCCGATAATCCACGCACATACGCATTGATCCATGCTTCTTTTTGACAAAAAGTACAGGTGCACCCCATGGTGAAAAGCTTGGGCATATGAACCCTTTTTTCAATAGTTCCTCTAACTGTTTCTTTAATTCCTTAAGTTCCGTGGGTGCTAATCTATAGGGATTCTTAGATACAGGCTCGGCGCCTAGGTAAACATCTACAACAAACTCAATTTCCCTATCTGACGGCAAGCCAGGAAGGTCATCTAAAAATACTTCTGGAAAATCTTGGACAACTAAGACATTTTGAGGACTTGCTTTTTCTACTAGTTGTGTGTCTAAAACACTGGCTAAAAAGCACAAATACTCCCTGCATGGAGAAGGTCTAGCGTTGACAGAGGTCATAACAGACATTTCCTTACTTTTCTTGAAAGCTTGAAAGGTATGATTCAAACCACCAGGGGGTTGTAAGCTAACTATTCCAGTTCTACAATCTATTGTGGCATAATGCTTAAACAACCAATCTATTCCCAGGATTACATCAAATCCCATTATATCCATAATAATAAGATCAGCAGGTAGACTCACGTTCCCTACTAACACATCACTGTCAAGCATCACTTGGTTAGAGTGCATGCGTTCACCAGAGGGTAATGCAACATTAATCACATGCATAGAAGGGGTAAACTGTACATCTAGCTTAACAGCAAACACAGATGCTATAAAAGAATGTGTCAGAATCTATTAAAGTAAAAGCAGGCATAGAGTTGATCAATATGGTACCTGACACCACAGCAGGCTGGTCTTCATCACCCGTCTCCATCATGGAGAATATCCTTGGTTTCAACATAGCAGGGTCCGCGGTAGCAAGGGAACCGGGGAAAGTATACAGAAAAGTTCTTCTTTAAATCTTTAGATTCGTAAGATCATGATAGAGTCCTAGGCTGGGCAGTCCCTGTTGATATGACCGACCTTGTTACAGTTGAAGCATTGGGTGATTCTAGGCTTCAGGCAATCTCTGTACGTGTGTCCAACCTCCTCACAGTTGAAACACTTTCCCGTCCCAAAGCTGCACTCGCCCATGTGACTCTTCAAACATTTCGGGCACTGGGGAAACTTCCTGGTATCCGGTACTTTCCTTCCTGTTCCTTGGCTACTCTGGCCTTCACTGGACCTCTTCATTCCTCTCTACTGTTGGGGCTGGATGAACTTTCGCGAGGCTTCCTTCGGTCCAGAACATTTCATTTCAGCTTCTTCCACCTCCAATGTTGTGGACACAACTTCGCTGAATGACAGCCCTTTAATACCACAAAATTTGACTCCTCTGTAAATTTCCGGCTTCAATCCATGCACAAACTGAAACACCTTATCCTCATTCTTATGAACAAAATGCCCAGCAAACTTGGACAGGGACTCGAATTGTCTACTGTACTCTGCCACAGACCCTGTCTGCTTCAAGTTCAGAAACTCTACCTTCTTTGCAGCCTGGACTGTGTTGTTAAAATATTTCTCATAGAAAATCTCCTTGAACTGTGACCAAGACATGGCCAGAACATCACTGGTGGTCTCTATTGTCTCCCACCAAAGTTGAGCATCCCCAGCCAAATAGAACGTTGCCAGAGTGACTTTGTCTCCTTCTCCGATGTTGGCACATCTGAACATGCTCTCAATCTTTCTAAGCCACTCCTCGGCAACAATCGGATTGGTCGATTTTCCATCAAGTGTGGGCAGCTGTAGCCTCCTGAATCGGTCTCCTGAATGCTCACTGCTAGAACTCGAGTTAGCACTTCCTTGTACTTCCCGATTCAGCAATACTCCTAGCTGATCGGACTGCTGACGAACCAAATCGGTCTGTTGACGCACCAAATCTGTCAGCTGCCTAATTACACCAGGATCCTTCTCACGTCCCGGATTTGGAATCTCTCTTGGTACTCTTGGTCTTCCTGGTCGTCTAGACATCTTACTAGATTTCTGTACAGGGTTAATTACACTCTTAAATAGCTAATAGCTAAGGTTAACATAAACACTTGCAGTTGTTGAAGTACTTCCATGCAACGACTGGCACTGATGAGTAATCTTTTGAACGGTTTAACTGAATGTCTCTGATACCATACTGTAACAGCCCGAATTATATAAACCCGGTTCGCTACTCATAATACTGAAACATACTATGACATTCTGAGAAAATTTCAAATTTTCAGTCAACGGTCAAAGTTTGACCTTTATGAACGTTAAAACTTGTAGAGAAAATTCATTTGTATAAAACAACATTTATTAATTTAATTAGAATATTAAAGACAATTGGTTGGAAGAAAACAAAACAAAATAGAACACGTCCACCGCTGAACAGTTTCAGCGATAGAGATAGAAACAAAAGGCATCCACCACTAAACAGTATCAGCGGCAGAAGCAGGAATAAAATAGTCTCAGCGGTAAAGACGGAAATGGAAGGCATCCACCGCTAAACAGTGTCAGTCGCACGACATGTCGACTACCCACAACCACCGCTCACGTCCACCGATCGAATCCTTCGAACGACAGTAACCCTCAGCATCCACCGATTGCAAAACGACAAAAAATCTAATACTCACTCCTACGCTCACATCCACCGGTCATAAAACGACAAAAATCTAATATTCACTTCTATTCTCACATTCACCGGTCACAAAACGACAAAATCTAATACCCACATCTACCGATGGACAACATCCACTGATAAACGATAACACTCAACATCTACCGGTGGACTACATCCACCGATAGACAAAAGAAAACACTCAACATAACAGCCTAACAACCATTTTCACTCTAAACAAAGAAAAACTCCTTCTACCAAAGAACTTGTACATTTTACTAAAAACTGTTCAAAACAAAATAAGTCCACAACTTTCTAAAAATATCCAGCAAAGCAACTACCTCTAAACCAAATCATGTTTTTCATACTTAGAACAAGAAAACCATAAAGTTGGTAAAAACATCAGAATTATTAATGTTATTAAAACTCTCTGCACACTTCCACAAGACACTTAACCACTGAAACTTCATAAATAAACAATAGTTAAACCGCCCCATCAGTTCACCAAGTCGAGGCATGAATGTGCTCCCTCAACCAGCCTATTCCTCAACATGCTCAGAGAACACACCTTCTGAGGCTTCTTCACCTACATCACAAAACTCATCTATTAGCCTAATGCTAAACAAGTGGAGTAATAACGAAATGAAATGCTGAAACATAAATCCTAATCATGCAGTTTATACTTTCACATCTCAGTTGCATTTACATTCTTTTACTAATCTGATCCATCGGTTCCATTGGGAGTTAGATCAATTTTTCCAAAGTCATACATCCCTTCATAAGTTAAGGGGCGGATTAGTTCCCTTAATAGTTTATCTGATCCTTCCATTCCATTGGGAAGTGGATCAATCTTCCCAAAGTCATAAATTCCTTCATAAGTTAAGGGGCAGATTAGTTCCCTTAATAGTTTATCTGTTGCAATCTGTTCATTTCTTACCGTACCAATACATGTAAATTCATTTTCGTAGTCTTTCAAAATATGATGCATGACATACAGACAATTCAAACATACATAATCCTACTATTTTGTGATGTAGGTCCGAAGGCACATGCATACTCCACTTACCTGGTCTCCTGGGGATTGTTTGGTTGTAAGCTACTTCGGGAGTTTGCTCACCTAAAATTATAAACAGAGCATTAATTCAATCTTCACTATACTTCATTCTAAACCATTCGGAAACCTAAGGTAGCTAACTTGGAACTCTAATAATCGTGCATTCCCGGTTTATCATCAAAACCCGAACCTATTCTCATTTATAGCGTTCCCAAAACACACACATTGCACTCTCCCTGCTATCTTGTCACTAAAGCTCAAGGAAAACGAAGGAAAACTCACCTAGATTGAGGAATGGAAATCGGAGAGAAAACTACCTAGAGAGCTCTGCTGAGCTTGAGCTGAATACCGAAAGAGGAAATGAGAAACAGTGGCGGCTAAACCTCACAAATTCCTTAAATACGTTATCCACTACTAAATCTCCAAATTACAGTTCTACCTTTATTTAGTCACTCATTAACCTAATCACTAGTTTCTCCCAATTTCATCCCTAAAATGCACATCATAAGTTGATAGAATAATTTTGATTCGACGAAACCGGGTGTTACAATTGGGTTGGTTCAATCTGGTTCTGAACTGCTGGTCTGGTTTAGTTCTCACGTTGGCTCGGGTTAGTTTGCTTGATGGTCTTGTTTAGTCTAGATTTTTAAAAGAAATCAGTCCTTCTTCATCCTTTACCTTCGCAAGCAGAGGAAAACAGAGAGAGCAGGTGAGAGAAATAGAGAGATAAAGACAGAGCAAGAGGGGAAGAAAGACAAAGAGAGAGAGAGATTTACAACACGAAAAGTATCAGTCGACGAAGAAGGATTCAGTCGAGAGGGAGTTTTCGCCAACGGGAGTCGTTCGAAAGAAGGTGAAGTCGGTGCTACCCTTACGAATTCCAAATTCCACAATGCTGCGCGTAGTGGTCAAAGTGGTTAAATGGTGGTTGTTCTAGCGAGGTAAGTTGTATCACCTAGCAAATTATCGGCTCAAGTTGTAATGAATGTGTAGTGATGTACATTTTTATGGAAATGAAGTGAATGTGAATAATGGAGGAATGAGTAAATTTAATTAAAAAAGGAAATTTTAATGAAATAAAATGGAAAAGAGAATGTGAAATTGGTGTAAAAGTAGTGGAATTAATTAAAATAAAAGAAAATGGGAAAGAGGAGCAATTTCACGTGAAACACCCCCCCCCCCCCCCCCGGTCCTTCTTCCTCTTCTAATTTCTCTCTTTTCTCTCCCTTTCTCTTCCCCTTCCAGCGAACGAGCAGCAGACGACTTCTCCCTCCCCTTCTCCGATTTTCTTCCACTCTTCAATCTTAAGGTAAATCTCTAGCACATTTGTTATGGGTTTTGGTTTCTAGGTGGAAGGAAGAGTTTAGGAAGTGAGTTATGTTGAGTTTTAAGAAAGTTTAGATTAGGGCTTTATGGGAAATCGAGTGTTTCATGAAATTTGGGGTTCCTAGATAGTTTTCCTTGATTTTTGGATGTTTAAGGATGATTAGGAGATAGTATGGATGATGGGTTTGATGTTTGGAGGAAAACTGAAGATTTCAGTTTAGTGGGCAGGGCAGTTAGGGTTTTGTGAAAATCGACCAAGTCATTTGTGTTATTTGGCTTAACGGTCCCAACCTTTTAGAAAGTAGACATTCTAAGGAGTCCGTAGCTTCTTGAATCGTCCAAAATGGATAAGTGTAGAATTAGTTACGCGAATTTGAAATTTGACCAAAAATTGAAAATTTCGGGTTTTGTGAGTTTTTTACGAACCATTAGCTTTCTTTTGAGAGTTTGATGAATGAGGTTTAATGGAGATTGAATTAATGGTATGTATTGTGATTTTAGGTCCGAACGAATTCCCGACGTAGCGTACGGTCAAGGATTGCTCAGGAAACCAGATAAGTAGAGTATGTATGTGCCTTCGGGCCTACATCACATAATAGTAGGGTATGTGCATATTATTGTATGTTTTTGGTGTGTCATGCATCATGTTTTGAAAAGAATACGAAAATGAATTTGCATGTAGTAGAAACAGCATGGTATGGTATGAACGAAACAAGACCAGCATGAACCTTTGAGGGAAGTAATCCGCTCCTCAAATGAGACTAAGGATGTATGATTTGGGAAAAGTGATATGCTTCCCATCTAGTATGAGGATCAATGCGTGGCCTTGAGGGAACTTATTCACCCTCCAACGGCGTATGAGGATTTGAGTAGTGTATGATTTGGGAAAAGTGATTCGCTTCCCATCTATCCAAAGGATCATCTACAATAGGCATGGGAACGAACGCAAATAAAAATGAAACGTGAAAATTGAAACCGCATGAGTAGGATGTATTATTGTCGTTGCATTTCATTCATTATTCTATTTATTTATTTAGCATTAGGCTAATATGTGAATTCGGTGATGTAGGTGACGAGACGATAGCAAGTGAGTCTTCAGAGCATGTCCAGGACTAGAAAGTAGTTGGGGGAGTGCGCTCGTGTGATGATTCGGCCAGCTGTTAGGGCGATTTAACTATAGGGGGGGGGGGTATGTCTGGTTTTTGGGGTCATTCTGATGTATAGTCTGATTTTTAAAATTTTAGTAATTGCTTTGATGTATAAACTTGTTTTGGAACTGAATGGGGATTTGTTTTTAAAGTAGTCTTTTGGTAGGTTTGAAAATGCAGGAAGTTTTAGTTTTGATAGTGATTTGCTCTTATGATTTTAAACATTATGTTGTTCGATTTTGAAAGTTTTAAGTAGCAGTCAGGAGGGAGGTGTCGACCAAAATGTGTGGGTGTTGACCCTTGATGGTGTTAAGTTGTGTAGGGTGTCGACCTATTTTCATAGGTATCGATCGGGTTACTAAAGTGTTGCAACCCGAGATGATTGAAGTGTCGACCGTGCCTATGGGTGCCGACCGATCACTGTGCAATCAGAAAACAGAGACAAGTGAAGTGTCGACCTGTGCCAACAGGGGTCGACCGATTAGGCTAGGTGTCGACCCCAAAGTTCGACCGATGAAAACAGAGAGTAATGAAGTGTCGACTCATGCCTTCAGGTGTCGACCAGTGCCCTCAGGTGTCGACCCATGGGTAGAGGTGTCGACCGAAAAGCCTGAGCAAGTGCCCCAGGCGCGCGACGTGTGCGCCAGGTGAGAGCGCTCGCATCGTAAGGGCAACGTGCGCGCGGCTCTGCCACAGTGCAAATTTTTACAAATTTTTGTATTTTCACCCTTTTAATTTCCAATTTCGAACGAGTGTTTTTCAACGTGTGTTAAAAGTAGTCTTCCGTTGCAATTATTTGTTTTTAAACAATGACATTTTAAGTTGACAGATAAAGTTTTAAATTTTTCACAAATTTTCCAGTACGAGTATGTAGTAAGAGTAGTGGACCGAGTTCAGACAACCCTTGGCGCTACATAAGTTTTCTGGTAACTTGATTGTCTTCTCAGAAATTTGAGAGGATTTTGTTTGCTTGATGTGATTTTCCTCTTACAGAGCTCCTCAATTTATAGAGGGAGTAGCTCGATTCTTTCCATAAGGGAGGAACATGAATCTAACCTCCAAATGGGTAGATTCAGTAACTAAAAAGGAATTAATTCCTTGTCGTTACAAATTGGAAATCAATTCCAATTAAGATTGATTATTTCCTAACGTTGCAGAGTAATCAGCTTGAAATTAGGGTTAAATTATTCCATATGTTGATGATTGTGTAAATCAACGTTAATCAGATTGTTAATTGAAAATAAATCTTTGATTTTGTGTTAATCGAAATTAGGGTTTGATTTTGAGCTAAAATTGGAGAAATCAATTTAATTGGTTGTTAATTAAAGTTAGATTGCAGAAATTGAATTTTAATTTAGATTGATTTGAGGAAGAAATTCGATATTTTACAATAAGTGAAGTTGAAAATAAGCATTTATTTACATGTTTATTAGTATTAACAGAATTCAAGTCATTAACATTTAGAAATAATAGAAGAATAGAATGGTAAGACTTTTTAGTCAGCAGAAAATGGTCGGCTGACGACTTTTTCTTTTCAAGCTTTTTTTTTCCCCTATCTTTCTGAATACGTAGACGCCATTGAAGACAGCTCAAAGCTCATGCCCATGCTCAGCCTTTACTGAAAACCGGATTCGGATTGTGTAACCATTTGCACTCACCCCATCATCTTCACATGCTTACCATCCCCTCTCTTGTACTTTTATTTATTCATTTTTTTAACTTAGACTAGAGATGTTAAACTAGCGAGTCGAGTCGAGCCGAGCCGAGAAAGACCCAGCTCACCGAGCCTGCCGAGCCAAACGAGCGGAGCCTAACGAGCCTGCCGAGCCTAACGAGTCGAGCCTAACGAGCCAACCTAAAAAATTTTCAACCCGAGCCGGCTCGCGAGCCACGAGCCTAACGAGCCGAGCCGAGCCGGCTCAACGAGCGTAACGAGCCGAACTTACATAAATAAAATTATTTTATATAAATATATTATATATTTCATAAATCCATTGTTGATATTCACTACATCAAGTTGAAGCTTGTTTTCCAAACAGGCTGACCATCTACGGCAAGAATAGTTGCAGTAAATGTACAAAATCCTAACGACGCGTCAGTCTGCTTAGGGGCTGCTTGTTTTGGGAGAGTATTTCCAACGTCTTCAAGCATTAAGTTCACTTTCAGTTTCATCCAATCGTTCTCACAACTAGCTAGTGTTCCTTGAAGGTTTGAGCTATGACTTGTAGGATCTCTTCCATATCCATTAAAAAGAAAAGAAAAAACAGAGAGCTGACTTTTTGCAAGCAACCTGCCAGCCTCCCACGTTTAAGTCATGACCAGACTTTATCTCAAAAGTTGTTCAATGAAAGACAGAGCTGGAATGGGTTGTCTACTAAGACCAAACTCAAAACATCTTTTCATATAATTAATGATCAATTTGAGAAGAACCTGTGGGGCGATTGATCGCCCCTGTGGAGCAAATTTTTGAGCATTTACAAAAACAATTAATGACGCAGAGCCCACAATCGCATCATTCATTGCAGCAAAATCATTGACCCTACAAACAATAATAATTTACTAAATTAACATAACGTAAATAAAACTTTTCCAAGGAATAAATTTCTCACCTTACTATATGCATAATAATGTCCAGACTCTGGGGCGATTCATCGCCCCATGCACTGGATTTTGGGCGATCAATCGCCCTTGTACTGGACAAATTTTCATCCTTACAGAGCGATTGATCGCCTTCTTTGGGGTGAACCATTGCTGGCGACGAGAACGATGAGTTTTAATTTAAGTCTTGGGTTCATCGATCTCGTTCGCAATCGCCGGGACGTCAACTGGTTCGCTAAAAATTTTATCGATCTTGTGCTCGGCAGGCGGCAGTCGGCAGGCGGCAGGCGGAGAGTGCCCCGACCTGGGCATCAGATTGGGATTGAGTGATTGACCGAGATATCAAAGAGTGGGAGATTATCGATGGTCAGGCGTCGCCGCGTCGGAGAGGGTTCAGCGCTCGTCACAGGACCCGAGTTGGGCAGCCTGGGCTTCCGTTGACGAGCCAGCTCGCGAGCTGGCTCGCGAACTCTCGAGCAGGCTCGTCGAGCCCGGTCATTCACGGGCTCGCGAGCCGGGATGTCCAAGCTTGACTCGACTCGCCTGTGTGACTCGAGCCAAACTCGCTCGTTACTGTAGCGAGCCGAGCCAAGCTCGGCCCGCTACAGTAACGAGTCGAGCGAGCGAGCTGGCGAGCAGCTCGCTCGTTTAACATCTCTAACTTAGACACCAAATTTATGAATATTTTTTATTCATAATCGTTAGGACCCGTAGACAAAATGTTATTATATGTAGATTGGTTGAAGAAATGAAATTGACAACCAATGATTCTAAAGTGGTCATAAAACTTTTGAAAACAAACGTCTTCACTAGATTTGAAACTCCTCGATTAATAATTAGTGATGAGAACACTAATTTCTGGAATATGATCTCAAAGTTCTGCTCACCAAATACAATGTGACCCACAAAAGTGAGACAACTTATCATCTGTAGACAAGGGGACAAGTGGAAGTGTCTAACAGAGAAAGAAAAGAACCATCATAAAAAATAATCAACTCTAATGGAAAGGTTGGATGATGTGTTATGAGAATTCTGCATAGTTGATAAAACTACGACTGGGTTGTCCCTCTAACGATAAGTTTTCAGCAAGGCATGGCATGTCAGCTTACTTGTAGAATTGAAATATAATGCATGCACATTGGGCCCTTGAGAAGTTGAATTTTGATCAGTATGTAGTCCGTAATAAAATGTCTACTTATATTAGATGAGATGGAAGAATTTCGGCGGCAAGCCCACGAAGATGGCAAGCTATACAAAGAAAGAAAAAAGAAATTGCATGACAAAAATTTATTAGAGGGAAAATTCAAGTAGGGATGACAAGTGTTGCTCTATAATTCTCGATGGAAACTTCATCCTACAAAGCCCAAATCTAGATGGTTTGGATAGTCTAAGATTTCTAAACTTTTCATCTATGAAGCAGTAGAAAATGAAGAACAGAGGACACATTAGCGCATCAAAGTAAATGGGCAACATTTTTTAAGTATTGAAAGATTAAAATTAGTTATGTAATGTCACACAGAGTGTTTCGTGTGATACCGATAATTAATGCAATGATGGATAATTATAAATACGTAAAAATTAAAAAGACAAAATGTTGGTAACGCAATTCGGCAATTCGGCAATTCGCCTACGTCTGCGGGGCCACGCCCAGATATAATGTAACGACCCTAACACTGTACCCTTATTTTCCTGTATTATTATTTTTTTTATACTTTAAACTTTAAACCTATCGTTCAAGCGGAAATAAAACTTTAGAAATTTAAAACGTTTCCGTTTATGCTTTTAAACCATTTAACAAACTTAAATACAATTTAAATAAAACTTAAAACAATTAAAATTTAATTAAAACAAATCGCGGGCAAAAAGGGACGTCTGTCCCAAAAATGATGGGGCGATCGCTTGTTTTGCCAGCGATCGCCTGGTGAGGCGATCTGTGATCGCGCCTGGCCAACAGGAGGCGATCGATCGCCACACACTCTGGAATTTTTCCAGAGCGTGGCGATCAGGAGGCGATCGCGTCGCCTCCGCTTGCGATCGAGCCATAACGAGGGGCGATCGATCGCCTAAACAGGCGATCGATCGCCACCCTCACTGCCTCCCTCTCCCTTTCTTTTCTTTTCTTCTTTTCTCATTCCTCTTTCTTTCGCTTCCCCTGCTTCTCTATACGCCTAACACCCCCCCTTTACCATTTCATCAACACAAACATCAAATATACATTCAAACCTACTCACTCAAAATCTTATCCATTCCTCACTTCGTCAATCACCCAAAATAACAACTTAAAACTCAATTAAAACATAACCCGTTTTCGTAAAAAAAAACCGAATGGATATATTTAAAAATCGAACATTTCCCTAATACCAAACATTTACAAAATACATTTCCAAAACGTTTTAAAACAACTCAAAACGTAACCTATCCACTATCCAGAACCAATCATCCTAAAATGTTCTATCTATACAAATATTTTCCTTAAACCTATCCAAAACATCTCAAAATACGTACATACATCACCACGGGTCGTGAAACGCCTCGACTGCGCCAACACACCACCGCCACCATCCTCCGTCAACTGCATCACTCCTCAGGTAGAGGGATCTTGTCCTCACCTATGTCGAAGTCACCTACACCATACAGACACACTATGAGATAAAAATCTCAGTAAGGCTCGTAAATGTAAATGCATGTTGTGCATATGAGTTCATAAATCGTGCAACCATTTCTTATCTTTACATCGTGGGTGTCACCAAGATCTCAACCCCCTAATCGGAGAGGGCACGTCTAGCGGTCGGACTACCCTTTCCACCTAGAGGAGGAGGGTACACGCTTACAACACGTACAGCCGTCCCTGAGCCCCATCTCGCATGACCATAACATACATGAGTTCATATTAGATGCGGTATTGTGACAGACCCATAATCGATCTACACAATAGATCAATAGCCCCTCTCCAGGCCGCATCGCCATTTTCTTTAAAACATAGTGCGGAAATTCCTTTTCATGCTCTTTTAAAATACGTGATGCATGAACAATTTATAATATAATTTAAACATGCATCATACGTACCATCAAGACAATAAAAGTAATTAAAGGCATAACCTATAAAACAACTAAACCTAACTACCCAACCAAAACAATTTAAACAAACACGTCACCAAAACTCCTCGAGACAACATCGACGTACGGTGTAGGCCAATAGGCCAGAGTAAGTCACGAGAACTTACCTCATGCGCGCTGAACTTCGAGCTCCGTTCACGAGCGTTGTTCGTCTGGGACAAAACACAACAATCGTCGTTAAAATGAGATTTAAACCGTTAAACGTCCAAATTTAACAAAACCTTGACTAAGGAAATTCTCCTAAAAGTATAACTTAACTAATCGAGCCGTTTCAACAACTAATTCGCGCTCGATATCTCGAAACATCCATTTACGAGTTTTTCCCAAATTCTCAAATTTTAATATTTCTCACAATTCGATCTAACTTCGTCAAATAACGTTCAATACGTCATTTATATCCTTATACTCGATAAACCTATCAATCTCGAACCCTAAATCGCGTTTTTAACAAAACCCTAAACAAACCCTAATCGTTTAAACTTCGTAAAAATTGAAATAAACTCTCCTAAAACCTTAGAATCATACCTAGGGTTGCGAGAGGAGGAAGAAACGTGAAGGATCGAGACGATCGGAGAGCTCGATCGTCGGAAATGGAGGTATCGCCGTGAGGGAAATCGCCGGCGAATGCAAGGAGGGAGAGAGAATCGTGAGAAATGGTGAGGGAGAAGAAGAAATTTTGTTTTTAATAAAACTTGGCTTGGCAATTTATCATTTTGCCCTTCCTTTGTTTTCTATTTGTTTCGTTCTTCGTTTCGTTAATTAACTAACGATTCGGTTTCTTCAAATTTTCTTATTTCAACAATATATCTAACTCATTACCAGGGTTCTTTTAAAACTGTCAGTTCACAATTTGGACCTCATTTACTATTTTTACCAAAGTATTCTTTATATTACGGTAAACGTAATTTTCGTAAAATTAGCGTTACGACTCCTAAAATTTCTGAAATATTCTTAAAATCCTTATTAATTATTAGGATCGTAATAACGCTTTCTTTTCGCAAAATGGACTTGACTTGACATATTTACAAAAATGTCATTTACATTAAAATAATAATGGTCCGTACAGTTAGGTATTACATATAAAAACATTTCACGAGTTCACAAAGTTACAAGACAAACAAACTTAAACAAATAAAGACTCTCTCTTATCTTTGTCGCCGCCACTTCCTAACTTCCCCAATAAAACTATTTTTGCGAGCTTCCTTCGACTTGAGATCGATCTCTTCCGAGATCTAAAAGCAACAAGATCCCCTTGTTATTGATGACTCCTCCCGAAATCAATGTATGACAAGATCCCCTTGCCCACAATCAACATGACAAGCTCCCCTTGTTGATAAACAGAACTCCTCTTGAGTTCCAATGCAGCCTCCTCCCGAGACTGAGCTTTAATGAAGAATAAAGAAGATTGTTTCCTATGACTAGGGGTGGGCAGGACTGGACCGCGGACCGAGAATCAGACTGGACTGGCAGTTTCGGTCCCAGGAGGATGGACCACTGTCCGGTCCTCGATCCTCGGTCCCTGGAATCAAAGATAGTCGGTCCGGTTCTCGGTCCACAGCCCGAATTCCTGAAAATATAGATCAGACCGAAAGTTAAAATAAAATAAAATCTCACTGTTTTTTTCTTTGCTAAACGGTTCAGCAACCATTCAATTCAATTTTGAATTGAACTCTGAACCTTCAGAGTTTGAAACTGAAAGCTAACCGAGTGTCGAGCGAGACCCGAACTCCCGACTCCCGAGTGACTCCCATCCCCAGCGACCAGCGACGTTTCCTGCTCCTAACTCCCATAGTGATCGAGTCCTTCGATTGGCAAGATGAAAACATCTGGTCTGGTTCAAAGGCTAAAGCAGAAGCCGTCGACTGTCGAGCGCAAGGGCGACAGAGCAAAGGGCGATGATGATGAGCGTGATGGTGAATGGCAACAGAGAGAGCGATGCAGACAGTTTTCGCGGGCTTCATTTGCATGAGTGCTCAATTCAATTTTGAATTGAACTATGAACTTCAGAGTTCAGAGTCTGAAACTGAAAGTGAAGGTTGAAGAAGTCTTGCTCCCGAGCGTCGAGCGAGACCCGAACTCCAGACTCCCGTCCCCAGCGACCAGCGATGCGTCCTACTCCTGACTCCCGTGGTGATCGAGTCCTCCGATTCGCAAGACGCAAACGTCTGGTCTGGTGCAAAGGTTGAAGCAGAGGCTCTCGTAAAGAGGCAAGAAAATCCAGGAAAGGAGAGGAGAAGAAGAAAGGATGGGAGAAACCGGAATCGAACAGGGACCGGACTGAAAAATTCTGTCTGGTTCTGGTTCGGTCCCGGTCCCTCCTAGGACCGCTTCTGGTCTTCAGGAAAAAATTCGGAAGGCACTATCCGGTTTCGGTCTGGGCTCGGGACCGGACCGGACCAAACCGGCTCGTGCCCACCCTAACCTATGACACTATTTGTAACACCAGGTCGTTGTCTTCGAACGCAATAAATCAACACAATAGAATAATTGATGAATTCCAAAGTATAAATAGAGTGTGTAAAATAATCATTCAAAAACTGAATGAACAATCACAAACTCATACGCATATGCTTTGGGAGAGAAAGAACGGCGCCGACTCAACAATGAAGAAATCTCCTTACAAGAATAAAAAATCCGTTAGTCACTTTCTTAGAAAATGAAGGCTTAAATATCATTGGTAACTGTCTTATCTGAAGTTTAATTCAAATACCAAATCGAGATTTAAAGCCACAAAGAATAAGAAAACCAAATCTCACTAAATAGGTTGAGTGACACCTCGTTTGATATTTTAGGAAATTATCGCCAACTACTTGAATATGGATCCCAAAAACTTAGGAAAGTATCCCATAATTAATGTGATCGCAAGGCCTGATATAATTTATCAAATCGACATTGCAAAACAAAGTTTTCCAAAAAAAGTAATGTCACTAGATTTTCATCTACTTTTCTTAATCCTCAAATTTCCTTATTTTTACTTTCACCAATATCTTCATGATTTCCAATATCTATCCATTCAATAATTTGAATAGATTATTTTTTGATTACCAAGAAATAAACTACCAACTTAAAAAATAATAGAATAAAATACTATTACCATAAATGTAATTTGTCAAAAAATTAATGTCAACATATTTACAATATATTTACATTTACAAGTATTATTGGCGAGACTATGGGAATAGTTAAAACACATCTATCACGCTTGCTGAGCTAGAGTAATAAGAGACAAAGTCAGTTTGATGACGCAAAATGCTAAAGATTTCTTTAAATTGTCTCAAATCTTTTTTAAGGATCTAACCATCCTCGGAGTTAACGTCAAGCAAATTAATTAGGTGTAGGGTTCTGCAACTAAATTAGAAGATTCGTTTGAACGCCATGGCTTTGACCAGTGTCCGTGCTAGGGGTGAGCAAAAAAATCGAGAACCAAAGAACCGGACCAGAACCGACTGTTTGGTCCGGTTCTGAGCGGTTCTGAAAAAGGAAAAAAGGATTTTTGGTTCTGTATTAACCAGAACCAAAAATCCTGGTCCGGTTTTGGTTCTAATGAGTCGGCTCATGTAGAACAGACCCGGACCAATTTTTTTGCCCTAAGATTCAATCATCGGGCTCGAGCTTTAGTTCAGTCTTCAGAGTTCAGAGACATTTTCAGTTTTCTCTTTTCATATTGGCAAATCGCCGACGCCGATACCGAACGCTCTCACCCTCGCCTAGTTGGCCAGTCGCTCTCGCCCTCACCCAGTCGCTCTCGCCCTCGCTATCTGTCACAGTCTCCAATCGCCGACTCGCAACCCTATGTCGCACACACAGGCCTGCCGTCTCTCGCAGTCTTGCAGTCTCCAGTCACCGGCTCGCCGCTCGACCGACGAAGGTAAGTTAAAATTTTAAAAATATTTTAAGTTTCCTGTTTCGATTTGGCCAATTCCTCTGTTTCTAATGTATTAGTTTTTCTTGTTAAGAAATAGATGCTTTGAAAATCTGTTTAAGTGAAAGACAAGTAATTCATTTGTTAGATTTGCATAATTATTGTAGGAAAAAAAATAAAAAAATAAATGGGAGCACCAGAATTCTGGTCCGGTTCTAGAAAAATTTTTAGGCTTATTGGTGCAAAAATTTGAAAACCGAATTTAATAATCCGGTCCTAATTTTTCCAAAAACCTAACCGAATCGGACCATGATCACCCTTAGTCCTTGCAGGTTGCAGCCTGAATCATACTTTACTCCATTGTATTACTAATATTGCATTCTTTAAGGAAGAGATCTTGGGTTTAAATGTGAAAAAACATCTTTAAAATACTCTCTCTCTCTCTCTCTCCCCGCAATGGCGCTTTCCGCAGTATTCAGGGAACGGATTGAACAGATGGAGCACACAAGGAACGAACGTCTCGCTCTCCTCCAGGTTTCCAAATAACAAATTCATAGTCTCCGTACTGTAGATTTGTAGTTCGTCATCCAGAGATTTACGCGATAGATAGTGTTTTCAGGCGGAGAAAGAATTGCAGGTTAGCAAGTTGAAGGCCTTAGCATTGAAAGTCGTGAAAAATAGGGCGATGGAACAGAGGTGTTTGATGCTCGATCGGAGAATGGCGATGCAAAACTTTAGTATTTTATCCCTCAAGGCTGATATGAAAAACCTCGATGCTATGTACCTTAGCTCTTTAAAGGAATATAGGTGAATTGTGGTTTACATTTCCTTGCTTCTGCTGAATTGGATACAATTGGACTTTATATGATGCAAATTTTTAGAGTTCTTGAAGTTGAGATCGAGGAGCTTGAGCAGATGGAAAAGGAGGGGCAGAAGTTCTATCATTCGAAGAGTCTTGAAATGAATGAATTTAGAGGTAATGCGGACTCATATGTAGTAGAAACTCGAAAGCAAGTTGAGCAACTGAAAAACCAAGTAATCAAGGTAATTGAAATCACCACCCAATTATCGTATTTTGAATGAGGGTGTGTGAAACCCACCAGCTACTTTGGGGAAGAAAACGCCAGAGGACAAAAAGGTAATTTTCTTTTTGTCAAAAATCAACTTGCCACCTATACAATTATCCTCCTCCTACATGATGAATTTCCTTCTGTTATTTCCCCTCCCAGAAACCCTCCTGTTGAAGGCGCCGCACACCAGAGGAGAACGAAGGAAATAGTGAGAGAAAGGTTGGATTTAACCTTCGGGTTTCAGTTTCTTCTCGTACCGTTCTGTCCCAGTAATGGTTTTACTTACCTGTCTTCTTTTTCCCGTTTCTTACGTTACTACTTGTGATCGTGGTGTACATCGGAGCTGCTAAATTCTCCAAAGCTTTATCTCTTTCTTATTGGACTTGTTGATTTCTTTACTGTTGAAGTTTTTTTTTCTGAAATCGGAGGAGATTGTCAAAACCCTTGAATTCTTCTCTGCTGGCAGTAGGTATGAACCCAAACCTTGAGTTCTTGTCTGCCATGTTTATTGTCAAAACCTTGGAGTTCTTCTCTGCTATGTTTATTGTCAAGGGTTATATATAAAGGTTCTTCTATGCTGCGGAAAATAATTTTCTGTATATAAAGGTCTTGCATCAATGGTAGACTTATAGTTAGCAAAACAGAGAGTTGAAATTTCTAGAATGTAGTTATATATGTATTGTAGTCGAGCCCAAATTGTGAAGAAATGTGACCAAATTATGGATTAATTACCCAATTTGATGTGGATTGTCTTACGGAGAATGAATTAAGAGACAAAGTAGCCCAAAAATAATGAATGACTTTATTCTTTGTTAGGTACCAATTTATTGAATTAAGCTGTGGACTCATAAAATTATTGAGTTTAACCTGTTGTAAGTGCACTCGAGGTAGGGGTTATTTTATTTTCAGTTAAGTATTGTTATTTTAATTCATTAATTAAATTCTTTTATTTGGCATAAAATGTTCATTTAATTTAGTACTATTTTTCTTCCACACATTTATCAACTGCATTATTTTATCATTGATAAAAATTGTGTGGTTTTAACTAGAAGTAATAGGACAGCTGAAGAGTCGTGTCCTTGGGCGCGAAACCCTAAACCTGATCAGGGTAATTATGGCGTGCGACCGCCTGATGTCGATGTTTTGGCCTATGGCCCAGTGTCCTCGGGGTCCATGAGAGGCTCCATTTTCACCGAACATCTATTTAAATTGAAAACTGCATTTTTATTACATTTCTGCGTAATATTTTATAATTGCTGGAAATAAACTCTATCCCTATTGAGTTTAGTCGACTCACCCCAAACGACTACTTTTTTTCAGGATCGAATCAAGAGGACTAGTTATTAGCGAAGGATCAAGAATTTTCTTAAGTTTCATTTTAAATTTCTTTTGAGGTTAGAGACTTTTGAGATTGTAAGTCGTATGGTATTTAGATATTTTGTTGGATGTATATCATCACATTATCTGGTGTCTCTTGTTGGACCTGTTTAATTTATATTTTGGACCCTGACTTTATGTTAGTTTATAAACTTTTCCGCTGCATGTTCTTTTAAGTGAATGAGATTTAGGGTCGGATGATCTAGCCCTTTTCGGGTCGGGTCGTTCACCGTTCTGTTGCGGGTCCCCTTTGGGATGTGATAGAAAAAATTGTATCTGTAACGCCCCAATTCAAAAATCCCTAATTTGAAACCCTAATTTTGAAAAACCCTAAAATTTTTTCCCAAATTGATTTTGAAATCGAGCTTTAAATCGTAATTTTCATAATATAAAAAATATAATAACCTAAAATTCTTAAATGCGCAGAAACTTTATCATAATATAATAAATCTGTCAGAATTTTGAAATAACTGCATATTTAAAACAATTCATGAAACTTTATTTAATGATAGAAATTTAAAACAATTATTCAAAATCTCAAGTTGAACTAAACTTTAAATATCGTTTGAAAAACTAAAGCATACTAATTTAAATCATTTCCCTCAAAATTATCAATATGTTCTTCATCCGTATGCTCACTTACCACTGGAGGGTTCTCAATTGCAGCAATTTCTTCCTCAGACAAAAACTCACCTACATCACAAGTTAAAACAAAACGGTGAGAAAAACTCAGTAAGTAGAAATACGTGCAAAACTTTTACTTTTACTTTTACTTTTACCGAATCCTGTTAAGACTTAGCCATCTCATTGTCGTTCAGGCATCGTCATCTTTTACTTTTAATTTTAACAATCAAGCTCACCCTCTCACTGTCGTTCAGGCTTTTGCTATCACGTTAAAACATATGCTCAAGCTCACCATCTCACTGTCGTTCAGGCTTTTGCTATCGCATTTTCCGTCAATTCCCTTTTACTTTTTCATACACATGCAAATAAACTATCCATTTTATCTTTTAAACTATTCTATGTCGATATTCTAACAAACGTGTGCAATCATCGAAAACGTGTGATAAAAATAAAACATTAATAAAATAATATATATATCTTGTGATGTAGGGCCGTAGCCAAAACTTGTATTTCACTTACTTGGATTCCGAGCAATATGAGTTTATCGAGATTTTCCAAAATTTCCAGAACAATATCCTGCTCAATTAAAATATTTAATATTAATATCCTACTTAATAATTCCAATTTCCAAAGTAAATTGAGCAGAATTTCCTTACGTTGTGCTATCGGGTCGGACCGGGTCGGTTGATTCGATTTGGATCGAATCGGACGGTTCCAAAATATTTTCTGCCTAATTCGAATATAAAAATTAAAATCCCACTTAATTTAATCCAACTTTAAAAGAATTTGGGCAGAAATTCTTACCGGTTAAATTTTCCATCGGTTCTGTAACACCCGGCATTTTGCCATGTAATAGTTTTCCCGGGGTCATTTAACCGCAATTAATATTATATTAATACAATGTATGTTTTGGTTGTAATGATGGAAGGTTTAAGGGAAAACCAAACTAAGTGTGATCAGAACAAGTCAATTAGGTTAAAAACCAATGAAAGGGCAAATTAGGAAGAAATTAAGGTTGGTGGGAGAAAACAAATAGATGATTGACATGTGGCGGCTTGCTGAAGAAGTTAAGTTCTTTCTCCTACGTGAATGTCCATTCACTTCTCTGTTTCCCCTCATCTCTCTCGGCTTTCTCTCTTCCAAGCGATTGAAACAAAACTTCCACACTTTGTTTCTCCAGCGTTTCTCCGTTTTCTTCAGCAAAGGTGAGCGTCTTTTAATGCTAATAAATTTGGACAAGTTTAAGGTGAGTTTTTATCGAAGTTTAGGGTTTCGGTTTTCGGTGAAAACTCACTGTTTTTGGACGAAAACACGTTGGTGTGTTTTCTAAAGAGTTGAAATGTGTTTGCTGCATTTCCTACGAGATATTAGTTAGCATTTGTAGCGTGTTTAAACTCTGAACATTCATGCTACAGGTCCGAGCTTTCCAGAGACGTTCGAGCATACTACTTGGCTGCACACAGGTAAGTTCATACGTTTATGTTGGCCCTTATGGCCCTACAACTTGGAGGTACTAGGTATGGTTTGGGTAGATAGGTTCTAGGTTATGTTTTAAGTTAAACATGTCTCTGTTATATTCTGTTTCCCTGTTGTATCCATTCTGCCATCTGTGAATGTTGAGTATCGCACTTATCCATGCATACACGTTTTCCAGTAAAATCATGCAAATGTCTTCAGCACTGGTTTTGAAGTAAGTAAAGATAAAATCCTGTAATGTAATGAACGGTTAAGTGTGGACGAGGACTGGCATCCTGTTCTTGTCCTTCCCTGGGACTCATGTAAAATTTATCTCCGCCAAGGATACCCTGTACCTTGTCCTTCCCTGGGACACCGGCAAAATTACTAACAAGTGTCATGTCCAGTATGTTATGTATGTTATGCGCCAGTTCCTCTATAAGCCTCACTTATACCACCATGTGCAGTGAAACGTAATGTAATGTTCTGTCACCGTTTTTCTGAAAACTGCATGCATAGCATTTTGCATCACTGCATGTTGATTATGTTCTTACTGAGCTTTAGGCTCATAGGTGAACTCCCTGTTGTAGGTACGGATATTCCAGATGAGGACCCGGTGCCTCAAAATGACGAGCTGATGTAGTTGGTGGATCGAGCTCACGGGGTCTGGCTGTTGCAGTCAGACAAGATGTATTCCTGTGAGCGTGTATATTTGAAAGTTAAGTCGAGTCCTGTATAGATTTTGTGTTTTGTTTTAAAACTCCTGTTTTGGTAAAAATTTAAATGTATGTCAAGTTCCTGTAAAACTTTTGGAATCTGTTATTGATGTATTTAAAACCTCTGTATTTGACAGATTGTATCCATATATTTTAAATGTTTTGAAAACATTCTGGAACTGCTTGAGTTCTCCCTTTCAGGTCACGCATGGATAGTCTCGAATTTTAGAGCTATCCATGCAGCTTGTTTTCTCGAAATTGTCATCTGTGATGAAAGTTTGAAACTTGTATGCCTTCTGTTTTTCATGCTTCCTGCCAGCAGGTATCTTCGTTAAAAGATGTCATGGTGCAGGATGTCTTCTTGAAATTTTGTCCATTGTAAAGTATATTTTTATAACTTCTTTGAATCGGGTTTGAAGGTTTTGAAACCTTTATGCTTCCTGTTTGAGGTTGCCTTCTATATGTCTTTCTGTCAAAAGTTGTAATTCTGTCTTTAAAACTATGTCTTCCGATTGCGTCTTCCGGTTACTGTTCACATTTTTCTTCTACCGGTGACGTTATTCGTCTTCTGGTTGACGTCATCTTCCGGTTACTGTTCACATTTTTCTTCTACCGGTGACGTTATTTGTCTTCCGGTTGACGTCATCTTCTCTTCCGATGACGTCAGCATAAGTCTTCCGCCCAGTTTATAACTTTGTCTTCCGATGACGTCAGAACGTCTTCCGGCTGACGTCATCATCTTCTGCCGGTTATGTTTGCTGCCTTTATCTTCCGATG
This sequence comes from Begonia masoniana, assembly GCA_022432975.1. Lineage (NCBI taxonomy): Eukaryota > Viridiplantae > Streptophyta > Magnoliopsida > Cucurbitales > Begoniaceae > Begonia > Begonia masoniana. The sequence continues at coordinate 56,620,586 of CM039502.1, forward strand.
ACGCTATCCACTGATTTCTCCTCCGGTTCAGTTTGAAACTACATCTTCCGCTACTGTTTCCTGTTTCCATTTCCGTCAGCCTTATGCCTATTTCTGTTCGGTTATCTATTATTGAGATTTGTTTGCTTTCCATTCCAGAGAACTCTCTCTCCCCCTGCAAATGTTTTCGATTACTCCCTGCAGTTCTCCCTCTCTGTTCACTGCTTTGATTGTTCTATTAGTTTAAAAAAAAAAATAATAGTCACCGTTTCCTGTAAATGTCCCGGAGTGACGGCTCCGATCCCGGAAACCGATTCGGGTCCGATTTCGGGCTGTCACAGGTTCAGTTAGAATTGGGTCGAAAATCGAGTTCGGTTCGGGTCGGATGAACAGTAGCGGGTCGGGTCGGTTCACTGTTGGTTCAGGTTGGTTCATTGCTGGTCCGGTTCGGGTCAGGTTGACATAAGTGAACCGGTTTGGTCTGGATTGCTGGACCGGTTCAGGTTATAAAATAAAACCAGCTTCTTCTTCTTCCTCGCGTTCGTGATTCTGCAGAGAGAGTGAGAGGGATTCAGAGAGAGAGGGAGTGCGACAGAGAGAAACGGAGCGAGGGGGAGAGATCTTACGCCGTGGTGGTCGTCGGAGAGCTCGTCGGAGCTCGGCTATCAGAGAGGAGCACTTCGTCGGCACTCGGCTGAGGAAAATTTCGTCGCGTCGGAGGAGACTAGCTGCGGCTGAGACGGAGGTAAGTTCTTCTTCTTCTGAAGAACTCGAGACGGAAGGGGGCTGTGGTGTGAAACTTCCACCACCTCGGAAGGCTCTATTTATAGCGGAGGGGTAACCCCACGCTTCCCATGAAATCCTCTTGAAATCGGATTTTCCGAGCTCCAAATCCTCCAGCTCGGATTACCAGCGGTTCCCTTTTATTTCTCTCTTATTTATCTGGACGTTTTCCAGACTACGTTCGATCGGTTTAGCGGTTCCCACTGAATGCTGAAATTCTGGTTCTGCCCGGATTTGATGCACTGAAATTTCAGTTTCCTTTTGTTTTTGGTCAAATTATGGGCTAGGTTCATTTCGAATTTTACTTTGATAAAATCTGATTTTTATCGCAAAATTAGGTTATAGGTTTTGATTTAGGAAATTTTGAATTGAATTGGGAATTTTTCAATTAAATTCCTAATTGTTATAATCTTCCCTCCTTAAAAGAAATTTCGTCCTCGAAATTTAAAACAATTACAGGAATAACTTCGGGTAGATCTATCTTATCTCCTCTTATCTTTCATAAGTGTGTCCTTCATGTTTCTATCTCTCCATAGAACTCATACTAGTAAAACCTTTTTATTCCTTAATTATCTTTCTTCTTATTTCATCTTACATATCTAATATCACTAATCTTTGTATCATCCTCGCGTTTGTAGGTTAGACTCACTAAGCTTTCGCTGCGTCACTCTGATTTATAACTGTATTTGTTTATTCTTTAATATTCTCATTTATATACTTAAGCTTTCCTTATTTTGTCAAGAATTAATTTTAGCTGCTAACTTAAACCTCTATAACTATATTAATGTTGATATAATAATTGCAATTCTTCAATAGTCGTTGTCCTTCAATCTTAATATTGAACTAATGTCCAATTTCTTTAATAAAATCTAGCGTTCATGTTTTTCTTTAGTTGTAATTTTTATAATCTATGTACTCAATGTAAATTTCATCCTTAAAATCCTCAAAATTGTGTTTTTCTATTACTCATCTATATCCTCAAAATTTAATAGTTCATCAATAAAATATAAACTCCAAATTTTCCTCGAGTAATGACGGTTCTAAATTGAATATACATAAATGTCAAACCTATATATCTCAATGTCATTTGATCAACTACAACATTAAAATATCCCCAAAATAAAAGTACAAACTTCAGAATTCTTCGAGCAATGTTTATTTAAACTAAATACCTAAATATCAATTCCATATTTAATACCTCAATTATGTCCTCAATCGATTATATTCTCAAAATCAAATTATTCACAACGATCAATCTATATTTACCGAAATAATGATCTCTATATAAATCATTGAGTTTATTCCAATCAACTACATCTTCAAAATTAAATTCTTATTTAAAGACCTTGGTTTCATTTTGATAAACAATATCCTCAAATTTTAGTAATTCATCAACTAAGATTTAATCTCTATGGTTTCCCAAACAATGATCTCTCTAATCACATACTTAAATATAATTCTCATAATTACGTTCACTGTATTCAACTTGATCACCTATAATCTTAATAACTAATTCTTACACTTCCAAAATTAAATCGTTCTAAACTATGCATTTTTACACTCAATCGTTCATACATTCTTTGACTTTAATTTAATCAACTATAACTTCAAATCTTTAAAATCATCTAATTTAGTTTCATTTCTATTTCTCCTTGAACAAAATTTATTCTAATCCTCGATATCCTAATTCAATATTCTCAAAAGTTTTAATAATTGCTGCACCAAACGTAACTTTCATTAAATTTCTCTAATAATAATCCTTTCATTTTTTTTTTCAACTATTTTCCTCATGATATATTAATTCCTTTAATAAAGTCTAACTTTCAAATTTCCTCAATCGAGCAATATTGAATACGAGGTAAAATTCTTATCATAAAAATCTTCAACTTCAAACTAATTAATTATATTCTCAAAATTTGTCAAATAGAATCTAACATTAATACTTTCTCAAATTTTTCGTACTTTAAACATTCCAATATAAGATCTTCAATACTTTCACTACTTACTGGTCACCTCTAATTTCATCATCTTTTTTTTTTATTATACCATGATGATTATAAATTCTCACATCATTAAATTTCTTTCCCGTACACTCCTTTACTAATGATGTCACTCATCTCTTCGAACAAAGATCAATTTAAAATACCTATTTCAACATAATTTCTTAATATTATCTTGATCCCATGTGATCTCCAAAATAAAATTTCTAATTCTCCATGTCGTATATATCCCAATAAACATTTAAGATAAAATTATTGAATTTCTAAACTAAATCGTAAGGTATATTCTAGCATCCTTTGTTTCATCAATATCTCCTTGATTAACTTTATCCACATTAATAGTTTCTTAATTCAAATCCAACTTTTAAGTACTTAAACAATATTTTTAGTAAATTCTCTTATAGTGTAAATCTTATGGGCAAATTATTACTGGAGACATGAATTTCTTCAGACATGTCAGTTGGGTAAATGCGTCCATAATGATAGGGATGAATATCTTGTATTTGGAAACTAGCAGTTGGCGCTGTTAATCCTTCGGGTATCAAATAACTTGATTTTCTCCTATGAACTATTTGTTAAAGGATTAGGTCGATCTAAAACTTGAGATTATGGTGTACTCCGAAAAAGGATTCTTAAGTGGTTGCTAATGGAGTTGAGGTTACCAAATTCTTAGGAGTAGGTATCATCTAAGCATCTTTAAATTTATCTTCATCATTCATTGTGTAACACCCGGCATTTTTGCCATGTAATTATTTCCCGAATTATTAAGTGAATTAATTCAATATTAATACAATGTATGTTTTGTTGGAAACCAAAACGAATGGGTTCATATTGAAGTGGATAATGAGATGAAAACCAAACAAAAGTGTAACTAAACAAACAAGCTAGTTGATAATGGATGGAAGGGTAAATTGGAAAGAAATTAAGGTTGGTGGGAGATAACCAATGGATGATTGCCAAGTGGCAATAACTTGCTGAGAAACCCACATATTCTCCTTCCTTCTACGTAAACATTCATATACATTTCTCCTTCTCTGTATTCCTCTCTACATTCTTCCTTCCAGTCAACAAAACAACCATCGAAGCTACTTCGATCTCCTCAGTTCCTTTCTGTTTCTTCGCTAGGGTAAGCATCTTTTAATGCTAACAAGTTTGGACAAGTTAAATGTGAGTTTTTACTGAGGTTTAGGGTTATGGTATTCAATGAAAACTCGCTGTTTTTGGATGAAAACACACCGGGTTGTTTTCTAAGGGTTTGAATGAGTTTGGAACAGATTCTATTAACTTATTAGTTAGCATTTGCAGCTATTTAATACCTCTTCATGCATACTACAGGTCCGAGCATTCCAGGGACATCCGAGCATCTGACACCGCAGTAAACAGGTAAGTTTATAACTGTAGGTTGGCCCTTAAGGCCCTACATCACAGAGGTACTAGGGTTCCTGTTCTGTCGGGTAGTTTTGGGTAGAAATGTTATAGCTTCTGTTCAGTTTGTGTGCTGTGTTGTCTGTTTTTCTGTCTCACAATATGCCCTGTTATTTCTGATGACTGCTGATATAGGTTCAGGCACTGAGAATGTCATGCATACACGTTTTACTGAAAATCCATGCAAAACCGATTTCTGTACACTGTTTGAAATTAATAAGATAAAATCTGACTGAAATGTACCAGGTTAAGTGCGGGACGGGGACTGGCCCCAGAACTGTTACTAATTACCGTTTACTGTCCCCTGAATGTGCCTGATAGTGTACCATCCCCCTCCCCCACTGTACTGTACCCTTGAATGTGCCTGATAGTGCACCATCCCCCTCCCCCACTGTACTGTACCTCTGAATGTGCCTGATAGTGCACCCTCCCCCTCCCCCACTGTTTGCCAGTTTCCCTATAAGCCCCACTTAATTCTACTGCCACTGTAACTAAATGCTCTGTACTGTCACTGTATTCTGAAAAACGGCATGCATAGCATTTTGCATCACTGCATACCGATTATGTCTTACTGAGTTTTAGACTCATAGGTGAACTCTCTGATGTAGGTACTGAACCCGAAACCGAGGATCTTGTTCCTCAAAATGATGATCTAATGTAGAGGGTGGATCGAGTTCATGGGGTGGTTGCTGCAGCCAGACATATATCTGCTCTGAGGTTTAAGTTTTTGAAGAGAAAATACTGCCTGTGAATTTTAATTAGATTCTGATGTTTTGGTTTTAGAAAAACTCTGTCGAAACTCTGTAATGTATTGAACCTGTCTTGATGTCTAAAACCTCTGTATTCGACAGTTGTATTTATGTCTTGAAATGTATTGAAATTATTATGAAACTGCTGGGATGCTTTTATTTGTTTGTGCATGGATGACTTCTAGTTTTGAGGAATATCCATGCAGTCTGTTTCCTTGAACCTGCCATTTGCTAAGTATGATCCATAACCTTGTTTAGAATCGAGTATTGAAGGTCTATAACTTTCATGCCTTCTGTTTATACTGTATTTGACAGTTGAATTATGTTCTGAAGTATTTTGAAATATTCTGGAACCGTGTACTTGAAATCTGTCTTTTAGGGTTGTGCATGGAGGGTCTCGAGTTTTTGAGCCATCCATGCAGTTTGTTTTCCTGAACCCCTGTCACTTGTAGAGTATGACTCAAAAATCTGTTTTGAAATCGGGTTTTGAAGGTTTGGAACCTTTGTGCCTCCTGTTTTGAGACTCTCTGTTTGTAGGTCTTTCTGTTAAAGTTGTCGAATCTTGCCTTAAAAACTGCATCTTCCGATTCCATCCACCGGTGAGAAGTGCATTTCTGTTTGTCTTAAAAGTTTCATCTACCGGCTGACGTCATCCATCTTCCGGCTGACGTCATCACCTTCTGCCGTTACGTTGTTGTCTGCATCTACCGGTGACGTCATCCATCTTCCGGCTGACGTCATCTCCTTCTACCGATTTCGTTCACTGCCTGCATCTTCCGGTGACGTCATCCATCTTCCTGCTGACGTCATCTCCTTCTACCGATTTCGTTCATTGCCTGCATCTTCCGGTGACGTCATCCATCTTCCGGCTGACGTCATCTCCGTCTACCGATTTCGTTTACTGTCTGTTCCTACCGATGAACTCAATTCTTGTTTATAGCTCACATCCACCGATAGCTTTTGCCTTTCTGCCTAGTTCTACTCTCCTCCTTCCGATTATCACTGTACACTTTTGTTTTATTTAATCCACCGAAGCTCTTTTTATACTAAATCTTCCGCCAGCCTGAATTCTTTTAAACTAAGTTCATTTCTGTTTTCTGCTTCACCCGAGAACTCTCTCTCTCCATGTAAATGTTTTCTGTTATTCACTGTAGTTTTCCCTCTCCCTCTGTCAACGTTTTAAAGAGTTATGTTTCAAAAAAAAATAGTCACCGTTTTCTGTCCACTGTCCCGGAGTGATGGCTCCGATCTCGGACCCCGATCGGGTTCCGGTTTCGGGTCGTCACACATTGTCTCGTCTAAGATTTTCAAATTAATCCAATATATTACCCTATCTCTTATCTTTAGGGAATCTTTGAGAATGTTTCAAGTTGTGGTTAATGTAATTTTGTAATTTAGATACTAACCATTGCATGTCAATATTCCAAAGCTTTCTTGGAGGAGTCCATAAACTAGATAGGTTATTAGCAAGGTTCGTGTTGTTAATACTCAAACATCCAATCGTGATTTACTTGCTTCTTATGGGTATCTTAGGCTCTAGAGTTTATATATGTTCTAAGGAAATTTATTAATCGGGATCAAATCTTTTAACTGGGAATAGTTGCTATTTTTAGATTTAGGGACAGATCTACATCACAGAGATAAAATTTTAAAAACTTGGACTAAAATGCAATTTAAAATAGTTTGAAATTGTTTTAAATAAATACTTGAAGTTCTTAAACAAAATATTTTAAAGTTCTAAAACATATTTAAGATTTTATAAAAATATTTGTAAAATAATAAAAGGGAAATTTACTTCCTTTAAAATCAACTACAAAAATCATCATACTTTTGTATTTAAATTATAAATTTTTGATCACTTACTTGCTGATTGACAATCTTCCAGGTGCTCGTGTTCATACAGAGTAATCTACAGAATTGTTTTATAAACCTTGTTTCTCTAATACCATTTTGTAACGCTCCAATTTAAAAATCCCTAATTTGAAACCCTAATTTTGAAAAACCCTAAAGTTTTTTCCCAAATTGATTTTGAAATCGAGCTTTAAATCGTAATTTTCATAATATTAAAAATATAATAACCTAAAATTCTTAAATGCGCAGAAACTTTATCATAATATAATAAATCTGTCAGAATTTTGAAATAACTGCATATTTAAAACAATTCATGAAACTTTATTTAATGATAGAAATTTAAATTAATTATTCAAAATCTCAAGTTGAACTAAACTTTAAATATCGTTTGAAAAACTAAAGCATACTAGTTTAAATCATTTCCCTCGAAATTATCAATATGTTCTTCATCCGTATGCTCACTTGCCACTGGAGGGTTCTCAATTGCAGCAATTTCTTCCTCAGACAAAAACTCACCTACATCACAAGTTAAAACAAAACGGTGAGAAAAACTCAGTAAGTAGAAATACGTGCAAAACTTTTACTTTTACTTTTACTTTTACCGAATCCTGTTAAGACTTAGCCATCTCATTGTCGTTCAGGTATCGTCATCTTTTACTTTTAATTTTAACAATCAAGCTCACCATCTCACTGTCGTTCAGGCTTTTGCTATCACGTTAAAACATATGCTCAAGCTCACCATCTCACTGTCGTTCAGGCTTTTGCTATCGCATTTTCCGTCAATTCCCTTTTACTTTTTCATACACATGCAAATAACCTATCCATTTTATCTTTTAAACTATTCTATGTCGATATTCTAATAAACGTGCGCAATCATCGAAAACGTGTGATAAAAATAAAACAATAATAAAATAATATATATATCTTGTGATGTAGGGCCGTAGCCAAAACTTGTATTTCACTTACTTGGATTCCGAGCAATATGAGTTTATCGAGATTTTCCAATATTTCCAAAACAATATCCTGCTCAATTAAAATCTTTAATATTAATATCCTACTTAATAATTCCAATTTCCAAAGTAAATTGAGCAGAATTTCCTTACGTTGTGTTATCGGGTCGGACCGGGTCGGTTGATTCGATTTGGATCGAATCGGACGGTTCCAAAATATTTTCTGCCTAATTCGAATATCAAAATTAAAATCCCACTTAATTTAATCCAACTTTAAAAGAATTTGGGCAGAAATTCTTACCGGTTAAATTTTCCATCGGTTCGGTTAGAATCGGGTCAAAAATTGGGTCCGGTTCGGGTCGGATGGACAGTAGCGGGTCGGGTCGGTTCACTGTTGGTTCAGGTTGGTTCACTGCTGGTCCGGTTCGGGTCAGGTTGACATAAGTGAACCGGTTTGGTCTGGATTGCTGGACCGGTTCAGGTTATAAAATAAAACCAGCTTCTTCTTCTTCCTCGCGTTCGTGATTCTGCATAGAGAGTGAGAGGGATTCAGAGAGAGAGGGAGTGCGACAGAGAGAAACGGAGCGAGGGGGAGAGATCTTACGCCGTGGTGGTCGTCGGAGAGCTTGTCAGAGCTCGGCTATCAGAGAGGAGCACTTCGTCGGCACTCGGCTGAGGGAAATTTCGTCGCGTCGGAGGAGACTAGCTGCGCCTGAGACAGAGGTAAGTTCTTCTTCTGAAGAACTCGAGAGGGAAGGGGGCTGTGGTGTGAAACTTCCACCACCTCGAAGGCTCTATTTATAGCGGAGGGGTAACCCCGCGCTTCCCATGAAATCCACCTGAAATCGGATTTTTCGAGCTCCAAATCCTCCAGCTCGGATTACCAGCGGTTCCCTTTTATTTCTCTCTTATGTATCTGGACGTTTTCCAGACTACGTTCGATTGGTTTAGCATCGGATTTTTAGAGGGAAATCCCACTGAATGCTGAAATTCTGGTTCTGCCCGGATTTGATGCACTGAAATTTCAGATTCCTTTTGTTTTTGGTCAAATTATGGGCTAGGTTCATTTCGAATTTTACTTTGATAAAATCTGATTTTTATCCCAAAATTAGGTTATAGGTTTTGATTTAGGAAATTTTGAATTGAATTGGGAATTTTTCAATTAAATTCCTAATTGTTACAGTATCAGAGCGAGGTTGCAATCTTGAAAAGTGACACTTGTAGGATAGATTATGTGATGATATACAAGAATTATTATTGTACAAAAAGGACGTATTTTGACCTTAGTCGTAAATTATTTTTTTCAGATTTACGAAAATGCCTCCAAGAAGAGTCCCTAGGAACCCATCTCCTGCAACACCTACTGTGCAATCAGCTGAATCGCAGCCTACATATCCGATAATAGCTCTCAGAGATGTATTGCAAGATTTAACCTAACGACGCGGTAATCGGGATGTAGAGGACCGCCGCATGACTTACTTTATGCAGTGGGATCAGATGAATTTACCGATATTTGTGGGTGATGCTGACCCTCAAGTTGCAGAGAATTGGTTAAGGGTGATTCATAAGAAGCTGACAGCTCTGAAAGCTCCAATAGATTATTGGGTTGGATTTGCAACTTATCAATTTGAGAAAATGGCAGAAGTTTGGTGGAGGTCTCTAAAATTAGACTACCCTAAAGAGGATATGACTTGGACACAGTTCGAAACTCTTTTCAGAGACAATTATTGTAATGCTGAGCATCGCCAGAAAATGATCGCGGCGTATCATAAATTGGAGCAGGAAAGTCTTACCGTACTGGAGTATTATGCCAAGTTCATGGAGTTCTCTCAGTATATTAATCACATGGACCTGGTGGATATGCAGGTGAAGTTTCGAATGAATTTAAGGCCCAAGATCAGACACCATTGGTCAGGCTTTACATTCAAAACCCTTTCAGATATAGTTGCTGCTGCTCAACGTGTTGAGGCAGATTTGGAAGAACAATTTGGTGTATACAAAGGGAAAGGAAAGGATGATCAACACGTGGGAGGCAAGATAACCAAGAAGGACTTTAAAAAAGGGAGAAACCGTGATGGTAAGAATCAAGATAACTTTAGCAGATCCTCTGATACTACACCTTATTCTAGTGGGCGTTCTGGATCATATGTTTGTCACACTTGTGGACAGCCTGGACATTTAAGAAAGAATTGCCCTACTAATCAGAAATCTCAATATAATTCAGCACCTTCTCAGACAAATATTAGCAGGTCTGGTTTCGGAGATAACAAGGGATTCTCTCGTCAGGATCAACGTAATCAGCATCAATATCAGCCATCTGGTACCAACTTTCAGAAGTCTACTGGTGTACCACCCGGTTCCATTGAACCAAAATTTAATTTATTATTAATGATGTACTTTTATAGAAGGGTTGGGGGAGTTATTGATTAGGTTAATAAATGATCAGGCGAGGGCATGATGGTAATTAAAATTTTACATAGTGGATAACCTATTTAAGGAAAAGTCTAGTGAGAGTAGCCGCCACTATTCCCTATTTCCCTCTTTTGGTTTTCAGCTCGAACAGTAGAACTCTCTAGGCAATTCTCTCGCCCGATTCTCCTTCAACCTAGGTAAGTCTTGTTTTCTTGCATTTTAGCGATTAGTTTACTAAGAGAATACAATGTGAAGATTTTGAGGTTTCTGTGATTAAAGGTGGGTTCAGGTTCTTGGTGATAAATGGGAATGCACGGGTAGTAGAGTTTCAAATCGATTTCCTCAAACATATTATTGAGTTTTGGTAAGGTTTAGTAAGAGTTGGATTAATGTACTGTCATGACTTTAGGTGAGCGAGCTTCTGGAGTAGTTGTAACCGAGCATTTCCAGGAGAGGCAGGTAAGTAAAGTATGCATGTGCCTTCGGGCCTACATCACAAAACAGTAGGGTTATGCATCTTGTGAATGATTTTGCATGTCATGCATCATGTTTTTGAAATATTACGAAAATGAATTTCCATGTAAAAATGGTAAGGTATGAACTGAATGTGACAGACAAACTATTAAGGGAATTCATCCGCCCCTTAATCGAGTAGAGGATGTATGACATTGGGAGAATTGATCCCACTCCCAAGGGAACCAAGGGATCAGATCAGCTATTAAGGGAATTCATCCACCCCTTAATCGAGTAGAGGATGTATGACATTGGGAGAATTGATCCCACTCCCAAGGGAACCAAGGGATCAGATCAATTTATGAACGTATGTGTATGCAACTGAGATGAGAAAGTAGAAATTGCATGTTTAGGAATTTATGTTTCAGCAATTCATTTCATTACTGCTTTACTTACTTAGCATTAGGCTAATAGATGAGTTTTGTGATGTAGGTGTTGAGGATACTGCAGGTGAATTCCCTGAGTTTACTGACGAATAGACGGGGTTGGAGGAGCACTTCTCTGTCTCGAACTGGTATACTGATGAGGCGGATTAACTGATGTCTGTTGGTGTGAAAGTTTAGTTGATAGTGTTTCAATTTAAGTATGTTAAATTTTCATTACAGTAGTGATTTCAATGTTTTGAATACGATTCCGAGATTTTTCCTATTTATAGAATTCTGTTGGGATTTAATGTTGGTACCCACTGGATTTTAGTAATGTAATGGTTTGAAATGTTTTAGAATGGTTTCAGTGAAGTGAGTTAGTTCTTTTCTGTAGGTTGAGTTGTTGCTCTGTTGTCTATCAGAAGATATCTTCAGTGGAAGCCATCGGATGATATAGAACGAAATTTGTCGTTTAGTGATCGGCGTATGCAGTTTACTCAATCGGAAGGTGTATGTTTAAGTCTATCGGATGATGTCTCAGTAAACTCATCGGCAGATGCGTGCTGACGTCATCGAAAGATGTAGAGGGCATTTTGTTGTTTAGTCACCGGTGGATGTAGAACAAAGTCGATCGGATGAAGGAAATCATCTGGCTGACGTCATCGGAAGATGTAGAAAGTATTTTATCATTTAGTGACCGGTGGATGTCGAGTGTAAATCTACCGGATGATGTAGAAAGTCTTTTGTCGTTTAGTGACCGGTGGATGTCGTGTGTAAATCTACCGGATGATGTAGAAAGTCTTTTGTCATTTAGTGACCGGTGGATGTCGGGTGTGAATCTACCGGATGATGTAGAGAATACTTTGTCGTTTTGCCACCGGATGATGTCTTCCATTTTCTGCTTCAGCCATTTTTTGTTGACCTTGTTCAGCGGGCGATGCGTTTGACTTTTGAATCTTAAGAAGTATTTTGTTTTTTTGCGATTTAAACTTTTATTCCTTCTCGACCGATTATTCCTTAATTTTCCAACTGATTATTCAAGCATTGTTCAATAGTTTTATTTAACTCTATTTTTACTCAAATGATTTCCGCTGCAAGTTCTTAAATGTTGAGGTTTTAGAAAATATTAAATTACGACCTTCGAGCAAAATTTCAAATTTGAACCAGAGTTTCCGGGTCATGCGCAAGTTTTGTGTAACAAACCGGGTTCTGAAGACTCGGGGTGTTACAAGTGTGGTATCAGAGACATTCAGTTAAACCGTTCAAAAGATTACTCATCAGTGCCAATCGTCGCATGGAAGTACTCCAACAACTGTAAGTGTTTATGTTAGCCCCAGTAATTAGATATTTATGAACATAGTTAACCTTGTACAGGAAGTCAGTTTAATGGCTAGACGCCCAGGAAGACCTAGGATACCGAGAGAAATGCCAAACTTGAGGAGTGAGGAGGAACCTAGTGTTATTAGACAACTGACAGATTTGGTATGTCAGCAAACAGACTTAGTACGTCAGCAGTCTGATCAGTTAGGAATGTTGCTGAACCGAGAGGTACAAGGGAGTGCCAACTCAGGTTCTAGCAATGAGCATTCAGGAGACCGATTCCGAAGACTTCAGCCGCCCACATTTGATGGAAAGTCATCCAATCCGATTGTCGCTGAGGAGTGGCTTAGGAAAATTGAGAGTATGTTCAGGTTTGCCAATGTTGGTGAAGGAGACAAAGTCATGTTGGCCACGTTCCATTTTGCTGGTGATGCTCAAATTTGGTGGGAGACAATCGAGACCGCCACCGATGTCTCAGCGATGTCTTGGTCGCAGTTCAAGGACACCTTCTATGAGAAATATTTTAATAGCACAGTCCAGGCAGCAAAGAAGGTAGAGTTTTTGAACTTGAAGCAGACAGGGTCTGTGGCTGAGTACGTTAGACAATTTGAGTCCCTGTCCAGATTCGCTGGACACTTTATTCACCAAAATAAAGATAAGGTGTTTCAATTCATGAATGGACTGAAACCAGAAATGTACAAAGGGGTCAAGTTTTCGGGTTATAAAGGTTTGCCCTTCAGTGATGTTGTGTCCACAGCATTGGAAGTGGAAGAAGCTGAATCGAAATGTGCTGGACTAAAGGAAACCCCGAGAAAGTTTGTTCAACCACCGCCGCAGAGAGGAGTGAAGAGGTCCCATGAAGGCCAGCACAGCCACGGGATAGGAAAGAAGGTACCAGATACCAAGACGTCTCCTCAGTGCCCAATGTGTTCGAAGAATCACCCGGGTGAGTGTAGATTTGGATCGGGTAAGTGCCTCAACTGCGAAGAGGTTGGGCACTTGTACAAGGATTGCCCAAAGCCCCGGATCGTTCAATGTTTCCATTGCAACAAGGTTGGCCATGTCAACAGAGACTGCCCAGCTTTGAAGGGTGGCCCTGCCAAGATTAAGCCAAGAATATTCTCCATGATGGAGTCAGGTGACGAGGACCAGCCTGCTGTAGTGTCAGGTACTATATTGATTAACTCTGTACCTGCTTTTACTTTGATAGATTCGGGTGCAACGTATTCTTTTATAGCCTCTGCATTTGCTGATAAGTTAGATGTACGGTTTACTCCTTCTGAGCATGTGTTTAACGTAGTATTACCTTCTGGTGAGCACATGCACTCCAGTCAAATGATGCCTGATAGTGTGGTGTTAGTAGGGAAGATGAATTTGCCTACTGATCTCATTGTTATGGACATAATGGGATTTGATGTGATCCTGGGAATGGATTGGTTGTTTAAGCATTATGCCACAATAGATTGTAGAACTGGAATTGTTAGTTTTCAACCCCCTAGTGGTTTAAACCATACCTTCCAAGCCCTGAAGAAGAGTAAGGAAATGACTGTAATGACTTCTGTTAGCTGTAGACCCTCACCTTGCAAAGAGTATTTGTGCTTTTTGGCCAGTGTTTTAGACACACAACTAGTAGAAAAATCAAGCCCCAAAAATGTTTTAGTTGTCCAAGATTTTTCAGAAGTATTTCTAGATGACCTTCCTAGCTTGCCACCAGATAGGGAAATTGAATTTGTGGTAGATGTTTACCCCGGCGCTGAGCCTGTATCTAAGAATCCATATAGACTAGCACCAACGGAACTTAAAGAATTGAAGAAACAGTTAGAGGATTTGTTGGAGAAGGGGTTCATATGCCCTAGCTTTTCACCATGGGGTGCACCTGTCCTTTTTGTCAAAAAGAAGGATGGATCAATGCGTATGTGCATAGACTATAGAGAATTGAATAAGCTAACTGTCAAGAACAAGTATCCACTGCCGAAGATTGATGATTTATTTGATCAACTTAAGGGTGCAAGAGTTTTTTCTAAAATTGACCTTAGGTCCGGTTATTACCAGTTGAAGGTTAAATCTGAAGATATCCCAAAGACTGCCTTTCGCACAAGGTATGGACATTATGAGTTTTTGGTTATGTCTTTTGGTTTGACAAATGCGCCAGCAGCCTTCATGGATCTTATGAATAGGGTGTTTCGCGAGTATTTGGACAAGTTTGTCATTGTATTCATAGACGACATCCTAATCTATTCTAGAACTAAGGATGAGCATGCAGGACACCTAAACTTGGTGTTAGGATTGCTGAGGAAGCACCAACTTTATGCCAAATTTTCTAAGTGTGAGTTTTGGTTGGACAGAGTTCACTTTCTTGGTCATGTGATCTCTGGAGATGGGATATCTGTTGATCCAGCCAAGGTTCAAGCTGTTAAGGAATGGCCCTAACCGAAGAATGCTACGGATATCAGGAGTTTTCTTGGATTAGCAGGATATTATAGGAAATTCATCGAGAGATTTTCAAAGATTGCCACACCCCTTACTATGTTAACAAGGAAAAATGTGAAGTATAATTAGACTGATGAATGTGAATCCAGTTTCCAGACCTTGAAGCATAAACTAACCAGTGCCCCAATTTTAACTCTTCCTGTCGAAAATGGTAAATTCAGTATTTATTGTGATGCTTCCAAGGTTGGACTTGGTTGTGTTTTGATGCAAGATGGAAAGGTTATAGCTTATGCTTCTAGGCAGTTAAAAGTACACGAAAAGAATTACCCCACACATGACTTAGAATTAGCTGCTGTGGTTTTTGCATTAAAGATTTGGAGGCACTACCTGTATGGACAAACCTGTGAGATATTTTCAGATCATAAAAGTCTGAAATATATTTTTACGCAAAAGGAACTGAATATGAGGCAACGTAGGTGGTTAGAGTTTGTCAAAGATTATGATTTTGAGATTAAGTACCACCCTGGCAAGGCGAATGTGGTGGCGGATGCTTTAAGTAGAGTGACTCCTTCAGTCTCTGCATTGATTCTAGAAATACCGATAGCTTTAGAGACAGAATTCCGAAGATTTAACCTGGACTCTGTGTCTAGTGTCTCAGTCATGCTTTTGGTCATATCTTTGAGACCAACTATTTTGGAGAGAATAAAGGAAGTTCAAATGAATGACACCGAATGCAATAAGTATAGGTTGTGCATAGATTCTACTGACAAGTCGGATTTCAACTGCTCAGCTGACGAAATTCTCAAGTTTCGAAATAGGTGGTTTGTTCCTACTGATACTGAACTTAGAAAGGAAATCCTATCTGAGGCACATTCCTCCAGACTTTCTGTTCATCCTGGAGGTACGAAAATGTACAGAGATCTCAAGCAACATTATTGGTGGCCAGGTATGAAGAGAAGTGTGGCGGAGTACGTGGAGTCATGTCTGGTCTGCCAGCAAGTCAAAGCTGAACACTAGAGGCCTGCTGGAACATTGCAACCTTTACCAGTTCCCGAATGGAAATGGGAACAAATAACTATGGATTTTGTTATAGGATTACCTAGAACAGCCAAAGGTCACGATGCAATTTGGGTAATAGTTGATCGTTTAACCAAATCAGCTCACTTTCTGCCAATGAAGATAACATACTCGATGGATCAATTGGCCGAGTTGTATGTGCACGAAGTTGTTAGACTGCATGGAGTTCCAAGCACCATAAATTCAGACCGAGACTCCAGATTTACATCTAAGTTTTGGAAAAGTTTGCACAAGGCTATAGGAACACAGCTTAGTTTTAGCACAACCTTTCATCCTCAAACTGATGGACAATCCGAGAGAACTATCCAAACGTTGGAGGATATGCTTCGTGCATGTGTACTGGAATTTCAAGATTCTTGGAGTAAGTATTTACCATTGGTTGAATTCTCTTATAATAACAGTTTTCAAGCAACAATAAGCATGACGCCTTACGAGGCATTATATGGACGAAAGTGCAGATCTCCGTTATATTGGGATGAAGTTGAGGAAGCACAATTGATTGGTCCTGATATTGTGCAGCAGACAGTGGAGAAGATTGCTCTTATCCGACAAAGAATCTTAACAGCTCAAAGCCGGCAGAAAAGCTATGCAGAAAAAAGACGAAGATAATTAGAATTTGATGTTAGTAATGAAGTTTTCCTTAAAGTGTCACCTTTCAAAGGAGTTGTGAGATTTGGGAAAAGAGGCAAGTTGAACCCCAGATATATTGGACCTTTCCAAATCGTGAAGAGGATTGGAAAGTCAGCATATCAACTTCAGTTACCAGCCTCTCTGGAGGGAATTCATAATGTGTTTCATGTTTCCATGCTAAAGAAATGTGTTAGAGATCCTTCACAGATGGTGGAACAGCAGAGTGTCGAAGTTCTTCCTACTCTTACTTATGAAGAGAAACCAGTAAAAATCTTACATTGTGCAGTAAAGGTATTACGCAACAAAGAAGTTCCACTGGTAAAAGTCTTATGGCATAACAAGAACATTGAGGAGACAACTTGGGAGCGCCAGCAGGACATGATGGACCAATATCCAGAACTATTCAGGTATTGAATTTTAAGGACAAAATTCTTTTAAGGAGGGTAGATTGTAGCACCCGACTCCATTGAACCAAAATTTAATTTATTATTAATGATGTACTTTTATAGAAGGGTTGTGGGAGTTATTGATTAGGTTAATAAATGATCAGGCGAGGGCATGATGGTAATTAAAATTTTACATAGTGGATAACTTATTTAAGGAAAAGTCTAGTGAGAGTAGCCGCCACTATTCCCTATTTCCCTCTTTTGGTTTTCAGCTCGAACAGTAGAACTCTCTAGGCAATTCTCTCGCCCGATTCTCCTTCAACCTAGGTAAGTCTTGTTTTCTTGCATTTTAGCGATTAGTTTACTAAGAGAATACAATGTGAAGATTTTGAGGTTTCTGTGATTAAAGGTGGGTTCAGGTTCTTGGTGATAAATGGGAATGCACGGGTAGTAGAGTTTCAAATCGATTTCCTCAAACATATTATTGAGTTTTGGTAAGGTTTAGTAAGAGTTGGATTAATGTACTGTCATGACTTTAGGTGATCGAACTTCTGGAGTAGTTGTAACCGAGCATTTCCAGGAGAGGCAGGTAAGTAAAGTATGCATGTGCCTTCGGGCCTACATCACAAAACAGTAGGGTTATGCATCTTGTGAATGATTTTGCATGTCATGCATCATGTTTTTGAAAGATTACGAAAATGAATTTCTATGTAAGAATGGTAAGGTATGAACTGAATGTGACAAACAAACTATTAAGGGAATTCATCCGCCCCTTAATCGAGTAGAGGATGTATGACATTGGGAGAATTGATCCCACTCCCAAGGGAACCAAGGGATCAGATCAGTTTATGAACGTATATTTATGCAACTGAGATGAGAAAGTAGAAATTGCATGTTTAGGAATTTATGTTTCAGCAATTCATTTCATTACTGCTTTACTTACTTAGCATTAGGCTAATAGATTAGTTTTGTGATGTAGGTGTTGAGAATACTGCAAGTGAATTCCCTGAGTTTACTGACGAATAGACGGGGTTGGAGGAGCACTTCTCTGTCTCGAACTGGTATACTGATGAGGCGGATTAACTGATGTCTGTTGGTATGAAAGTTTAGTTGACAGTGTTTCAATTTAAGTATGTTAAATTTTCATTACAGTAGTGATTTCAATGTTTTGAATACGATTTCGAGATTTTTCCTATTTATAGAATTCTATTGGGATTTAATGTTGGTACCCACTGGATTTTAGTAATGTAATGGTTTGAAATGTTTTTGAAAGGTTTCAGTGAAGTGAGTAAGTTCTTTTCTATAGGTTGAGTTGTTGCTCTGTTGTCTATCGGAAGATATCTTCAGTGGAAGCCATCGGATGATATAGAAAGAAATTTGTCGTTTAGTGATCGGCGTATGCAGTTTACTCAATCGGAAGGTGTAGATTTAAGTCTATCGGATGATGTCTCAGTAAACTCATCGGCAGATGCGTGCTGACGTCATCGGAAGATGTAGAGGGCATTTTGTTGTTTAGTCACCGGTGAATGTAGAACAAAGTCGATCGGATGAAGGAAATCATCTGGCTGATGTCATCGGAAGATGTAGAAAGTCTTTTGTCGTTTAGTGACCGATGGATGTCGAGTGTAAATCTACCGGATGATATAGAAAGTCTTTTGTCGTTTAGTGACCGGTGGATGTCGTGTGTAAATCTACCGGATGATGTAGAAAGTCTTTTGTGTTTAGTGACCGGTGGACGTGTGTAAATCTACCGGATGATGTAGAAAGTCTTTTGTCGTTTAGTGACCGGTGGATGTCGTGTGTAAATCTACCGGATGATGTAGAAAGTCTTTTGTCGTTTAGTGACCGGTGGATGTCGTGTGTAAATCTACCGGATGATATAGAAAGTCTTTTGTCGTTTAGTGACCGGTGGATGTCGTGTGTAAATCTACCGGATGATATAGAAAGTCTTTTGTCGTTTAGTGACCGGTGGATGTCGTGTGTAAATCTACCGGATGATATAGAAAGTCTTTTGTCGTTTAGTGACCGGTGGATGTCGTGTGTAAATCTACCGGATGATATAGAAAGTCTTTTGTCGTTTAGTGACCGGTGGATGTCGTGTGTAAATCTACCGGATGATGTAGAAAGTCTTTTGTCGTTTAGTGACCGGTGGATGTCGTGTGTAAATCTACCGGATGATGTAGAAAGTCTTTTGTCGTTTAGTGACCGGTGGATGTCGTGTGTAAATCTACCGGATGATGTAGAAAGTCTTTTGTCGTTTAGTGACCGGTGGATGTCGTGTGTAAATCTACCGGATGATGTAGAAAGTCTTTTGTCGTTTAGTGACCGGTGGATGTCGTGTGTAAATCTACCGGATGATGTAGAAAGTCTTTTGTCGTTTAGTGACCGGTGGATGTCGTGTGTAAATCTACCGGATGATGTAGAAAGTCTTTTGTCGTTTAGTGACCGGTGGATGTCGTGTGTAAATCTACCGGATGATATAGAAAGTCTTTTGTCGTTTAGTGACCGGTGGATGTCGTGTGTAAATCTACCGGATGATGTAGAAAGTCTTTTGTCGTTTAGTGACCGGTGGATGTCGTGTGTAAATCTACCGGATGATGTAGAAAGTCTTTTGTCGTTTAGTGACCGGTGGATGTCGTGTGTAAATCTACCGGATGATGTAGAAAGTCTTTTGTCGTTTAGTGACCGGTGGATGTCGTGTGTAAATCTACCGGATGATGTAGAAAGTCTTTTGTCTTTTAACTCTATTTTTTACTCTCAAATGATTTCCGCTGCAAGTTCTTAAATGTGAGGTTTTAGGAAAATATTAAATTACGACCTTCGAGCAAAATTTCAAATTTGAACCAGAGTTTCCGGGTCATGCGTAAGTTTTGTGTAACAAACCGGGTTCTGAAGACTCGGGGTGTTACAACTGGATATCAACAGAGCTCTGCTTCAAACACCATTCCAGCTGTAGCTCCGAATTATATGACTACTGCTAACCCTAGTTCATCGAGGGGTGGATTCGGAGGTGGCAATAGAGGAAAAGGAAAGATGACTGGTTAAGCTTATGCAGTTACGGGATCTTAACTTCATGATTTATCTGACCATGGTGTTATCGATGGTATGATTTTCTTATTTAATACCATGATGCATGTCTTGTTTGATACTGGAGCAACACATTCATTTATTTCTACATCTTCTGTTTATGCTTTAGACGTAGCCGTAGAGAAACTTGATAATCCCCTTATTTTGAGTATTCCTATGAACAAGAAATATGAAATGAATCACATTGTTCGTTATGCGGCTATTATGATTAATGAACACGAATTACCTACTGACTTGATAGTTATGCCTATGGATCAATTCGATATGATTTTGGGTATGGATTGGTTAAACTTTTATAAGGCTATAATTGACTGTCATCAGAGAAGTATATCCCTTACCTTGGAGGATGGAAAAGTTTTGATACATCCGTGTAATGCCCGTATGTTTCCTGTTAATTCAATTTTACGAGCTTGTTTGGGAGGTCGGAGGAGATTTGAGCTATATGAGAGTGTTTTTGCTATTAGTGACAATCATTTTATGGTTGAGCACGATTCTGATTTATCAGTGGTTTGTGATTACCCTGATGTTTTTCCTGACGATTTACCTGGGTTACCACCCGATCGTGAGATTGAGTTCAGTATTGACTTATTGCCTAATACAGCTCCAATTTCAACTGCTCCGTACCGCATGGCTCCTTCTGAGTTGAAGGAGTTAAGAACCCAACTAGACGATTTGCTGAACCAGGGTTTTATTCGAAATAGTATTTCGCCGTGGGGATCACCCGTCTTATTCGCCAAGAAGCAGGATGGTTCGCTTCGGTTGTGCATAGATTATCGCAAATTAAATCATGTGACAGTCAAGAATAAATACCCTCTACCAAGAATTGATGATCTATTTGACTAGCTTGGAGGATCAAGGTACTTCTCAAAGATCGATTTGAGGTCTGGCTACCATCAATTAAAGATTAGTGAACAGGATATTCCCAAAACAGCTTTTCGCACCCGATATGGACATTATGAGTTTCTGGTACTTCCGTTTGGATTGACTAATACACCAGCAGCTTTTATGGATCTAATGAATCGAATTCTTCGGCCTTATCTTGATCAGTTCGTGGTTGTATTCATCGACGATGTTTTAATATATTTTAAGTCTCGTGAAGAGCATATGGAACATCTAAGGATTGTCCTACAGACGTTACGTGAACACCAACTATTTGCAAAGCGAGAGAAATGTGATTTTTGGATGGCAGAAGTGAAGTTCTTAGGTCATGTAGTTTCTCAGAATGGCATTTCAGTATACCCCGTTAAGGTCGAAGCAGTGTTAGAATGGAAACCACCTAAGAATGTTACTGAAGTACGGAGTTTCTTGGGTTTGGCTGGATATTATCGACGGTTCGTCCAAAATTTTTCTTCTATCACTATGCCATTAACTCAATTGACCAGGAAGAATATAAAATTTTTTTGGGATGATAAATGTCAGATGGCATTTGAAGAGCTTAAGAAGAGGTTGACTACTGCACCAGTTTTAGCAGTACTTGATGAAAGTTTACCGTATGCAGTATATACAGATGCTTCTGGAGTGGGTTTGAGATGCATTTTAATGCAGCAAGAAAAAGTAATAGCATATGCATCTCGACAGTTAAGGGCGCATGAGCGGAATTATCCTACACATGATTTGGAGTTGGCTGCTATTATTTTTGCTTTAAAAATTTGGCAAAGTTACTTGTATGGAGCAAAATTTGAGATATTTTCTGACCATAAGAGTTTAAAACATCTATTTACGCAGCGTGATTTAAATCTCTGGCAATGTCGATGGATGAAGTATATGGGAGATTATGATTTTAAATTAGAGTATCATCCTGGAAAAGCTAATGTTGTAGCTGATGCCTTGAGTCGTTACCCTCAAGGATCTCTTTCTAGTCTTTTGTTAGAAGATTGGAAGAGGCGTATGACTATAGAAGATTATGAATTGCATTATATGGAGGATAATCAAATGGTTCGAGTATTTAATTTGGTTGCTACTCCCACACTTTTTCAACGTGTTAAAGATATGCAGAGATTTGATGATGAATTGAAAGAAAGATTTGAGAAAATCTGGTCTGGTGAACAGTTTGATGGTTGGGAAGTTAGTCTGGATGGATTTTTGTTATTTAAAAGGCGAGTTGTGGTGTTGAAAGATCCAGAGTTGAGACAAGCCGTTTTAACAGAAGCCCACAAGTCCAAATTTGCTATACACCCAGGTAGCACAAAGATGTACCATGACTTGAAACGTCAGTATTGGTGGGTTGGAATGAAACGAGATGTGGCAGAATATGTTTCCCGATGTTTGGTTTGTCAACAAGTTAAGGCTGAGCACCAGAGACCAGCTGGGTTATTGCAGCCCTTACCTATTCCTGAGTGGAAGTGGGATAAGATTACCATAGATTTTGTAACAGGTTTGCCGAGGACAGTACAGAAATTTGATGCCGTATGGGTAATTGTTGATAGATTGACAAAGTCGGCTCATTTTGTTCCAGTCAAAATAGACTTTTCCTTGACTAAGTTAAGTAAGTTGTATGTTGAAAACATTGTTCGTCTACATGGTATTCCCTCGAGTATAGTTTCTGATAGAGATCCGAGGTTCACATCAAAGTTTTGGAAAGCCCTCCAAAAAGCCTTGGGCACCGAATTAAATTTGAGTACAGCACATCACCCTCAGACAGATGGTCAGTCGGAGCGTACTATTCAGATTCTTGAAGATATGTTGAGATCTTGTGTTCTGGATTTTGGAGATAGTTGGATAAATCATTTGCCTTTGGTGGAGTTTGTTTATAACAATAGTTACCAGACCAGTATTGGGATATCACCTTATGAAGCCTTATATGGAAGACCTTGTAGATCGCCTTTGTGTTGGGCTGAGACCGAGGAACGTGTTACCCTTGGACCCGATATGGTTCGAGAGACAACTGAGAAGGTTCAAATAATTAAAGAAAGATTGATAACAGTCCAAAGCCGCCAGAAAAGTTATGCTGATCTTTCGAGAAGAGAGGTCGAGTTTGAGGTAGAGGACTTCGTATTTTTGAAAGTAAGACATCGTCGTGGTGTAAGTCGTTTTGGTGTTAAAGGAAAATTAGCTCCCAGATATACTGGTCCGTTTCGAATCATGGATCGAGTTGGTCCAGTGGCTTACCGTTTGGACTTACCACCACAGTTGAACTACGTTCATAATGTCTTCCATGTTTCTATGTTAAGGAAATATATTTCTGATCCATCACATGTCATATCTTGGACCACGGTACCTATCCAGGAAGATGTATCCTATGAAGAGGGGCCCGAGAAAATATTAAGTCGAGATATCAAGGTACTGCGTCGTCGGGAGGTACCTTTAGTAAGAGTGCAATGGAAGAATCACAGTGAAAGAGAAAGTACTTGGGAACTCGAATCAGAGATGAAATTAAAGTACCCTCAACTGTTTAATGATGAGTCTATAGTTGATCTAAATTTCGAGGACGAAATTTCATTAAGTGGGGGAGAATGTGAAACCCACCAGCTACTTTGGGGAAGAAAACGCCAGAGGACAAAAAGGTAATTTTCTTTTTGTCAAAAATCAACTTGCCACCTATACAATTATCCTCCTCCTACTTAATGAATTTCCTTCTGTTATTTCCCCTCCCAGAAACCCTCCTGTTGAAGGCGCCGCACACCAGAGGAGAACGAAGGAAATAGTGAGAGAAAGGTTGGATTTAACCTTCGGGTTTCAGTTTCTTCTCGTACCGTTCTGTCCTAGTAATGGTTTTACTTACCTGTCTTCTTTTTCCAGTTTCTTACGTTACTACTTGTGATCGTGGTGTACATCGGAGCTGCTAAATTCTCCAAAGCTTTATCTCTTTCTTCTTGGACTTGTTGATTTCTTTACTGTTGAAGTTTTTTTTTCTGAAATCGGAGGAGATTGTCAAAACCCTTGAATTTTTCTCTGCTGGCCGTAGGTATGAACCCAAACCTTGAGTTCTTGTCTGCCATGTTTATTGTCAAAACCTTGGAGTTCTTCTCTGCTATGTTTATTGTCAAGGGTTATATATAAAGGTTCTTCTATGCTGTGGGAAATAATTTTCTGTATATAAAGGTCTTGCATCAATGGTAGACTTATAGTTAGCAAAACAGAGAGTTGAAATTTCTAGAATGTAGTTATATATGTATTGTAGTCGAGCCCAAATTGTGAAGAAATGAGACCAAATTATGGATTAATTACCCAATTTGATGTGGATTGTCTTACGGAGAATAAATTAAGAGACAAAGTAGCCTAAAAATAATGAATGACTTTATTCTTTGTTAGGTACCAATTTATTGAATTAAGCTGTGGACTCATTGCTTGGACTCTTAAAATTATTGAGTTTAACCTGTTGTAAGTGCACTCGAGGTAGGGGTTATTTTATTTTCAGTTAAGTATTATTATTTTAATTCATTAATTAAATTCTTTTATTTGGCATAAAATGTTCATCTAATTTGGTACTATTGTTCTTCCACACATTTATCAACTGCATTATTTTATCATTGATAAAAATTGTGTGGTTTTAACTAGAAGTAATAGGACAGCTGAAGAGCCGTGTCCTTGGGCGCGAAACCCTAAACCTGATCAGGGTAATTATGGCGTGCGACCGCCTGATATCGATGTTTTGGCCTATGGCGCAGTGTGCTCGGGGTCCATGAGAGGCTCCATTTTCACCGAACATCTATTTAAATTGAAAACTGCATTTTTATTACATTTCTGCGTAATATTTTATAATTGCTGGAAATAAACTCTATCCCTATTGAGTTTAGTCGACTCACCCCAAACGACTACTTTTTTTCAGGATCGAATCAAGAGGACTAGTTATCAGCGAAAGATCAAGAATTTTCTTAAGTTTCATTTTAAATTTCTTTTGAGGTTAGAGACTTTTGAGATTGTAAGTCGTATGGTATTTAGATATTTTGTTGGACGTATATCATCACATTATCTGGTGTCTCTTGTTGGACCTGTTTAATTTATATTTTGGACCCTGACTTTATGTTAGTTTATAAACCTTTCCGCTGCATGTTCTTTTAAGTGAATGAGATTTAGGGTCGGATGATCTAGCCCTTTTCGGGTCGGGTCGTTCACCGTTCTGTTGCGGGTCCCCTTTGAGATGTGACAGGGTGCTTGTATAATGTTAAATTTGTTACTTTGTTTCCTGAATTTGAAGAGAATTCAGTACATATATATTCCCTTACCCATGATTAAATGTTAGATTAAAAGAGAATCAAATAAAATTTAAGTTTGGCCCGAAACAGGGCGTCTCAGAATGGATCAAGTCTAAATGGGTACTTCAACTAATTACCCTTGAATTAGGAGCTTTTCATTAAATATATTTTTACTGTGATACAAATAATCCCGAAAGTTTAAGTTGTTATGAAATGAATTTAATAATTTAAATCATATCTTACATTTCCTTCCCCAATCGATGATTTAATTTTTGATGAGGTTAAAGTATTAAAATATGAATTCAAATTTAAGTTCATCTACTCTACATTGAAAAGTTAAAAGTGAACTTGATTGATAAGCAATAACTGGATAATGGTGTTTGCACTTGTAATATTGTAAGGTTTTATTTTGGCTGGATGTTAACGATGAAGACTAATATTTAAGGTTTTAAAGTAGTCTTAAGTGATGGGTGACTGTGTTTCAGTATTAGCAGCAAAATATAAGTATTTTGTAAGCTAATTCCTGAGACCCTAAGAAAACGATAGAACTCAAGATTAGATTGTTAACCTTATAGTTGTTAAAGAAGCCTATGCCAAATCTAGTTTCTCAGATTGTTTAAAACCTCCTGCAAAAGCACAGGTTATTTCATTTGATAAGTTATCAACGGTTCATCTTCTCCTGGTAAAGTGCATAAACTATATGTGTTGAGTTGTTTAGTCTGAGGCTATCTTGAAGTTTAAATCAAATCCTTCATTTTGCTGCTCTCAACTTGCATCTAAATGTTGAGAAGTTTAAAATCTTGTTATTTACTATTTCTCAACAGTAGTTATTTTTCCGCAGCTTAAGTCAAGCTTCACGAGTTCTCAAGGTAGGAATGCCTATGAAAACAATTCCGAGATTGCTGAAGCCGAGTCGAAGAAGTCTGAGTTGCAAGCAATAAAGGAAAATTTAGAGAAAAAATTGGCATTTAATTACACAACAAGAGCTCAGCTGCAGAAGCAACTAGTGTTTATGTTGATGAAAAGGGATAAAATAAGCAGATAATGATTCCAATTGCCTGAGAAAGCAGTAGATTTCAGCTAACATGAATACGGTACGAACACACTGAAGGTAACACTAGAATGAAAAGTTGTCCATTTGGACCGTTTTCCATATGTTTTTCCTCGACCTTTCCCTCTTCCTTATTTTCTGTTTGGTCACTTTCTTGCTCTTCTACTCTTGCTGAATGGCACACCCTTGTGTTGGCTGATGTAACGACCTTTAATGACATGTACTAGGTTGCGCTGGCAGATGAGAAATTATAGAATGTCTACTGCGACAAGCGTACTCTATCAAAATCGAACTTTTAAAATCAGTTGAATATCAAGTATAGGAATAAATCACAATAAATGTTGGTGTGAGAAAAGTTTGCGTTATCAATCATCTAATCATTCTTGATGCAGCAAAAGATTTGTTTCTCAAAGAGGAATAATTTTATTGATTGTCAAAAGTTTATCTTCTAATATTCTGGGTCCTTTAAAATAGAGTTTATGTTATCATTTAAATCTTGCAAACTTTATGTTCTTGAACTTTTGAACATTTTCTAATTCATGAAATTTTGTATGGGAAATGATGTTTTTTAGTCTACATATTTAGTTGGTCTTTACCAAAGCCTCTAAATCAATATTTGCAGTACTCTAATGCGTATGGATCTTCAACAATTTCTCGAGAACAATGGACGGTGAAGAGGAACTTGTTGTCAGCAGGAATGCTTGGACAAAATGGTGGGTGCATATGAAGGTTGAAAAAGGGACCATGAAGATTTCACAAGACATTTTGACTGTCACGAAGAGTAATCTATAGAACGGTCTTTATGCCTTGATGGTAAGACAATCTCAAGAGAAGCTAGCAACGTGACTGACTTTCCGAGTGACAAAACATATTTGTGGCATCTAAGAATGAGACATCTCAACAAAAAGGATTGATTGAATTGAAAAGACAAAACCTTCTAGGCGATGACAAAATCAAATTTTGTGAAAATTGCATCTTAAGCAAAAGTTGTTGGGTCAAGTTTACATCCACTCGAACATTATTTTATGTTTGTATAGATGATTATCATGGAGGCTTTGGGTATGCTTGTATGAAGACCAAAAATTAGGTCTTTTGAAACTTTTAAAAGTCTGGTGGAGTACTGTGTTAAAAACCAAATTAATAAGAAATTGAAGAAACTCAGAACTTATAGTAGAATATAATAGCACATATATCATGTACATTGAAGTTTAAAGTTATGCATGGCCATTTTGGTGGGGACTTCATTATTAGAACAGTGAGGAAGATGAAATATCATGGCATCACAATATCAATTGACTAACAACTCACTAACATAGAACCAGAAGAATTATCAACCCTGTACAGAGGCTAGGATATGCTGATTTGAATTGCATATGCTCTTCTGGTTTCAATATACTTGGAAAACTACGAAACAACAAGTTTCTATAAAGCAACGTTTCAAAGTGATTGCTCAACATGATTGAAGATAATGGAAAACGAAATGGATTCACTCTATAAGATTATATAGAGTGCAAGTGGATTAAATTAGTGTTTTGTATTTGTGTGTGTGTATATATACCGCGAACACAGAGGGGCGAGGAGAGAGAGAGAGCCGCGAGGGAGGGGCCAGAGGTTCTCGATCGTCCGACCTCCGTTTTCGACGAAACTAGTTCTGTTGCGTTCCTCTCATGATGCTCTACCTTTCTCGTGAAGAAATCTCGAAGGTTAGTCATTATTTTTCCCCGATTTGTCGTTGAACGTTTAGGGTTTTTAGTGTTTTCATTTTTCACTTAAAAACCACGTTCAACTCGGGATTTTTGAGTATTTAGATTGGAATATTGGTTTCAGATATTTTTCAGGTGAAGAATCGAGAAAAAAACGGCCGGATATTGGCCGACAATCGCAGCTCCGGTGGGCTGCAATTTGGGCCTAGGCCAGGCAGCTATATTATTTAAATAAAATAAAGTAATATATTAGATTAAAAAATAATAATAATAATAAAGAAGAAACAGAAGAAGGGTTTTGGTGCGCCGCGAACACAGAGGGGCGAGGAGAGAGAGAGAGCCGCGAGGGAGGGGCCAGAGGTTCTCGATCGTCCGACCTCCGTTTTCGACGAAACTAGTTCTGTTGCGTTCCTCTCATGATGCTCTACCTTTCTCGTGAAGAAATCTCGAAGGTTAGTCAATTATTTTTCCCCGATTTGTCGTTGAACGTTTAGGGTTTTTAGGTGTTTTCATTTTTCACTTAAAAACCACGTTCAACTCGGGATTTTTGAGTATTTAGATTGGAATATTGGTTTCAGATATTTTTCAGGTGAAGAATCGAGAAAAAAACGGCCGGATATTGGCCGACAATCGCAGCTCCGGTGGGCTGCAATTTGGGCCTAGGCCAGGACAGGCAGCCCAAGCCAGGCAGGCCCAGGGCCTAGGCCCAGTATCGGCTAGGGTAGGCTAGCCGCCCATGCCAGGCCCACGCCCAGCCCAAGGCAAGTCAGTCTAGTTCGGCCCGAACCGGCCGGACTGGACCGCTCGAGGGCCCGAGTTTTTTCGTTTTCCACCTTCTCTTCTTTTCCTTGGTTTTTAACTAGTGTATTTTCGTCATTTTCGGTGATTTTGCAAGAAATTTGACCGCATTTCGGGACAGCCAAATGATGTTGGAAGTCTTCCCTCACAGCGTATTCTGACTCGATTAGGTGTTTTGAACTCGATGGCCGTGTCAATTCTTGAAATTCTGTCCTGTTTGTTGTGCATGCAAATCGAGGTAAAAACACCCTAAATTCTATTTTTGGCGTATGAGTTATAGCCTTGCTAGATAGGGTTGTCGGTATCGTGTTGGGATTGATTGGAGATTCAAAAATGATATTTTTTGGATTTCGAAAGTCGAGCTTTTGGCGTATGAGTTATCAGCCTTGCTAGATGTATGAGTTATCAGCCCTGCTATATGTATGAGTTATAGCCTTGCTAGATAAGGTTGTCGGTATCGTTTTGGGATTGATTTGAGATTCAAAAATGATATTTTTGGATTTCAAAAGTCGAGCGTACAACATCCAAACTTTGGATGTTTGTTGATGTTGAACATGTGTATCGACTACGCGCATAGTAAATCGTGGGTTGTCGAGATTAGGGTTCCTAGTTCCGGTTCAGGCATCCCTTCTTGTTGCCCTATATTGGATTAGAAAGTCTGATAAAAATGTATTTTCATCATATGTTTGGTCAACAACTCTTTAACCGAGGGTGTGATTTCCCATAACTTAAAAGTTCGTTCCCGAAAGCGAAGAGAAGAAGCTTGAAGTTTTCGAGCAAGACAATGAAGAGGGCGGTGGGGTCTTTGAGATGAACAGAATCTGCTGGTGAAAAAGATGGATTGGGCGGGCTTGCTCGATCTTTGGCAGGCTCGCGAGTCTAGCCCCTGGACTCGTCTCGGCCCGTCTCATGGGACCGGGCTAGGCTCGGCTTGCTATATTAGCGAGCCGAGCCTGCATCTCAAAAGAATGAAAATATATTTAACACAAATCCTACCAACCAAAATGAGTATTATAGCAAATACATTTGAGAAGAACAAACAAACTTGTAGAATGCCTCAATCTAAACTAAGGGAGCCACAGTACTAGTAGTAAAAAACATATTTAGTAAATAAACTCAATACTTAAAAGGAATTGCAGGTAATTCTAGTAAATTTATCTCTTTTTAACCTTTCACGGTATCAACTCTAACTAGTTATTGACTTATTTTGCCATATCCGTTGTCGCCCTAGGTCATTCTCCATGAATTTTTAATTATCTAGAATTTTTTACCTTCTTCGTTGACTCCAAATCCAATTGCTAAAATTGTATATCGTGGTTTCTTTAATAAATCTTTCGTATTTGCAAGTCCATTGTAAATTTTTTACATTTTCAAATTTTGATATTATGCATTGTTATTAAATAAAATATAGTAAAATGTTGATGCTACAGGTAACTATTCCTACCGATATTTTCAAATCCATAAATTCTTTCGTGATATGTACTACTATATCAACTGATTGGCGGCAGATGTAGTAGTATAGGTCATTCATGGTTATTTTCTTATGATCTTTGATTTTTAATTTCATCTATAATTAAAAAAATCATTACGCAAATTAAAAAAAAATATTAGAAAAACAATATTAGTTTGTTTTACTTACCTTGACGTCACGTTGACTTACACCTCGCTTTGTTTGAAAAAGGCAATTTCTTTATTCAGTTATACAATTGATTATTATCCAGTTGAAGGCCTTGCGATAATGCGAGAGATAACAACTTCGTTCATCTGTGATCTCTTTTCTTGGATTTTCTTTGACGCAGTTAATTAATTGTTGTTGCGATAACTGTAGTTTGTTGACTCCTTTTTTTTCAAGTGAAATATTAGCCAAGGACTTTACCGCAACTGCTATTAGCCAAGGACTCTAACGAGCATCCTGCGCCTCACCATATACAATCCTCTCCTGCGGCTCTCCACCTTTTACTTGGAAAGAAATTGGGCCCCACTGCTGGCTCGGCCAGCTACTGTAATAAGTCAAGGCTAGCTCGCCCGTTAAGCATATCTAATTACAAAAGAATGAAAATATATTCATCATTGCAGCAAGTGCGGTAGTGTCCTTGGCTAATATTTCACATAAAAAAAGAGGAGTTAACAAACTACAGTTGTCGTCACAATAATTAATCGATTGCATTAATGGAAATATAAGAAAAGATATCACAGTTGAACGAGAGTGTTATCTCTCGCATTATCGCAAGGCCTTCGACTGAATAATAATAAATGATATAGCTGAAGAAAGAAATTATCATTTCCAAGCAAAGCGAGGTGTATGTCAATGTGACGTAAGGTAAGTAAAATAAAATAATATTGTTTTTCTAATATTTTTTTAATTTGCGTAATTATTTTTTTAATTATAAGTGATATTGAAAATCAAAGATCAAAAGAAAATAACCATGAATAATCTAGACTACTACATCTGCCGCCAACTAGTTGCTATAAGAGTACGTATCATATCGGTAAAAATAATAACTTGTAGCATTCACATTTTATTATATTTTATTTAATAACAATACAAAATTTGAAAATGCAAAAAATCTACAAGGGACCTGTAAACATGAAAGATTTATTAAAGAAACCACGACATGCAGTTTTAGCAAATTGATTTGGAGTCAACGAAGAAGGTAAAAAATTGTGGATAATTAAAAATTCATTGGCAAACGGCCGATGGTGACAACAGATATAGTAAAATAAGTCAACAACTAATAAGAGTTGATACCATAAAAAGTGAAAAAAAAAAATTTACTAGAATTACCTGTAATTCCTTTAGGTATCAAGTTTATTTTCTAAAATTTTTTTTACGACTAGTGTTATGGCTCTCCTAGTCTAGATTGAGTCATTCTACGAGTTTGTTTTTTTTTTTTTTCTCAAATGTATTTGGTAATATTCATTATGGCTGATAGGATTTGTGTTAAATATATTTTGCATTCTTTTGTAATTAGAGATGTTTAACTGCTCGCTACAGTAGCGGGCCGAGACAGCAGTGGGGCCCACTTCATTTCCATGTAAAAGGTGGAGAGCCGCAGGACAAGATTGTATACGGTGGGGCGTAGAATGCTCGTTGCTGTGAGGCTCCATATTCTTCTTCAAAACTTCTGCAGTGAGGTCGCCAGGTAGGGTTTTTATCGAACTGCGGTTCCAACTCCATTCTAATTAGATTCTTTGCCGCTGCTGTTGCCAATATTATGTCGAGCATGAATTAGATGTGAAAGCTGTACAGAAGTAAAACGACTTTCGAATGTATAATGGATTATCGCAATTATAATATTGATAATAATGACATAGAAGAAATTAGATAATTAAATCCTACATTTTCTGTACGACAATAATCTACACAAGCATCTGCTTCATCTTGAAAAAGGAGACAACTTCGGATCTATGGAAACATTTTGATTTAAAAATGTTAAAATTTCGGGCAAAATAGAAATTAGAGCCTATTGTAAATATTCTGCTAAAAATTATGTTTATATTTTTCGTAGCTCTACTAGCATCATTGGTAAACATTTTCAATAATGTCACTTAAAAAAGGAAACACGAGAATCAACACTATCTTAATTAAATGTTAGTGGTAGTGATATTTTCACATATTCACAAAATAGAATGAGAGAAGTAATAACGTAATTTTTAGCACAATCCGAGTTGCCATTTATCATTCACTGATAGTGAAGTGTTTGAAAAATTTATGAAAGAATATGTTATTCCTAGTTTTAAACGTGTCTCTAGAAGTACTGCAAGAAATGATATTCTTAAAATGTTTATGGTTATGAAAAATAAATTAATTACATTTTTTTCAAATGCTCTTTCAATGTCTATTTGCATTATTTCTGATTTATAGAGTGTACGTAATGCTATTGATTATGTTGTTGTAACATCTCATTTTATTGTTGAATCTTGCTAATTAAATAAAAGAATTTTAAGATTTCGTAATTGTGAATATCCTTATTATGACAACACTATCTATAGATTTACTATGACAAATATTGTAAAAATATTCTATTAAAGATATAATTTTTAGCGTAACTCTTGATAATGTTAGTGCTAATGATGTTGATATTTCTCAATTTAAGGTTTGTTTACAATTACATGTTAATCGTGTTCGCTTTTTTTACATGAAATGAGTGTCATTTTAAATTTGGTTGTTAAAGATACTATGTTATTTATTTTATCTCATATTGAATTAATTAGGTCCGTAATTTTTTATATTGTTGGGTTTAATTCGAATAAAAAAGAATATAAATATTTTTGTAAATCTACTCAAATTAAACCAAAAAAATAAAAAATCGACGTAGATAATAGGTGGAATTCAATTTATTTGATGATGAAAATCCTAGGTCATATTGACAAGTTATTTGTGCTTTTATCAATGATAAGATACAAAATATTAACTTTAACAAACGTAGTTTTGATATTGTTAATATCTTTTTTGATTTTTTAAAATCTTTTTATGATGCTACAAATCAAATTTTGGAATTTATTATCCGAGTTTTAATATTATTCTTTCAATTTTTGTAGATTTAATGTGTAATTTTACAAAAGATCGATTAATAGATGAATTTAGTAATATTCTAAATAAAATTGAAATAAAATTTAAAAAATATTGGTATAACATTCCTCTTATTTTGTGTTATCCATGCATCATGGAGTCAAATATTTAAATTAAAAGAAGTATGTCTTATGCTTAATAGAATTTCTATGAATTTATGTATTGCACCTTTAATCAGTAATGATGACAAAAAAAATGAAGTTGTTAATTTATATACTTATGAAACAAAGTATTCTAATATTAATTGTTATTATGCACGACCTCCACATACTGAGAGTTATTCTAGTGGTGGTGGTGGTGGTTGAGGTAATTTTAGTCAACAATATAGTATTTGATGATACATGAAGTGAATTAGAAATTAAAAATTATTCTACCTTTTTTACAAATGAATTCAATATTTATTTTGAAGTTCGTTATCAATTTTCTTGAGATGAGAATTTTGATATTTTGCATTGGTAGAAAAGACATTCTATCACATATCTTATTATTTTTATAATAACACGTGATTTACTAATACTTTTTATTTTTACTATAACATCAAAATATATTTTTAGTGTAGGTAGACGTATTTATGATGAACGAATGAACACTTGTAATGAACCTTGTGGAAGTGTTCATTTGTATTAAGGATTAGATTGACGCCAGGATGATGAAATTCTTGAGAAGTTTACGAATTTGAATGTTGAAGATAAGATATTCTTTTTATTGATTTTTTTTTTTTGTTATTTGAAGTAATTATTTTTTAAATTTGTAATTTTTTTTTGTGAATTTGTAATTTTTTTAAATTTTAATTTTTTTTATGTCAAAATATTTTTAAAAATATTTATATGATATTTTTATGGGATAGTATAAAATAATTTTTTTATTAATATATTTAATTTTATATATGATTAATTTTAAATTAAATGAATAAATAGAGTTAACATATAATATAAGTTTGTTTAAAAAATTTATATGATATTAATATAAGTGAAATTATTTATATATGTTCATTCGTTTAACTCGATAAGTTCGGTGAGTCAAACTCGACTGACTCGATTGTCATACGTAGCTCCAGCCCTCAAATCTTGTGGCTATTTTCAACAAAACTTCAAAACATTTAAACTTCTGCAAAAAATTCATCTTCCTCCATTTTTTTTCCATTACATTCCTCCTCTCATGGAATCCAACCCATATCAAGTCCTCAATCCGAAGACGTAGTTGCTTCAAGCCACCAAGTTTTCCTTCTCAAGAACATATCAAGAACGAAAGAAAACAGAAAATGAGGAAGAAAATGTAGAACTTGAAGAACAGATCGTTCTACGTAATGCTTCCAAAAGCCTTTGTCCCTCCCTCTGGTTCGTCATCTCCTTGCCACAACGACAACCCAGAAACCTACTGTGCATTTTACTGTGATCTTTCTGTTCCAAAACCTTAAAGGTATGTTCGAAGAACGTTAATGGAGTTTCTTCTTTCTCAGAGTTTCTTTCTGTTTTTCATTTTTTTGTGCATTTGAAAAAATCTCGTTTTGAATAATATGATAAATTTTTTGATGGCATGCTATATTTCTTATACATATACTTGTTTTTTGGGATGAATGGATTAGATTGAACTCTAGAACCTGTCCATAACCTTCGATTTTCTGTTTGTGTATAAATTGTGAGGCAATAATCTTGGTTATTAAGTCATGTAGTTAAATTTTTTAACGATATGATAGAATGTAAAATTGTTATTACTAGTAACACAGACAAACTTTCTTGGACGTGTCCATGAGATGTCTGTTGAAACCTGAGCACGTTCCTTATCATTCCTTCTCAGTGTTTGATAAGTGTTAAGTACAATATAAGATATGATTTTAGTTTTATATGAAAGACAAGAAAAAGGGAGAGATTGCACGTAGAATTTTGCATATGATTTAAGGTGTGGTTTCTTCATTTTCTGCATGGATTGAAGGGATTTTTGTAGCGTGCTGTTACGGTAATTTTACCAGTAACAGGGCTAACAGAGCTAAGAAAAAGAAGAAGAAGAAGAAGAAGATTGAGAGAGAGAGAGAGAGAGCTTTTCTGAATATTTCCTACCTTCCTCTTTGTATTATTCTCTCTTTATATTTCTTACAGCAGTTTTCTATTAACGGTTGTAACTGTATTTTCTATTTCAATTACAAATGAAATCATTAATCCAGCTGGGCTTTCTTCTTTCTCTTTTATGCTGCTGTAATCTTCCATCGCCAAGTTGAGCTGTAACATTACCTTCCTCTGAAAGATTAACCTTGCCCTCAAGGTTAAAATTTGGAAAATTATGACAAAATTCATTCATAAATTCCCAAGAAGCATCTTCCAATGGCGAATCTGCCCATTGAACTAAAATTTGTAGCTTTTTACCTTCATCGGTTTGAATCCATCTTGAATTTAATACTGCAACAGGTTCGATGATAGGATGATTATCAATAAAATTTTTTGGCAATGGCGTGAAATGGATACTAGAATCCTCTCGAAAGGCTTTGAGTAGGGAAACATGAAAAACATCATGAATTCTTACTTCCGCAGGTAGCTGCAAACGATAAGCCACTGACCCAATACTTTCCAGAATTTTGAAAGGACCATAAAACCGTTTACTGAGTTTTGAATAAGAACATTTCTTTGCAGAAGTCTGTTTATATGGTTGAAGTTTGACCCAAACTAAATCACCCACTGCAAAACAACGGTCGGTTCTTCTTTTATCAGCAAACATCTTCATTCTATTTCGAGCTTGATTCAAATTATCCTTGAGCTGTTGCAAAAGCTGTTGACGTTTATCTAACGCAAAATCCACTGCTTCCACATTAGATGCTCCTTTTGAATATGCCAAAACTGAAGGAATTGGTCTACCATAAACTGCTTCAAACGGAGACATAGCAATAGAAAAATGATAAGAAGTATTATATGAATACTCTGCCCAATGTAATAATTTTGCCCACAAACTCGGTTGATCCAAACTGAAGCAACGCAAATATTGTTCAAGAGTACGATTAGTTACCTCCGTTTGACCATCTGTCTGAGGGTGGTAAGAGCTGCTATACCGTAATTGAGTACCACTTAACTTCATCAATTCTTTCCAAAATTTACTCAGAAAAATTGGATCTCTATCGCTTACAATTGTTTTGGGGATTCCATGCAGCTTACAAATATGCTGACAGAAAATTTCAGCAATCTTAGTTGCTGTGTACCCCGCAATAAGAGCTACAAAGTGAGCCAATTTGGATAATCTATCCACAACAACAAGAATAGCTGTATACCCATTTGAATTCGGTAATCCATTTATAAAATCCATTGATAAATCTTCACAAATCTGAGCAGGAATGTCCAAGGGTTGTAATAACCCTGCAGGTTTGGTTGTTTCATATTTTGTCTGTTGACAAGTTGGACAAGTTCTAATAAAATGCTGAACTTCCTCTTTTAACTTTGGCCTTTCAAATTGAGAGTGAAGCCGTTTAATAGTTCTAAAAATACCTGCATGTCCTCCAAAAAACGAAGAATGATATTCTCGAATAAGCTCTTGACGAAGAGTAGAGTATTTGCTTAAAACTATTCTGCCATTATGCAGAATAAGGCCATTTTGCAATCTGTAGTTCAAATGAGCATGAGGTTCCTGCTCAATTTTCTGATATAACTCCTTCATGTCCTGCAACAATTGAGTTTCATTCTTCAATTTATCTAACAAGTCACACCTTAGCGCTGTCAAGGCAACATATGTAAAATTCTTCTCGCTTGAGTTGCTGAATTTGCGAGACAAAGCATCAGCAACAATATTATTTTTTCCTGGATTGTATAGGATGTTAAAATCATATCCTAGTAATTTGACAAGAAATTTTTGCTGCTCTAGAGTTTGAATTACTTGGGACATCAATTCTCGTATACTTTTTTGATCTGTTTTGATAGTGAAGACATTTCCCAGCAAATATTGTCTCCACTTCTTTACTGCTTCAGTGATTGCATATAATTCTCTAATATAGGTACTGCTGTTTTGCATTTTTGAGGACAATTTCTTGCTAAAAAAAGCAATCGGATTCTTATCCTGAATTAAGACAGCTCCAACTCCCACTCCACTAGCATCTGTTTCCACAATGAATTGCTTCGAAAAATCTGGTAAAGCAAGTATCGGAGCTGAAGACATGGCACTCTTAAGCTCATTAAAAGATTGTTCTGCTTCTGGATTCCATTTAAAAGCATCTTTCTGTAATAAAGTGGTTAATGGACTTGCTATTGTAGCATATTGACGAACAAATCTCCTGTAGTAACCTGTTAAGCCAAGAAAAGATTGCAATTGCTTTATGGTTGTAGGTACTGGCCATTCTAAAATAGCAGAAATTTTGCCATGATCAGGAGATACTCCACTGGCTGACACAACATGGCCCAAATATTCGATCGAATCTTGACCAAAGCTGCATTTGCTGAGTTTTGCAAACAACATATGCTGCAGCAAACACAATAAAACGTCCTCCAAGTGAGCCACATGTTGCTTCATCGATTTGCTGTAAACTAAAATGTCATAAAAAAAAACAATAACAAACTTCCTCAAGAATGGTTTTAAAGTTTCATTCATCACACTCTGAAAAGTTGCCGGTGCGTTTGTCAACCCAAATGGCATTACCAAGAACTCGTAATGACCTTCATGAGTCCGAAATGCCGTTTTAGAAATATCATTCGGATCCATTCTAATTTGATGATAACCTGCTCGTAAGTCAATTTTACTAAAAATTGTGGCACCATGTAATTCATCAAGCAGTTCATCAACAGTCGGAATAGGAAACTTATCCGGTACAGTTAAGCTATTCAATGCTCTATAATCAATGCAAAATCTCCATGTACCATCACGTTTTTTAACCAGTAAAACCGGTGAGGAGAATGGACTGCGGCTGGGTCTAATAATTCCTGCTTTAAGCATGTCAGTAACAAGCTTCTCAATTTCGGTCTTTTGAAAATGCGGGTACCTGTATGGCTTAACACTCACAGGTGTTGAATTGGGTCGTAGGTGAATTTGATGGTCTATCATTCTGCTTGGAGGTAATCCCTCTGGAGATTGAAAAACAGCATCATACTTCTGAATTAATTCATGCAATTCATTTGGTACCTTGATGTTTTCAGATTCAGAAAGTAACAAAGTCGATTGGAGACAAAAGTATTGAAATACTGCTCCAGATTTCTTTAATTTCTTCAATTGATTCACTTGAATGGTTGATGGTAATTGTAGTTTCTCTCCTTGAAGGACTACAGTTTCACCATTCCAATTGAATTGCATCTCCAAAGTCTTATAGTCTGTCAATACAGGTCCCAAAAGTTCTAACCATTGAACGCCCAGCACTAAATCGGTGCCTTGCACTGGCAGCACATAAAAATCAATGCAAAATACTTGATCTTGAATTTTTACTTGCAACTGAGAACAATAACCTGTGCATGCTAATGTATCTCTGCTGCCTACTAACACTTTAAAGTGTTTAGAAGGATGTACAACTAATTTTAATTGACTGACAACCCTGTCTTGAATGAAGTTGTGAGTGGATCCTCCATCCACTAATATATGCACTGTTTTTCCTTCAATAGATCCCTTGAACCGGATAGTTCTTGGAAAATGTTGTCCAGCTAATGCATGCAAACTGATAGCTGGTAATTCTGAAGTTTCAGCTTCAGTAGCATTCAGTTCAATTGAATCAAAACGTGTACTTGTATCTTTGTCATTGGTAAAATCTTCTTCATCATCCACCAACAATACAAATAGTTTTGATTTGCATTTGTGATTTCTGTGAAATTTCTCATCACAATTAAAACAGAGACCTTTCTCTCTTCTTTCCATCATTTCAGTAGGTGTTAAACGCTTAACTGGTAAATCTGAAGATTTCACATTTAAGGAAGAAGAATTTTGCTGTCTAATTGGCATTGGAAGTAATGGAGGATTTATATTGTTAATTTTCATTGGCTGTTGATATGGAAATCGTGAACCAGAATATCTTCCTCCATAATCATTCAACTTATCTTCCATGAGTTTATCTAAATTAATAGCTTGATCTAAGGAAACTGGTTTCAAGCACGTACCTCTTTCCGAATATCACTTCGTAACCCAGATTCGAAGCAACTTTGTAAGAAAGAAGGAGAAATGCCCACTGTTTGATTCATCAGGAACTCAAATCGATTTTGAAAATCAACTACTGTTGTCGTTTGAGTTAATTTTGATAACTCTCCTTGTAAATCCCGATATTCAGATGGCCCAAAACGAGCCGCTAAAGCTGGAAGAAAATTCTTCCAAGTCGTTATCATTCCGTTTCTATGCATCCATTGGAACCACTGGAGAGCAATACCATCTAAATGGAATGAAGAGATGTTTAACCTCTGCGTATCATCTACTTCATGGTAATCGAAAAACCTCTCGACCTTAAAAATCCATCCATTAGGATCTTCCCCGTTGAATCGTGGAACATCTAATTTGATTGATCGAAATGGTTTGTAGCTACTTTCTGCAAAATTGTCAACATTCTTATCTTTATTACAGGATGTCTCCAACGGAACAATAACTGGATTGCGAATTTGCTGTTCAAGTCGTCCTTCCATGGAGGTTAACTTCACGCTGATTTCTTTTAACACTGCATTTACCTGGGATAATTGTTGTTCGTGACTGGCTAATCTGTTGCGGCATTCTTCCACAATCAGATGTTGCGATGCTTGAGATCTCGTACCTTCAGCCATCAATGAAAGCACCAATGTTACGGTAATTTTACCAGTAACAGGGCTAACAGAGCTAAGAAAAAGAAGAAGAAGAAGAAGAAGATTGAGAGAGAGAGAGAGAGAGCTTTTCTGAATATTTCCTACCTTCCTCTTTGTATTATTCTCTCTTTATATTTCTTACAGCAGTTTTCTATTAACGGTTGTAACTGTATTTTCTATTTCAATTACAAATGAAATTATTAATCCAGCTGGGCTTTCTTCTTTCTCTTTTCTGCTGCTGTAATCTTCCATCGCCAAGTTGAGCTGTAACACGTGCACTCCACCCATATGTGCATACACAACTGATAAATTGTCAAATATATAAATTGATTATAATGTGGGGAATCTTTAAGTTTAGTTTTGAATTGTCAAATGATTGCAGAAATTTTTTGGTGCATCGATTTAACAAGCTGAGCTAGGTTGAGTTACTCGTTTAGTTAATCTAATCAAACGAGTTGACTCAACATAGACATTCTAGTGGGGGCATGATGAAAAAATTGGCTCGCAAAGTGACCTTGTCACTAGCCAAGTTCAGCTATCACTAATTCATAGAAAGAAGCCAACCTAAGTTTAATTTTTATGGATTTATTCTTATATTGCATTTTACATTTAAGTTTTTGATACCAGTGATATCGAAATTCACATATTTAGTTATATAAATATTTAGTCTATTAACGTATTATATACTTAGAAGTATAACTATATATTGGGAAGTAGGGGTGATCGTGGTCCAGGTCGGTCCGGTTTTTGGAGAGTATAACCGGACCACTAAAATTCAGTTTTCAAATTTTTGGATCAATAAACCCAAAAAATTTTTCAGAACCGGACCTGAATACTGGTCTCGGACCAATCTCACTTATAATACGTAGCTGCAAATTATTACTCAGAAAAATTAAACATACAATAAATGCTAAATTAAACATACAGTAAACACTAATTTAAACTTATAGTAAACACTAATCAGAGATTCGACACTCTCTCAATGAATGGTCGAGTGACTAGTTTTCGACGAGGGCAACTGGGCGTGGGCGAGGGTGAGGGCGAGGGCAAGAGACAGCGAGCAACAAGATTGTCAGAAGCCGAGATATTGTCTTATTTGAAGATCAGTATTTTTCACGTTTTTCAATGGTATTATTATCATCGTTTCTGTCGAAGTTTTTGTTGTTTATCCCAACAACCAAATCAAAAGAAAAAGGGCATATAAAATTTTTGTCAAGCCATCCATTTGTTACTGTTGTAATAAGATTGGTCATATATCTTTTGTATATCTATTCAAAAATAAAATCAATATTGTTGCTAAGATTAAATCGTAGGACAGTTTTAACTTTAGAATGAATGAATTATGTTTATTTAAATTTTTTTGCAAATTAAATTTTAACCGATATGTAAATTTATCTAAAATAATTTCTTCAAAATCACGTTATAAATCTATCACAAAACAAACAATATGCAAAGAGATGAATATTTAAGAGGGAAGGAAAGGCAAACACAAGATCTTAACATTGTTTGATTGAACTCCCTATGTACGTGCTCTAACGATCCCGCTTGAAAATTCAATTACACTAATGCTTACCATCACACTTGATTGAACTTGTGGGCATTCTTGCTTTTACAAATCAATGGCTTGACCTTTTCTCTCTCTCAACAGTATATGAGTTTGAAAAACCTGGTACAACTACCCAACTCTCACAACGAGTAAGCTCAAATGAAGTGAGAATGATAGTTCGAAATATTGAATGCTTGATTTGATCAAACGAAACCTTGAGGATTCAATAAACTTTGCACAGCAAATGAGAGGATTTCTTTGTAGACGAGCATTGAATTTTGAGTCGTAATCAACCGTTGCTTAACTTTGGATGACCTCGTATGACTATTACGATAGTCTGGTAGACCACAGTATGACAATTACACAAAATCCAAATAGGTGATCAACCACCGTTATAATCTTGTTGATCACAACCTCTTCTCTAGACCACAAGTTTGCTTTGTGGGATGATCACACATTTCGGCTGAAATGAATTAGTCGATCTGGGGCGATTGCTATCTGCATCCGGTTGACCAAAACTCAAGAGCTTCAAAATTTGGTGCAATCTATCCATTTTAGGAAAAAAAAACTTATATTAATTTTCTCCCCATTTGTCATTAATAAAAAAATGTCTATGCTCAATTATAGTAAAAGAATATATCAATTCCATGCTGAGTTGAAGTCAGACATGTTCAATTATTTACAAGTCTAAGCTAATCATATCCATTATTCAATCAATGATCAAGATAAATCTAACAAGAGAATGCTTTTATCAATCATAAGCACCAAGTAAAAGACAATCCAAAAAGCTTACTCAAAAACTACATCAACTAGAACAATATCCAGAAATAAATCCGCAAAGCAATAGAGAAGTCATCAAAACAAATTAAAATGCATTACAAACATGTGAACATAGAAAGGCTCTACAACTAATCCTAATAATCTAATGTTGGATCAACATCTAAAGGTGGAGGGAGGAATTCTAGAGTCAGCATCGAGCATCGGAAGCATGACTTGAAACTCTCACCTCAATAGTGAAAGTGGTGTTCCAGAAGGAGTTAGCTAGGTGATCGAGAAAACAAGCTATGGTATCAAAACATGCATGAGCTTTTGAGTCCAACCCAAGAGTGAAGCACTTTGAGAATCAAATCTTTGATCAAACTATTGGAAGAGAGCCTCCATCTTCATTCTAAAGCTAGAAGAACACGCAGTCAAGATATCTAGCTTCTCTTCAAGACTAGACATCCCCCTTCTAAATATGTGCTTGAAGATCGTGAAGACGAGGAATGACTCAAATTTCCTCCATATGGACATCCTGACCATTAGGATTCTTAAAAGGCTTAGAAGAGGGGGCTTGCAAAAGAAGGTCCAGTGGCAGTGTTGACTTTGGCAACCAATATCACTTGAGCATTGCTGCAAAGCCCATACAAGTTAGAGAGTGTTTATTATATGTTTCCATTGAGCGTAAATGACACACGAGCTCTTTTAAGTCATAAAGAGCCTTATCGAGCATGTACACATGATAAACCTTACATTGTGCTTCAAAACCTAAAAGCTGTTTGACATATTTCTTCCCTAATATAACTATTTAAGAATGCACTTTTCATGTTTATTTTATGTAAAGCCAAATTCTTAAAACAAACAAAAACAAGTAGCATTCAAATTGATTTTAGATGCGTTAGTGGAAAATAGGTTTCCTTAAAATCAATTATTTCTTTTTGATTATACTCTTTTGCAACCAACCTTGTTTTATTTCTTATAAAGATTCTATTTTTATCCAACTTATTCTTAAGTATTCATTTAGTTCTAATGATTGAGCGGTCCTTAAGTCTTGGAAAAAATTTCAAAAAAATTACTCTCTCAAATTGATTTCATTTCTCTTGCATGACCAAAATCAAGTTTTTCTTGCTTTCGACCCCATCAAAATTTTTAGTTTCTGTCTGAGAGATAAATCTAATATTGGGACAAAAAAAATTCTAAGTTAAGATCTATTTTTACACCTAGAGTGAGATTATCTAGGATGTCAACTATTAGGTGGCTTTTAGCATACCTCCCTTTATGAGGTAAATCTTCATTTTTTTAACTGAAATAATTACCAACTCATTGGGAGGATTTTCATGATATGTGCTTTTTTTTAGCATTATCATCTACAGTAAGAATTTCCATAACCTTTCCTAACTTATCATTTGAATATTTTCATTTGATGATTGAACAGATTATTGAAAGTAATGTTGATAAATTTGTCTACAACTAGAGTCTGTTTAGTTAGCTTAACATGGATTAAATTAATATTTTTTTGACATAATTTGTTAATAAATAATTCTAAGTTAATAAAAATTGATTTTTAAT
Organism: Begonia masoniana; assembly: GCA_022432975.1. Lineage (NCBI taxonomy): Eukaryota > Viridiplantae > Streptophyta > Magnoliopsida > Cucurbitales > Begoniaceae > Begonia > Begonia masoniana. The sequence goes on from CM039502.1 coordinate 56,664,390, forward strand.
TAAAACTTTCATATGATTCTAAATATCTTTGTAAATAGATTTTTGGAATCTTTTGTTTGTTTATTGAGTCTATGCATAATTGGTAGAGTTTCATATATACTACTGTTATGAAAAACATCATGCAAGTATACGTATTGCAATCAAGTAGTATATAGATTATCGATTTCAAGAAAAAAATAAAAATTAAATCAATGTAATTACTATCAATTAAAAAAAATTAAATTAAATGTGAAAATAAAATAATAAAAGACTCCAACAAAGAACAGTGATTTGGATAAGAAATTCAAATAACACAATTATTTCCCTCACAATATATGTGACGACCCCCGCTCGCGAGCTGCCACGGGACTTTACATACATCACATAACTTGGGTGTATTTTTGGACATAAAATTTTTTGACTTTTAAAACTCTAAATCGATGGCTAAAAATCATTTTTGACAAAACGTTGACTCGATTTTTGGGTCGTTTAAATCCTTTGAAATACGTGGAAAAACGTTCAAAAAATACGTTTGGGAAGTATCGTAAAACGTTGGGTGGAAACGTGTTTAAAAATTAAAATTTGAAAAAAAATAAATTTTGGAAACATAGCATGCGGCGCACGAAAAAAAAAGGAGTCGATCGATCGTGCACGAGCGTCGATCAATCGTGCGTGAGCGCCAGTCGATCGACGAACCCTCTGCTGAAGACTCGCTAGGCACCGATCGATCGTGCGCGAGCGCCGACTGATCGGCGAATCCTCTACCGATCCACATCAACCTGCAATCCAGAGCCGGTCGATCGGCTGGTGCGATCCGCGCGCGCATTACACCCACACCGCATGTCCCGCACGCGCATCCTAGGTGCCCGCGCCCATCTGCTACTTTTCTTCATTTTTCACCTTTTTCTCATTTCTTTCCCCTACATTTCACTTCAAACTTACCTAAAACCTTTCCCACACCTCTTCAGAAATAAATACTTTAAAACCCCAAAAACACGACTCAAAAACGTACCCGAAAGCGTAGCAAATTTTACGAAAACAAACTGCATGGATGACTCTAAAAATTGAACATATCCATACAAAAAATAAACCCCAAAACATTTCTAGTATTTTATAATCTCAAACTTAACTACCCGTCCTCCTATCAAAACATCCATTTTTCCTATCAAACTCCTCTATACATCAAAAATAGAATTTATCAAAACGTGTAAATCCACACTTTCATACGTACGTCCTTAAACAAAACACAAATATACTGGCCATAGTCGAAATTTCCCTAACAATCACCGGATCACTGTAATGGACGTACCCCTCCAACTGCTCCTATCAATCCTCTTGAGGCTCAAAGTCCTCACATGAATTCTTGTCACCTACATCACAGAGTTCAAACTATTAGCGTAAAGCTCAGTAAGAGATGTCTAATGACATGAACATGCAATTATAAAGCAATGCATTTTATAACATTTTCTTTCTTCATCTTTACTTATCATCATTTCATCGGGGGCAATCAATCCCACCAAAGACATATTGTAACGTCCCTAATTCTTATACCCGAAATTCTCGTGAAATTTTTCATTTTGTGCACTAAGTAAATTTTGACTTTAAAGGCTTTAATCAATATCTAACTTATTGAAATTTGTTTTGAAATTCATTTAAAGAAAACATATTAAATGAAGGAAAACAATTGGCAAGAAATCGGTGGGCAAAAAGGGCATTTCGCCCGAAATTTGTATGGCCGATCGATCGGCTGTGGCAAAAATAAGGGGGGCGATCAATCGCCCCCACACCAGGTGATCGATCGCCCCTCGCGATCTATCACCAGCCGATCGATCGTCCTTTTACAAGCGATCGATTGGTAGACTCTCTGAAATTTCCAGAGAGTCGCCTCTCTTCTGCCGATCGATCGCCTGCCGATCGATCGCCTCTCCTGGCGATCGATCGGCAGACTCTCTGGATTTTGAAATCCAGAGAGCTGCTCCTCTTTCTCTTCCTCTTCCTCTTTTCTTTTCTTTCTCCCCTTCGATACCCTGCACACACACACTTCATCACTCTACTCCACACCTTCAACACTCATTCTAAATACATTTCATAACAACACGACTACCCACATACAATCCACACTCCACCAATCACCTATTAACCGACTCAAAACATATTTAAAACATAACCAAATTTCATAAAAATGAACCGCGTGGATCCGTTTAAAAACTGAACATTTCCCTCTGTTTGAAAATATCAAAAACACGACAAAATACTATACATTATCTATCTAGTTACCAAGCATCCTAAAATGAGTCATCTATACAATTTTCCTATCCTATTATCTATCAAATCCCCAAAATATTTACTTACATCCCCACGGGTCAAAATTCACACCGACTGCCAGCGCACTCCCACGGGCCATCCTCCATCAACATGCTCATGCGTCGGGTGGAGGAACGTCGTTCTCACCTGTCTCGAAATCACATACACCATAGAATTAAACTATGAGCTAAATGGTTCAGTAAACCTACGTAAATGCGGATGAATGCTATGCGTATGAAATGCTTAAAATCATGCAGTCATCCTACCTTTTCGCTATTCATTTCATTAAAAATGTCACCGGGGCTTCGCTCTCAGTAGATAGAAGCGGCACATCCGACGATTGGATAGCCCCTCGTATCTACCTAGGGGGAAAACATGCTTCATCTGACAGCCATGTCTGAACCACCACCCTGACGTGACCGTCATTACATACATTTATACCTTTTCGTTATCCTTTTCATGAAAACATATTTGAAGGTTCATTTTGCATGCTTATTCAGAAAACATAATGCATGAACGTGCATGATACAATAACGAAAACAAACATAAAACAAACAACGAACGCTAAACGTTCTATAGCTTAAAGTAGCCTAACTACCCAATCTAATTACCTAAAATGCACTACGTCTCCAATTCCTCAATTTTACATACTTTCTTATGGTGTAGGCCAAACCGGCCAAACAAATCACGAAGACTTACCTTGCGTCCGTTGCAATTTAAGCTCCGTCCACGAGCGTTGTTTACCTATGGCAATTCACAACAATCATCATTAAAATCGAGCCTATGAAATCAAATTCTAAAGACTAACGAAGTCCCTAGCTAAAGGATATCTCCTAAAATCCTAACTTAACTCTTTGAAGCATTTAATCAAGCACCTTGCGCTCGTTATTCATAATTCTCTATTAATGGAGTTTCCTCAAGCTCTAATCCTCCGAAATCCTAACACTTACCAATTAATTAGCTTACTACGTTCAATAATTGCCAATACGTCGATTAGAGGCATAAGCACGCTAAACCCATCAATTTCCAACCTTAATTCATGTTTTTAACGAAAACCCTAAACAAACCCTAATTGTTTAAACTCTAGAAATCGAGAACTAAAGCTGAGAAATGCTAGAATCTTACCTAGGATCGTGATTAGAGAAGAAAACGTAAAGCACGGCCGTTGATTGGAGGAGAATCGTCATCGTGCGTGGAGAGTTCGTCGGCGGAAATGGGAGAACACAAAGAGGAAGAAGATTTCTCCTTGGAGAAATCGTAGAATGCATAAGGAGGGGGGGGGGGGGGGGTGTTAGTTTTTATTTTTATAATTTTACTTCTTAATTACCTTTTTGCCCTTTTTCTTAATCGTTTACCATCTATTTGGTTTCTCCAAAATTTTCTTATTCCTCCAAATATTCCAATTTATCGCTAGGGCTCTAATAAAACTTTCCGTTTGTAAAACGGATTTAATTTACTATTTTTACGAATAAAACTCTAATAACGGGAAAACCGAACTCGGGCGTTACACTATCTATTTTGTTTTCCGAAACTTTCTAATTCCTTTAAAAATCTCTATTAATTACTAAAGCTCTAACAAAGCTTCTTGTTCAACGGGCTCAAATTCTTTTATTTACGAAAATGCCCTTAGTAAGCGGAAACCCGAAAATCTCGGGTGTTACATATATTGGGGGCAATCGATCCCACCGAACACATATTGAGGACAATCGATCCCACCGAAGACACATTTTTACATCATTTCATTTACATAGTTCGTACATCAAAACTGTTTTCGTTCTTTTTGTAAAACATGATGCCTGAATCCATACATAATGCACATACAAATACATAACATAATCCTCACAGGACTCATCACATCAAAACACATAACACTAAACCCAAACAATTTATGACTCTACAACTTAACATACCCATAAAACATACCCAATTCTATACATGAAATCTTCACATAAAACCATTAGACACGTTACTTCCTAGCATCCTGTGATGTAGGCCAATCGGCCAAGAAACATGTAACATTCACTTACCTGGTGTCCTTAGCAAACTTTAGGCAAATTGATCACTTCTTCCTTCTTTGTTGCAAAACCTATAATACGCAAATAATTTCAACAATATCGACCATCTTTCAAACCCTCAACCATGCATATTATTCAGTTCAAGTAGCCCTAAATATTAAACAACCAATTCAAATAGATTAAACTTCCTTCCAACCAAAAATTAACTAAATCATTCAAAATTCTCGGATTTCACTCATAAAATCGAGTAAACTTCAAACAGTCGTAACTCCCTCAATTTTTATCCGTTTCAATGATTCAACATGTTTTGGAAACCTTATTATGTATATGTTAACATGAAATCAACCATTTATCAAAACAAAAACAGAATCGTGACAGAAAAACCAAAAACCGAACTGACCGCTGAAATTTTTCACTTTTTGCACAATAACTTCAAAAATCCATAACTTAATCAATTCTTATCCGTTTTCAATGATTCAATATGTTTTGGAAACCTCATTAGGTCTATTTTAACATTCAACCATCCATTTATAAAAAGAAAATTGGAAGGTAGAGCAGAATTCCGAAAACAGAATCTGCCCTGTTTTTACAACATTCCAACCTAGTTTCTAATCAATGCTTCTAACATGCATTTCTATCCATTTATTCCATTAATGATCATTAGTTAACCTTAAATCAAGATGAAACATCAATTTAAAGGAAGAATTGAAAAGTTGTTAGAGCATTTCAAAATCCGAATAGCATGCACCTGAAAGCAAAGGTACCATGGGCAATTGGAACGTGGTTTTTTCTTGATCTCTGAGTGCAATGACAATTAAGTTGTGACCTGAATACTCATCTAAGAAACAATAATATTATTTTCCTATTAGCTAATCGAGCATTTGATCAATAAATAGAAGAGGAGAAGGGTTCTTCTTTGTTATCGTATTAACATTTCGGTAATCCATACATACCAACCACCTTGTGATTGTTCAGATTGGTTTAAACTCTTTTTGCTTATTTGAAATTACAGTTATTCTACCTTTTTTTGGCACACATAGCACCAGGCTAACCGATGAACTGCCAAATATTGGGTAAATAATACCCACATTCAGCCCCTTGATGACTTCTTTCTTTACCACCTTTTTCATAATTGGGTTCAACTGCCATGCTAATCAATGGAGTTTCTATCAAATAATATTGTATCCATGCAAATGCTTGGGTTGATTTCTTTGATATCGACTATGGCGTTGTTATTGCCGTTTTGAATTTTTTTTAACACTTCGATCACATCTGATTCTTGATCTAATCTAAATGAAGCTGAGACAATTACTGAAGGGTTTTGAAGATTCAAGAAAAGTCTACTTCAAATGTGAAGGAAGTTACATTAGCTCTAGTGATGGCAGTTCCTCCACACATGTTTTTGTTGTCTTAAAGTCTCCAACAGGTCTTTCAAGAGTCTCAAAATGCTTGTACTAAGTTTTGAAAATATGCTTTGTTTTTCCTTTTTAACATTATATGAGCTTTGATTCTTTGTGCTAAATTTTTCTCTTACCTTTGATGGTGCAACTCCAATGTGTTCAAGGTTCAACTAGACATTCTTTACTACAAACAATCTTCGTCTGCATCATGAAATTTCATGGCCTTTAAAGCATTGAAGGTCACTTACTAATCATTGACCTCCATGGTGAGTTCTTTTTGTACATCGATTAAAGTTCTTCTAGTAACCCAGAAAGGTCGACCTAAAATAATAGGAACTTTTCAATTTGCTTCATAATCTAGAATGATGAACTCTACATGAAAGATAAAGTTTTTAACCTTCACCAAGACGTATTCAATCTTTCCTTCTAGTTGAGCTAAAGACCAATTAGCTAACTGCAAGGTGACTATTGTTGGCCTAGCTTGTTCAATCTCTAGTTTTTTGAAGATGGACATCGACATCAAGTTCATACTCGCTCCGAGGTGACGTAGTGCCTTGCCAACATCATGACTTCCTATGGTGCAAGGAATCGTAAAGCTGCCCAGATCATTGAGCTTTGGAGGTAATTTGTTTTGTAAAATGTGGCCACTTTCTTCTGTAATAGCTATTTTTTCATACTCGCCCAACCTCCTCTTCTTGGACAAGATATCCTTTATAAATTTGTATAACAAGCCATTTGTTCCAGAGCTTCAACCAGCAGAATGTTAATATGTAACTGCTTCAAGACTTCCAAAAGTTTCTAAAACTGCTTTTCTTGGTGCTGCTTTTGAAGTCTTTGTTGAAATGGTGGAGGTGGTCGCTAAACTTGATATTTTGCATGTGGATGATATGACAATGCTTCAACATCAAAAATTACTTCACTATTTTTCTTCTTTTATGAGTTATCTTCCACGCTTGTTTCTTCCACCACTTCTGTACTAATCTTTTCTTTTTCTTTTCTATTCGTCATTGTTTCAACTTTTCTTCCATTCATCAATAGAATTGACTTACAATGTTCTTTTCCTTCCATTCTTGGCACTTTAGCATCACTCGACAAAGGTCTTGGAAGTTTGTTATTCAATGCTTGAGCCATTTGTCTCATTTGAGTCTCTAAACTTTGCAGTGGAGCTGCTTGACTTTGGATTAATGTATTTTGATTTTCAACAATGACATTATTCTTTATCATGTAGTCTCTCATCATTTGTTCTGAAGATGGTTGTTGTTCATTTTGAAGTTCTCTTGTTTGTTATGGAAAATATTGTTGCGGCATTAACATTTGTGAATAATTATGATTTGATTGAAAAAATTCAGGGGATGAGAATTCGCAGCTTTGTTTTGCCTCTATTATTACTCACATAATTAACAGATACAAGGTTTAATGTGCACTGCTTAAAAATATGATCTTCTCCAAAATACATACATGAAATATTAAACGCCTTTTGATGTGATGATATGCCTATCGACCTGATGGCATTTGTTAGCAATGAAATCACATTCATTGTATCAAGCTCAAATACTCATGCATAGCGTCTGCTTGTATTTAGTATTATAGCTGGCCATTGATAATTATTGGTGCTCTTTCTAATAGCTTGTATGGTTCACTATGAAAAACCTTGTCTTTTTGTTGTTTATTAATTTCCACCTAGGATTTTTCAGAAATTTGGATAAATTCAGTGTTTTGGTAAATTATCCTAAGGTTAATTTGAAAAAATTGTCGTCAGGTAATTGAGAATTTACTTTGAATAATTGGGGCAACTTTTAGTGTTGCGAAGAATTTAAAACAAGTAAATGGAGAATTAAATGAGTTTTTATTTAAGATATATTATAATTATTTTAAATTAAAAATTTAAATAAATAAAAGGAAAAGAAAATAAAAGTGAGAAATTCTAATTGGTTTCTCACTTGTGCCCTGCGACAAGAAAGAGGGGAAGGTAAGAGAGAGAACTAAGGGAGGGGTGAAGAAGAAGGAGAAATTCGACCTTTGATTCATGTAGCCAAGGTGAAGGATGTATGTTTGGACATCAAACTTTGAGGGTAAGTTCATTTCCCCCCTCCTTGTTTAAGTTGTATTTAGGGTTTTTATTTGAGGTTCAGATTCGAGCATAGTAGCTCAAATCTCTTAGTATTTTCTAGATATTTTGGGAGTATATTGGTGTATGTGAAGTCCTTGCTAGATGAATGGCCGAATGAGAGCAAAAATTTATGGGAAAGACGTGTACGACCGTGACGTTTTGTCGCTGGAAACGTCTCCCCAATCGATTACGGGTGAAGACTAGGCCTCCACGCTCGGAGTCCACTCGACTCATGGAATTCGCAGACGACCACAGACTAGTCTGGGCGACCGCATACTAGTCTAGGCAACCGCATAGGTCGACTGCGAACCAATCCAGTCGATCGCACAGGTCATTCGCAGATCGGTTAGAATGATCGCAGACAAGCCCAACTACTGCGAGGTCGACTGCATGCCAGTTTGGTCTACAACTTGATGGTAGAGGTTGACAACACATTATTTTGAAGCAAACTTTTGTCATTGAGGCGCGTACGACTGCTCATAAATTGTCAGATTTGGTTCTTTATCCCGTTATAGGACCCATCCACGTGTCTCGCTTTGTAGATGAGAGGAATTTCTTGACATGGTTTTCTTTATAGACTCGGACAAGTTCCCTAACTTTGATCCAGTGCCTGAGGTTGTCACTACTGTAAGGAAGAGAAGCACTCATCGTTGCTTTTTGCATTGCATTACATTGTTTTCGAGAATGCAATTTTGGTGGTTTGCCACTTATAAAAGTATGATGAGGTCTGGTTGCCAACACATCAATTTTTATACGAATATGTACGTATGGTTTTCTCGTGTTTACTTTCAGAATTACATGATTTGCATTTTTCTATGATATGTTGGGAGGATAAATTTTCCTCTTGATACTTTGAGTAGTTTTGGCGTCAAAGTATCACGATGCTATCCCATACACCTTCTGCTACGTAAAAGTGGTATTGTATGCTCGTACGAAAAACTAGCAGTAGGGCGGTGATGATGCACTCCTTGAGTTTCGAATCCCTAAACATGATCATGGTGTTTATGTTCAAGTTGGTGTCGTACAGACTTTCGGTCGCCGGTTAGTCAAGTGATAGACTTGATTTTCGGATCACCGTCATGGTTTCCTTCGATTTCATAAGATGTTGCTTAGTCTTCGGATCACCATCTTTCTGTGATAGTGTGCAGGAGTGGTCCTTGAGCGACACTTCGGATCACCATAGTTTGAAGTTTAATCACAATTTTAAAATAAAGATGAAAAAGTTGTTTTTAAAACAAAATGCACTAGGTATAACGTTTCTACTGAGTTAGACTCGCCCCAACGATCCCCTCTCAATCTAGGTAAATAGAAGATTGACTAGCTTTTGTAGAGATTTGGGAGAGGCTACAAGCTATTTATTTTCTGTTGGACTTTATTTATATTTCCTCGGTAAGAAGTTAGTATTTTATTTGGGTCAGTAGCCATAACTTGTGGATTGGATTTTCCCTTTACTTTCATGCACAATTAGATAATTGGTACGTATTACTTTAAATTGCACTATTTACTTTAGATTTCACCATGTGAATTTGGCTATAATTATTCCTAAATACTTCCGCTATCACATCTAGCCTTGGGCTGGTCATCAGGTTTCCTTTCCTGAAATTGGGTCGTCCGACCAGGCATTTCTACTTCGTCTCGCCCTTGGGTCGTGACACACTATATGTCTTGGTTAAAATAGCACCATTGGCTGTTGCATCAACTATAGAATGTGTCCGACTATTTAGCTTATTGTAGAAAGTTTCCAGCTGAACCCACTGCGAAATTCCATGCTTAGGCATTGTCTTACTAATTATTTAAATCTTTCCCACACTACATAAACAGATACACCGTCCTATTGTTGAAAATTCAATATGCCATTTCTTATTTGAGCATTTTTTATCAGAGCAATTATCAAAAATCTTTGAGCTAGTTCATCCCAAGTTGTCACAAAGTCAATGGCAATGAATTTAACCACGATCAAGCTCGCTCTTGTAGTGAATACGGAAACAATTTAAATCTTAGAGCTTCTTTAAGTCTTCTTTGAAGCACGAATGAATCGTAGAGCATGTGGAATACTTTCAAGTGAAGATGTGGATCTTTCATAGCCATGCCACTGAACTATTCAGTAGTCTACAACATTGGGAACATCAACGGCCGTAGCTCACACTGTCCAGCGGAAATTCCTGGCCGAACAACATCAAGGTTTAGTCCTTCCAAGTGTGGCATTGCATAATTCTGAATTGGCCGTTCTATTTCTTCATCAATGTTGTTCTGCTTGTTTCTTCGTGCAACTTTAGAATTCATGATTCCTCCTTCAAACAACTGAGGTTGATATTGTCTTCTATGCTCTCGGAAAGTCCTCTCAATTTCAGGATTGAATGGAACTAGCTCTTGATTATCATCTAGCGTTCTTTAGTAAAGTTTGGGCATTTGAGAAAGAAAACAAGAAAAATGTAAGAAAATATATTTTTTTATTTTTCTTTTTTCTTACGAAAGTAGAAATATTTGATAATATTGTCCCTAGGAAAGGCACAGATAATTTGTTGTAAAAACAACAGTACACAAGTGTACGTATCCCAATCAAGTAGTATATAGATTATCGATCCCACAAAGACAAACATATCAAAATTAAATCAATGTAAATACTATCAATTAAAAAGAGATCAATTTGGTATGAAAATAAAATAATAAATTATTGAAAGAAACAACAATGATTTGGATAAGAAATTTAAAAAAGAGAAGTATGGTCTAAATTCAATTTCCCTCACTACATAATTCTTACTACAAAAGCTGTAGTGAATCATGCATCATCAGATTGAATAACTTAGAAAAATGTTATTCAATCAAGCCTCGTCATAATTATTTGATTAATTCATATCAAATTTTTCTTCAAAACTATAAAAATAAATATTACACAGAATTCGATAAAGTACAATTCTATATAGTCACGTGAGTTAAGTAAATAAATATGAAAATACTTGGAATTAACGTCATACTAATTATGAGTTAATAACTCACACAATTCATTATAAGTCTAAATTCTTATTTTAGATCATATAAAATAGAAATCATAGTATTTATTTATGTCTTTAGTATAGTTGAATAAAATAATAAATAAGCATCTATTGAATTATTCAACTTGATATTGCAACGGATCAAAAAAATTACTTTGTTCAGTACTTCTTCTTTCTGGCTACTAAATGTTTAGCTCATAGAAGAAAAAGAAAAAACAATTGTTCTTCTCTATTTAGAGCAATGCTTCTTCTCGGTGGAACTCCAGATTTCCAAATTGGAAAGAAGCCTTCTTCTCCAAGCCTTCTTCTCTTTTTTTCTCTGAATGTTGGATGCCCGTTTTCAAATATTTGGCTTTCTTTTTGAAGCTTCCTTCCCTCCAGACTATTCTCTTTCATTTCCAAATTCAACTTTAGAACTCTCAAACAACTTTCTCTTTCTTTGTTCTATTTTCTCAACTCCAGTTCTCTCTTCCGATTTGGCAATTTCTCTTTCTCTATCATCTTTTGGATATTTTCTTTCAACAACCGTAACCCTTTCTTTATTCTTGAGATGTAGTGGCCTCCACATCAACTTATCAGCATCAATCTACAATAAATATCAATTATGAATGAATTTTCTTTAAAATAAAAATAAAAATAGCTATTTATAAAAAAATTAATGGTGTGCTTAATATTAGATTCATCACTGAATTTTAGCAATATATGAAATAACTCTTTTTCAAGAGTTATTAATGACTCAATCAAAAACATCAAAATTTAGACTATTGCAGCTGTCTAGAATTGTGTTGCGGAACCTCAATACTAACTTATGCATAAGATGTAAGCCTTGAAAATGCCCAATTCCAGGAGTATGTCTTGGTTGCGGATGCCTGACGATAGAATGTAGAAGCATAGACTCTAGCCAAGTGTAGAAAGGAAGCAATCGTGGACGACCAGTCTGAAGACATGTTTTAGCTAAGTACATCCACTTCGGATGCCCGAGGACATGTGCGGGCATCCAAGGAATTTTGAGGAAGTCCCCGTTAGACTGAAGAATTTAAATTTGTGCTTTTGTTGATGCCCAGTTAAGAAATGTGAACGCTTGGTGCGGTACCCAAACACTTAAATCAAGGACGCCCATGGCCCGTTTCATGAGTCTAGTAGCTATTCGATGGACACTCACCTAGAGACATCCTTACAAAATTTCTGCCAAGTTTTTATCTGATCTCTCTCTCTCTATCTCTCTCTCTCTCTCTCTCTCTCTCTCGTACTTAACCCAACTCCGTCATTATAATTTGTGATTTCTACTTGTAAGAGTTTGGGTATTTGAGCTTTAACCTTCAAACACCTTCTCTATTGTATTGGTAAACAATCAAGGGTGACACTCTGAGAAAGAATAAAGTGAGAGGCATCTGATTGACGTTTGGAAGCTCAATGAATTATACTTGAAAGGTCATTAGTGCAAAGAAACTTCAAGGAGGAACCTTGAAGTGTGGATGTAGGCAAGGTTGGCAAAACTACATTACCAAATTCTTTGCATCCTTCTCTCTTACTCCTTTACTTTTTGCTCTTAATATTGCTTGCATATTAGAGTTAACAAATCCATATATGAGAATTTATAATATTTGAACTTGCAAACAATTAAGTTTAAATCGCACAAAAAAGCTTAGATAACCTAATTCACTCTCATCTTAGGTTAATTTCGGTCCTTTAATTTGTTTCAGAACAAGTCTTGGCTTTTTATTGTGATTGAATTATAAATTTTTATCTTGAAAATCTCCATGGCTTTTAATATGAATGGCTAAGATTTTGAGGGGCAATCTATCTTTAGGCCTCTTTTTTTATGGTAATGACTATACCTATTGGAAAGTTAAGATGATATTTTTTATTCAATCTATGCATTATGATTTATGACATATTATTTAAAATGGACCTTATACTCAGATTAAACTTGAAAATGGTAAGAATTTTCCAAATTTGCCTTTTGAGTATGATGAGAATGATAAGTAGTTTAAGCTTACATGCTAAGTTAATTAACATGTCATATTGTGCTCTTAATAATGATGAATTCAATACAGTGCAAGTGTGATAACGCTTACAAAATATGGCATCTACTTAAAATCACACATGAGGACACTGACAAAGTAAAAGAAAAGAAGTTAAACATGCTTGTATGTTAATATGAATTATTTTCTATGGCAAATAATGAAACTATTAGTCAAATGTTTACACGTTTAACTAACATGACTAATAGTTTGAGATTTATTGATAGAATTTATCCCAAGGAAGAGTTGGTAAGAAAAATTCTCAGGTGTCTATGAGATCCTGACAACCTAAAGTGACGACAATCCAAGAAGCAAAAGATCTAAAAGGGATCAAGTTGTATAAGCTCATATGATCTCTTATGATAGATGAGATCACGATGAGGCAAACAAAAAAGAAGAGTAGAAGGAGAAAGAAGTCTCCAAGAAGAAAGACATTGCTAACAAAGACTTATCGAGCAACCAAGTTGAATCCGAGAAGGATGAAGACGGTGAAGTAATTACACTCATGGCTCGAAAGTTCAACAAGTTCCTCCAAAGAAGAAAGTGTCTAGGAAAGAAGGTAACTTGTAACACCCGGGAATTTTTGTTTCCTCTAACGTACATAGCCTTAGATTAGGTTATGTTATTGGAGCTTAACATTAATCATAGAGTTATTTTAAGTATATGAGTTAGGAAGAGAAAATTTGATGAGAAAACCATAGAGTTGAAGTGGTTTAAGGTTAATTGTTGTTGAAATAAAATGGTAAAGGAAAAAAAATGAAAGAGAAGAAGAGGGAGAAGAGATGTTTCACGTGAGGGAGAAGAGTGGAGTGAAGGGAGGGTGTGATTTATAAAATTACAATGTTTAGAGGTAGAATTTAAAAAGGGAAAAAGCAGGAGTTTTAAAAATAGGTGTTTGGTGGTGTAAAAAGACAAATTTTCTTGTCTTCTCCTTCTTCCCCACGATTCTTCACCCACCATTGGAGAGCTCTCCCTCCACTTCTTCTTCAATTCTCATAAAGGTTCAAGGTTAGTTTTAGTTGGGTTTTTGGGTTTTATGAATGCCATTAGTGATTGTAGTTATTTTAAGTAGCTTTTGATGAGTTTTTGGAAGGGTTTAGGAAACCCTAAAATGGAGCTCCGAAAATTTCATTTCTTGGTTGTGTTTTCTTGCTAATTTGGTGATTTAAACCTTAGATACAGTGGTTTATGGTGATTAGAAAGAATGATTATGAGTTTGGTTGAAAATTAGTTTTGGATCAATGTGTAGCCGGTTCTGTTCTACAGATTCTGACCAAGTTTGCTGGTTGGTTTTGTAAAATGGATTGATGCATTAGATAGTAGACGTGTAGAGGTTTACGGAATGGGTAGGATCGTTCAAATCTGATGACAAACAAGTGAGTTATGGTCGATTGAAGTTTGGACATTGAAAAAAAGAGAGAAATTCAGGATTTTGAGTTTAGTTGTTTTAAAGTTAGTTATTTGTAGTTAGAGTTAGAGTAGATATCCTTTAGATTTGGTTGTGTGATCACTAAGTGATTTTCCCCTAAATATTCTAGGTTAACGAGCGAACAATTGGACCAACCGAGCGAACGAATACGAGAACGTACGGAGAATCCAGGTAAGTAGTGGTTGTGTGTGATTTTGCCTCCAGGCCTACACCATAGAACGATAGGGATTGTTTGTTTGATTGATTTGTTGTTGTTTTGTTCTATGGTTGAGCATACGTATTGTCATGCATCATTGTTTTCAAATCACAAAAAAACGAGTTTTTGGAGCATGGTTTGAAATGTGAGTATGAAACGTAAAAATATAAGAATAAATGTGATGTGGTCTCGAGTGGAGTCTCCTCGTCACGTAATGGTGATAGGGTAGCACTTGACAGAGTCTCTACGAGAGATGCACCACTGAAGATACGTAATGTGTCGTGAGTATGAACGCCTCGTCGTTAACATGCGAGAAAAAGCACTAGAGGGTTCTATATCGATGTGGGAGGAGATCGTGTATGGCTGTCCTAGATGGTTATGGGATGTGTGCCTCCGATCTTGCTCTGCTGGGTCAAGGTGTGACGACCCCAACCCGGTCAGGGCCGCCACGGAAGGACCATTACGTAATCTTAACTATAAATCCTCGATTAGACGTACAAAGTTTCTCTCCCCTTATTTATTATTTTTTTAAAACACTTCCCTTAACACATTAACAAACTAAAAAAAACAAATAACAAACTCATTATAAATAAGGGAGGCAAAACCGTAAAAAGCCAATCAAAGGAGGGGCGACTATTCGCCCTTCCTTACTGGCGATCAGTCGCCAGGGAAAGAAAAACGAGGGGCGATCAATCGCCCAAATTTAGGGCAATTGTTCGCCCCGTATGATCGCCCAGCGATCGCGAACGCCAGTGGGCACGCACGCATGGCATGCGACCAAGGCGATCGTTCGACAGGAGTGGCGAGCGATCGCCACCTCCTCTGGAATTGGCAACCAATTCCAGGGGGTGGCTAACAATCGGCACCCGGGGCGATCATTCGCCAGGACGCCCTCCTGGCACGCGCCGCGCGCGCACCTGGCGCTTCTCCCTTCTCTTCTTCACTTAACAACTTTCTTTCCTGTTTCTTGCTCTTCCTCTTCACTCTAACTTACCAAAAACATTCCCAACACATTAACACACAATAATTCAAACTCCCGAGAAAAAACCCGACTCAAAACATCCCAAATCCGTATTTAAAATTTATGAAAATAAACCGCGTGGATCGCTCTAAAACTCGAACGCATCCCTACCCTTTAACACCTAAATCCTCAAACAAAATCCAACCAATCTACATACCAACATCACATAACATTTGAATTCCTTAAATCTTTTCAAAACAAATTCATTTATCAATTCATTCAAAATAACACTTCACTCCAATCCCTTATCCACCATAAATCCTCAAAATATCAAACTTGTCTATACACCCTAAAATTATCATCCAAAATCAATCCAAATCACACCTATTTACCACAATACGCTTGGAGTATACCCACGGATCATCCAGCCTAACCAAAACACGCCCCGCCGCCACGAGCTCAATCCACCAACCATCTATGCGTGATCATCAGGAAGAGGTTCCTCACCTTCGTGCTCATCACCTACATCATACGATAAACACATTAAGCCTAATGCTTAGTAAGGAGGTGCACTAAAACATGAGAATGCATAATGCATGGTCTTTCAAAACATGTTCGTTTATTTACTCTACATAACATATACATATATATCTTTAGGCATGAGTACGCATAGGCACCACCCGTCTACCTAGTAGACCAAACACTTGCCCTGAGTTGCCATTAATGTATTTTCATGCCCTGAGTTGCCATTTACGTGCCCCGTGCCCTACTCATCCTCCAACTTCATTTAACATCATTTACTTTACTTCGTTTACTTGAAAACGTGCATGCAAAACATTTCATTAAATCATACGGGAAAACATGATGCGTGAAGAAAGAGACTCCGAATAATCATCTAACCGTTCATGACACACACATAAGCGAATCTTACTCATATACGAATCTAACTGAATACTACTAGGAAGCATCCTAGACTACCCGGCTAGTTTAAGCCCCACAATCAGAAAACATCATAAAACCTAACGTCGATACAATGTAGGGCCTAAAGGGGCCGGAAACCTAACATCCACTTACTTGGAATCCTAGCTATGCCGAGCACCGTCATTTAAGAGTTTGGGTCACCTAAGGCATTTCCGTAACATATCATTAGTATCGATTCTAAATCGTCAATTTCAAAACTAAACCCAAAACCCGAGCTAAGATAATTTTTTCCTTAAACTCATATTCACTTCATTCAGGCATTTCGTCGAGCACAATGCGCTCACCAATTACTTAACTCCATTAATGGTGTTTTACTAACCTCCAAACACCAAAACCTAACCATTAATATTCACCCACACCATTAATTCACTCTACCAACCTAAATGACAACCAAAACCTCATCAATGAGCTATAAAATCGCTATCCTATCGATTTCTCATCAATCTAGAAATTTTACACTAAACCCTAAATCAAAACCAACCCTAAAACATCAACTAAACTATGCCAAAGCGTACAACGTACCTAGAGCGTTGATTTGGAGAAGAAAACTCGAAGAGAAAACGCCGGAATCGAAACGCGAGTGATTGGTGATGGAAGAGAAGAGAAATCGCAAGGGAGGGGGAGGGAGATCGATTCACGTAGGGGGAGAGGAGAGAAATGGGGGAAAAGTAATTCTATTTAATTTTATAACCAATTTTGAACTCAAATTACCTAAATGTCCTTTCCATTAATTTCTTGCGTAAACTCATCAATTATCCTATCTGTTTGGTTTCTCCAAAAATTTCTTATTTATCTGAATATTCCAACTTATTCCTAGGGTTCTAACAAAACTCTCCGTTTGTAAAACGAGCTTAATTTGCTAATTTAAAAAAATATCCCTAAGGGTGGAAACCCGAAGACCCAAAACTCAAATCCCGTAACCGAAGTTTTTGGGCGTTACACAAGGTGTGGCCATCCTAGACAGTTATAGGATGTGTGCCTACTTCATCCACATGGCTTAGTGAAAGATTAATGAAATGAAAACGAAACGAGAACAACCGAGAGTTTAGAAACCGCATATGTTAGGGGTTGAGTGTGCATTGTGTTTTTACATTCATTATTCCTTACTTGCTAAGGATTAGACTTACGTTTTGTTTTCTATGGTGTAGGTGATGACGAGCTATCAGGTGAGCTCTATGAGTAATGCCAGGACTAGGAGCAGTTGGTGAAGCATTTTGTATGCCGGTGCGGGCAGCTTGTTGGGGTGCCTTGACCATGGCTTGAGGTGTGGGTGTGGTAGGTCTTTAAGGTGATTTTGGATTGTAAATAGGTTAGGAGACTTAAAACTCTTTTGGTGTGTAAATATGAGATTTTGCTGTAAATGGTTTGGCTTATAGGTTTTGGTGTTAAACAATCAACTGTTACGCTGCTCATATTTTTATAAAAGAAAAGTGTTCGTTTCTAGCAATTTTTATGTTTTTGCTTATGTTTTCGTGCCAGGTTTTCAGGGTTTTAACGTGTCGAGGGATGAAAAATGTTGGAAGAGGGTTTGGGTATGTTTTTAGGTGAAATGTAGGGGTGAGAAGTGAAGAAAAATGGAGAAGTGATAAAGGGTCGAAGTGGGCGTGGAAGTGCCGAGCTGTAGGAGCGCAGGCACAGGAGGAGAGGCGCACTGGCACGGGTGTGGCACGCGCAGCCCCTTGGTGCCACTCTCTTTTGCTTTCCACTTATAGTTGGGCAATCTTTGAATATATGTTCTGTTTCATTACACTTGAAACATTTTCTCGTGTCTGCCTTGCATTCCCCAAAATTATTCCTCTTGCACTTGGGGCATAATTTTCCTCCAATAGTAGCTAACTCAGTTTGGGCACACTTTTCTTTTCCTTGTTGTTCGTTATCATTGGAAGGCCTCTTGATTCCTCGTGTCGATTTTTCCTCCGTTCTTTTGTTGAGGCTAATTCTCCTTAAGGTGTTTTCTCCTGATCTCAATCCGTTTGGCAAATTGGAACTCCGCCTCTTCCACTTCAAGTGTCTTAGACACAATTTTTGCAAAGGGCACATTCTGAGTGCCATAAATATTCACACCTCGATAAATTTAAACTTTCAATCATTGCACGAATTGATAAACTTTTAGATAAGTGGTTGCCACAAGATGTGTTGTGAAACGTGACAGGGATTTGAACTTTCGCACATATTCAACAACGGGCCTAGTCATACGAAGTTGAAGAAACTCCATCAGTTTCTGTGTCCTTGAGGCATGACTAAAGTACTTGCCATATAAGATTTCCTTAAATTTCTCTAATGCCATTGTCTTCACATCATGAGTTGTTTTGATTGACTCCTGCCAAAATCTTGCATCTTGAACTAGAAGATATGCTGCATAGGCAACTCTCTCCTTGTCCTCAGTCTTAGCATACTCAAACATATTCTCCAATGTTCGGTAGTTTCAAACGATGAAATTTCCTCCATCCATCTTCCATATGGGCAGCAGAACACGAGTTCCCTTGTCTTTCTCTTTCCATAAATCTTTCTAGATATTGAAACTGACGCTCCACAAGGTTAGACAATCGTCAGATAGCTTCATCTCTATCATCCATGTTTCTTCTAGCTTCTCGAACTATAGTGTCCTCGAAATAAAATCTTAATGCAATAAGTTAAAAAGGAAAGTAATTCAAAACTAAATTTAACAAAGAGATCATACTTACAGTTGAAGAAACATTCTCATAAGGAGACTAGTGTGTTAGTGCAAAAACCGCTCTGATATCATGTTGGTAACGCCATGTAGCGCACCGTTTCTATTTCTCTTTTTCTTTAAAAGATTTCCCATAAATTTTGAAATCCCTTTGTTAAGAATGTACAATAGAAGTCTTAAAATCTATTAGTATTTATTAAAATCAAATCAACGATTTTAAATAGTCGTTTGAAAATAATACTTAATAAATTCATCTATAAAAATAACGAAACAATAAGTGACATAAAACCTCTTTTAACTCAGATAAAAATAAAATGTAAGTTTTTCTCTTCATAGCCTCTGAATTACTATTTGCATTAACACCACATAACCTTACCATGAGAGCATCTCTTCAACTGCATTTTTCATTTGTTAATTTCATCGTATACATCATAAAGTTCCTCACCTACATCACAAAATTCAATTATGAGCCTAACACTCATCAGAGATGCATAAACTCTCACGAACATGTAGGCAGATGCATTTTCGTAAAAATAGTGACATCGTGATTCTTTCTCGCTGAGTCTTTTATTCTTGATTTATTTTCATTTGTTGGAGGTAACTCAGTCTAGGGAAGCAAGAAGGCACCTCATGAGCTCATCTTGTGGGACAACCAACTCATAATCCCTTCTCACAACAAAAGTTATGTTTATTCAGTCATTCTCTTAGCTTTTCATTTTTTTGTCTGTCTTTTTGGTCAGTCTTTTTTTCTATGTTATTTTTAAATATTTCTCAACAAAAATTCTTTTCATGATGCATGAGTCATTCATAAACATACAATGCAAAACATAGCATATCATCGAGTCAATTCATAGGTTCTTTCTATTCAATCATAACCTACTACGTATCATAAAAGTATCAATATTTTTACATTTATCAAATCATCAAACAAATCATATCCTCAAGCGGTATTATATTCTCAGAATAACAATAAGGCATACAGACAATATCTCACATAGCATATCCTCGAATTCATATCCATTAACATGTTATATTCAAGAGTTTATAATATAACATATCTTCGAATCAACATCATTGCAAACTAACATAAAAATAAATCCTAGAGTTATTGTCATAAAAATATAACAATAAAACAAGTCAAGTCATTATTATTATTATAATAATAATAAGACAAGTTATCAAGAGATTATTATTGTAAACATAACAATAAGACAAGTCCTTAATCAATTGTCATAATATAACTATAAAACCTATGACTTTGTAATGTAGGCTGAAATGCAACGCACATACAAACATCACTTACCACGAGTCCTTAGTACATAGACTCTTGCTCATGATGGGTATCCTTCACCTTTTATTTAATTAACCTACCCATAAGTTGCCGCGTATTATTGAAAAAAAGTGAGGAGAAGAATCATAATCGATGAATTTTATGGAGAAACCTTAATAATAATGAAAATCCAAACTGTCTCCCTTAAGCATACAAATTCATGTGTTTATCTGTTTGAGAGTTGAAGTCTATTAGTTTTACGCTTACCTTGGAGATTTTGCAGAAACGAGGAGGCAACTCCCGAGTTCTGAACAAAATAAGGGTTAGGTTTAACGTGCATAAATTGGTAAAAGTGGGTGTTTGAATATGATCAAATAAATCCTAAAATTAATGGTAAATAACTCAAAATATCTCTACAACTATAGAAAACCCTAACAATTTTGAAAATAATGGAACCCTAAAACGCCAAAAAATACAAAAAAAATGTGTTTTTAGAAAAACTAGGCGCGAGAAGCAACGCGGCGTGCAAGCGGCGCATGCTGGTATTTGGCGTGCCCAGTGTGCCTCCCGCGGGCCATGTGAGCTTGTTGCACACCTTCTTGCGCCTCCGTCGCTCCCTATGCTTTGCCACATGCTCTACTTCATGTTTTTCACTTTGTGGGTTACTAGGTGCATTCCAAATATCTTCTTGGCTTCTATTTATAATTTTTAATTCAAAAACTCTTCTTTTACACTTTCAAAGACGTCACTTTCCTTTAACAATGTTTACCCATAGATGGAAGTTGAAATTTGTAACCTTCTGTGGTTCGTATCATTATATCATTTAACCCTTGAGCAGATTGTATTATTTTCTCTCAAATTCTCCATAATCATTGTAATATTAATATAAAACTTAAACTTGTCTTTGGATGAAAAATTAAATTTTACTGGATATCGTAGGTGTTACATTTTCCTTACTATGTAGAGTTAAGAAAATATGAGCTATCTAGTGAATTGAGTATAAATCTTTTAAATTGTACATTTATACAGTAGGGTTTTGATGAAATACATCATTAAAGTATATTTGTAAGATTCACCAAATTTTAGTAGTTGTAAAAATTTGGATAAATTTTTCGCGAATTGTAAGTGTAAATATTAGGATCAATTTCGTTAATTTTTGGTAGGAGTTGAAATCGTAAAATCGAACGTTAAATGAATTTAAAGTAAAATTAAAGAAAAGAATTAATTAAAATCAAAATAAAATAAGGTAGGTAAAATAATAAATGAATTTGATTTAATATAAAATTAAAATAAAATAAATAATAAATGAATAAAACAAAAGAAAACATAAATGATAAGGTTTCCTTTGGAAACCTTATTTGTCGGCATTTCAGAAATACCAGAGAAAAGGAGAGAGAGAGAGAGAGAGAACCGACGCGAGGGAGAAATCGCCGACGCCGAAACGACCTCCGTTCGTCGAAATTTTGGTGTCAAAACGTTCGTCTCGAAGGGTAGATCAACGTTTGTGAAGGGCGTTTTCAAAGGTAATCTCTCTTTCTCCTGATTTTTGCCCGAGAAGTTTTGGGTTTTAGGTTTTGTTAGATCTGAGTTTTTGGGGTCGATTTCTCAGTGTTTTTGGCAGGGATCGACTCGAAAAGTGGTTGGAAACGTGTTGGGAGTGATTTTCGGCGAAAAACCGGTTAGAAATTCGATTTTTCGCCACGGGTTGATCGTCGGTTGGTCGCAGGAGCTTCATCGGCATTCGGCGATCGACGATCGAGTCAACTTGACCATGGGCTGAGTCAACTCGGGCTTTGGGCCGAGTTGACTCAGGCCCAAGGTCGAGTTGACTCAGGCCCAAGGTCGAGTTGGGCCCGATTGGGTTGGCCAAGCCCGACCCAGATTCAGGTCAGGCTGGGCCCAGGCCCTTTGGTCTTCTGGGCCGAGTTTGACCCCGCCCATCAGGCCGGGTCAACCCAGCCCATTATGGGTCGAAACCGCCTGGTCCGACCTGATCGGGTTTGGGCCGAGTCTAGCCCGAGCCCAGTTGGAACGGGTTGGTTCGGATCAAACCGATCCGACCCGAACCAACTAGAACCGGCTTGGTTGGACACGAACCAGACCCGACCAATTTGGGTTCAACTTAACCCGAACCGGTCTGGTCAATCAAAGTCAACAGTTGACGTTGACCGTTGACTTTGACCGTTGAATTTGGCCGTTGGCCATTGACCGTTGACTTTGACTTTTTGACCAAAAGTCAACCCGAGCCATTTGGGCCCGTTTTCGCCCCGGTTCGTAGTTTATATCTTTTCTGGACCGAATTGGACCTTAACGGGGTTCCTTCCTTGTGTTGTTTCTCAGATTCTGAGGATTTTGCTGATTTAGAAGCAATTCCTGAGGAGCCACGGTTCACTGAGGATAGGACGACTCGCCGCCGGGGTATGAGTTATTATACTTTCCGCGTCATACCTAGCCTTGCATGCACATATATTATTTTTGGTAGGATACCACTAGTATTAATGTCGGCATTTTTACTGGCATGATTATTTTACATATTGTGGCACGTATACTTTTTCACTGATTTACTTGCCTTTGCCGATGGGCTGTATTTGGGATTTATCATGAGATTTATTATGTTTGGCATGCAGATAGTTTCATACGTACATTTGGTATTGTTCATGCATTGGTTTTCTGCTGTGCCATTTGGAGTTTGATACTGGAGGTAACTGTCTGGCACTCTTAGCTGGACCCTTATGCTAGGAGTATCAGGGGGTTTTGCCCAGTTGTTGTGGTACTCCCCACGCTTATTTGGATAGGGTACGCCCCTTGAGAATAGGCGGAATGTAGGGTACGCCCCCTGATAATAGGCGGAATGGGCTCGGAGACATACTCGCCCAGTTACCTGACCTAACCAGTGTCTGTTTGTTGCTACCCCCGCTATGATAAGTCCACTGCGTGGTCCCCTTGGGCCCCAGGTTGAGTGGTTCGTCCCTCTTGGTGTGCTCTAGCGCGTGTGTCCCGGTGGCCCAGGGCTGAGTGGTTCGTCCCTCCTGGTGGTTGATAAATCCACTGTGTGGTCCCCTTGGGCCCAGGGTTGAGTGGTTCGTCCCTCCTGGTGTGCTCTAGCGCGTGTGTCCCGGTGGTCCAGGGCTGAGTGGTTCGTCCCTCCTGGTGGTTGACCTTTTCTCTTCTCTTTATGAGGCCCTGCCTGGTGTTATCGCGGCCTTTTTGTGTTGGTGTGGTTCGGAGGATCCGTGAGTGACCTCCTTTTTCACTGTACACCTGGATATATATTTTTATGATAGCATTGTTGGTGTGGGCCTATATTCACTATATATATACTTATTTTATCGTCAGCCCCATTAACTGTTTTAAATGGATAATAAGAAGATAAATGAATAACATTGAAACTGGTTTTGATTTTTAAATCGTGCATTGATTTGATAAGGCATGCATTCTTGAGTGGTAGGTATAACATCCCATACTGAGTTTGTCTGTGATGACCCGCATGTGAACGACTGCGGGGCAAACCTCGGGTTGCGGGGCAAACCTCGGGACCTAAGCCGAGTGTAGGCGAATCCCGGACTCGAGTATAGGCGAATCCCGGGTCGTAAAAAGGGGGTCGTCACAATCCCACATCGCTTGGGGAAGTATGTGGAAATGAAACATATGTAAAGAGACCCTCCCAACATAGCAAGACGCGTTTTGGAGCACGATTGGCAACGGATCCCATAAGAACTCCGAAGTTAAAAGTGCTTCGGCGAGAGCAATTCCAGGTTGGGTGACCTTCAGGGAAGTTCTCGCCAAACAAAGCCGTGAGGGGAGGATATTGGGCTACGGCCCAATCCCTAGAGCGGACAATATCTTGCTGGGGAAATGGGTCGTTACAAATGGTATCAGAGCCTGTACCCAACCGGAAATGTGGCCAACGAGGACGTTGAGCCCCCGAGGGGGGGTGATTGTGATGACCCGCATGTGAACGACTGCGGGGCAAACCTCGGGTTGCGGGGCAAACCTCGGGACCTAAGCCGAGTGTAGGCGAATCCCGGACTCGAGTATAGGCGAATCCCGGGTCGTAAAAAGGGGGTCGTCACAATCCCACATCGCTTGGGGAAGTATGTGGAAATGAAACATATGTAAAGAGACCCTCCCAACATAGCAAGATGCGTTTTGGAGCACGATTGGCAACGGATCCCATAAGAACTCCGAAGTTAAAAGTGCTTCGGCGAGAGCAATTCCAGGTTGGGTGACCTTCCGGGAAGTTCTCGCCAAACAAAGCCGTGAGGGGAGGATATTGGGCTACGGCCCAATCCCCAGAGCGGACAATATCTTGCTGGGGAAATGGGTCGTTACATTGTCACTCACCCCAATGACTCCCCCTCTACAGGTAAAGGAAGAAAGGCTAGGAAGTGAGCTCTGTCGTATTTGGATTTTCCCTAGAGTCTCACCTTTTATTTCCTGCAGCTTTGTACTATGTAAGACATTTGAGATTGTACCTTACTTTGACATGTAATTATTTTCATTTATCTTGTATTTCTACGATTGTTTGTACTCTCTTATGTTTGTTGCTTCGAGGAGGTCCTAGATTAGTGCTAAACTTCCACATTTAGCCTTAGGTTAGACGGTGGACCTCTCCGAGGTTTATCGTTTAACCTGGCGTTTCTGTTAGGCCCCTTCTCGGGTTGTGACAATATTCAAATCAAAGAAAATGAGTTTTGGTTAAAAATTGGTGAAACCTTGTTTAAAATGTAAATGAATTTCTAAATTCGTGCATGAGTGCAGTAGAGCTCTTGAATAGAGTGAGCATAATAGTGCTATATGGCAACACAGTAGCGCTTGAGGCAGAGAGTGAGGGCAGTAGCGCTAGTTGGTCAAGCTCGGGCACAGTAGCGCTAGTGTAAATGAGGTTTATAATATGTTTTAAAAACAAAATTAATTAAATGAATAAGGGTACGATTGGTATGTATGACATTATATGCATGAGTATAAATGCATGAGTTAGCATAGTGGATTGATAAACATATTAAACATCATTGTATGCTGGATGAATTGTTATTTGACAGGTTTATATCAGACCCCAGTTATATATACTTTTCGTCACGTATGATGAACATTTAATCTAGATTTTAGCATAAAAAAAAAGAGAAACTATATGTTCTTCGTAGACTGTGATTCCATAAACCTCATCAAGAGAATGGTGGTGACTGCTGTGGTTGGTTTGTAAAAGCCTAAAAATATAGCAATTCATATGTGAAACTAGATGTATGAGTGTTTGGTTATATATTAGCAGTTACATTGGTATGCTAATATATTTTATCCTCGTGTAAATGAATCAATACAACATAATTTATTCTCTTTGAGAAATTGGTTATCTCTCTCTCTCTCTCTCTCTCAAAATTTGACTTGGTATGAGAGCTTGTCGCATGGCCTCCTCTAGCTCCACTACTTTTTCGCAGGAAGCTTCTTCCGCTGCTTCGTTACATCCCTCTTTTTCGTACATGAATCAGATACTTACAGTGAAGTTGGACGACTCTAACTTTCTTATTTGAAAAAATCAGCTGCTGAACGTCATCTTTGCTAATGGTCTCGAGTCCTTCATCAATGAGTCCTCTCTTGAACCGCCGAAACTTCTTTCTGATCTTCTACCAAATCCTAATCACGGCGTCTGCGTCAGGTACAACCATTTGTTGATATGCTGGTTATATGAATCCTTGCCAAAATCTCTTCTATCTCAAGTTGTCCATTATTCTTCTGCTGCTGAGATTTGGCTTGTCCTGGAAAAGGTACACTCCTCTATCTCTCTGGCTCATCCAACATAACCGCGGAGCCAACTAAATACCATTTCAAAGGATGGTATGACTGTTTGTAAGTACATTCGCAAATTCACCTCCCTCTGTAACACACTGGCCTCCATTGGTGAGTCGATACCTCGTAAGGACCAACTTATTTATCTGTTGGGCGACCTAGGAAGTGAATAGAACCCTTTTGTGATTGCTATCTCGAGTCGATCTGACATTCCTACTGTTGATGAGGTTCATAGTCTGCTTTTAACTATGGATTTTTTCTGTAGAGACAAACTACTCCTCCGATTCTTAACCAAGTTCAAACTCACTTCAGTTGTTGGCATAATCATCGACCTCTTCGCCAATCCTCTAATCTAGCCATCTCTCAACTTAGGCTTCTCGACAAGCCTTTTGCACCTCCAACTAAATGGAAGCCCAAGAACAATAACTCTAAGCCTTGTTGCAAAATTTGCAATAAGATTGGTCACTCGGTTATGGTTTGTTACCACTGTGGGAATATTTCCTACAAGCCACCTCTTCCTCGCCAGTTTAATACTGTAATCACACCTGACAATATTTCTCTTGCTTCTCCTCCTCCTATAGCACCCAACATTTCTCCATGGCTCATGGATTTGGGGGCTACACATCACTCCTGCTCCGATCCGAATCAACTGAATTCTCAATCTCCCTACTTTACCAACTCCACAGTTACTGTTTGGCTCATCTTCCTCTGTGTCGCCCTCCACAGTGTGGCATTGCCTTCTAGGCCATCCATCCAACTTTGTTCTACGTCGTTTATGTCTTGATCATAATCTTTTCCAAATTGTGTCTAATTCCATAAAATTCTGCAACTCTCATCGATTTGCTAAAAATCACTTTCTTTTACTGACTCTCATTCTCGTGCTAAACATGCTTTTTATTTATCTCATACAGACATTTGGGGACCATCCCCAATTTCCTCTAAAATTGGTGCTAAATATTTTGTTATCTTTGTTGATGATTTTAGCCGCTTCTGCTGGATTTTTTCCTAAATCCAAAGATCAAGTTTTAAGCACTTTTTTGCATTTTAATTCATTTTTTAACACTCAATTTAATTCTAAAATCAAATAAATTCAATCTGACTGAGGAGGGGAGTACCATTCCTTATCTTCGTCTCTCGCCTCTCTCGGCATTCACCACTGAGTGTCGTACCCCTACATTCCAGCTTAGAATGGAAGGGCTAAGCGTAAAAACAGACACAGTGTAGAAGTAGGTCTCTCGCTCCTTTATCAGGTGAGTGTTCCACCTCATTTCTGGACATATGCTTTTCAAACCGTTGTTATACTAATCAATTATTTACCGACCTTATATATCTAGACATGTGGTATTTAATGAATGTTGTTTTCCTTTCCACCATCTCCCTAGTCTACCCTCCTCTTCTACTGTGTCTTCATTTTCTGTTCCTATTACTGGTCTTCCATTTCCATTCCTATCATCTTTTGTGCTTCCACCGAATAGATGGGCGTGCAGTGCATGTGAGAGGCAAATTTGCCATGCGGGGTGCTGCGAAATGAAATCGGCCCCCCGAATTTGAATTCGGGAGTTAGCTTGTTCCCTAGAGATAGTATAAAGTTTGATTTTTACCCAAATATAGGTTAGGGGGTTTGCTTGCCCTACCCCATCAATTAAGTTTGGGTAAATTCTAAAAAAAACCCTGAAGTATGGGTATTTCTCGAAAAAAACCCTCAAACTAAAATTCATCATAGTCAAAACCTCAAAGTTATAAAAACTGTCAAAATGAACCCTGGCGGGGGCCCGCATGCCCCGAATTCAAATTCGGGGGGCCGATTTCATTTCGCAGCACCCCGCATGGCAAATTTGCCTCTCACATGCACTGCACGCCCATCTATTCGGTGGGCCGAATACAAATCGTTGCCCCTCGCACGCCACAGGGGCAAGATGCGGGGGCCTTTGGCCCTCGCTCACATGCGCTGCACGCGAACACAATTTGGGGGCACGTGCAATGCACATGAAAACATTTCGGGGGGCCATACATCTGTCTCAGCCCCCCATTATTTGCACTGAATTTAAGTCGGGGGGCCAAATGTCCAACTCCGCCCCCCGTGTTCTATATGCGGGGGGCCAAAATTTTAATTCGGCCCCCCGACTGTGCCCTAGTTCCAAACACGGGGCCCAAATTTTAGTTCAGGGGGCCGAACTTGCGTTGGTATTTAAAAAATTCGGCCCCCTACTAGCCGTCCGCACTCTGAAACCGAGAGGAGGAAGGGCAAAATTTTCAATTTTTTCCCGAAAAATCATCGCAGGTGCGTTGTCGTTGCCGAAAATTGCAATAATCGAGCCCCTCATCGTCGAGAACCCGAAAAATACCAAAACCCTATCGCCGGCGAAACCCCTATCGCCAACCCGAACCTTGCCTACCAAATCCGAGCCTTTTAATCTTTGAAAATCCCAAAACCGACGAGTCAAAAAGCCGAAAATCGTCAAACCCGAGCCTGTTATTGCCAAAAATCGTCAAACCCGAGCATTGCCTCCTAAATCTGAGCAATTTTCTCTGAAAATCCAAGGCTGAAATGGCCCTAAAAATCGCGTTCAAACGTCCTCACATCTCCTCATTAGAAGCTGGCCCATCAAACCAGCCAGGATCTTCGTCACAAAGGCCTCCGACCAAAGTGCCCCGACCACCGCCAGGTCATTTCTTGATCAATTTTTGAACCGAGGAGTGTAAAAAGAGGTTCGATCGAGATATTTCATTACGACAAATTATTTATGAAAAGACTGTCAACTTCATCGGTTGGGAGTTTTTGGAGATCCAGGAATTGTTTGACAGAATTAGCTTGCGAGGCCTATACACGATGAGCGGAGAGACCTGTGATCGAGTGGTTCGCTTATTTTATGCGAACTTGACCAGGACCGGGAGGGAGGGGTGCATGAAGTCATATGTCTGTGGTAAAAATATTAGTTTTTATGCCAAGAATGTGAACGAGCTGTTGGAAATTTCCTCACTAGCCATGTACACAATACTATCAAGCTTCTCGAGAGTGTGATTTTGCTAGAACACCCGAGGGATTGCAATTTCTTCGACAGCTTCTGTAACGGCCCGCCAGGCTCCCCCGACAGGCCGTGCAGTCCCAGCTCACACAGGGCCCTGTCACATGGTTTCCCAAAGGCCGTCCCACGTGTACTAACGATCTTCTCCCACCACCTGGTAAATGGGGGTTTTTGCTATCCCTGGGATTAGAACCCTGGCCCCCAGGTCTACATAACCAAGGGTTCACAATCCCAGGTACCACTTAAGCTACTCATTTACCAGGTGGTGAGGGAAGATCGTAGGACGGCCTTCGGGAAACCACGTGGTAGGGCCTTGTGTGAGCTGGGACTGCACGGCCTGTTGGGGGAGCCTGGCGGGACATTACAAAAAAGGCGCCTTTTTTTGTAACGACCCACCGAGCTCCCCCGACAGGCCGTGTAGTCCTGGCTCACACAGGGGCCTGCCTCGTGGTTTCCTGAAGGCCGTCCCACGTGTACTCACAATCTTCTCCCACCACCTGGTAAATGCGAGTTTTTGCTTCCCTGGGATTAGAACCCTGGCCCCCAGGTCTACATAACCAAAGGTTCACCATCCCAGGTACCACTTGAGCTACTCATTTACCAGGTGGTGGGAGAAGATCGTTAGTACACGTGGGACGGCCTTCGGGAAACCACGTGGCAGGGCCTTGTGTGAGCTGGGACTGCATTACCTGTCGGGGGAGCCTGGCGGGTCATTACAAAAAAGACGCATTTTTTTGTAACGACCCACCTGGCTCCCCCAACAGGCCATGCAGTCTCGGCTCACACAGGGCTCGGCCACGTGGTTTCCCGAAGGCCGTCCCACGTGTACTCACGATCTTCCTCCACCACCTGGTAAATAGGGGTTTTTGTCTTCTCTGGAATTAGAACCCTTGCCCCTAGGTCTACATAACCAATGGTTCACCATTCCAGGTACCACTTGAGCTAGTCACGTGGGACGGCCTTCGAGAAACCACGTCGCAGGGCGCTGTGTGAGAAGGGACTGCATGGCCTGTCGGGGGATCCCAGTGGGTCGTTACAACCTTTTTTGTAACGATCCGCCATGCTCCCCCGACAGGCCGTGCAGTCCCAGCTCACACAGGGCCCTGCCACGTGGTTTCCCGAAGGCCGTCCCACGTGTACTCACGATTTTCCTCCACCACCTGGTAAATGGGGGTTTTTGCCTTCCCTGGGATTAGAACCCTGGCCTCCAGGTCTACATAACCAAGGGTTCACCATCCCAGGTACCACTTGAGCAAGCCATTTACCAGGTGGTGGGGGAAGATCGTACACGTGGGTTGGCCTTCGAAAAATCACGTGGCAGGGGCCTGTGTGAGCTGGGACTGCACGGCATGTCGGGGGAGCCTGGCGGGTCGTTACAGATTCACCGCAATTCAGATATTGAAAAATTCACAGAACCAAAATCGAAGGACTTTAACGCGAAACCTCGGGTGGTTCACAACCTTATCAGCCACTCCCTGTTGCCGAGGGATGGCCATAGAGATCTAGTCAACTGGATGGATCTCTATGTGATGGAGAAGATGTACAGTGGCACCATCTTCGACCCCGGGTTCATGATATTGGGGCACATGTACGAGATTGTTTTCACACGCAACAATAATCTGCCAAATGGTACTTTGATTTGGCAGCTCGTGCAGCGGTCATAGGTTCAGCTACCTGTGGGAGAGCAGTTGATAGCTCCCCGAGCCTTGGATGTATTTAATAGGCTTCATCTATCTAAGATGGGTCTAGTCGAGATCTGTTGGATTTGGATGCTTAAGGGGGAGCTCGAGGACGCTCCAGCTCAGGATGCTTCAGCCGAGGATGCTCCGATGAGGAGGACACCCACACAACCGCCACGGCACCGCCAGTTGCCCTTGAGGGTGGCATGTTGTGGGACATGCTAGAGCAGATACAGCAAAGGCTTCTGGAGGAGCGGCAGCAGATGTTCGGGCAGATGGAGAAGAGGATTGAGTTCCTCATAGGCAGTGTCGAGTAGTTGACCATGGGCCAGAAGAAGGTGGTTGAGTCACAGGACTATCTCAGTGAGTCCATTAAGGAGGTCACTGAGAAGCTGGGGAATTGGATGGCCCGCAAAGATGACGACGACGACGATATACCACCGGAGTAGTTTGATGTACATTATTGTTTATATTTCATTTGATGTACTTTTATTTGAGTTTGATGTACATGACTATTTATATTTACGTTTACGTGCATTATTATTTATACTTTACTGGAACTGTTTGGGTATATATTTATTATGTAAATTTGTAGGAATTATTTAAAGATAGTTATGGGGGAGTCACAAAACAAACGAAACTCTGTCTAATTTTTTACTTTTTGAAATTAATTAATTTATTTCAATGAAATCATTAATGTTTTCAAATAAATTAATGATTAATGTAAAAATATATATTAATTACGTAATTAATCAATTCAAATTATTAATGTATCTAAATTATATTTTAGTAAATAAATTAATAAAATAATGTATCCAAATTAATTTGTAATAAATAAATTTTAATTAATATATTACTTTAGTTAGGTTTATACATTATATTAATAGTAATTAAAATGACTAAGAAGTTATGAATTTCATTAATTAATATCAAAGATAAAAAAATTAATTAATTAATTAATTACTTTATTCAAAACTTACTTATTGTATTTAAATGATTATTTAAGTAAGTAATTAATATTATTTAAACTAATCTAAGCAATGTTTCTAATTGTTTATGTAAAATAATTAATATTTATTTAAAACTAATTTAACA
This sequence comes from Begonia masoniana, assembly GCA_022432975.1. Taxonomy (NCBI): domain Eukaryota; kingdom Viridiplantae; phylum Streptophyta; class Magnoliopsida; order Cucurbitales; family Begoniaceae; genus Begonia; species Begonia masoniana. Next base: position 56,696,307 of record CM039502.1, read on the forward strand.
ATTATAATGTGAAAAAAAAATTTAATGTATTGAAATAAAATTATGAATTTCAATTAATTAATATACAAAGTATAAAAAAATTAATTAATTAATTAATTACTTTATTCAACTTATTTATTGTGTTTAAATGATTATTTAAGTAAGTAATTAATATTTATTTAAACTAATCTAAGTAATGTTCTAATTGTTTATGTAAATAATTAATATTTATTTAAAATAATTTAAACAACTATAATGTGAAAAAAAATTTAAATTATATTAACGTCGATGAAATCCAACACAAATTACAACAGTCAATTTCTTCTGCTCCTGCCTCGGTCGCGCGTCGTAGATTCCTGCAATAGCATGAAAACTATATTTAAAAAAATGACAACGTAGTTATGAGCGAATTGTTTAGAACTGTACCTGTGTCTCATCATTTGTGTTATAACCCATAAACGTGTCTTGGGAAGCAGCAGTGCCTGAAGTGAATCCTTGGTTAGGACAAGTGCGACTATTATGCCCGTACTGCCGACAGATACCATACAACATCCTTGAGTTCCGCCTACTAGCTCTCAAACTTGACGGCTTATCGGTATCTCGCACTCTGGTCTTCTTGGGTCTACTAGGTTGACGATATCTTTTTGGCGAAAATAGTTCCACCATACCTGGCACATCTGGCCACATTAATTGGCCGTTCATGGGTTGAATAAAATTAGCGTACATCTGCAGAAATGTCACCTGGTGATAGCATGGATGTACGTAACTTTTCGGTTCCACTCTCAAGAAAAATATGCATGAAATGGCATGGGCACACGGGATTCCAGTAAGCGTCCACCGGATGCAGGAGCACTCCCACGTATTCATGTCGACAACGAATTGTTCGTTGTCGTTGCTCACTTGAAATCGTGAACCTGGCCCGAGCGGAGGGCACCAATTTGCAGCTGCATCTGCGAGCTTCCCAATCTTTTTATATATTTGGGGACACATGAGAGTCGTCATTCCCGCCATCTTCTCAAATTTTATAACGATCTGAGTCATCATGTACGTTCGGATCGTCTCGAACATGGTGATGATCGGTTTATCTCTGGCTGTTAATAGAAGTGCATTGAATGATTCACACAAATTGTTTAAGCCAATATCGCACTTGGGAATCAGAGAGAAGGCATTACTTGCCCAATATCTAGGCTATTCTCCTTGAAGCCATTCGTGGGCAGCGGTGCTGAGCCTTTGTAATTTCCTCATTTCTTGAGCTCTTGTGGGTGCCCTAGCTGCCTTCCACATCGCTTCTCTATATGCTTTGCCCCGAAATAGCCATTTAAAGTTTGCGTATATGTGCCGCAGGCAAAAGCGGTGTTCGGCTGTAACGACCCCTTTTCCCAACAAGATATTGTCCGCTTTGGAGATTGGGTTGTAGCCCAAGATTCTCCCCTCACGGCTTTGTTTGGCGAAGACTTCCCAGTTGGTCACCAAACCTGGTACTACTCTCGCCGAAGCACTTTTAACTTCGGAGTTTTTATGAGATCCGTTAACGCATCTTGCTATCTTGGGAATGTCTCTTTACATATGTTTTATTTCCACATATTTTCCCAAGCGATGTGGGATTGTGACAACTCCCTTTTTACGACCCGTCACCTTCCGATTCGCCCGCGCGGACGTACTGCAATCCGGGTTCCGGTTCGTGCAGCCATCGTACACATACTTACACATCCGGGTCATCACAATCACCCCCCTCGGGGGCCCAACGTCCTCGTTGGCCACATTTTCGGTTGAGTACAAGCTCTGATACCATTTGTAACAACCTCTTTTCCCAGCAAGATATTGTCCGCTCTAGAGATTGGACCGTAGCCCAATTTCCTCCCCTCACGGCTTTGTTTGGCGAGGATTTCCCAGTCGGTCACCCAAGCTGGTACTACTCTCGCCGAATCACTTTTAACTTCGGAGTTCTTATGAGATCCGTTGTCAATTGTGCTCCAAAACTTGTCTTGCTATCTTGGGAAGGTCTCTTTACATATGTTTCATTTCCACATACTTCCACAAACGATGTGGGATTGTGACGACCCCCTTTTTACGACCCGTCACCTTCTGATTCGCCCTCGCAGACGTACCGCCATCCTTAGATTTTGTTTAAGTGAGAGACAAAGCCAAATAGTGAAAAAATTTAGTCTTGTTTTATATATATAAAAAAAATCTTCCTTAGGAAGACCAAAACTGGACTAGAACCGAGATCACATTTCTTGTCCGATTCTGGTTTGGTCCTAGAAAATTTTTTTTGGCTTATTGGTGCAAAAATTTGAAAACTGAATTTTAGTGGTCTGGTCCTAGTTTCTCAAAAATCTGGACCGAACCGGATCATGCTCATCCTTAATTAGGCCGAACACCTTTTTACAAACTTTTTAAATTATTCTTTTTGTAAAAGCTTCTGTAATGTTGTAACCCTAATCTTCTCTAAGGGTAATATATATACAACCTTTTTTTGAATTAAAAATCGTAGCTGAAGTTTCTTCAAGCTTGGAGTCCATCTCCCCCAAAACAGCTGTCCTCCCTTGGTGTGTAATATCCGAGTGGTTTGTGAGCCACCGTTGAGACCACCTTTGTGAGTACAAGTGGTTCCTCTCTTATCTTATTCCCTTCATCTTCCTCTTGCCTTAGAGGTATATATCTTCAGCAAGGGTTAAGAAAACTTTCATTAATAAACTTGGAGGTTTTTCTTGCTAGGAAAGCTTTTAATCTAAAAAAATGTCAAGAGAACGTGATTTTTGGGTAGTAAGTTCCCACACAGGTGTAGAATATGTCCTCAAAAAATGAAGGTCTAATTATTTGCGGTTGGGGAGAAATCTTGAAAGGAACACAAGCTGGTTGGACTAGGAGCTTTGTTGTGCCTAGTGACTTCTTCGGCTTTCTTAGCAAGAAAAACCTCCAACTTTATTGATGAAAGTTTTCTTAACCCTTGCTGAAGATATATACCTCTAAGGCAAGAGGAAGATGAAAGGAATAGGATAAGAGAGGAACCACTTGTACTCACAAAGGTGGTCTCAACGGTGGCTCACAAACCACTCAGATATTACACACCAAGGGAGGACAGCTGTTTTGGGGGAGATGGACTCCAAGCTTGAAGAAACTTCAGCTACGATTTTTAATTGAAAAAAAGGTTGTATATATATTACCCTTAGAGAAGATTAGGGTTACAACATTACAGAAGCTTTTACAAAAAGAATAATTTAAAAAGTTTGTAAAAAGGTGTTCGGCCTAATTAAGGATGAGCATGATCCGGTTCGGTCCAGATTTTTGAGAAACTAGGACCAGACCACTAAAATTCAGTTTTCAAATTTTTGTACCAATAAGCCAAAAAAAAAATTTTCTAGGACAAAACTAGAATCGGACAAGAAATGTGATCTCGGTTCTAGTCCGGTTCTGGTCCTCCTAAGGAAGATTTTTTTTTTTTTAAATAAAACAAGACTAAATTTTTTGCACTATTTGGCTTTGTCTCTCACTTAAACAAAATCTAAGGCCCCACACCAAGGAAGAAAGAGCAACACAAAGGGCTTGCTTTCGAGCAACCCATAATCAACATGCCATTGAATTAGAGACAGAGGAATCGGCCAAATCCAATAAGTTCACAAATGAGTATGGGACAAAACTTCCATCATCAGTCATAAAACATAGAACAAGTTTCAGAAATATATAAAAAAAATCAACCGGAAAATGCAACAATAGAACTTTTCCCCATCGACCCATTTTCAACGACCTTAAAAACAATCCAGGCAAAATAAAACGATGCTTCAAAATAGGAAACTTAACAAAATTTAAAATCTTAGCTGAAGTTTCTTCAAGCTTGGAGTCCATCTTCACCAAAATAGTTGTCCTCCCTTGGTGTGTAATATCCGAGTGGTTTGTCAGCCACCGTTGAGACCACCTTTATGAGTACAAGTGGTTCCTCTCTTATCCTATTCCCTTCATCTTCCTCTTGCCTTAGAGGTATATATCTTCAGCAAGGGTTAAGAAAACTTTCATCAATAAACTTGGAGGTTTTTCTTGCTAGGAAAGCCGAAGAAGTCACTAGGTGCAATGAAGCTCCTAGTCCAACCAGCTTGTGTTCCTTTCGACATTTCTCCCCAACCGCAAATAATTAGACCTTCATTTTTTGAGGACATATTCTACACTTGTGTGGGAATTTACTACCCAAAAATCACGTTCTTTTGGACATTACACAAACGAGTTCTACCTTTCCAAAGGAGAAAACTTATTCTAGGCTAGAATAGTTATCCGAGCCCCTAGTGACCTCCATTACTTTCATCCTATCTCTTGATCCACAAAACTTTTGGCCGCGATATTTGGAGGGCCTTTCCTCCATCCTAGGACGTAGCTCCTTTCCAAAAATCAGCTTCAAAGCTCAAGGGACCAACGACTTATATCATTTTGAAGTTTCTGCTCGAGTTACCAAAATAGTTAAAATCCGTGGCAGCTTTGTATTCTCCATCCCCAATTTTGAAGCACATCAGATTTGAGGGATTGTCAAATGCCTTCTTTTTATTTTGAGCACTAATGAAGAGTTTTCTTGTTGTAGTCTATTCTTTAAATTATTTATGTCAGGTTTAGAGGTAGTAGGCTAGTTCTTGCTAGGTCCACTAGAAGAGTTGCTCAATCCCCTTTTCCTTTATTTCTTTCCCTTAGCAGTCAACTAAATAACTTCCTCCAGAGAGATGTATTGCTACAGTTTTTCTAAATAACTTCCCCAACAACATAGTAGTAACAAAGATAATCAATATTTGTGACAGCTCGTCATGTGAAGGTTTGGACGACTCAGTGTAAGGGTGGTGTTGATCATGGAGCGACCAAGTCCAAACCCAAGAGCAAGATCCATGTGAAGACATTGGCAGTCCAATAACCCGATCAAGAGCTTAAAAGATGCATGATGCCTTGCATGGAATAATCTTAAACATCTAAAAGAAAGAGCCTTCACAACTTGATTCAAAGTTACTAAACGTGTTGAAGATTGAAGAGGATCAAGTGGAGATATGGAAGGCCAAATACTCATGAAGATAGAGAGAGGGTGCATTGCACATGCATTCATTAAAAGATCACATGCAATCATTTAAATGTCACATGCGCCATGCACATGCAAGAGAATCCAGTAGAAGATCAAGTCATTCGGCCAAACACATGCAAATATAACCAATCACGTTTGAGATGTAATCTGATCATGCATGGATCAGACAATTTATTTTATTTTAAATAAAGTTTGTCATTACCTTTAGGTTAGTAATATTTGTATTACTTTAGTATTATTTCATTACAGCTTGTAGCATATTTAAAGACAATAAATAATCAATATTAAGATAGAATACAAAATTTGAGTTTTTGTTTAGAGATGATTTCTCTTTGGTTCTTTGTGAAGAATGTTATTCAAGTTAAACTTGAAGAGTCTTGGTTTAATAGCTACAATTTTTACCAATGAATTTGGTTTGGGTCAAGATCTCATCTTGATAACTATCGTTCTATCGGCAAGGTTTGATCTTTATTTTTCTTGAATCACATGGCAATTCTATTGTTAATTCTGCGTTATTGTCGGGTCCTGAATTCTCAAACATCCGAGGTTCACATAAGCAAAGCTTTGGCTCTGCTGATTCAAGCACTATCTTTTATTTTATAATCTCTTCTTCATCTTAGTCATTTTGTTCTACTAGTCAAAAGCACAAAAAAAATCATTTTTTTTCATCATCATTATCATTTTTTCATCATTATCATATTCTTCTTCTTCTTCATCATTATCAAAGTTTCGATATTTAGCATTAAATTCTTCTTCTTCATAAACTCTTATCCTTCTTGCATTCAAAATGTACAAAAAAAAAATCTATTCTTTGTTCCACTTTTCCAAAATTTGAAAAAAATAAAAAAAAAACTAGTAAAAAAAAAAGAGTTGCCAAGTCAAAAAACAAAGAAGAATTTTTTTCCGGGGAAAACTTTTCTTGCATTCGGAAATTTGTTCATCATTGATTGAGATGATTCAATTTGTTGTTTAAGACATTGAGTCATTGCTTTTTTCTGATTTTTAGTACAAATTCTACTCTTGATTTATCCATTCTTAAATGTTTTGAACTTTGAGATTTAAAGTTGATTTTTGATAGTTTAGCTTCTTGAATATTTACTATCGATCATTTTCTTACATAAAGAACTAAAAGAAAAATCGAGAAGTAAAAGGCAGAATGGTGAGCTTATTTTGAAAAAGCCATTATTTTTTAGCAAAACACGAGTGGAGTGACATCCACCAAGTGCACACATGTGAGAGGTAAGGTCCCATCAAAGTCATCTCCAAGAACTTTGCACCACGCTTCGGTCTTCAAGCCTCTATGCTAATGTTAAAAAGTGTGCATTTTTCACGGAAAGTGTTACCTTCTTGGGCTTTATAGTCTCTACGACAAGAGTGTCCCTTGACCCCATAAAGGTTAAAGCAATTGTTGATTGGCTTGAGCCTAAAAACTTAAATGAAGTCCAAAGCTTTCACGGACTATCTACCTTTAATCGTCGATTCATCATTAGTACAATTATGGCTCCTGCTACCGAGTGTATGAAAAAGGGTGAACTTCGTTGGACATTGGCAGCATCTAGAGCCTTCAAAACTATTAAAATCCGAATGACGGAAGCTCCAGTAATGCACCTTCCCGATTTCTCCAAAGTTTTTGAGGTTGAATGTGGCGCATTGGGAGTAGGGATTGGTGGCGTCCTTAGCCAGGAACGACACCCCATCGCTTATTTCAGTGAAAAATTAAATGAACAACGATATTCAACATATGATAGAGAATTGTATGGAGTTGTGCAAGCTCTACGTTATTGGCGTCACTATTTGTTACATCAAGAATTTGTGCTTTACTCGGACCATGAAGCCTTACGATATCTCAATTCTCAAAATCAGTTGAACTTTCGACATGGTTGTTGGGTTGAGTATTTGCAAGTATATTCATTCGTATTGAAACACAAAAAGGGGTAGAGAATCAAGCAGCTGACGCATTAAGTCGTTGCATATCTATTCTAAATGTCATGAGTGCTAAAATCATCGATTTCGAAAGACTCAAAGAAGATTATGAGTCTTGCCATAATTTTAAAGATATTGTCCTCACCTTGAAAAATGGGCAAGTCGTCGACAATAGTGATTTTCATATTAAGAACGACTATCTTTTTAAAACTAACAAATTATGCATTCTTCAAAATTCAGTTAGAGAGTTCATCATTTGGGAAATTCATGCAGGAGGATTAGTTGGTCATTTTGGACGTGAAAAAATGATGGAAGAACTTGAGCGTCAATTCTATTGACCCGACTTAAAGAAAGACGTGGGCAAAATAGTCAGCACTTGCAGAACTTGTCAAGTAGCTAAACAAAGACGACAAGATACTGGGCTTTACACAACTTTACCTATCCCCAATCGTCCTTGGGAGGATGTTAGTATAGATTCGTACTTGGACTTCCGCGCACGCTTAAAAAATATGATTCTATTTTGGTTGTGGTGGATCGTTTCTTAAAAATTGCCCACTTTATTCCTTGCAATAAAACATCCGATGTATCTAAGGTAGCTCGATTGTATTTTAATGAGATTGTCAAACTCTATGGTCTCCCTAAGACAATTGTTTCAGATAGAGATGTGCGTTCTACTGGTCATTTTTGGAGAACTCTATGGCATATAGTAGGCACAACACTAAAATTTTTGACCGCTTACCATCCTCAAATTAATGGTCAAACTGAAATTGTTAATCAAAGTCTTGGAAACTTATTACGATGTTTGGTCAAAGAAAATCTTAGGAATTGAGATTTGATTCTCCCCACCGCCCAGATTGCATATAATAGCTATGTGAACCGATCCATAGGTATGATTCCTTTTGAAGTTTTTCATGGTTTTAAACCTAGGAAGCTTTTAGACCTCCTTCCTATGTCACTGCATGCTAGTGCGTCTATGTCGGCTGAAAATTTTGCACAACATCTTCTTGATTTGTATATTGAGGTCAATAAATGAATAGAGGCTATTAATGCATCATATAAATTATTAGTTGATTCCCACAAACGACATATTCAATTTAATATTGGAGATTATGTTATGGTTCGAGTTCACCCTGAGCGGTGTTCATTTGGATCTGGTTCTAAATTGCAAGCTCGTAGTGTTGGTCCCTTTAAAATTTTAAAACGAATTGGCCAAAATGCATATGTTGTTGATCTTCCACCTAATTTTGGTTATCATCCTACTTTTAATGTTGAAGACTTGATTGCATATAAAGACCATTTTAATCCGTCTATTGATCAATTTATACCTTCATCTATTGATTTTGAGATCACACCTGTTAACTCTACTTCCCAAACACCTCATGTCACAATACATAAGGATGAAATTGATGCTGTTTTAGATGAACAGATTGTACTTACTAAGGAATGTGAGGTTCAGCGCTTCCTGGTTCGTTGGGTGGATCGGCCAGATAGTGATTGTAAGTGGATTTCTAGAGAGACACTTCCGCACTTGGATCCAGACCTCTTGGAGTTCTTTGGGAGTCATCAGGATCTTTCTTTGCCAGATTCCAGCTCAGCTCGGAAAGATTCTAGGTCCAGGCCTCCAGTTACACAAGTCTATGGACATCGGATTAAGGTTGCTCAGCCACTTTGCTTATGGTTGGGTGACTGATCAGCCTGCTGCCTTGCTGTTTCGTCAACTTGACGGGGTGATTCTTCCACCCAGGAGAGTTGATGAGGACATCTTCATCATTTTAGTTATATTATTTATATGTTTTATTTATTTATTTATTTTAAACTCTATTTCTCATCTTTTAGGGTTAATCCTAATTGTTTTCTATTTGAATGCTAGTATTGTAACCTCGAAAGATAGTTTATAATGATTATTGAATGAATGACATGATGTCTATTTCTCAACCCTACTTTTCTCTCTAATTGCCCCTCCCTTTCTCTTCTTCTTCTCGGCTATTGTTCTTCGTCCCTTTCTTTTCTTCTTCCCCCTTTTCGGCTATATTTCTTATTCTAATTCCGCTACCTGCACCACTTTCCATCCTACATAAAATAAATGATTCTAAAATAACATAACAGTGTCATATAAATGCAATTACAGAGTTAATGCAGATCTCAATGTATTCAAGTAAAAAAAACATAATGAAAGACTCAAAAACAATTATAAAACAGTGTACATATAAATGTGAGACTAAAAAAAAAAGTATGAAGTAAGATATTAGAAGAAATTAACAAAAGGAAAACTCAAAGAGATACAAAATTATTCAACACATATGCTACCTCCTTGAGCAAATTTGTTAAAATATGGCCTTGTCATCATTTATTCTCAATTGTCTCATACTTCAACTTCGTAAGTGGTTGTTAAACACATTTTAATTTGTGATCAGACGTAGACTAGACAAGACAAGGTATACCTTACCAAAATCACCCAACACAAACATTGTGTGAAATTCTAAATGTTGAATTGTTCTACACTGATAACGATTATATTTCTCTTCTTGAGCAATAACATACCTTAAATCTATTTACAACAAAAGAAAACTCCGTAAACAAGCTGCAATATTTTCAAAAGTAAGACTCTTGCATGAATAGTCAGATCAACGGGTGCTCACTGTTTTGCCCTTCCACAAAAAAAAAAAAAAAACTTGCTTTCCATTTTCATCACATTCTAGAGTCCCATATAGTGATGGCTATCATAGACATCAAAACAATTAATAAAGAAAGAAATTGACCTAGCATTTAGCAAACTAATGAACACCCTTTATGTAAAATATGTACAAAAATACATAGAACAATAAAAAATCAGCCGCAAAAAACAATCAAAATACACACCCTTTATGTGAAGACTTTCTGTGTGAGACGTCGAGAGACCACGTAGAGAGTCAGAGCTCTCAATCTTCAGGCGAGGAAGCGAGGAACATTGTGTTCTTGTGACTTTGTAGATAGGAGACGACAACCGTGCGACGGTGGAAGAATTGAAGCTCTTTAGTCTCGAATCGATAGTCAGGCGAAGAAGAGAACTACAAAGAACCAAGAAAGAACGTTAATGAAAACAATTTATATTTAGGGTCAAGATCAGTTCGGTTTTACTTAGGTTTTCTAGAGTATAACCGAGAACTGAACTGAAGATTGTCAGTTCAGTTCAAAATCGGTTTTAGTCTTGTGAAAACAAACCAAACCAAACCAAAATCTTTTATTCAATTCGGTTACCCAGTTCGAACCGAACCGATTCCCACCCCTAATAATCCATAAAATAGAAGTATGATATAGTACTATAGAGAAAAATCCAATAAAAGATGATGAAATCCCTCAATAAACAGCCTTGATGATAGGCTTCACCTATGGCAACTTGTGGGGGAACCACAAGCACTGGTTCTTTTCGGATCAACACTTGAGTTATCTGAAAATCTTCAGAGTCTAAACAGTATAACTTGTTCAATTTAAGGCCAAATGATATGAAAATTTAAGAGGATCTTACCAACAATATGAAGTAGAAGTCCTTAAAATTTTAGGTGTAAATTTCTTGTATAGCCGAAGATATAGCCGCATCAATGCACTTGTCTGCTTGGTCTATTTCTGCTACTGGACCCGAAAATATACCAAATTCAATAGCGCACAACTCTTACTAGAAAAATTCAAAAGGCTTGAAAGTTTAAATGGAGTGTGCTGAGGGTGTGGAGTGAGAACTCTAGGCATTCAAGAGGTTGGTTCTTTGTAGATGAAAAATTATAGATGGACACTCACTGCTGGTTCGAGAAGGTTATAAGTTGTACCTATCGACCTTGTCTCCCTTCAAGCGAGGAAGCTCTCCAACAAACTGAGAAAAGTGAGTTTTGAATACTAACTTACCTTGGATTTCCACACTTGAGAGAGTTGAAGAAGACAATAATAAAAAGGAACACATTGGCTGACAACAAAGTACACTCAAGTAATAGTCTTCTTTTCAAATTTGCTCATGAAAATGAAGAAGAGGCTGAAGCAAAAATGCTATGGTTTTCTTATCAAATTCAATTGAGTCTTACATGAGTTAAGGAATGGTTTTATACCTCATTCCTTCAGCCAACTAGGGCTTCAGCAGCAAGTGGCTAGCCAAAATTAGTTAACTCAGCCAAAAGGGAGTAGCCGAGTACCACATTGTTGGCCACTTTTGGCAAAGCCAACTACCATCTATCTTAAACTCATTTCCTCTTAAAATTCAAAAGATAACAACAGCTAACATATGTCAAGATAAGCCCACATGTCTCGGGTAAACTAAGAGCTAAACAAGTCAATAAAAAAAAGACATAAAGAAGAGAAAGGTTACAAAAATTGACATTAGGGAAGACGAATTCCCCCTTCTTCAAGGCATGGCCAAGGACAATGATTCCATGATAGTGAGTGGATAGACCTTTCCATATCTTGAGTGTTAGGTTTCCATTCCAATTGCTCCAAGGGTATTCCACCTACAAAAAGAGAAAAATTGTTAGAAAAAGAGGTCTCGGCCAAAGCTTTGGCACGAGACCGAGTGGTAGCTCCCCGTGGCATATCATCCTCCCTGGGTGAAAGAGGATTTGGGTACAAATCCGTAGACTCAGCAATCTCTAGGTCATCCTCCTTTCTGATGTAAGGAGATAGGTCTTGCACATTAAAGGTGGGAGAAACTCCATACTCTCCCGGTCTGATGTAAGGAGATAGGTCTTGCACATTAAAGGTGGGAGAAACTCCATACTCTCCCGGTAATTCTAGCTTGTATGCGTTATTGTTGATCCTTTGGATAATCTTGAACGGGCCATCGACTTTAGGGAGTAATTTAGATTTCCTTAAGTGAAGCCACACTAGGTCCCCTTCTTTAAAAATAACTTCCTTGCTTTCTTGGTTATCAAGCTTGGCAAAGATTTTGTTTTTCTTTTGGATAGTCTTCTTCATCTTCTCATGCATGTTTTTGACTTGCTCCACTTTGCTTGCTCCAATAAGATTGACGAGGTCTTTCACGGGTAATAGTATAGGTAAGTGGGTCGAATCCATAAGCAACCTCGAATGGTGTCATTTGAGTGGTGGAATGCATGTTTCTATTATAAGCGAACTTGATGTAAGGAAGTTGAACATCCCAATCGGTGAGCTTCTTGCTTACTATGCTCCTCAACAAGGTTCCCAAAGTCCGATTCATGACCTCGGTTTGGCCATCCGTTTGAGGGTGGAATGAGGTACTAAAAAGTAATCTTGTACCAAACTTCTTCCACAATGTTGTCCAAAAAAAACTTAGGAACTTGGTGCTCCTATATGAAACTATGGATTTTGGAATCCCATACAAACGAACAACTTCCTTGAAGAATAGTTCGGCGATGTGGGTGGAATAATCCGTCTTGGAACAAGCCACAAAGTGTGTCATTTTCAAAAATCTGACCACAACCACCATGATTGACTCCTTGGCTCGGATAGTGCGGGGCATCCCCATAACAACTCCCAAGGATAGTTTGGTATTGGAAATTGTAGGTAAAGTCCTTGAGGGAGCACTTTACTTTTAGCTTTTTTGCATACCATACATCTTTCTAACACCCGATGCACATTCCAGATTCAGTGTGGCCAATAAAAGTGTTATTTGAGCATCTCCAAAGTCTTCTGCTCCCAGAAGTGATTTGTCATTCCCCCTCTATGGGCTTCCTTGATTAGGGATTCCCTAATGCCCCTGTTAGGTATGCACAATTTCCCCTTTTTGAAGAGGAAACCATCCACCACACGATAATCCTCTTCGGCCTTCTCCTTGCATTTGTTATACCAATGGCCAAAATCCGCATCTTCTTCATAGGTGCTCTTTATCCACTCGAAACTAAAATACCTTGTACTTAATTTGGTTAGGAGGATATACCTCCTAGAGAGAGCATCGGCTATGATATTTGTTTCCCCCTTTTTTTATTTGATGTAGAGGTACATTTCAAGGAACTCCACCCACTTTGCATGTCTTCTATTAAGTTTCCCTTGACTTTTGATGTGTTTAAGAGCTTGATGGTCGATGTGTATGATGAACTCCTTTGGAAGGAGGTAATGTTGCCATACCTTGTGAGCTTGGATGATGCCAAAGAACTCTTTATAGTAAGTTGAATAGCTGAGGGTAGCTCCCTTGAAAAAATAGGAAGTCCCACTAAGCTCATCTAACATATCCTCAAGCCAAAGAATAGGATACCGATACTTGATCGTTATTTGATTCATGACTCTACTGTCTATGCACATCCTAAAGAAGTCATCCTTCTTTGGTACTAGAAGGGTGGACACTGCACATGGACTCAGCAACTCCCGAATGTACCCCTTCTCTAATAGCTCTTCCACTTTGTTTTGTAGTTCCTTGGTCTCTTCCGGGTTAATCCTATAGGCAGGATGATTTAAGTGCACAGTGCCTAGTTGCAAGTCTATCTGATGCTCAATACCTCGTAGGGTCGGTAAACCTTGTGATAGTTCTTCCGGGACCACATCTTCAAATTGTTTCAAAAGACCCTTAACTTCCTTGGGGATTTCTCCTAGTTTCTTCCATCCTTTCTCTGAACAACATAAGGATGAGAGGGGCCCCCTCTAAAAGAGAACTTTTTAGCTTCTTCTTGGATAAAAAGAGGTTGGACTTATCCTCCCCCTTTCTTCTCACTTCCTCATCTTTAGCCCCTTATTCCGGCTTGAGAGGAGCTAACTTAATAATCTTCCCACAAAACTTCGAGGAATAGAAATTAGAGTGGCCATCATGTAGTACTCGACAGTCAAATTGCTAGGGCCTCCCCAACAAAAGATAATTTTCCACTCATTTAGCAGTAGCATGTTGATTCTCAATTTTTCTTGAACAATTGTGAGAATCATTGAAATTTTTTATTTGAAATGTAAGCTAATTTTGCATTTTCGAACCATGTAGTCGCCAATCACATCCGTTTTCACACACTATCGTCAGTCGCCGAGATTCACTTTTAATAAATTTGATTTCATAACCACTATTTAAAACATATTCTATTATTTCTTCTCTAATTGCCTTTAAAGAACTATATTTTTTCTCCAGATAAAATCTCATCAAAATTTCTTCCCTTACCAGTATGCTTTCCACCTCATCATCCTTTGAGTCGACCAGTGTTCGAAGCTTATCGTCTAGAATTTTTGATGTCGATTGCACCTCTATTTTTTCATTACCTTCTAGGTGATCGAATGCCCGAACATTATCATATATGGGCGTGGAGTAGGAATACCAGTCTATATTGGCATCACACATTGATTTTGACGTCGCTAATACAGAGAAAATTATTCTGAGCAAGAAAATTGTAGAGAGATTTTTATCGTTTTCGCCAATCGGGGGGTGAGAATGGAGAGTCGTTTCCTTTTATAGTGTCGGAGTTCTGCCCACCTTTCCTTAGAATAGTCTTATGTTTTCAAGCAAAATAATTGAGAATAGGGGGCCGTTACGGTGTGGTGACCCTCCGTACTCACTCTTATAAAAAAAATAGTGCCAACCACCTCGTTCCCAACCACCTTCTAAAAGAGGGAGGCAAGGAACAGGGGGCCGTTTTGGAGCGGTGACTGCCCGTTCCCGACGACCCTATAAAATGGAGAGGCAGAGAACGGGGGGCCATTGCAGTGCGGGGACCTGCCATTGTTGAATCACGTGCGGTGCATGTTGGACATGCTAGTCCTCACATCGATCCCCTGACCCAATACTTCTAGTATCACGTAAGCACTGGATAGAATGAGGGTGATCAACCCCCTGTTCGAGGCGTAAATTTAGACTGAGGGGGTGATCGGCCCACCATTCTAGGCATAAATTCAGAATCAGGAGTGATCGGTCACGCGTCAGATTTGTTACATTTTGGATAGTTTAAGGTTTTGATTGTTAATTTTTTTTTTTTACGGAATGTTTGAAATTAATCCCATACTTTGAGGTTCAAATTGATTTTTACCCACGAATATATAAGTAGATGAATCATCAATGGTGTTGAAATCCTCACTATATAGATTTCCTAACAATTAGAGAATCAAGGAATCCCACTCGTACCCACGATTAAGGACGTCTTAATGAAGGCATTTCGAATGTCGATTTTCACACTTTCTTCAAAAGAACTTTCTCAAGAAGAATTTACTGTTCAAGGAGTTATACTCCTCAACACATGTTGTTTGCAGTCTAGAAAATATGCTCTCAATTTTTTTCTAAATTAATTTTTCCTCTAAAAGTAACTCTAACCCTATTTTTACTTAGCTATTTCATTAATGGTGAAATGGTAATTATGTTAAAGTGACAATTAAACATAATAAAACACTAACATAAGGCAAAATAATTAAAGAGTAGGTTGGTTTCTTTTATCAACGTCCTGAGGTTGATAAAAGAATTTGTCCTCAAATTTGGATTCTCTTCAATGGTTTTTCCAGTGTAAAAATATTTTCTCCTTGCATTTATCATTTTCCAAAAGTAATTGGTTGATACACTTGATAAAGTTTAGAATTAGCTTCACGTTTACCTCCATAGTCAATAACATACATTCTTGGGCACATCAGGGAGAGAGGGTGGGGGTGATTCGTGAGCTGAATTAGTGTTCTACAAATTTTTTTTGTAGGCCGATGTGCGCTAAGGATACAAAGAATCATTGGTAACAATTTATTTGAAGTTTTTTTCTATATGCATAATTTTCACTTACGGTTGGATTTGGCTATTGATAAAAAAAATTACTTTAAAATGGACTTTATTCAAGTATGAGGTTTAGAAAACATGATTTGTTGTTTAGGTCAACCATTTTAGGTCCAAAATGTAACAAAACATCAACATCACACCATTTCTTGGTTGTACTTAGGGCCTCAAGGTTCCGTTCACGTCGCTTCATAGGAGCTACATAGAAGCAACACTCAAGAACAAAGCACCACAGTGCCAACCCCTTATATAGAAAGTGGAGGTTTACACCATGTGTTGCGCTGCAACATCTAGGAAGTTTGTGCTGAAATGCCAAGGTCAACACATGAACATGCTGGTCGCTGATGATAAAGTGTTTAGGGTTGTGACGTTGCTCTCTCGGGATGGGGGTGCTATGACATTGGTCATGGTGAAGCCATAACACAAACATTTTAAGGAAAATTTTGAGGATTACTCCAATGCATTTGCGAGATAGCGGTTGTGGGATCCATCTACGTTGTTATTTGACATAAATTTGCTAAAAATGTACATCAAAAGAATTAAGTTTTATAACGGCCCCTTTTCTCAGTAAGATATTTTTCGCTGTGGGGATTGGGCCGTAGCCCAATATCCTTCCTTCATTGCTTTGTTTGGCGAGGACTTCCCAGTTGGTCACCCAACATGGTACTGCTCTCACTAGAGCACTTTTAACTTCGGAGTTCTTATGGGATCCGTTGCCAATTGTACTATAAAACGCGTCTTACTATCTTGGGAGGATTTCTTTACATATATTTCATTTTCATATACCTTCCCAAGCGATGTGGATTGTGACGACCCACTCTTTATGACCCGGGATTTGCCTATAGTAGAGTCTGGGATTTACCTACACTCGTCTTAGGTCCTGAGGTTTGCCCCGCAACCCGAGATTTGCCCCGCAGTCATGCTCACACGTACACATTCAGGTCATCACAATCACCCCCTCGGGGGCCCAATGTCCTCATTGGCCACATTTCTGGTTGGGTACAGGCTCTGATACCATGAGCAGGCGACGGCTGAGCGACGTGCGCGCCGCATGTCATTTGCTCCAAGTTGATTTTTTTCAAGTTTTTGTTTTCAACTATGTTTCAACCCGACGTTTCACGATACTTCCCAAATGTATTTCTTGAACTTTTTTCCACTTATTTTAAGTGATTTAAACGACCCAAAAACTGAGTCAACGTTTTATCAAAAATGATATTTAATCTCCGTTTTAAGTTGTACAGAAACGAAAAAAAAATTTAAGTCCAAAATGTCTAAGTCAAACTCAACGTCAAGTCAAGTCCCGTGACGGCCCCGGCGGCGTGGGGTCGTTGCAAGTTTCATGGTGATCAAAGGTGAACCTAGGTTAGTGGGTTACCGATCACACTGGTAGTGGTAAGAGGTCATATCCAATCATAACATCTTAATTACATTCAACATATATCATTATTTTCAAAATATATTTTTGTTATATAATAGAAAATAAGGACCTGTGTTGTCTCCTAACACATGAATTTTTTATTGGGCATATATATACAAGTTTCCTCATTTTTATATTTCAGCATGCATTTAGATAAACATCTACCTATTGGTTAATCGTGGTTGTTTGTTGCCAAACTAGATAGATGATGAGCATCGAACGACCTCATTGCTTTAAGTTGACCAAAAAACACACAAAACAGAAAGATAAAGCCATAGTCCGACGAACACCATGAGTTACATGCTTGGAAAAGTAGAATAACCTAGAAAATATTTTTATTGAAATATAATCGATTCCCTTCTCTTCCCCCGCCTTTTGTATTTATAACGTCTTTTTCTCAAATTTCACACACAACACATTCTCTAACAAACTTGCTACCTCACAATTTTTAATTTCGAAACTATCCCCCCTCATTTACTACTCAACATTACTCCCCCTTCAAAATCTTTATTGTCCTCAAAGTTGGACCCCGTCCCAAATAAAATAGCGCAAACATAGTAAATGGTGCGTCCAAACCCTTGCAGGTGCCTCTTTCATTATCTCCACCAGCAAATTTTGTCTTTCCTCTTTAATCCAACCCATTCACTTTGATAGTTTAAATTCAAATTGAATGCTTAAATGTTTAAGCCCACCCATCTTGTACTAAGCTCCTCCACTAAAGCCATCTCTTTTCACTCCAAGCCCAAGCAACCATACCTAGAGCCATCTAATTTATTATAGCTCAGCCTGTGCAAAAAAATAAAAAATTAAAATCCTACCATGTCTCATTGTCCCTAATCCAAGCCTAATTCACTTCTTTAGCAGTAATGTATTGAAAATTAAGGCTTAAACTTGGCCCACCTTACACCATTTCCTCCCCATTCATGGCACCATATCCAACATCACGGCTGAAGGAAAACACAACCTCAAGGCTGAAAATGAACTTAGCCTATAGACACCGTGGGAATCTGTCGTAGAGATGCCAAAGTATGCTTGACATGGCTATCTCTTCAACTTGCGACGGTGTTGCTAGGTCGGCTCTCAAGAGCCCATTTTCTGTGGTCATCTGAACACTTGTCAAACTTCTCTTGACCTCCAGCTCAGTGGCCTTCTCCAGTCTGGCTTCCCACAAAACTCCTTAGGATGACGACGATATTCTTTCGGCGGCAACAAACCTGCCTTTGGTTCAGCCCATTTCGCCTTCTTCGTCACGATGGCGTGGCTAGCTGTCCTTTATACGACTATAATGAAAATGAAGAGAGATCTCTTCCCGGCTAATATTTTGTTGGGTTAAAATCAATTTGAACTCCAAATATGCATTTAATTTAAAATAACCCTTAATCTAAAAATTTTAACAACTAAAACTTTAAACTATCTAAAATATAACAAATCAAATCCTCGAGGGGGGCTGATCACCCACGTTATCAATTTATGCCGAGATCGGGAGGCCGATATAAATTGAACGGCCCCCCGATCTATCTAGTGCTTACGTGACACTTGATAAATTGGGTCGAAGGGTCGATGTGGGGGGTGGAGATCCCTGTTCAACGTGCACCACACGTGATTCGAAATCGGGGGAACACCACCTCGGATCGACCACGTTCCCTGCCTCTCCCTTTTCAAGGTTCTCGAGAATGGGGGGTTGTCGCCCCAGCGCAGCTCCTCATTCTCAAACCTCATTTTGAGAATGGGGGGCCCATCTAGGGCGGTGATCCCTCGTTCTCGTACCTCATTTTGAAAACGGATGGCCGATCTGGGGATGTGACCTCCCGTTGTCAAAATTAGTGTTGAGAATGAGGGGTATTGACCCTGATCGGGTGGCAGATCTCCGACTCTATATAAGGAACCGACCTCATATTCTCACCCCCTGCTGCCAAAAAACTCAATTTTCTCTCGGCCTCCCTGCGATTCCAACTCAAAATCCAACCATTTCACACCTCCCTAATCATTTTCTTAAAATATCATCTAAAAAATCCCAAAAATTCGAGTCCTAAATCGTTCAAATTTCACATTCAACATAAATCCCCAAATTTTCCTCAAATGACTCCAAAATTGGTGATAAAACGAAGGGCTGCCCCATCACAAGGAGGTCCGTCACAAGGTGGCCCGACTGAACATGCTCCGCTAAATTTCCTATCATTTTCACAAGGAGGACCATCTCAAGGGGATCAGACAAACCGGACATCGTCGTCACAAGGTGTTCTGGCTCAAGTACGACGACCGTCAACTGGGTATGTTTCGATTGAATTTTGAAATCAGATGTGCCAAGAGTAGTTTGAACAAAATATGTCAAACCACTCGGTTATTCATTCAAAGATAGTCAATTTTAGAGGTTGAGAGTCGTTGTAGATCAAAGAGATGTTTGACAGAATCGCCTTACACGAGGTGTACAGATTGAGGGGCGATAGTTGTGACCAAATTGTTTGCTTGTTTTATGCGAACTTGACCTCTATCGAGAGGGTAGGATGTTTGAAGATGTACATCCTTGGTACAGAGATTATTATACCTCCAAAGTCAATTACTGAATTGATCGGGTTTGCTAGAGAAGGGAATGATGTGGAGAGATACTACCATGCTTCTTGTGATTGCGATTTTTTTAGATCAACCGAGGGACTAGAGTTCCTTAAGAAAATTTATTGTAATTCCAACATTGCTGAGTTCGTGAAGCCAAAATCCAAGGATTTGAACATCAGAGCTCAAGTTATTCACAATCTAATAATCCAAACCATTCTTCTTCGGGATGGACATAGAGATCTCGTGAGCCGCATATATCTATATGTGATAAAGAAGCTGTAGAACGAGGAGATGTTCGACCCTGTCTTTATGATTTTAGGTCACATGCATGAGATCAGTCGGATGTGCAACAAAAATCTACTATACGACACGTCAATATAGAAGATCCTCGAGCGAGCTCGGATTCAGCTACCGACTGAAGAGTAGATGAAAGCACAGAGATTCGGCGATGTATTTGATAGGCTTCATTTGATTTGGATGGGCCTAGTTGAAGTCGACGGGGCTTGGATGTTTAAGGGAGATCAAGGGGCCTCTAACTCTACAGATGTTCCTACGGAGGATGCCCCCGCTCGACCATTGTCCCATCAGATGGCTAGTAAGTGGGACATGATGAAGCAGAGACTGGATTTTCTTGTAGGCAGAGTCGAGGAGCTCACTATGACTCAGATAGCTGTGACACAAAGAGAACTATTTGAGTCTCACATAGAGCTGAAGAAATTCCTCGTGGATTGGGTGGAGCGAGACGACGACGATGTCCTATCGCAGTTTAGTTTATGTTTTATATTTTATTTTATGTACTTTACTTTATGTTTGTACTTTAGTTTATGCTATGAATATTATGATTGTACTTTAGTTTATGCAATGTCCTGAATGGTTGTACTTTACTTTATGACTGTACTTGAGTGGTACTAAATTATCTAGAACTGGCTGTTGGTTATAAAATTGTGATTTGAATATGCAGAAGTTGTTTGAAGCTAGTTATGGGGGAGCCATAAAACAAAGGAAATTTTGCTCATTTTTATAATTTTATCTCACTAAATTATACATTATAATAAATACACACATTACACAGTATAATAAATACATAACTTATAGCCCGAATAGTCATACATTTCTACCTCTGTCGTGTGTAAAAGATTTCTGCACATAATGAAAACTATATTAGACAATAATGAAAGTGTGTTTATGAGCAAAATGTGTTAAAATATACTTGTGTCCCGTCAAATGTGTGGAAACCCATAAATATGTCTTGAAAAGCAGAAGCGGAAGTAACGCCTGAAGTGGATCCCCTGTCAGGACAAGTGCGACTATTATGCCCCTGATGCCGACATATACCACACGTCATCATATTTTGTACCAGCAGCCACATGTGTTGGCCTCTAAGGGGATAAATAATCTTTGAGTACATCTGCAGATAAGTTCCCCGACGATAGTATTGATGAACATAATTTTCCAGTGCTACTCTCATGAAATAAATGCAGGGAATGTAATGGACACACGAGATTCCAATAAACTCCGACCTGTAACAGTTATACACACATGTATTCATGTCGACAATATATTGTTCGTTGTCGTTGCTGACCTCAAATCGTGTAGCATCCGCAAACATAGCACTCTAATTTTGAGTTGTACGTTCTAACTTTACGAAAAAATTTCTTATCTAGGAACACAAGACGTTTGTTAACGAGGTCAACTTCTCATATTTTTTGACAATCCTAGTCATTAAGCACTTTCGGATCATCTCAAATATGGTCAAAATCGATTTGTCCTTGATAGGTAATAGAACTACATTGAATGACTCAATTTAATTCCAGTTCAGACTTGGGAATCGAAGAAAATGTATGACTAGCCCAATATCTAGGGTTTGTGCTTCAAAAATATGTGTGAGCATCCGGGTTAATCTTATGTAAGTTCTTCATTTCTCTCTCGAAATGAAAAATTGTGGTTGCCCTGGCAGCATTCCGTATTGCATCTCTGTATACTCTACCCTGAAATTTGTTTTTGAAATTTACCTACATATGTCAGAGGCAGTAGTTGTTTCGGCTGACGGTAATTCTTGCTGCATAGCGAGCAACAACCCTTAGTATTTGAAAGAACAACAGAGTTAACATAAAATAATACCACAATGCCTCATTATTTGAAAGAACAATAAAAAATACATTATACCTTTTTTTCGATCTGAAACAAATGTCTATCCATATCCCAATTCAGTATTTAGGTATTCTTTTAATAATTTCCAAAACCATGTCCGTGAGTCTATACATTCTGATTCCACATTGGCAACAGCAACAAGATATATTCTATCGTTGCCATCAATGCTGACGGTTGTCAGTAATTGGCCGGGACAGGAGCTCTTTAGATGACAACCATCCAAACATATAATAAGTCTACAACACTACAGCAAACCTGCCTTGCAAGCAGCCATAAAGTATTTCTTTCGAATACACATGATGATATGCCACGGGATGCCATCATCCGATCTGAAGCCAAGGCCATGGTCAAACCTCTAACTAATATGTTTGCTCATTTTTCAGGTGATGATGTTGGAGGCCAAAGGGAGCTAAAGGCAATCAACTTGTCAACATAGAAGTATTCATATTATCGAGCCAATCAAGAAGGAGGAGCACCACTCGGCCGCAACAAGCTCAAAGGAGTAAACGACCCCTAGCCACCCCGAGCTAGACTCAAGAGTGCGACTCCTTCCCTTAGCAATTAAGGATGAGAATTGACACTCAAGGCTAGGAGGAGTCACACAACCTTGATAGCATGGACATTAACCTCGTCCATCCTCAAGTTGAAGAAGGGATTTGTCTCCCTTAAGACAAACGATGTAACCGAGCACTCTTTTTATTTTCATTTCAAACCTTACCTTATTTTCTAGTTCTAGTTGCATGCATGGCCAAATACTCTTAGAAGGACAATGAGATGGCTAAATACTTTGGAGGGAAAGAGAGACATTTTGAGGGTAAAATGGGACACTAGATCATGGAAGAGAGAAAGGCCAAAGGTACATTTGTACTTGGTCACTCTTGGTCTTCCATGAGGCCGAATGAGATTTAAGTTCTAGGACCTTCTTCCCCTCTTTGCATGGCATGCATGGGTGAACATTTAGGAGGGAAATGGGCTGAAATTTGAAGAAAAGAAGCTCATGAAATTGTGGGAGAGAGAAGGGCCAAAAGTACATTGTACTCGGCCACTCTCAGCCACCAACATAGCCGAATGGAAGGCCACCTTCTAGGCCTTTCTTTCACCCTTCAGCTGAAGAAAAATCCTAGCTTTTTAGGAGAGGTATTTAAGCATCTTTTTCAGATTGTAACCTCAACTTTCATTGAATGAAAACTTAAATTTCGCTGCTGCAAAATCGTTACTCTTGGAGCTTCAAAACAACACCTCTCGATGTGTTACATTTGAGCAAGGTAGTTGTCTTCATTGTCACCAAGTTTTGAGGTCACTTGGAGGCTCTCATTACCATCATTTCTCTCCAATCCTTGCAAAGGTTGAAAGCTACAAAAAGGGTGGAAAACGTTGCATTCGTTTGCTAGAGTTTCAACACATTTTCAGAGGTCTCATAAACCGAGGGTGATCCTTAAGCAGTCTTCAGACCAGTAGTGATGCCACCGACCATAACTTTATCATTTCTAAGAATTTCTTTATGAAATTATCAGAGTCCACCATCCACGTATCAAGTAAAGTTTTCCTAAAATTTTGCTTATTTGTTTTAGGCAATTAAAAGTTATGCATTTTACAAGTTGGACAATATTCTGTCCAGAAACTGCTTACCCGAGAAGTAGAATTTATGTATTGTTTGTTGAATAAATTTTTAACCATAACAATTTTGGACTTGAGATTTTAAGAGCATTTCAAATATATTATTTGGAAAGGTTGTGTTAAAGTTTCAGCTTGATTGGATTAAAATTGAAGAAGTTATTTGGTTTGCATTTGGAGTCTCTTTCAGCCAAATTATTGATATAAATCCGAGGAGCATTTGTGTTTTTGGTTGTGCTTATTGTAGGTGCTTTCCACACCGGCCCTAAGTACGTCACATGACTCATTATCTACAGAGCCCACCAAGTAAATCTGTAGGCCCAATGTGCTACCCGGATTTGATTTACAAATTTCTTCTGTGTACGACCACAATAGCTTGTACTGTTCGTCGCTCTTCCTTTTATTAAGTTTTCGAGCTTCGCTTCTTGCTCTTCTAGCAAGACTTAGTGTAATGTTAACATTCAAATCCTTACTCAGTGTCTCAATAATGAACAAAATTTTCCACGTAGGTTGACTTTTGAACCTATACAAATAATGGCTTGCCACCCATTTTGCAGTAGCGTGTCGATTCTAAATTTTTCTTGAACAGTTGTGACAATCGTTGAAACTTTTTAGTTGAAATGTAAGCTCATTTTGCACATTCGAACCATATAGTCGCCAATCACATCCATTTTCACACACTGCTGCCAGTCGCCGAGATTCACTTTTAATGAATTTGATTCCATAACCATTACTCAAAGCAATTCTACTATTTTTTCTCTAATTGCATTTAAAAAACTATATTTGTTTCTATAATAAAATCTCATCGAACTTTCTTCGCTTACCAGTATGCTTTCCACTTCATCATCCTCCGAGTTAATTGGTGTTCGAAGCTTATCATCTAAATTTTTCAACGTCGATTGCACCTCTATTTCAACATTACCTTCAAGGTGATCGAATGCCCGAAGATCGTCATATATGGGCATGGAGTACGAATAGCAGTCCATATTTGCATCACAAGTTGTTATCTCGTCTAAATCAATTGATCTACTCAAATAAGAATCCATTGACGTCGCTAATGTAGAGAAAATTTTCTGGAGCTAGAAAGAGTGGAGCTTTGAGGGTTTTTTTTGCCAGTAGTGTGAGAACTGGGGTGTTTTTATTATAATGTCAGAGATCGCCCCCCTGTTCCTTAGAACGGCCCCCATTCTCAGGCAACATCATGAGATCGGGGGGCCATTTCAAGAAGGCGACTTCCGTTCTCATTCTTACCAAAAAGTTAGGGCCCACAATAGGAGGCCGATTCGGAGCGGTGACCCTCTGTTCCCAAGAACCTTGAACAAGGAGAGACATAGAACGGGGGCAGATCTAGGGCGGTGTCCCCCATTCTCGAATCACGTGCGGTGCACATTGAACGGGGGGTCTCCACATTCTCCAGTTCTCAGGCAAAATATGTGAGGACCCCGACCTTGTGCCAGGGCCGCCACGACCTATGCCGTGACGTGCATACATACTACCCTCGCCGGTTCTCATAAAATTTTTCATTTCATTTTCATTCATTCGTCAATCGTTAGAGAACAAACTCGGGCATTAAATCTATATCTATCGACGTTTAGGGTCTAACTTAAAAGGTACCCGAAATGACTTGTCTAAGATCAGGAATAATCGAAAGAGGCTTAAGACGTCAAAACATGACAATTGGCATGCATGGGGCGCCCCAGCATTCGGCGCGCGCTCCCACTGTGCACCCTGCGCGCACTGCGCAGCCATGATGCACGCCCGTGCCGCGCACGCACCACGCGCGCATCGCTCTACCGTCGCGTGCTCACCGCGCACCCACCCGCTAGCGCCCAGTGCCAGCGCCCTGCGCCTAGCGAGCAGCGCGCAGCACCAGTGAGGGCCGATCAATCGGCTAGGGGTGCCAATCGATCGGCGACCTCTTTGGATTTCTCCAGATTGCGCGCACTGTTGGCCGATCAATCAGCCATGGGCTCCGATTGATCGGCTAGCTCTCTGGTTGCCCAGCATTTTCCAGAACATTGGCCGATCGATCGGCCATCAGTAGCTGATCGATCGGCTCACGCCAGCTGCGCTCCCAGCTCACCACCCTAAGCCACCTTTGCTATTTTCCCTCCATTTTTCAACTAATGCACACTTCAAATATCATCCTCTAATTATCCATCATCATTTCAACCAAGAATACACATCCATAAAACGAATCTTTAAACTAAAACCATCAATACAGACTCAAAACATCAATCTATTTCCAACCATCAAAACTCATTCCAAATCAACAAAACATAATCCATTTAAATCATCAAAATGGGCATTCTATACACTTGTTCACAAACTATCCAAAATAAACATCCATCCATAAAATTATCCAGATACCAAGCACCCTAGAATGATTCATCTACACATTGTCCTAACTAATCACCCATCAGCCCATTTAAACCCAAAACCACCAAAATACTCAACCTATTGCTTCCACGGATCAAGTTTGCACTGGCTGCGCCAGCGTGCTCCCACGGGCATCCTCCTTCAAACTGCATGCTCGTCAGGTGGAGGGACATCGTCCTCACCTTGATCTAGATCACCTACACCATAGAAACAGTCTGTGAGCTAAAGGCTCAGTAAATCTACGTGAATGCGAATGCTATGCATATGCAGTTCATAAAAATCATGCATGCTTTTCATTCATTCCTTTTCATAAAAGATGTCATTGGGGGTGCGCTCTTAGTAGATAAAAGCGTCTCATCCGGCGATTGGATAGCCCCTTTCATCTACCCGGGGGAAAAACATGCTTCACCTGTAGGACAGCTATGTCTGAACCACCTACCCGACGTGACCATAATTACATACATTTATACCTTTTCGTAGTCCTTTTTCTTTTCATGAAAACATACGTAGAAATTCATTTTGCATGCTTTTCAGAATACGTGATGCATGAACATGTACGATGCTATAAAGAAAATTAAAGCATATAACAAACAATAAACGTTAAACATTTAATCACTTAAACTAAACCTAAGTACTCAATCCTATTTACCCAAAACATCCTACATCTCCGATTCCTCAATCAACATACATTCTTATGGTGTAGGCCAAATCGGCCAAACGAGTCATGAAGACTTACCTCGCGTCCTTTGCACATCATACTCCTCGTTTTGAGCTTTGTCACCTAGAACATTTCACAACGTTCTTTGTTAAAACCAGGGCTAAACAATGAAATTTCGAAAACTAACTTAAGGAAATTTTCTAAAATTCTAATTAACTTCTCTCGGGCATTTCGTCGAGCAATTCACACTCGACATTCATAAACCTCCATTAATGGAGTTTTCCAAAACTTCCAATACCCGATTTTTAACTAAAACACCAAATACATTCATTATTTCGGCTAACTACGTCCAATAATCATAAATACGACGATACCTAACTGTTTATAACATAACCCGACTAATTTGACAAAAACTTAACGAAACCCTAATTGTTTAAGAACCCTAAAGTTGGAAACTAAAGCCGAGAAATGCTAGAATCTTACCTAGGCAGCGATTTCGGAAAGGAAACGTGAAGAACCGCTGTTGATCGGAGGAGGAATCGTCGGCGACTTGAAGGAGGCAGAGGGGAAGCCAGAAAATCGCCAGAGTGTTCTGGCGTTCGTGGGGGAGAAGAAATAAGGGGAGGGAAGAAGGGTTTTTGTTATTTTAATGGAATTAAACTTGTCAAATGACAAGTTTGCCCTTCCACTTAATATTCTGTTTATCTCATTGTTTGCCTATCGGTTCGTTTTCTCCAAATTTTCTTATTTCACCAATAATTCTAATTTATTACTAGGGCTCTAATAAAACTTTCCGTTTGTAAAACAGGTTTAATTTACTATTTTTACGAATTAAAACGCTATAGAGTTAAAAACAGAAACTTGAGCGTTACACTACCGTTTTGGATTTCTGAAATTTTCTTATTTCTCCTAAATTCCATATAAATCATCAGGGTTCTAATAAAGCTTTCCATTCATGAAACGAGATTATTTCACTTATTTACAAAAATGCCATTGTGCAACAAAATTCAAAACCCATAAAACTGAGTGTTACAAAATAATTGAGATCGGGGGGCCGTTTTGGTGCCGTGACCCCCAGTTCTTAATCTTACCAAAAAGTTAGGGCCAACAACCGGGTGCCGATCCAAGATAGTGACCCCCCCTTCCTGAGAACCTTGAAAATGGAGAGGCATGGAACAGGGAGCCGATCTGAGGCCGTGTCCCCCATGTCTCGAATCACATGCGGTGCATATTGAACGGGGGTCTCCACCCCTACATCAACCCTCCAACCCAATATCCAGTGCCACGTAAGCACTGAACGAATCAGGGGGCCTTTCAATTTAGATCGGCCCCCCGATCTCAGCGTAAGTTGAGACCGGAGGGTGATCGGCTCCTCTCTAAGATTTGATTTGTTATATTTTTGACATTTTAAGATTTTAGTTGTTAAAATTTTTAGTTTAAGGGTTATTTCAAATTAAAACTAATACTTTGGGGTTCAAATTGGATTTAACTTTATTCTGTTTCGCTTGCTTTGCAAACCCAAAACAAGAAATCGCCTATGATCCACGTTCCTTCAATTCTCCAAAGGCAAATGACCTAGCTATTGAATCTGTCAGCTTTGGAATTGATGATTTCTAACCCTGAGCTTTCTCAACTTGATGACTGTCTCCCATCGTGGTATTGGAATTGACCGAAGGTTGGATTTTTAGCACTAGTTCAACAACAATTTCCCAACGTATGAAGGAAGAATTTGCGTGGAGGAAAGACAATTTTTATTCCCTTCCCAAACTGAAATTGTTTCACCATTGTCGGGCCACATATGGTAAACATTTTCTCCCATGCAAATTGGTCGTTTGTAAAGAGCGATAGATCTTCTCCCGCGCGACGCTATTTTTCTTCCTCCCGATTTGTAGAGCTACGAGCAAAAACCTGAAAATTGGTCTATTCTCTTCGGAATAAGGTCGAAGATGGAGGACTGAAATGCTTTTCTGTTGAACAATGACCATGTCTGAAACCTCTTTGTGGCTTGGACAGCTCGGTAGCACCAATATAGTAAACTTCTCCACTTTTATTTCTTCGTTGGTCTCTGTTTCTATTGTTTTAATTGATCCATCGTCCGATGATAAGAAGGTCTAGACTTCTTCATCCAGAATAGGCAGGTTTACCTCTGGTTCATTCCTTATCATTTTTTGTTCTGTCTCCTTACAAAGCAACATCACCTTGAGCACGATCTCTAGCAGAATGGACAACTAATTGTTGATGGCTGCTAGTCTTTACGAAACTATCTTCATGTCTACTATCTATCATTGTAGGTTCTTCTCAATCCTTTCCAAGCAAGGTTTGAAGTGACTCCAATACCATTGATAACCATCGAAAGAACTCATTGCATTAAGGTGACCAAACATACACACAAAACAGAAAGATAAAGCTACAATTCAGCGAAACACCGGCACGAAAACACCACGAGTTACACACTCAGAAAGTAAAATAACCTAGACAATACTTTTGCTGTGAATATAATTGATCTGATTCTCTCCCCTCATCCTTTGTATTTGTAATGCCATTTTCTCCATCTTCGCACACAACACTTTCCATAACAATAGACTAGGTAGAGAAAGTCCTTAGTCCTGATTGGAGATCATGGTTGCAAAGCTCATTAGCTGGAGTTCAATTATTATTTTTTCTTTCTTGTATGCCTTTGGGTCCGGTTGTGTTTTCCAATGGGGCATCATTGTTTTTCTCAGTGAATGTCGTCACCACATGAATCATCAGTGCTTGTATTTCTAGAAGTTATATAGTATAAGTAGAAATATTTTCTTAGTAATGTCCTACTGGAGGTTGGTAGAATTTGTTTCTGTAGTAAATGGTTTAACTAGAACCCATATAAAAAAGATGAAAAAACACTTGCATTACCCACATTTGCATAGTCATCATAGTAGAGCCAGCAGCCAACAATTTATCAAATCAATCAACATAATCAATAAAAATTAGCCATAATTTATCAACCAACATTGAGCAGCAAAACCAACAAGAATTACACAATTAAATGCATAAACACATACATTGAGGAGTGAGGACTGAAGGGAGCCAATGAAAGAGGAGAGGCGAGCGACCAGGTGAGCCGATCAGTCAAGGACAGAGGTGACCACAAGGCGAGGGCATCGGAGCAGGGCATCGGAGTAGGGAGAAGAAGCACGAGAGCTTTCGAGGCGACACAGTGGAGCAGGGAGCACGGTGGTCGAGAGTCGCAAGTCGGGGTCGGTCGTCGGGTGTTCAGTGGAGCAGGAACAAGTCGGCCAGTCGGGACAACCGGACTGAGACTCGTGAGGGATTCTGGAACTTGGAAGACTGGAACTCTGGAAAGTGGAACCGATGGGTGAAGTGCGTGGAGACTGAAGACTGACGCAGTGAAGTGAAGCGACTTCAATTTCATTAAGCACTCAGCAGGTTTTTTTAACATTCGGCCCGGTCTGGTTTTTTAGGATTTTTGGCTATGGACCGAGGACGGGACTGAAAACCAGTGAAATTTTTTATTTCAGACTGAGGACAGGACCGTGGTTTAGTGAGTTGGGACTGAAACCGTCAGTCTGGTCCGATTCTTGGGACTCGGTCCGGTCCTGCCCACCCCTAGGGAGGAGTGGGAAGGTAAGAGGATGACTAGACAGAGAAGGTTTCTATTTAGTTTGCTTTTATTTTCAGTGAGAAGATTTTATTTTCTTGTATTTTATTTCGATGCTCAGGTTCGTATATTTAAAGTAGTGTATTGATTTTTTTCCACTATTCATCTATCGGTTATCCAGGGGACTTAAAGCCTATGGATGGTAAGTTTTGACACTTAGTATTATTTAACAAAATAATATTATGTTTAATCTCTTATTTTATTTTATTAAAATATTTTTTGACGTGTTCAGTAATTATTGTTATAATTAATATAATAAATTAGTTATATTAATTACTTTAATTATTATTTGACATGTCATCTAATATTTAAGAGAGTAAAATAAGATAATAAACTGTCAATTACTCTTGGTTAACCTGCCTCAAAGTCTTGTACTGTGAAAATCTTAATCTAGTGTGGGACGGGTCGAATTTTCCTCGAGATAAATGTGGACCAGTCCATTTTTATGGCAGTTGGGTCTTTAGTCATGATAGGGGAGGACTAAGGATCCAACTTTTGAAGATTTTTGATTTATTTATTTTGAGATTTCATCTTTTTGGTTTGCACATTAGAATTATTATTTGATTTTTTCCTCCTAGTTGGAGAGGCTCAACTTGATGAGACCTTAATTTTAGGCTCATGTCTTGAATGATATGTTTAGAAGATTTAGTCTCATTTAGAGTGTGTTTTTCACAAAAACAACAGGAGAAGAGAGAAGAGAGAAAACAAAACTTATTTTTGGAATTCATGCAGCAGCCGGAGGACAATTGATCTAGCCGGAGTTTGAACTGTTAGATCGGCGTGAAACTTTGTTAGATTGTTTGTGACATCTAGGACTACATTCTTAACACTGGAGATCGGTTTTTTAGAATTCTAAGTCTTCCTAACGAAGGACAAACGGGACTGCATTGATTTGGGTACCCATTTGTTAATTTCTTTTTGTTTGCTCTTTTTTGTCCCTTGTTGTTTACCAAAATTGTTATTTGATCTTGATGAAAGTATGATATGCCTCTAGTTTGATGATCTAGAGAGAACATCTGATTGTACCTATATTGATCATAGTGGATTGTTAAGTAGCTTATACGGGTTCTGTGGTTTTTACTATCTTATTGAGAGGTTTTCCACGCTAAAAATTGATTTGCATTGTGGGTGTGATTTTATTGTTAGTTGTTCAATTTCTTTATAGTCGGATTATTGAAAAGTTTGTTTTGGATAGAACTTCCGTTGCAACGAACATTTTCCAATCAATTATAACTTCCTGTTGAATGGCTGTATGTACTCTATAGCGTTGATGGTTTATTTTTTAATGTTACATGGTGCACATATTGGTTAGATTTTAATCATTACAATTTGGTGATCACAGGTTGTTGAATAATCTCATATTACGATAGGTCTAAGGCGCTGTATTTTAAAGGAAATAATTTTAAGTTCACCGCTGCAAACTAATTAAAAGTTTACCGCTGAATAGTTGGGTTTTTGTTCTCCTAGAAAACTGTTTCAAAAACAAAATGAAGGTCGAATCTTCTTCCAGTTTTTGGTCGGCGACACCGAGTCATGACATATAATCTTTGTTATCCACGAGTATTTAGTCTTAGCAGTTAATCCCTAAATTCATGTCGAGCATTATATATAATATATCTTGTGTAACATTGCATAAGAACATTTGAACTTGATGCTTAATTTGTATTCGTAAACAAAGTTTCTCCGTCCAATAAAGTGTCTCGTTTACTGAATGTACAGGCTTCTTTCAATATAAGAAAGATTCAGCACCTATGGGGAGAAAAGATGATAGAAAATTGCACAAGAGTTGAAAACTTAGAAACCAAAATCAGCATGCTTTACCAATGTAGCAAACTAAAGGTCCTGCACCGACAGTTAAAGCAGGAACCAAGGCGCCTGGAGCAACCGGGAACGACTGATATGAACTGTAATTTGGACTACAACTTCCCCATCCAGATTGCACAAAGTAAGCACCATTCATAAATACATCCCGAGAAGACCTCCATTTCCAGTCCTTCCAACCACTTTTCACCTCTCTTTTTGTAACCTGATTTTTCAAAAGAACAGCTCATCACTCGTCAATACATTTACTGTAATTCTCTGATAATATTAGTTGCTTAGTTATTTCACTTTTTCTAATACTCGTAAGAATAGGCTTATTGTAATTCTTGTATCATGTTTTTTAAGTAAGAAATGGTGGGTATTTTCTTTCTCTACACACAGTAGAAGCACTCTCCACCTAATAGTTGATTACATTTGAATAACAGATATTGCGCTTGTGTACCTGTTTCGAAAAACGTTGATTAGGTGCCACGAAGTAGTTTCCTTCACTGAATATGGTTGGATTAGCACTTCCGCCAATGGCGTACATCTGCCACTCCTCATATTTATTGTTGGCAACATGGGCGTAGCCAAATCTTACCCTGAAAATTATTCCGTCGCTAAAACATCTTGAGATGGAGTTATCTTATTTTCATTTTCTTACACTCCCTAGCTAGTTTTTTCCGTTTTGTAAATAACTTTTCGTCTTTTTCTTTACCTGGGCATCCTTTCAATGAGGCCAGCACCGAAGCGGTTGAACGCTATGGTGACTTTCATCACTTTATCATCCGCGTACTTATCATTGTGTCCGAGCAGCATCACCTGGAAAAGCGGGAAGAGTCATTGGATCATATCACAAACAACACAACCATTATCTCATGGATTTTTAGGTCTGTTTGTATGTTAATATGTCACACAAGAAGTCACAGATTTTGTTATTATCATGGTAAGAAGTATAATATCCAAAGGAAAGAGGAAAATATAAGGACTGGTGCCTACTTTGTCATGCTGAGTGAAGTAGTTGTTAGAGACGGTGATTGCAGTAGAGGCATGTATGATATCGATGAGGCCGTCAGCGCTGTGGGCGAGGAAGCAGTGGTCTATCCAAATATTAGAAGACCCGTAGATGGAAATGGCGTCTCCATCTGAGCCTTGACGACGTCCGACATGTGCGGTGCTGCTCCGAACAAGCCCAGCCTTACCTGGTTTACAGTCGTGAATGCTAATTCCATGAATAATAACATGGCTTACGTATTGCAAGGTGATGCAGGGTCCATATGTGATTTCCACATTCACCCCTCTCCCATCAATTGTCTTGTAACTAGTCACAATAAGCTCATTTTTTAGTACAATAACCATGCTCCTAGCAAAAACGATCCACAATGGCTTTAACTGAATCACACCGTAGCGTAACGTCCCGGGTTTTGGGTTCACCGGGTCGTCGGAAGAATCAGTGACAACGTAGATAGCTCCAAACTTCCCTCCAAGCGCGCCTTTTCCAAAACCGACTGCGCAGTCAGCCAATGACTGTCGGTTGGCGGCCCAACTGGGCTTGGAGCGCCAGCAAGCGTCGATTACGTTCAACGCTTTCAGTTTGGGCCCGGGAGTGCTGACGGTATAGGAATTCTCCTGCAAGGACGAAGCAATGCATGCTAGACAGCACGAGAGCAGCAGGAGGAGAGACGGTGAAGCCATGGCCAAGTTTGTTTGAGGGGAGAATAACGAAGAGCAATATATAGGTAAGAAGTAAATGAGAAGGTGGAACACACGATCGTTGTTCTGATTCTGTCTTCATTCTCTTTTGGCTCTACAAAACGTGCTTGCACGAGCTTCTTTTGGTTGACTTGGAATGTTTTAGGACTTGAACTAAACATCACCTACTATAGTTGAGGTCTCCAATAGTAATATATTTCTCTAAACCAAAGAATTCAACTTGATTTTTCAATTATTTTAATCAAAACTAGTATTATATGGTCTGCTTTTACTTTTGTTCATAAGATATGTAATATGTTATTGATAATAATTTGTAATATAATATGTTGACCCGTGATTATAGTTTCAGCCTCGATAAATTATGAAAAGTAGTCGAGTTGACATGTTATATTGGCGGTTGTTAAACAATTAGTCTCCAAAAAGCATGAACAAAACCTAGTTTTTTATAATATCTTTTGAAAGAATATTTGAATTCCGTACATGAATCTGCAAAATAGAAAACTTTATTTTATGAATACAATCTTTATATGTACATGCAGGGGAGGGAATATGTTGATTTTATCTATGGCTGCTGTATATGCCTTTACTATAAATTGGAATATTATTTTATGATTACTTGCTCTTCTATTCAATTTTGACATCCAATGTGTTTCTTGTTGGTTCTTTTTAAACTTTACAACAACACAAAAGACAAATATATTTATTAATCTTTTCATTTCATAATACACCTTAATAAATTTACACTGATAGAAATTCAATTCAAATGTGCAAATGAGAAGAAATTAATTGATCAAAGAAAAACAAATGCGAGAAATGGTTAATTACACAGTTATTCTTACCAAAAAATTAAAATCTATTCCATTGGCATTATGATAGAAAGATATGTGAATCACGAGAACAAAAGGGAGAATGATATACCTAAGAGACCACTGATTAGGTCCTAAACTAAAACTCAAATATTATCTATTTTAGCTACTGACAAGTTTACTATTTTTGCAAAAGATGAGCTTATCAACAACTTAGATTGAAACCCGGACTCTCAGGACAAGGAGGATCCCAAACACATACTCATTTGGAAGACCGAAGGTGTCAAATTTACTCAATCAAAAGCTGGAGTAGTAGAAGTGAGAATTTGTCTTCCCGATGACAACTCTTTGTAATTTTGTTTTTCCTTCATTTGCTATAAGCAAATTTTTAGCTAATTTATTAGCTTTCAATGGTGCATGCATGCATAAGCATATAGGATAGTCGGTGGTTGAGGGTTAAAGCTTAAAAAAAGGCTCAAACTCTCCTTTAGAAGCTCGGCTCGCAAATTGTGGAAGCCCAGCCCCTTTGACAAGATGGAGGCGTCCATCCAAGACCATTGTTTGATGAAGATGGCATCATTCACTAGCCTCTCAACATCATGGTGGCGTCGTTTACCAGCCTCTCAACATCATGGACTAAGCATCAAAGCCTTAGAAGACAACCAAGAGAAGATCGGCCCACATGGAAGTTAGGAGCACACACATATTCGGGCTCTAGCGCTTAACCAAAGTTCACTCACTTGAAGGCCTGATCCATTAGTGGAATGAAGGCGCTAAAGACCTTGACAATTTGAATTCTTTTCAACTCTTTACCTGTAACGACCCCGATGGGATCGCCACGTAAACATGACAATCGCAATCATTTACTTCTTAATTTCTACACCCTGTTCATTATCAGTATTTTTTTTTTCTTTTTAAAACTTAGAACTTGAACTTGACTCCTTCATGTTTCTAATAACTCATTCATCGACAGGATCAATCGATTAAGCTCGATTGTCAGTTCCAAAACATAATCAGATAAGGAAGGAAATGCCCTCAAATCACTTAACATGATTCTACTCGGGTTTGCATGGATTTGCATGCATCGGCTGGCAGGGTGTGCCCCATCCGATTTGTCACGTGTATTCTGCGTGACTCACTTATCATCGCCTAATAGAAGATATCTTCCGGTGGGCACATGTGTTTCACATGTTCAATTAAAACATCGCCCAGTAGTGGACATCCACCGGTGAACACGAGTCCAACACGTGACTCTCTAAAATTTCACTAGATAAGAAACATCATCCGGTGAGCACGTGCATCGCACATGACTTATTAAATCACTCTCGGTCACTAAACGACAAACATCGTCTACATCATCCGGTGAATAACTACACTTCCTCCACCGGTCACTAGATTACAAAATAGCATTTTTCATCTTCCGGTGAAGAAATACTCTACATCATCCGGTCGCTAAACGATAAAACTAAACTCACATCTTCCGATAACTTTAACACTCTACGTCTGCCGATCGCTAGACGACAAAATAGTATTTTCATCATCCGATGGCTTAGACACTCTACATCTGCCGATGACGTCAGCCGGATGAATGCCTCATCCAGCTTCTATCTTACAGCAATAAAACACTATAATCATCAAACAACCTCATTCAACAGAAAATACTACAACTCACTCAAATCTTAACTTGGAAATTATAAACCCTATTGAGTAAAAACCATATCCCATACAAGATACACTTAGCGGAAGGCTTAAGCAAAACAGACCATTCAATAATCCTTAAAATCGTTAACAGACTCTGAAGTTAAACCATTCAAAATCCAAATCTCATTGTTATAAGAAAACTCTATTCTACCTAGTCATCTGTTTATTATAAACTTCTCTGACTTACTATAGGTATAACCAGGGAACTTGATCGCCTGTCCAGCCTTCACTGTCACACCGAGCATCCTCCAGCAAACCAAGCTTAGACATCTTCAATGACCTTGAGTTCCTCACCTGAAAACTCGTCACCTACATCATAAGGTTTAAACTATAAGCCTAATGCTTAGTAAGGAATGCAACACTAACATAGATGCATGAATGCATAATTTAGGAAAAATCACATGCTCATAAGTCTTTTCTTGTTCATGTCTTCACTCGTAGTCATCATTCATAGTCATGGATCATATTCATCATTCATAGTCATTGATCATATTCATCATTCGTAGTCACTGATCGTATTCATCATTCGTAGTCATTGATCATATTCATTATTTAGGTTGCGTGGATCAAGAGAGGATTTGTGCCGGTAAAGGGGGTTCGACAGTGAGTTTGATCTTGTTCCCTACTGCGAGTCGTATTCATATGTCCTTCTTTGGACTGTGACATACGCCGAACCGCCCCCAACCCTCAGTTAATCCACGTTGCATAAATCTTATACATATACATAACTTATTCATGGAAAACATGCGTTAAACATTTTCTTATGCTTGAGAAAACATTCATGATGCATGAACATGAGAGCTTTTAACTCATCAAACTATGAGAAGGATCATACCAGAGCAGACAACTTCACATTCACTAACAGGTCATCACATGGTATAACTCGCAACATACATAAATCCTTCAAGTGCAGACAAACTCATAATCATAAGGTAAATATTAGACATTTCAACCTAGTACCCCCCCACGATGTAGGGCTCTATTAGCAGGAAATCTTAATACATTCACTTACCTGGTCTCCTTAGTACTTGAGCTCCTTTCTCTTCAAACTTCTTCACCTAAACATTTACATTG
Organism: Begonia masoniana; assembly: GCA_022432975.1. Classification (NCBI taxonomy): domain Eukaryota; kingdom Viridiplantae; phylum Streptophyta; class Magnoliopsida; order Cucurbitales; family Begoniaceae; genus Begonia; species Begonia masoniana. Next base: position 56,733,433 of record CM039502.1, read on the forward strand.
CAGTAGTTAAAATAAAATCCTAATAGTTCTAATCTCGAGTTATCCTAAGATCTAATAGCTAAGAGTCCTTCCCGAGTTCTTAGTTTAATACTCAATGTAACCTGAAATCCCAAAATCAAAATAGACGGATTCGATAATGATAATTCAGGGTTGGTTGTTTTAAAAGTCCAGAATCGATTCGGAATGACATTACCAATCTCGGGTTTCAAAATGTTCTTATCAATACTCGGCCATTGAAGAATCCAAAACTTCAATACAGAGCAGAAAACAGAGCTAATAAACTAACAGATAGCCACATTATCTAATGCATACCTCAGGCGCAGAGTAGTCGAGTGGTGGCGGAGTAAACCGGCAGAGTAAGGACTTGTGAGAGAAGAAATCGCCGGAAAGGGTGGTGTCGACTACAGTGGTTTAAATGAGGTTTGAATCATTTCCTTTTCTTTAAATACTGGCCTTAATCCTCCAATATTACAACTTTGCCACTCAACCTAGTTTAGATCCACATGTAATTAATTAAGCTTGGCATAAATCCTAAACTACGAAGATTAAATATTTATGACCGTTAATACAGTTAAGAAAATCACCTGGCCGTTGACTCGGGTGTTACATCCACCCCTCCTTAAACAAAATTTTCGTCCCCGAAAATTTATCAAACAAACAACTCCGGATACTTGTCTAACATGTCATGTCGTCGCTCCCACATGGCTTCTTCTATGCCATGATTCATCCATAAAACTTTGACCAACGGAATCTCTTTATTCCTCAGAGTCTTAATTGCGGATTCCAATATCTGCACTGGCTTCTCTTCATATGTTAGTGTCGCCCAATCTCAAAATCCACTGGTTTAACAACTTGTGTAGGGTCCCGTATACATTTCCTTAACATTGACACGTGGAAAACATTATGAACTTTATCCAATGATGGAGGCAACTGCAGTCTGTAAGCTGTACTACCAATTCTAGCCAAGACAGGGAAGGGTCCAATAAACTGTGGAGTGAGCTTTCCTTTCTTGCCAAATCTTAGGACTCCTTTAAATGGTGAAATCTTTAAGAACACTTCATCTCCGACTGCAAACTCAAGATCCCTTCTCCTTCGATCAGCATAACTCTTCTGTCGACTTTGCGCAGTCATCATTCTTTTCCTGATAACAGAAATCTTATCCGACATCTGCTGCAGAATATCGGGTCCAAGAAGTTTTGCTTCACCAACGTCATCCCAATATAGAGGTGACCTACACTTCCTACCATACAGTGCTTCATATGGTGCTATACCAATGGTGGACCGGTAGCTGTTGTTGTAGGAGAACTCAACCAGGGGTAAGTATCTACTCCAGGATGACTGGAAATCAAGTACGCACGCCCTCAGCATGTCCTCAAGTATCTGGATAGCCCTTTCAGATTGACCATCTGTCTGTGGGTGGAAGGTAGTACTGAAGGTTAACTTTGTACCTAATGCGTCTTGTAAACTTTTCCAAAACCGGGAGGTAAACCTGGGGTCACGATCGGATACAATAGATGCAGGAATTCCATGCAATCTAATAACTTCTTGTACATAGAGATCAGCAAGCTGGTCCATCGAGTAGGTTGTCCTTACTGGTAAGAAATGGGCTGACTTTGTCAATCTATCAATCACAACCCAAATACTATCATGTCCTTTAATTGTCTTAGGTAATCCTACAACGAAATCCATAGCTATGTGTTCCCACTTCCACTCGGGAATAGGTAAAGGCTGAAGGGTACCTCCTGGACGTTGATGCTCGGCTTTAATCTGTTGGCAAACCAAACACGACTCTACATACTTAGCAACATCTCTTTTTAAGTTTGGCCACCAATAGAGTAACTTCATGTCTCGATACATCTTGGTGCTGCCAGGATGCACAGAAAAGGGAGACGAATGCGCCTAAGCCAGGATTAGCTTACGTAATTCTTCGTCATTAGGGGCATACCATCTATTTCTAAACTTCAGAATCCCACCCTTGGAAAGACTAAACTCGGAGGTGGCGTCTTTCACCTTGTTCATCATGCTGTTATTCTCCTCAGAGTCCTTCTGTTGTGCCCCTTTGATCTTTTCTAAAACCGTTGGTTGAATGGTCAAATCGGCAAGTAAGGTTGATAACTCTAGAACTATCTCCAATTCAAACCTCTGAACCTCTGTCCTCAAAGGTATAGACATAGTTGATACAACGGGTTGCATTGTTGTTGACATCCTGCTCAATGCGTCAGCTACAGAGTTAACCTTACCCGGGTGATACTTGATCTCAAAGTCGTAATCCTTAACAAATTCCAACCAACGCCTCTGCCTCATGTTCAATTCCTTTTGTGTAAAAAGATACTTCAGACTTTTATGGTCAGAAAACACCTCACACTGCTATCCATATAAGTAGTGCCTCCATATCTTCAAAGCAAAAACAATAGCGGCTAATTCTAAATCATGGGTGGGGTAGTTTTGTTCATAACTCTTTAACTGCCTAGAGGTATACGCTACAACCTTGCCTTCTTGCATCAAAACACAGCCCAAACCAACTTTTGATGCATCACAAAATACGCTAAACTTTCCTTCTTCGGTTGGAAGGGTCAATACCGGGGCTGTTGTTAACTTCACCTTCAACGTCTGGAAGCTATCCTCACAAGCTTCGGTCCAAGAATACTTATTGTCCTTCTTTGTCAAATTCGTCAGGGGCTTAGCTATCATAGAAAATCCTTTGATGAACTTTCTGTAATAGCCTGCCAATCCAAGGAAACTGCGGATTTCACTGGCATTCTTTGGTTGTGGCCAATCCTTTACTGCCTGAATTTTGGTCGGGTCCACTGATATGCCATTAGCAGAAACTACATGGCCAAGAAAATTAACCTTGTCTAACCAAAATTCACACTTGGACAATTTGGCATAAAGCTGGTGTTCCTTCAATGTTGCCAAAACTATTCTTAAATGCTTTGCATGGTCAGCTCCTGTCCGTGAGTATATCAGGATATCATCTATGAACACAATTACAAATTTGTCCAAATACTCCCGAAACACACGGTTCATTAAGTCCATAAAGGCTGCAGGTGCATTGGTCAGTCCAAATGACATGACCAAGAATTCGTAGTGTCCATAACGGGTTCTGAAGGCTGTCTTTGGTATATCTCCTTCCTTAACTTTCAGTTGGTAATAACCTGAACGTAAATCTATTTTTGAAAACACTTTTGCTCCTTGCAATTGGTCAAACAAATCATCAATTCGGGGTAAGGGGTACTTATTGTTGATTGTCAACTTATTTAGCTCCCTATAGTCTATGCACATTCTAAGGGAACCATCTTTCTTCTTGACAAATAAGACAGGTGCACCCCAAGGAGAACTGCTAGGGCGTATAAACCCTTTGTCTATTAATTCCTGTAGTTGGACTTTTAACTCTTTTAACTCAACCGGTGCCATCCGGTAAGGATTCTTAGATACAGGCTGTAAGACCCAGTTATACGGACTCATATATTATATTATTATTATATTATTGGATGACATTTTTATATTTATGTCAAATCAGGTCCGTTTTACGAAAAGAAAGCGTCACTATGATCCTAACGATTAATAGGAATTTTAAGAAAATTATGGGAATTTTCGGGGATTAAACACTATATTCCGATCAATTAAGCTTTTCGTAATATGAAGGACGTTTTAGTAAAAATAGTAAACGAAGTCCAAATTGTGAACGGACAGTTTTAATAAATCTCAAATAATAAGTTGGGCTTATTGGTGAAGTATGGAGACTTGGTGAAACCAAATAGTTAGACGATTAACGAACCGAAGGACGAAACAAATAGAAATTAGAGGTAAGGGGCATTTTAGTAATTTGTTAACTCAAACTATATTAAATCAAAAAGCTTTCTTCTTCCTTATCAATTCTCCACGCCAGAGAGCTTCTCTGATTTATTTTCTCCCTACGATTCTCTTCCATTCCGTCGACGCCTTTCCCATTCCAGCGACGATCCGACCTCCGATCGTTCCGTTGCCTTCACGCTTTCTCTTCTAATCGACGTTCTAGGTAAGTCTCTATAGTTTTCGAGCGTTAAATTTTGGTTTTCACAGAGTTATACATTTAAGTTTTCGATTAGGGTTACGATAAAAATGTCGTTTTAGGGTCCGAAATTAATAGTTCGACTGTGGTTGACGATATAAAGGACGTATCGAACGTTATAGGACGAAGTTAGAACGATTCGTGAAAAATGTTAGAAATCGAGAAAATTCGAGATTTTAGGGTAAACTCGTATTTTGGATTTTCAGGTGCCGAGCATAGATTGCTCGGTAAAATAGTGCAATGAATCGAATTAAAGCTTTAGGAAGTTCTTTAGTTAAGGTCTTGACAGTTTGGATGTTTATTAACTTAAATTCGTTTTAACGTCAATATTGTGTTTTACTTCAGACAAACAACGCTCGTGGACGGAGCTTGAGCTGCTTTGGACACGAGGTAAGTTCTCGTGATCTTCTCTGGCCGATTGGCCTACACCGTACGTCGAATGTCGTCTCGAGGAATTTTGGAGATGCGTATGTTTATTTGTTTTGGTTGGGTAGACAGGTTTAGTTGTTTTATAGGTTATAGGTTGTGTGTTTTATAGTCCTGATGGTATATATGTTATTGTTTACCTTATGGCATATTGAACTGTTCACGCATCACGTGCATTGTTTTAAAGATAACGTAAAGAATAATTGGGCCGTAAGGCATACAGTTTAAAATCGGCCGTAAGGCTTACAGTTCACCGGCCGAAAGGCTTACAGGCCGAAAGGCATGCAGTTATAGGTCACGCGAGGTGGGGCTCAGGCACGGCTGTACGTGTTGTAAGCGTGTACCCCCCTCCTTTAACTGGAAAGAGTAGTCCGCCCGCTGGATGAGCTCTTTCCGGTTAGGGGGATAGGATCTCGGTGACACCTTCAGAGCACAGCATGGCATAGCACAGCATAGCATGGCATAGCACAGCATAGCATAGCATGGCATAGTATTTGCATTTACGAGTCTTACTGAGATTTTATCTTATAGTGTGTTGTATGGTGTAGGTAATTATGAGGGAATAGGTGATGATGGAATCCCTCCACCTGAGGCATGATTCAATTGACGGAGGATGGCTGCGGTGGTGTGCTGGCGCAGTCGAGGCTTAACCGACCCGTGGGAAGTATGTACAGAGTTTTGAGGGTTTTTGGGACATTTTGGGCTGTTGGTTGTATAGATATATTATGATGCTTGATTCTGGTAGTTGATAGATTTATATTTGATGTTTTAAAGGTTTTTTTTAGCAAACTGTTTATAGAGAATGTTTTGGTTTAAAACAGTTATCTGAACGTTATAGAAATGCTTTGAAATGTTGTAGGTTTGATACGGATAACCTCGATTTTTAGATATATCCACGCAGTTGGATTTTGCAAAGTCTGCTGTTAATTTAGTCGAGTTTAAGTTATAGTTTTATTGCGATTGAAAAGAATTTAGTGTGGAAAAACAGAGTTGGTTTACTCTCTGGAATCCAACATTCCAGAGAGCAGATGAGAGAAAAAGAGAACGACGAAATTAGAAGGAAGAAGAAGGGAAGGATCGCTGCAAGTATGCAGCGATCATGGGCAGCGACTGATCGCTGCCCTGATTTGTTTGTGTTGGACAGTTTTGTCCTCCCATCGAATTGTAGTTTTAATTAAATATTTTAACTTTTATTTAAATGTTTTAAGTTTTTATTTAATTGTTTTAAATATTTTAAAAGTTAGATTTAAATTCCGATTTCGATTTTGGTTTCGATTTCGATTTAGATTCCGCCTAGAGTTTAATTAAAGTTATTAGGATAAAAAAAAAAATATAATACAAATAAATAAATAGTACAAAAATACGGGTACAATATTAGGGGCGTGACAATTATGGTATCAAAGCCCCCGGGTTTTAAAATCGGTTCTGTAGACTGCGCGACTACACAGCCACTACGCGGACATTCTTCATCAACTGTAAGTATGTTTATAGTTTTATTTGATTTCTAGTTTCTTAGAATATTTGTTTTAACTTTTATATAGGAGTTTTATAATTATGGTGCGTCCACGGAACGACCGAGATGACAGAGACGATACGATTGACACGCTCAAGGATTTTATTGCCCAGCAGTCTCAGCATATGGAGAGACAGGCTCAGCAGATGGAGAGACAGTCTCAACAGCTGGGTACCTTGATAGACCGAGAGGGCGTTAGAGCTCGAGAGACGGCTGTTTCGGGTAACCGGGGGATGGAGAGGTTTCAGAAGCTTCAGCCCCCTATATTCAGTGGACAGTCTACGGATCCCTCTTCAGCCGAGGAGTGGGTTCGCACTATGGAGGACATGCTGGCGTATGCTAGCATAGAGGATGGAGAGAAGGTTGCACTGGTGACCTACCATTTGGCGTTGGACGCCCGGTTTTGGTGAGATTCCATCAAGACGACCACGGACGTTACGATTATGGGATGGGAGAGATTCCGAGAGTTGTTCTATGATAAATATTTCAGCCATACCGTTCGCGAGGCGAAGATGGTCGAGTTTATGCAGTTGCAGCAGACTGCTTCTATTGCCGAGTACGTTAGAAGATTTGAGGCACTTTCTCGATTTGTGCCACGCCAGGTCAGCATTAACGAGGATAAGGTACGCCGATTCCTACAGGGCCTTAGCCAGGAATTCCGGATGCGTCTCACTATATCTGGGGTACGGAATGTATCCTACGACGAGATAGTGGCCAGGGCGCTCGATATTGAAGCAGTTGATCAGAGTTCTACCAAACCGAGGGAGCCATCTGAGGGCTTCTTCCGAGAGATTCACCCTCAGATCAGGGATAAGGGTTGGCAGCCTAGAGCACAGCCCCAGCAGCAACAGAAAGGTGTTAAAAGACCTCTTGAGGGAGGTAGTGATCGAGGCAAAGGGAAGCAGGTACAGGGGGATCCTCAGATACCTATTTGCCCTAAATGTCAGAGAGGACACGGTGGACCGTGCAGATTAGGCATGAATGTGTGCTATTGGTGTGGAGAACAAGGTCATTTTATTAAAGACTGCCCGAAGCAGGGTCGAGGTCAGTCTGGCGGTGATCAGAGGAGAGTCATGCCCAGGATTTTCACATTTATTGAGCCTGGTGACGTCGACAACGGGACACCGCCACCTCTTATTACAGGTACTGTCCTAATTGCCTGTATGACAATATATTTATGTTAAATAGATAACAATGATAATGATGATAATGATAGGTTTGAAGATAGAAAAGTAAGAAACTAGAAGGTGGGTAAGAGGGATTAGTAGGTGAACCTCAGAGAGAAATCAGTAGACTACATATAGGACACTAGAAATAGAATTATACATTAGTAAGATTTCTTTGATTTAATCAATGGAATTTCCGCACTTAAGGTTTAGAAAGAATTAGAGGAATACGCCCTATAAAAAAAAATAATATGGTTTTTAAGTAGTTAGGGATTCTGTCTAATTGACAACCCCCATGGAAGTATAAAAATACGACTAATCAAGAAAGATGAAGGTTAGATATAAATCTATTAAGGGATACCCTAGATTGTTGTAATATCTGGAGTGTGATTAAATAGATCAAGTACCTTAGAAAGAATTCAAGAGTTAAACTTAGAATGATTGTCGAGTAGAGTAGTTGGAACTTGACTAAAAGGAGCGAGCAAAAATAGACTAGTCGGCAAACTCGAAGTAGCCTTGAGGAATTTAAGAATTTAGTGAAAGGTGAAGTAGATCGTTGGAATAAATGAGAGGTTAGGTTAGAAGCGTAGATTGACGTTTAAAGGCCTGCAAATTAAGAAATTTGCGATTTATAGAATAAAGAGAGTGAGAATTATCACCGAAACTATCTAAGTAAGCTTAGAAGTAAGGTTAAGTTAGCAAATTTCTAGAGATCAACTCGTGTTTGGCAAGTCAAGGCAAAGTAATGCATAAATGGTTTAAGTTAGAATGACTAGTTTAGAGCGCATCAATGAGGAGATTTTGAGACTTGATGATGCTCGGAGTTGATGGAGACTTAAGTTAAGACAAAGGACTATAGTAGAAGTAGTATGAGTAGATTAGTAAAGGCGTAACAACAGAGTTCACTGAGGTAGTCTAGAACATATAATGTTTACAATATCTTAGTTACAAGGAGACCTGAATCAATCCTAAGCAAGTAGTAACTTTAGCCCAGGATTAACTCGTCGAGACCTCGGAATGATATCAACGAGATGGTTTGTGAGAGTTAGAGATTTGAGTTCTAGTGAAGAATGTTATCAGGACTAGGTGCCTGAGGATGTGTACATTTTATAGTGAACCCAAATGACGTCGGCAAGTGGATGGTATTTCGAGGATTGAACACCAGGGACAATTTTAGGAGAGATCAATTGATAAAGTAGTGAGTTTAACGCTTTGGTGACTAAATTTAGACCAACGCGTGCTCAAGTCGTCAAGTGACGGGTACATAGTTAGGGATCGTATAATTGAAAGTTTAGAGATTTGGTAAGATTTGTTGCGTAAACAGAAAAATGAAGACTATGATTAAGAAATTAATGTAGAAACTCGGTTGGTGTGTATCCCGATTGTGGGTAGGATCGAGGGAATTGCGTTGGGGTATGAGTTACAGCCCAGGAATTGGATGAAATATTAGGCATTCAATTTGGCTGGCGTTAGGAAGCTTATGTATAGTTCTGACCTAAAGGGACAGTGAAGGAAAGACGATGATGAAAGAGAACTTTGAAGCTAGTATTAATAAGAAGTTTAATAAGTGAGTCATTAATTGAAGGTTGAAAGTTGAAGCGTGCACAAATATTAAGGTAGCAGATAGGACGCAAGGTTGATTGATTTGAGATTTACAGATTTAATTGTGCTCAACACTTTAGAAAGAAAGTATATGATCGAGTCGAAAGTAGTGAATACAAATTAAGGCTGATGTCGGAGAGTATAGTGGAGGGTTTTGGTTTAGAATCACGAGATATGACCTCAAGTACAAATGATAAATCGAAGTATAAGGCTGCATGACATGGGACGTTAATGTCAAGGACTATAAGCCAGAGCAAATTTTGAGGACAAAATTCTGAATAAGGAGGATGGAATGTAATACCCAGTTTTACGGACTCATATATTATATTATTATTATATTATTGGATGACATTTTTATATTTATGTCGAATCAGGTCCGTTTTACGAAAGGAAAGCGTCACTACGATCCTAACGATTAATAGGAATTTTAAGGAAATTATGGGAATTTTCGGGGATTAAACACTATATTCCGAGCAATTAAGCTTTTCGTAATATGAAGGACGTTTTAGTAAAAATAGTAAACGAAGTCCAAATTGTGAATGGACAATTTTAATAAATCCCAAATAATAAGTTGGGCTTATTGGTGAAGTATGGAGACTTGGTGAAACCAAATAGTTAGACGATTAACGAACCGAAGGACGAAACAAATAGAAATTAGAGGTAAGGGGCATTTTAGTAATTTGTTAACTCAAATTATATTAAATCAAAAAGCTTTCTTCTTCCTTATCACTTCTCCATGCCAGAGAGCTTCTCTGATTTATTTTCTCCCTACCATTCTCTTCCATTCCGTCGACGCCTTTCCCATTCCGGCGACGATCCGACCTCTGATCGTTCCGTTGCCTTCACGCTTTCTCTTCTAATCGACGTTCTAGGTAAGTCTCTATAGTTTTTGAGCGTTAAGTTTCGGTTTTCACAGAGTTATACATTTAAGTTTTCGATTAGGGTTACGATAAAAATGTCGTTTTAGGGTCCGAAATTAATAGTTCGACTGTGGTTGACGATATAAAGGACGTATCGAACGTTATAGGACGAAGTTAGAACGATTCGTGAAAAATGTTAGAAATCGAGAAAATTCGAGATTTTAGGGTAAACTCGTATTTTGGATTTTCAGGTGCCGAGCATAGATTGCTCGGTAAAATAGTGCAATGAATCGAATTAAAGCTTTAGGAAGTTCTTTAGTTAAGGTCTTGACAGTTTGGACGTTTATTAACTTAAACTCGTTTTAACGTCAATATTGTGTTTTACTTCAGACAAACAACGCTCGTGGACGGAGCTTGAGCTGCTTTGGACACGAGGTAAGTTCTCGTGATCTTCTCTGGCCGATTGGCCTACACCGTACGTCGAATGTCGTCTCGAGGAATTTTGGAGATGCGTATGTTTATTTGTTTTGGTTGGGTAGACAGATTTAGTTGTTTTATAGGTTATAGGTTGTGTGTTTTATAGTCCTGATGGTATATATGTTATTGTTTACCTTATGGCATATTGAACTGTTCACGCATCACGTGCATTGTTTTAAAGATAACGTAAAGAATAATTGGGCCGTAAGGCATACAGTTTAAAATCGGTCGTAAGGCTTACAGTTCACCGGCCGAAAGGCTTACAGGCCGAAAGGCATACAGTTATAGGTCACGCGAGGTGGGGCTCAGGCACGGCTGTACGTGTTGTAAGCGTGTACCCCCCTCCTCTAACTGGAAAGAGTAGTCCGCCCGCTAGATGAGCTCTTTCCGGTTAGGGGGATAGGATCTCGGTGACACCTACAGAGCACAGCATGGCATAGCACAGCATAGCATGGCATAGCACAGCATAGCATAGCATGGCATAATATTTGCATTTACGAGTCTTACTGAGATTTATCTTATAGTGTGTTGTATGGTGTAGGTAATTACGAGGGAATAGGTGATGATGGAATCCCTCCACCTGAGGCATGATTCAGTTGACGGAGGATGGCTGCGGTGGTGTGCTGGCGTAGTCGAGGCTTAACCGACCCGTGGGAAGTATGTACAGAGTTTTGAGGGTTTTTGGGACATTTTGGGCTGTTGGTTGTATAGATATATTATGATGCTTGGTTCTGGTAGTTGATAGGTTTATATTTGATGTTTTAAAGGTTTTTTTTAGCAAACTGTTTATAGAGAATGTTTTGGTTTAAAACAGTTATCTGAACATTATAGAAATGCTTTGAAATGTTGTAGGTTTGATACGGATAACCTCGATTTTTAGATATATCCACGCAGTTGGATTTTACAAAGTCTGCTGTTAATTTAGTCGAGTTTAAGTTATAGTTTTATTGCGATTGAAAAGAATTTAGTGTGGAAAAACAGAGTTGGTTTACTCTCTGGAATCCAACATTCCAGAGAGCAGATGAGAGAAAAAGAGAACGACGGAATTAGAAGGAAGAAGAAGGGAAGGATCGCTGCCTATGTGCAGCGATCATGGGCAGCGACTGATCGCTGCCCTGATTTGTTTGGGTTGGACAGTTTTGTCCTCCCATCGAATTATAGTTTTAATTAAATATTTTAACTTTTATTTAAATGTTTTAAGTTTTTATTTAATTGTTTTAAATATTTTAAAAGTTAGATTTAAATTCCGATTTCGATTTTGGTTTCGATTTCGGTTTAGGTTCCGCCTAGAGTTTAATTAAAGTTATTAGGATAAAAAAAAATATATATAATACAAATAAATAAATAGTACGGAAAAACGAGTACAGTATTAGGGGCGTGACACAGGCAATGCCTCGTGATATGGATCAATTACAAACTCTATTTCTCTATCAGGTGGTAATCCTGGCAAATCATCTAAGAATGCCTTAGGGAACTCTCTGACTATGGGGATATCTTGTAACTCTATCTTATTCTTCATCCGAACATCCATTATGCTAGCTAAGTAACTCTCACAACCATTTTTCAGTAACCGGTAAATTTCTAGTGATGATATAATCGGTATTTTGCTTATTTTAGGAATAGCTTGGAAGGAATAATGATCACCATTTGGGGGTTGAAAATCAACCATCCCAGACCTACAACTTATTGTGGCATAATGCCTAAATAACCAATCCTTTCCTAATATCACCTCATATCCTTTCATGTCAATTACAATCAGTTCTACATATAGTTTCTTACTTCCTAATGACACAACATCACCTTTAACAATCTGTTCAGAATGTAGGGACTTCCCTGATGGTAACATAACATCATATGGCCTTTCGGCTGTTAAAGGTTCTAAGTTGTTTTGGCATACAAACAGAGTTGATATAAACGAGTGCGTGGCTCCTGTATCTATAAGTGTGTAAGCAGCTAAACCACAGATCATAATGGTACCTGTTATGACTGTATGCTGCACAGCTTCCTCATCCTCCATCAATGCATAGACTCTAGGTGCTACCCTTGCACGGTTCGGATCTGGCGGCATGGGGCAGTCTCTGACTATATGTCCAACTTTGTCACATCTGAAACAACGGCCAGAACGCAACTTGCATTCGCCGGGATGGTTCTTTTGACAGGTGGGGCATAAGGGTGCCAGAGGCCTCTTCCCTTTTCCTTGGTCATCATTCTGGTTGAGGGGTCTCTTTATTCCTTGTTGTTGTTGCTGTGGTCCCCTGTTCTGTTGCGGCTGCCAACCTTTGTTCTGACGTGGTGGCGGCTGAGTATCCTTTGTGAGTTTTCTTGGCTGCTCACGCTGTGCATATGCTGTTATTTCTGCCTCTTCCAGCTCCAAGGCCTTAGCCGTCACTTCACCATAGGGTACATTGTGTATTCCAGCAGTCTTTACTTTCACATACAGACTCGGCTTCAGCCCTTGAACAAATTGGTAAATCTTGTCCTCGTCATCCTCAATCATACGGGGAGCAAACCGTGATAAAGCATCAAATTTGCATATGTAATCCGTCACAGAGCCAGTTTGTCGCAGATTCATGAACTCCTTCTTCTTGTTGGCCCGAACAGTCTTATTGAAGTACTTGTCAAAGAAAGTAGTCTTGAACATCTCCCAGGTCATGGCTTCGGCATTAGCGGTGTTCTGGATCGAGTCCCACCAATGCCTTGCACTTAACTCCAAATGAAAGACAACATAGGTAACCTTATCTCCTTCGTCAACCTTTGCATATTTAAACATGTCTTCTATCTTTCGAATCCACTCCTCAGCATAAATAGGATCTGAAACATGTCCATTCAACACCGGGGGTCGAAGCCGGTGGAAACGCTCACCCCCATGATCATGTGTTGCATTAGTACTGGAGTTGCCTTGTTCCTCTCTGGCAGTCATCAGTCGTTCTATCTGGTGAGATTGGCGCATGACCAACTCTGTCAACTGAGCAATAGCATTGCTATCCTCATTAATCTCTCTCTGCTGACCTCTAACCATTTTGGGATTCCTAGACAAATCATTACAGATATATCTTAACTTAATGACATAAACTGAAATCATAAATACTTACAGTTGTTGGAGTGTGCTCATGTGACAGTCAGTGCTGGAAGGCAGTCTGCAGAATCGGTTTTAGAACCCGGTTTTGCTTTGATACCATAATTGTAACGACCCCGATGGGATCGCCACGTAAACATGACAATCGCAATCATTTACTTCTTAATTTCTACACCCTGTTCATTATCAGTATTTCTTTTTTTTTCCTTTTAAAACTTAGAACTTGAACTTGACTTCTTCATGTTTCTAATAACTCATTCATCGACAGGATCAATCGATTAAGCTCGATTGTCAGTTCCAAAACATAATCAGATAAGGAAGGAAATTCCCTCAAATCACTTAACATGATTCTACTCGGGTTTGCATGGATTTGCATGCATCGGCTGGCAGGGTGTGCCCCATCCGATTTGTCACGTGTACTCTGCGTGACTCACTTATCATCGCCTAATAGAAGATATCTTCTGGTGGGCACGTGTGTTTCACATGTTCAATTAAAACATCGCCCAGTAGTGGACATCCACCGGTGAACACGAGTCCAACACGTGACTCTCTAAAATTTCACTAGATAAGAAACATCATCCGGTGAGCACGTGCATCGCACATGACTTATTAAATCACTCTCGGTCACTAAACGACAAACATCGTCTACATCATCCGGTGAATAACTACACTTCCTCCACCAGTCACTAGATGACAAAATAGCATTTTTCATCTTCCGGCGAAGAAATACTCTACATCATCTGGTCGCTAAACGACAAAACTAAACTCACATCTTCCGATAACTTTAACACTCTACGTCTGCCGATCGCTAGATGACAAAATAGCATTTTCATCATCCGATGGCTTAGACACTCTACATCTGCCGATGACGTCAGCCGGATGAATGCCTCATCCAGCTTCTATCTTACAGCAATAAAACAATATAATCATCAAACAACCTCATCCAACAGAAAATACTACAACTCACTCAAATCTTAACTTGGAAATTAGAAACCCTATTGAGTAAAAACCATATCCCATACAAGATACACTTAGCGGAAGGCTTAAGCAAAACAGACCATTCAATAATCCTTAAAATCGTTAACAGACTCTGAAGTTAAACCATTCAAAATCCAAATCTTGTTATAAGAAAACTCTATTCTACCTAGTCATCTGTTTATCATAAACTTCTCTGACTTACTATGGGTATAACCAGGGAACTTGATCGCCTGTCCAGCCTTCACTGTCACACCGAGCATCCTCCAGCAACCAAGCTTAGACATCTTCAATGACCTTGAGTTCCTCACCTGAAAACTCGTCACCTACATCATAAGGTTTAAACTATAAGCCTAATGCTTAGTAAGGAATGCAACACTAACATAGATGCATGAATGCATAATTTAGGAAAAATCACATGCTCATAAGTCTTTTCTTGTTCATGTCTTCACTCGTAGTCATCATTCATAGTCATGGATCATATTCATCATTCATAGTCATTGATCATATTCATCATTCGTAGTCACTGATCGTATTCATCATTCGTAGTCATTGATCATATTCATTATTTAGGTTGTGTGGATCAAGAGAGGATTTGTGCCAGTAAAGGGGGTTCGACAGTGAGTTTGATCTTGTTCCCTACTGCGGGTCGTATTCATATGTCCTTCTTTGGACTGTGACATACGTCGAACCGCCCCCAACCCTGACTTAATCCACGTTGCATAAATCTTATACATATACATAACTTATTCATGGAAAACATGCGTTAAACATTTTCTTATGCTTGAGAAAACATTCATGATGCATGAACATGAGAGCTTTTAACTCATCAAACTATGAGAAGGATCATACCAGAGCAGACAACTTCACATTCACTAACAGGTCATCACATGGTATAACTCGCAACATACATAAATCCTTCAAGTGCAGACAAACTCATAATCATAAGGTAAACATTAGACATTTCAACCTAGTACCCCCCCACGATGTAGGGCTCTATTAGCCGGAAATCTTAATACATTCACTTACCTGGTCTCCTTAGCACTTGAGCTCCTTTCTCTTCAAACTTCTTCACCTAAACATTTACATTGCAGTAGTTAAAACAAAATCCTAATAGTTCTAATCTCGAGTTATCCTAAGATCTAATAGCTAAGAGTCCTTCCCGAGTTCTTAGTTTAATACTCAATGTAACCCGAAATCCCAAAATCAAAACAGACGGATTCGATAATGATAATTCAGGGTTAGTTGTTTTAAAAGTCCAGAATCTATTCGGAATGACATTACCAATCTCGGGTTTCAAAATGTTCTTATCAATACTCGGCCATTGAAGAATCCAAAACTTCAATACAGAGCAGAAAACAGAGCTAATAAACTAACAGATAGGCACATTGTCTAATGCATACCTCAGGCGCAGAGTAGTCGAGTGGTGGCGGAGTAAACCGGCCGTCGAGGAGAGTTTGCTGATAGCAGAGAGTAAGGACTTGTGAGAGAAGAAATCGCAGGAAAGGGTGGTGTCGACTACAGTGGTTTAAATGAGGTTTGAATCCTTTCCTTTTTTTTAAATACTGGCCTTAATCCTCCAATATTACAACTTTGCCACTCAACCTAGTTTAGATCCACATGTAATTAATTAAGCTTGGCATAAATCCTAAACTACGAAGATTAAATATTTATGACCGTTAATACAGTTAAGAAAATCACCTGGCCATAGACTCGGGTGTTACATTACCCCTTCATGGAATCAAGACAACTTGTTTTATGGATAAATCATCTTAACAAAGAAAGATAAGGAGGAGCGCCCAACCAACAACCGTGATTAATCTTTCATAAATTTCATTTCTTTACATGCCTCAACCCTAAACCCCCATTAGGACATATTTTGTAACACCCGAGTTACGACTAGGTAATTTTCCTAACTGTATTAACGGTCATGAACATTTAATCTTCGCGGTTTAGAATTTTAAGACAAGTGTAATTAATTACATGTGGGTTTAAACTAGGTCGAGTGGCAAAGTTGTAATAATAGAGGGCTTAGACCGATATTTAAAGGGAGTGGAAATGATTTAAACCTCATTAACTCACTGTAGCCGATATCCTCCATTCTCGGCGATTCCTTCTCTCGCAAGCTCTCGCCCTCTGCCTGCCTGTAATCCTTCCTTCGACGACCAGTTCCCTTGCTATTTCTCGGTTACCTTATGCTCGAGGTATGAGTTAGACAATGTAGTTATCAGTTAATCGTTTAACTCTGTTTTCAGCTTGAACCCGTAACTCAAATCCTTAAACAACAGGGTAATAATACAGTTCATTGTTAATCTGAGAGTGGTAATGTCACTCCGAATCAGTTTTGGACATTTAAAAACAATCAACCCTGAGTAACCGATAGTCGAATCTGTCTATTTCAGTTCTTGGGTTTCAGATTTTGCACAGAGCGTTAGACTAAGGATTCAGGATGGCTTTGTCTATTAGACCCTAGGATGACTTGAGGTTAGAACTTATAGGACTTTGTTTTAACTACTGCAATGTGAATGTTTTAGGTGAAGAAGTTTGAAGAGAAAGAGCTCAAAGTGCTAAGGAGACCAGGTAAGTGAATGTATAGGTTTCCCGGTCAATAGGACCCTACATCAAAGGATGCTAGGTAGAAGCTCATACGATGATCAGTAGTTCTTTCATGTTACTGTCTAGCATTTATGTCGATGAGTAGTTCGATGGTAAGTTTTCACACTGGATGGTTGTTCTGTCCTATAGCTAGGATGAGATAAAGAATCCCATGCTCATGCATTATCAATGTTTTATGCACACGAAAATGTTTTAAAAGCATGTTTTCTCATGAACAAGATAAGACGATAAAATCCCTACAACGTGGATGAGTGAGGGTTGGGGGCGGTTCGGCGTATGTCACAGTCCGCAGTAGGACATAAGAATACGACCCGCTGTAGGGACCATGATCAAACTCACTGTCGAACCCCCTTTACCGGCACAAATCCTCTCTCATCCCACACAATATGAACAATGATATGAAAGATGAATACGATCTATGATTATGAATGATGAATACGAACAGGAACATGAACCAGAAATGATTTATGAACATGTTTTCTCTGAATTATGCATTCATGCACTCGCGATAGTATTGCATTCCTTACTAAGCCTTAGGCTTACAGTTACACCTTATGATGTAGGTGAGGAACATTCAGGTGAGGATTTCAAAATCAATGAGGATGTTTAGGACTGGCTGCTGGATGGTGTTCAAGGTGCAAGTCTGTGGCTGGATGGTGATGGAAACTCTGGTTTATGCTCTATGAACGTTAGTAATGATTTTTAATATAGAAGTATAAATGGAATGAAGTTGTGTTATGGTACTGGGATTTGAAATTGTCTGGTTGGTTACTGAATTGAGGATAGTACAATTTATTGAATATCTCTTGTTTAAGACTTCCGCTATAGGTACTCTGAGGGAATCATTGATTTCTGTTTATAGAAATGTTAAGTCTGGAAAGTTTGAGACTTGCTTATGATCGTGTCTATTGAGAGATGTTGTTTAGTCTTATCGGTAGGAGTAACGTGCTTCTCTATCGGTAGGTGCAGAGTGTTCTCCTATCGGTAGAAGTAGTGAGATTTCTATCGGTAGATATCGTGTGTTTCAATCGGGTGATGAAGGAGTATTTTTTTTCTGTCGTCTAGTCATCGGCAGATGCAGTTTATATATCTCCCTGCTGATGTCATCGGCAGATACAGTTGTTTATCTTCCTGCTGACGTCATCGGCAGACACAATTTATTTACCTGCTGGCTGACGTCATCGGCAGATGCTGCTTAGATATCTGCCGACGAATGTTTAATGAATTGTGTGGGATGCACGTGACTGTCGGTTGATGTGAGAATTTACATCTGCCGATGGGCGATTAATGAATCACGTGAAATGCACAGGATAACCGGATGATGTAGCTTAGTTTATCGGTAGATGTGAGCTCTCTTCTGTTTTTGTCGTTTAGTGATCGATAGATGAGAGTGAAGTTTTGTCGTTGAGATTCGGCAGATGCCCTTGGGTTTTAATTTCCCCAGCCAAATGTCTTATTTTATTGTCTAGATTCTAAATGTGACTACAGAATTAGTATTTCTGCTGCTTAGTAAAATATATATATATATATATATATATAAAAGAGTGAAAGGAGTGAGTAAAGTCATGGATTACGTGGCGATCCTTCCCGGGTCGTTACATATTTAATCCTAACTATTGCATTTTGATATAGATTTTTTAGATCAATAATAATTTCGAGGTATTTTTCAAGAGCATTGGCAGTCCCTTGGCCGATTGGAGTTGTAGCCTTCATTACTTCAAGCAATTGGTGACTTGCAAGTTCTTATTAACATCTTTCCTCTCCAAACCCTTGGTGGTTGAAAAATAGTAGGAAAGGTAAACACCATAGCCCAAGAACCATGTACACTTTCCTAGGAAAGTGTACATTCCCCGGAAGTGCTCAAGTTCCTTACCGGACCGCTCACAAGTTTCTCTTGCACAAACTCTAATTTTCCTTTTATTTTTGCACGATAATTTCAGAGCATAATCTCAACTCATCATCTTAGATTTCCTCTGAATTTTGTATTAATTTGGAACTGATTTGATATAAATCTTGAATGTGAAATTGCGGTGCTAATCGGATTTAGCGAGTAGCACCAACCTTGGAATTTCGAATTGTCTAACATATGATTTGCAGGGTTGAATTATATCATCTGGTATCAGAGCAAATGTAACTTCTATTGTGAGATTTTGACTTGGTTTGGACGTTATTTTCACATCTTTTGATCGGATTAAAGTGACATAAAAAATCGGATTACATTTTAGCCGAGGAAGGTTACCCTAACATAAGGCAATTTTGTTGATTGATATTAATGTTATTGACAATTAATATTACCATGTTCAAACATTATTATTAGATACAGGATTAATTGGATTGAAAAATTAAATTATCGTTAGCAATATCGTTTAGGTTGTCATAATAGAACTTTCCAAATTGAGCATCTTTGCATTAAATTTGTTTGGCAACTACTTGTAATTCCTCAATAGAAAAGATTCTAATCGTTAACAACGAGTTATTGCATGATTATTTCTGTTTATGCACTAAAGAAATTGCCATAAATCTTGTGTTGCATTCCGTTAATTCTATTTTAATCAACTGTAATTTTTCCTTTTAGGTTTTATCACACTAGTTTGCCTTATTAGAATTTGATTTTTTTTTACATTAGCAATTTAAAATTTCAATCTTACCTAATATTCTAGGATTAAGTAGGGCCTTAAACTCACTTAATTAAGTTCTTAAAAAAAAAAACAAAAAAAAAACAACCACTTTAACTAGAGTTTCCTTTAAGGTATCTTCCTAATACATTAGGTAATTAAGTAGATCCATAATCTTCACTTAATTGAGAATACCCAAGCCAGAACCAAGAAATTAAAGATAAACTCAAGCTTGTTTAAATAATTTTCTAATTAAGTCCTAAAATTTAGGAGCCAAATAGAGCCTTAATAATGACAACACGAAGTGGACTCAATTATAACTCTAACATTGAACAAAACATGGACATAGAACCTTCCATAATTGAAAACCCTCAAGTTGGAGAATCTAGCCTACAAGGACAAATGGACGGCATTAGCCAAATGTTGAAACAACTTATGGAATGAATGGATAAACAAGAGAGGCTTAATGATCGAGGCAAAAATCTCTAAGAACCTTTACCTAGGGAATCCAACTATAGATCGCCTTTCCCTCAAGGAAGAAATGAACGGGCCTTCCAAGAGCCCATGCAAAGGAGAAGAGTTTGCCCAGAAACCATGACAAGGAGGAACGATGAACCACCTAGGGATAGATTCGTTACCCATATGGAGCGTGAAGAAGAATGGATTGATGGAGATGATGAATTTATCCAAAACCAAAGAAGAGACAATGACGATTTTCGACATGCCAAGTTATCCATTTCTTCATTCAATGAAGCATGCAACGGAGACGCATTTCTAGACTGGTTAGATAAGGCCGAGAAAGTGTGCGAATATTATGACTATTCGGATCACACTATGATACAACTAGTGGCTATGGAGCTAACTGGTTATGCTTCTTTATGGTGGGATAATCTAAAAGCTTAACGAAGACAACTTAACGAGAGTCTAGTCACCACATAGGAAGAGATGAAAGCTCACATGCGAAAAAGGTTTGTGCCCAGTCACTACCGTCAAGACTTGTTTATACAAATGCAAAATCTAACGCAAAGAGGTCGATCAGTGGAAGAATATCTCAATGAATTTGAGATGCTAAAGATAAGAGATAGATGGAATGAACCAGAAGAGCAAGTGATCGCAAGATTCCTCTGTGGACTAAACCAAGATATTAGTAACGATGTTGAATTGCATCCTTTTTACACGATGGACTCGGTAACTCAAATGGCCATCACGGTTGAAAGACAACTAAAGAGAGGTGGTAGTACGTCCTCCACTAGGTTTACTCCCAAAATCCCAGACACCACTAAGAGAAACGTTAAGGTGGAGGATAAGAAACCTTTTACAAGAAGTTGGCCTGTTAAAGAAGGTAGTAGCAAACCTACTATATCTGATGCCAACAAAAATAGGGCCAGAGACATGTTTCAAGTGCCAAGGATATGGTCACATAATGGCTCAATGCTTTAGCTGACGTGTCATGATAATCAAAGAGGGAATCGAAGAACTTGAAAGTGAGGATGAGCAATAAAAAGAGACCTTAAAAGAAGTTGCATCAGAGGACAACACTTACCACGCCAAAGAAGGTCCCCTCCTAATGGTCATAAGGAATCCTTGTGGCAAAATGATTTGAAGAAAATTGCCAACGCGAGAACATCTTTCACACCCGTTGTGCCATCAAGGATAGAGTTTGTTCCATGATCATTGATGGCGGTAGTTGAGTAAACGTAGCTTCTAAAGATATGGTAGAAAAATTAGGGTTGGAAACTCGTTTACTTCCTAACTCTTATAAATTACATTAGTTAGACGAACGAGATGATGTAAGAGTCACTAAGCAAGTAACTATAAGTTTAACCATTGGAAAATATAATGATTCAGTCGTCTATGACGTCGTACCTATGAATGCCAGCAATCTACTTCTTGGTAGACCATGGCAGTACGATAGGCAGGTGACCCATGATGGGTTTACAAATTACTACTCGTTCAAGTTTGGAGGAAAGACAGTAAAACTTGCTCCCTTAAAACCTGAGCAAATTACCCAAGATGAAGCTTATAAGAAGAAGAAGAGGGAAAAGACTAACGTTTTCATATCAAGAAAAGAGTTAGAAAGCTCTTTATTAAAGGGAAGACCCCTCATACTAGTTCTGTTTCAAGAGCGGGTAAAAGAAATATGGGTTATTCCCGCGACCGTGCAAGTTCTTCTTAAACAATATCAGGATATTTTTCTAGAAGTACTTCCACAAGGATTACCACTTTTGCTAGTGTAGAATACCAAATCGATCTACAGCTTGGAGTCATTCTTCCTAACCGTCCAGCCTATAGACTAAATCCCGAGGAATCCAAAGAGTTACAAAACCAAGTACAAGAATTACTAGAAAAGGGTTATATCCGTGAGTCAATGAGTCCTTGTGCTGTCCCTACACTCATTGTTCAAAAGAAAGACAGAACATTAATAATGTGCATAGACAGTAGGGCCATTGTTAAACTATGGGCCTGTAATGGGGATGGAAACGCAAGCGGACGAATTAAAGAAAACAACAAAGATCGGTGCTCAAAGAACACCACATATGCAGACGTAGAAAACAATCAAAAAAACTGAAGAAGAAACGTAGTAATGGAAGGATGATCTCTGGAAGATGAGTAAGCGAGCAAACCTAATTTCTTACCTTAGAGAATGCCGACAAAATGAAAGAACAAGCCTTGGCTGGCCGAGAAGCTAAGATGATAACTTTTAGCAAGTTTCTCCTAAGGAAGAAACGCAGCTCTTGGGATCGGTTTCACCACCTTCTTAAGTTTTCCAACTCGTGAAGGGCTTAGAGAGAAGGATGGAATGAGAACCAGTCAAGAAACTCTGGTCTTGGTGGCAATGGAGGTGTTCTCCACTAGGTGCAACCAGCCGAGGCAATTACCTCTCGGTAATTCAAAAACTCATTCGGTTTTTGGACAAAAGCTGAAGCTTTTCATTCATCATTCATCAACAATCAACAACCATTACAAAGTGTTCAGATCAAGCTTAAATACCAAGAAAAGTAATCGGGTATTTTGCAGAAAAGTGAAAAAGAAAAGAGACATTGAGCAAAAATAGCTGTTGGCTCAGCAGCTGATGGTGACAAGTCTCGCGTGCGCTAGTGATGTGCAGTCATGCCCGTGCCCTAGCGATGCTGCTGTGTGCCTACGCCACGTGGCTAAGTGTTGCCCTTGTGCGCTGCTACATGCTCGACCATATGCTTCTCCATGCACGCCTGTGGCTGCCTCGTACGCGCGCTGTTGCGAAAAATCGTATACGCAAGTGCACGTGTCGCAGAAGTAATAAAGTGTATATAAAAGTACGAGTGTCGATCCCACGAGGAATAATAATGTTAAATATTGAATATGTAAATTTCAGTTTAATTTGAAAAGAAATAATATGTTGATAATTTTAGATTTTAAATTAAATTAAAATAATTCAAATAAAAGAAATTAAACAATTTAAATAATAGACTTGAATATAAAAGAGTAAGATTATATGATGAGAAAATCCAGGGTTCCGATTTCACTTAGCTAATCCTATTTATTAGACCTAATTCAAGTAATTAAATCTTATTTCTATGTGTTGATGGCAATTTCACGAAAATATTTATCAATCTCTCTCGAGCAAAGACAAACTTATTCAACTAACGAATTATCACCTCTCGGTCTCTAATCCTGAGAATTAATTGAATACATTAGGAACAAGAAATTATATTACCACTCAAACGTCCCAACTATCTCTAGCCTAGGATCCTTTTTAAGGCAAAATATTCAGTGCACGGTTAAATTCTCTGCTCTCGCATCCCGAATCAACCCTAAAGTTCTTAGTTTTAGTGATCAAGCAAACCTAAGCATTACGTCCAGAATAGATTACTCAACACAGAACAGGAACAGGAAATTAAATACTTGAATTAAGAAAAATAAATAATCATAACTAGGCTACATCGAAACCCTAGAACAGGAAGTTTAGTTCATACTAGAAAAATAAACAACAATAATACTAAATAGTTGCATAATTAAACAGTGAAAGGAAAAAGAAAAGAAAATTGAAAATATCCTGATCGCCGACGAAAATCGCCTCTGAATTTCTCTCAGTCGCCGCCTAATTGTTCTCTGCCGACTCCAGGATCCCCCTGTTCTCTCTAAAATTTAGGTCTGCTCTAGGTTTTTAATGTGGTTTTTCAGCCGATCAATGGTTGAGATTAACTCTCTCTTCAGTTTAATGGCTCGGATTAAAACACGTACTCTTTCCAAAATAACAAATTTGATCAGCGATCGATCTCTGCCAATTTACAGAGATCGATCGCGGCATCTCTTTGCAATGTCTTGTGTAGCGATCTTCAAATATGTAGCGATCGATCTCTGTAACTTCATAGAGATCGATCGCTACTGCTTTCATGTGTACAACGTCACGTGTATAGTGATCAGTTGCTGAATCGCTCCTTCTTCCTTCTCTTTATGCATGGCGATCGATCTCTGCCAATTTATAGAGATCGATCGCTGTCTTCTTTTTCTTGCATAGCGATCAATGGCTGTATCACATAGAAATCGATCGCTGTATGTTTTCAAATGTGTAGCGATAAATCTCTTTTCTTCAACTTTGAATTTTAATTCTTTTTCACCTCTTTTTCCAGCCATCCTGTTCTAAATATAATATCTGCACACTTGCACATAATTTATCAAATTTCTTCAAACACTTGAGAAAAACTTATCAAATCAAGTATACAAAGTATAAATAAGTGTGTAAAATACACACTTATCACACCCCCAAACTTGAATGAAAGCTTGTCCTCAAGCGAACAAATATAAGCATAGAATTCTAGCAAAATTTATCCAAGAATTTTTAAAATTTAAAGTCTGCAAAACATTTAAAATTTTCATGGCAAAATTATCTAAATCATCATTCGCAGTATTTTGTCTCAGTTTGATATTTGCATGCATCCAACCACATAAATAAACACTTTCAATAATACAACTCATGATATAGCATTGAAAGAAGCTTAATCAGAAATTCTTGTGTGTGTACATGCTCAAACTCATTCTCGTTTAACTGATAGATCTATAATTGTGTCTTATGAGAAGGGAAATCAAAAATATCTCTCAGGGTCACTCCATCCACTCTTATTGTTCATCAGTCTTGCCTATTATTCACTAATAACAAATATGAGTAAACAGAATAAAAGTCGATAGGTCTTTAATTAAGCTTGCAATGTAAGGCCGGGTTTATAAGGTAGGAAATTTTTGGATTCAAGCGAAACTCTAGAGCACAATCCATCCTTATGTCACCCTCACTTCTTACACTCATTTGAACTCTTTTCTAATAGTTAACTCAATAATCCCCCCAAACTTGTCTCACTCTCTATTTTTCAAAACTAACTCCTTTGTCAATGTCAAACATAAAATATAAATAATGATAAGAACAACAAATTAAATAGCACATAAAAAATTGTTCTACTAGTGAACAATTCAACTTTCTACTTTTTTTTTTTTTTTTTTCACAACTTTAATCACTGAAAAACATAAAAGAAGAATAAATAAAATCTCAAAATACTAACAACTTAGACAATTGACAAAAGAATTAGCTCTCATTCTCACCACTACTTTCGCCAACTCTCCCCATAATATGTACCCACAACCCTGTACTCAATAAACAGGATAGTCAAAATAATTTCAGGGTAGGCTAAATTAGGGTTGACAAAATAGTGGTAAAGAAAGGTTCAAATAGGAGACTAAGGGTGCCATTTAAATGACACAAATGAGGTATGTCAATAAAAGCTCAAACGATTCAAAAATGGCCTAAGTCATTCTCTTAATTCTGCAAAAAATCATAATTTGTATTCATGAATGCAGGGCAAAACCACGAACAATTTAATACTCACTAATCACTCGCTAAATTTAAATGGAGCTCACTCCCTTTCAGTGTTTACACTCAAGCACTCCCTTACTGTGTTTAGGCTCTCGATCTCAAGATAACAATTTATATCATTATCAGCTAAATTTAAATAAGAATGAACATTTCCACACAAACAAGTCTAACTTCCTAAGGTCCAATCAATGCTACTATCACAAATCGTACTATCTCAGAATCTATTCAGAAGTTGAAACATGCATTGATCAAAGGTGCAGTCATCGACACTTTAAACAAATGAAATAAATAATCATACCATAAAATTTAAAATATTAAGCAGACTTCCTAAAAAATAATATCCAAATAAAAACCCCCCCAAACTTAGTATAGACATTGTCCCCGGCAACGGCGCCAAAAACTTGTTGCGAAAAATCGTATACGCAAGTGCACGTGTCGCAGAAGTAATAAAGTGTATATAAAAGTACGAGTGTCGATCCCACGAGGAATAATAATGTTAAATATTGAATATGTAAATTTCAGTTTAATTTGAAAAGAAATAATATGTTGATAATTTTAGATTTTAAATTAAATTAAAATAATTCAAATAAAAGAAATTAAACAATTTAAATAATAGACTTGAATATAAAAGAGTAAGATTATATGATGAGAAAATCCAGGGTTCCGATTTCACTTAGCTAATCCTATTTATTAGACCTAATTCAAGTAATTAAATCTTATTTCTATGTGTTGATGGCAATTTCACGAAAATATTTATCAATCTCTCTCGAGCAAAGACAAACTTATTCAACTAACGAATTATCACCTCTCGGTCTCTAATCCTGAGAATTAATTGAATACATTAGGAACAAGAAATTATATTACCACTCAAACGTCCTAACTATCTCTAGCCTAGGATCCTTTTTAAGGCAAAATATTCAGTGCACGGTTAAATTCTCCGCTCTCGCATCCCGAATCAACCCTAAAGTTCTTAGTTTTAGTGATCAAGTAAACCTAAGCATTACGTCCAGAATAGATTACTCAACACAGAACAGGAACAGGAAATTAAATACTTGAATTAAGAAAAATAAATAATCATAACTAGGCTACATCGAAACCCTAGAACAGGAAGTTTAGTTCATACTAGAAAAATAAACAACAATAATACTAAATAGTTGCATAATTAAACAGTGAAAGGAAAAAGAAAAGAAAATTGAAAATATCCTGATCGCCGATGAAAATCGCCTCTGAATTTCTCTCAGTCGCCGCCTAATTGTTCTCTGCCGACTCCAGGATCCCCCTGTTCTCTCTAAAATTTAGGTCTGCTCTAGGTTTTTAATGTGGTTTTTCAGCCGATCAATGGTTGAGATTAACTCTCTCTTCAGTTTAATGGCTCGGATTAAAACACGTACTCCAAAATAACAAATTTGATCAGCGATCGATCTCTGCCAATTTACAGAGATCGATCGCGGCATCTCTTTGCAATGTCTTGTGTAGCGATATTCAAATATGTGGCGATCGATCTCTGTAACTTCATAGAGATCGATCGCTACTGCTTTCATGTGTACAGCGTCACGTGTATAGTGATCAGTTGCTGAATCGCTCCTTCTTCCTTCTCTTTATGCATGGCGATCGATCTCTGCCAATTTACAGAGATCGATCGCTGTCTTCTTTTTCTTGCATAGCGATCAATGGCTGTATCACATAGAAATCGATCGCTGTATGTTTTCAAATGTGTAGCGATAAATCTCTTTTCTTCAACTTTGAATTTTAATTCTTTTTCACCTCTTTTTCCAGCCATCCTGTTCTAAATATAATATCTGCACACTTGCACATAATTTATCAAATTTCTTCAAACACTTGAGAAAAACTTATCAAATCAAGTATACAAAGTATAAATAAGTGTGTAAAATACACACTTATCACGCGCCGCCTGTTGTAGTGTCCTGCTCCCTGCGAGCACCCTGTTGTGTGATGTGGCCTCTCCTGTGCGCCCTTCTTGAACCATGGCTCGGCCATGTTCCTCCTTTGTTTGCCATCTTCCTTCTTCATGTGAACCATTCTGATCCAAGCAATCTGAAGGTCCTTTCTTACAAAATCAACATACGTTTTAGAGTAAGAACTCGATTGATTACTTACCATAATTTGAACTTAAGTGTCCGACCTCTGGAGCATATCATCCTCTTTGGGTGATTTGAGATTTATCCACAAATCTAGAGGGTAGCTTCTTTGCACTCCTTCATGACCCATGAGCATCATCAATGGCTCCTTGAGAAGGACACCTACAAAATGAGCTAACTCGTGAAAAGAGAAGTCTGACCATGGACTTGGTCGGTGAAGGCCAGCCCGGGGCACATCATCCTCTTGGGGGGGATTGAGGATTTGGCCTCAAATCTGGATGGTCACTTCCTCGTAATCCTTTCCTTTCAAGTGTAAAGGCTACAAATTTTAACTTGGTTAGCCTATTTAAAAATTTACAATCCAAACTGAAAAGGAAAGGCACAGGATTATCAAACTCAAAATTCGACAGAGTTACCTCCAACAAGAAAATGTATTCCAAATTGAATTCAATAGGTAAACTCACAATAATATTACCAAATTCAAATTTATCAAAGTTATCTTCCATAAGCAAACAAGCTCTAAGGGAAAATCAAGAGATGCATTCATGGAAGTACTACTAAAGTTATCCATCACATAATATTCCAATTTCAAGAATAGATGCAAGAAAACACGAACTATATTATGTGCAACTAAACATATGAATCTTCTTTAAAATAATCTTCAAGAGCAAAATTCAAAGAGGGATTATGAACAGTAAATCCAAAATTCCAATAAACAATATTTAAAATGCAATCTACTATCCATCCAATTCTAAATATCCAAGTAAGTAGATTGTTGAGTGATATATACCTTGCTATTACCTTTGCTACTTCATTGTTGTGGTTCTCCGTCAAAGACTTAAGAAACAATAAGATTCCAAAAGGATCATTTCCTTTCTCAAAACAAGAAGACATAATGGAGAAACAATTTCTTTTCAAATCAAAAGAGCTAAAATTGGTTAGGTAATAAAAAGGATCATAAAAATCATGTTTAACCAAAACATTATAAATTCTAAGTTCAATACGGTATATTTTGGTTAGCATGTTATAATCTTTACATTGCAAAATTGATGGCCTATCACAAAAGTAAAACCAATTCAACAAATAATTTCTATCCTCTAAGAACGGACATAAGTAAAATTCATTCATACTTTTACCATCAATTTTCTTTCTTCCAAAGCAAGCGGTTTTGAAACATACAAGTTTAACATTAAAAACTAGTTTCATACCACTCAAGAGTAAAATAATTGCTATGAAGCCATAAATATGATACTATGAAATGATGATGCCATAATATTCCAAAGTTTGAAAGTTCATCAAAATAACATGCATCAAAGATTCTATTATTTCCCTAAGCATGGGCTTCAACAAAAGACGAATATGATATTCTTCAAAAACAATAATAAAATAATAAGAAGGCATAATGGAATAACTATTTTGAAGTAAGGAGTAATCAACAACATAATCACTAATGTCATGCCAACATGAAAAATTAAAATAAAATAAAATAAAATCTAAAGTCCATCCTATTCTAAATAACCATGAAATTAAATGATCTGGTAGAACAAATGGTGTTATGTCACCTAAAAATTTTCTAGACCATTCATCTTTTAAGTTTATTTTTAGAGTGCTAGGGTGACTTAAGGTTCTAAAATGATCTCTTCATTTCTCATCCAATGAGGCCATAATGGGAAAAACTATTCTTTTCAAAGCAAGAGGGTTTTCCTCGTTTTGGATTATGAAGGGTCAAGGTACATTTGATCTATGACTCTTGTTGGATGTGGGGAATAGGCAAGAATGCATACTTTGCATAAAAAGTTCCCTCTGACACTCAACATAGTCCTTTACTAAATCTTCCTTCCTAGGGTCGTCATAAAATGGGTTATACCACATGATAACCTCATTAAACTTAGAGTTTTGGAAAGGCTCGGGTTTGGTTTCTATCTCTAGGGGCTCAAGGGCTTCTATGGTTTCCACTACTAGCTCACTTTTATCCTCTAAGAAAGATTCCTCGAATAGATTTGCAACTTCAAAATCTTCAATGCTTTCGGTTTGGGTAAGAGGTCCTATAAGGTTATCTCCTAGGATTTCCACTTGCCTATCATCCTTTGGTTAATAGGAATTAAAATTCATCTCAAGCAATGGATCTTCCTCGGGATAGATAATTTTCTCTTTTTCATCATCCTCATCCTCACTTAAGGTTTCTTCAATAAGCTCGGTTTGGCTTGGGGCTAGGGGAGTTTGTGGCTCAAAAATGATTGGAGATTTTGGGGTAGGCCGAGGGCTATACTCATTTTTGTAATATCTTGGAACAAATCTTTCTTCCATTAAATACTTCAATAAGTTCAAAGTACTAACTTCTCCTTTGTCTTCTAGCCTTCTCTCTTCTTCAATCCTCTTCCACCATATTCTAAAACTTCCGGTGAAACAAGAGAGAGCTATTCGGATTTTACTTCTTTCCGAATAGTCATGCCTTTTAAACAACTCCTCCACTTCTTTCAACCAATTAATACATTCAAAACCTAAAGTATAACCGCTAAAATCAGGGAGTGCTATATCAAAAGACCTTTCATCTTCAAGGTTCACTTTGGGTAGATTTCTTAAAATCGGTTTCCTCTTCAAAGGTTCTCCTAAATTGGTCTTGTCTTCTTGGGTTTTCTTTTCTCCTAGGTGGAGTTTGAGGGGACCTATGAAGACCATTCTCCTCTCTTTCTAGCCATTGGTTTTCACCTTTAAGCCTACAGTTTAAGCTTTCAAAACATTAGCTTGCACCTTCAAGCCTATGGTTGAAGTTTTCTAAATGTTCTACGAGGCTAGGCTCACCAAGGTTTGGTTTGGGTGTTGAGATGGTTTGACTTTTATAGCCTTGGCTTTGGCTAAAAGATTTACCAAATTTAGACATAATCTAACCCAAACAAAAACTCAGCAAACTACAAGAAGATATCAGCAAGATGGTTCAAAAAGAACAACCTAAAACTAATCAAAACAGAGAATGAAATCACTAAGCAAAAATAGAAACAACACAACACAAGGGAATCACAAATAGATGCTATCGGTCAACAATTCCGAAGAGTCTCCCAACACATCAAAAAATAAACAAGCTGACCCAAATTGAAAATACCTAAACCATTCTAACATGCTGGACACAAAACAACAACTAAAACAGTTCAAATTATTCAGCAATTAAGTAGAAAATTGATCTCAATTCAAGTCTATATATATGCTGGATAAAGAACATAAAGCAGCAGAAAATAAAATAGCAGAAACAGAAAAGCACACAACTAAATTAGTGAACAAGACAGAACAGAATTGAAACACAAAACCAGAAAAGAAAACAAAACAGAAAAATGTTCTAAAATTTTCTAAACAGAACAACAACAAGATCAACCTAAACAAATAGTTTGAGTCCAATGCAATATTCCTATGGTTCTATAATCTTGAAATCAGACGTGCATATCATGGTCAGAAAACACCCTAAACACAAACACTAAACAGAACACAAACTTGAAATTCCAAAACTAAAGAAAAAAAGATAAAAAAACATGCTTCAGACACTAGTGAACATTCTAAACATCAAACATGATTTTGACAACACAATCCTAAGAAGCTAAACAGAAACACAATAGCAAAACATGATATTACTATTGGGTGGGAGCAGACAAACATGACAGAACAGGGAAACAAGAACAGAGCAAAAACACAAAAACACGAGCACTAAGACTCTGATACCAAATGTTAAGCTACGAGCCTATAATTGGGATGAAAATGCAAGCGGAAGAATTAAAGAAAACAACAAAGATCGGTGCTCAAAGAACACCCAAAAAACAGATGCATAAAACGATTAAAAACCAAAGAAGAAATGTTGAAATGGAAGGATGATCTCTGGAAGATGGGTAAGCGAGCACACTTGATTTCTTACCTCAGAGAATGTCAAAAAAATGAAAGAATAACCCTTGGCTGGCCGAGAAGCTAAGATGATAACTTTCTGCAAGTTTCTCGCAAGGAAGAAACATAGCTTTTGGGATCAGTTTCACCACCTTCTTCAATTTTCCAGCTCTTGAAGGGTTTGGAGAGAAGGATGGAACAAGAACCAGCCAAGAAACCGTGGTCTTGGTGGAGATTGAGGTGTTCTCCACTCGGTGCAATCAGCCAATACAATTACCTCTTGGTAATTCAAAAATCCATTCAGTTTTTGGACAAAAGCTTAAGCTTTTTATTCATCATTCATCAAAAATCAACAACTATTACAAAGTGTTCAAATCAATGTTAAATACCAAGAAAATTAATCGGGTGTTTTGCAGAAAAGTGAAAAAGAAAAGAGACATTGAGCAATAATAGGTGTTGGCTTGGTGGCTGATGGTGACGCGTCTCGCACGCGCTCGTGATGTGCAGTCATGTGCGTGCCCTAGCGATGCTGCTGTGTGCCTATGTCGCATGGCCAAGTGTTGCCCTCGTGCGCTGCTGCATGCTCGACAAGATGCTTCTCCATGCACGCCTGTGGCTACCTCATACGCACGGCGCCTGTTGTAGCGTGCTACTCCCTGCGCGCACCCTGTTGTGTGATTTGGCCTCTCCTGGGTAGGCCACATGCTGATCTTGTGCGCCCTTCTTGAACCATGGCTCAGCCATGTTCCTCCTTTGTGTGCCATCCTCCTTCTTCATGTGCACCATCCTTATCTAAGCAATCTGAAGTTCTTTCCTACAGAATCAAAATACGTTTTAGAGAAAGAACTCGATTGATTACTTACCATAATTTGAGCTTGAGTCTCCGGCCTCTGGGGCATATCATCTTCTTCAAATGATTTGAGATTTGTCCAAAAATCTACAGGGTAGCTTCTTTGCACTCCTTGGCGACCCATGAGCATCATCAATGGCTCCTTGAGAGGGACACCTACAAAATGAGCTAACTCATAAAAAGAGAAGTTCGGCCATGGTTTTGGTCGGTGAAGGCCAGCCCGGGGCATATCAGCCATTAACCAGATAACCATCAAATATAGATTTCCAAAACCTTGACTTGATGATATGCTAGACGAGCTCAATGGAGCCTCTATATTTTACTAGGTCAATTTGAAGAGCGGATACTATCAAATCTGCATGAAGGAAGGCGATGAATGGAAAACCGCCTTCAAGACCAAGTATGGATTATTCGAATGGATGGTCATGCCTTTCGGATTATCAAATGCTCTCAGTACATTCATGAGGTTGATGCACCACGTTCTGAATGAGTTTCTTTGTAAATTTATTGTGGTATATTTTGACGACATCCTTATTTACAGCCATGATATAAATTCTCATTTTGACCACCTGAGAACTTTATTCCAAACCCTTAGATCTGTTCAATTATTTGGAAACCTTAAAAAGTGTTCTTTCGCTCAAAAGAAAGTTTACTTCCATGGATTGGCTTCATTCTATCGAAGATTCATTAAGGACTTCAGTACAATTATAGCTCCCATCACTAACTGCACGAAGAAAGTAAAGTACTTCCTTTGGACTGAAGATTGGCAACACAGTTTTGAGAAAATTAAAGAAAAACTATGTCAGTCCCCAGTATTAGCACTTCCTGATTTCAATAAAGTATTTAAAATCGATAGTGCCGCTTCAGGAGTTGGAGTCAGAGCAGTCCTTATACAAGAAGGCATGTGAATTGCTTGATGATATGTTTTGATGATATGTTGTACGTAGAATTCCTCATGCATCATGTTTTTTCAAATGTCATATGAAACGTTCCACGTATGATGTATGTAAAAGAAAGGTAATGATTAAGTGTGGGTTGGGACAGTATGGCCAGAACAACAAAACCAATGTCACTTCCACGCGATGGACTATGAATACGGGAAAAAGGACTATGTACACGCACTTGGCCTACTCCCTGGCACATCCCCACCTTAATCCATGTCAACCAAAAGAAAAAGAAAAGAAAAAGAATAAGAATAAGTAAATGAACATGTTTTATGAAAAGAATCATGCATTCATGCATATGTCATGTATAGTACATTCCCTTACTAAGCATTAGGCTTAATGTTTATGTTGTATGATGTAGGTGACAGGTGTGAAGGTGAGAGTTCTCTCGATGGCAAGGAATAGGTGGTCGACGGATGGTGCTCGTGGCGACGGGGTGTGTTTTGGCAAGGTTCGGTGACGGTGGGTGTGCTCCAAGCTATTTTGGGTAATCAATGTAAGCTTGTTTTGATGTTAAAAATGTGAGAGATTTTAGGTTATGTGGGGAAGTTTGATATTTTGGGAATTGTATAGTGAATGTAGGTTAGAAGTTGTGTCGTTTTGAATGATTTGGTGACGTGTTCGTTTTGGAGATGTTTTTTTAAGGAAATTTCATTTATAATGTTGATGTTGTCTTGAGAATTTGGTTGGGTTTTGTTTGATGATTTTTAGGTGATTTAAACTGTATAGATACGCACGGTTTTAGAGCGATCCATACAGTTAGTTTTCGTGAAATTTGGAAGTATATAGACCAAGTTAGAGTTGTTATGAAAATGAAAGAAAAGTGGTGAAGTTTTAAGTGGTTTTGCAGGAAATTGAAAGGAGAAAGAAGAAAGAAAGAAGAAGGAGGAGAGAGCTGTGTTATCTGGAGAAATTCCAGAGAGCATGGCAATTGATCGCCTCTTGGAGGCGATCAATCGCCCTTTCTCGCGGCGATCGCCTGGAGTGGCGATTGCTAGGCGATTTGAGTAATCGCCGAAGAGCGATTGCTCGCCAAGAGCAATCGTCGAAGGGCGATCAATCGCCAGTTTTTGGCGATTGATCGCCACCAGTTCTGTTCGCTTGCTGATTTTTAAACATAAAGATTTTAATTATTTTCTTTTAGTTTTTAATTGTTTAACTTAATGGTTTTAAGATTATTTCAAATGGTTTTTAAAGTAGTTTTCAAACGTCGTTAACAATCTCAATTACGATTTTTAAAGTTTTATTTCCGCTCGAAAGTCAGGTTTAGAGTTTGTACGTATAAAAAGAAAAATTTGTACGGAAAATAAAGGTACCTCGTTAGGGTCATCACAGTACAAGCTCTGATACCATTTGTAATGACCCATTTTCCCAGTAAGATATTGTCCGCTCTGGGGATTGGGCCGCAGCCCAATATCCTCCCCTCACGGCTTTGTTTGGCAAGGACTTCCCAGTCGGTCACCCAACCTAGTACTACTCTCACCAAAGCACTTTTAACTTCGGAGTTCTTTTGGGATCCGTTGTCAATTGTGCTCCAAAACGCGTCTTACTATCTTGGGAGGGTGTCTTTACATATGTTTCATTTCTACATACTTCCCCAAGCAATGTGGGATTGTGACGACCCCCCTTTATACGACCGAACCCTCCGACCCCAGTCCAACTTGGGATCCGCAGAGTTTTAACCCAGCACGTCACCCTCCGGCCCAAGTCCCACTCGGGATTCGGGGAGCACTGGGTGGTTCCTCCTCATACGTGTCCATTCGGGTCATCACATTAACAACCGAGAGGAGTTGCACCTCCTAGGCTCTCAAACTTGTGGTTGTTTGAGTATTCCATGTTCCACTTTTCTCTCAACTCTTAAAGGGTTGGTGGCAAGAGAAAGTGGTCATTAACCTTTTCCACTTGCTGTGAATCTTCCACGGAAGATTGTTTGCCGAAAGCCTCAAAAGTTGCTTATCGGACAGCATTTGGGTTTTTCATCATAACTTCATTTCCGCAAAATAGTTTGCTCTGAAAGTTTAAGGAGTCTTTCTTCACTCATATATTAAGCTCCCCTTAAACTTTCGTTTTATTTGGATCTCATTTGCCTATCCATTTATTCATAAAAAGTTACTGGTTTTCTGAAAATCCGAGATCCGAGTTAACCATCACTCTTCGTGGGTCGAATGCAGCCCTTGCTTGGCTTGGAGCTCATCATTTGGTATCAGAGCCATGGTGGCTTTCTCTGAGTGTTAGCTGTCAGCTTGGTTTACATTTTCTTTTGCATTTTCTCAGCTGCATCTTATTTTTCATTTCGGATTTGTGTTGTTGTTGAAAACCAAAAAAACAGCTGCATATTTGTTCTGGTTTTTGCTATTAAACATTGTTGTGTTTTACTTTTTGTTGCATCACCATCTCTCTAGCACGTTTAACATGTAAATATTTGAATCTAATAGTTTAAACATCCTAAATCGTGCATTTAACTTGCTGTTTTTGCTGATTAAAATCGATCAACATTCTGGTTTGTAAAAAAAAAAAAAAAAAGACCAAGCAGATTTTTTTTAAAGAAACCAGAATCTCCTGCTTCTAAATCTGTTCTGTTTGATTCGTTTTTCTTGCAGCACGTATGAGAATCATTCTCTAACAACTTAATGATCAAACCACTTGAGAAAATGAAGACTAATGTGATGGTAAATGGGTTTTTCAAATCGGTTTTTCAGGTTTTTCCCTGCTGCTGTTTTTCTGCTGCTATTTTCATATAAAATCGAAACCATTTGCTGCTTGTTGTTTTATTTGCTAAGGATCTTTGAGCTGTGTCTTTTTAGTTGTGTTTTAAATGTTTTACAGCATCTTAATGGACATTTAAAAGCTTGAACTATCATTGAATGCTGATGTAGTGTACTGTTTTCGATTTCAATTTAGTGTGCTGTTTCTGATTCTCTTTTCAAAACTGTTGTAGTTTAATTTCTGTTCTCCTTGCTGTTTTGTGTTTGTATTCGATTTCTTTTAAGTTTAGATTATCTCCAGCGTGTGTATTGAGTAGTTAACCATCTAAGCATGAAGAAATATCACTCCATAACCTCCATTTTCGTTGCTGCAATTTCCTTCCCTTTATGGTTAAACAAATGCTAACAACTTTTGTACTTGTTGTTTTATTTCTATTTCGTTAGTGTCACTTTTGCGGCTGTTTTGTATCACTTCCAGCATGTTAATGAGCAAGTCCACATCATAAGTTTGAAAGCTAAGATTCAAAATAAAGTGTTTAACTTGTTGCTTGTGTTGGTTAATCATGTTTAGTGGTTGTTTGCAGAAAAGTGGAAGGACTAATTGCTGCACTTGATCCGATAATGCACAAATTTTGGTCCAAAGTAGTAACAACTTTTGAATCTGTTCTCTCCATTATTTTTGTTGCTAATGATGTATAAAATGTGAAGATTAAGCTTGTTAAATCATTGCATGAAATTTGGATTAAATCTGTTTAAAACCGAGGATAAAATTTGCTGCAACTGTTTTTAGGGTATAGAAACAAAATTCTGCTTTGTTTTCTTACTTGGTTTGTTGCTGTTTTCAACTTGATAAACCACGAAATTTTCAAAGCATGTTTAAGATCTCCTTAGGTTGAAGAAGACTTGTTAACATCATACTTAATCTGTTTGTTTACTGGTTTTACCGAAAATGTTTAAGCAACTTCTGTTTTGAAAAAAACAACATGTTTTCTTTGCTAAAAGTTGTAAGTAGTATGTTGACATTGGGGACCACTTTGTGTGTGCTACTTTATTACTGTGCTAATCTTATTCCAGCATGTATTAGACTTAAATTAATCAGATATTTGCTGCTGCTTGCTGTTAATTGCCGAAAAGTTGTAACCAAAAGCTGTTTCAAAAGAGAGTGTTTGTTACCACAAATAGCAGAGTCTAAAGTTGATGCGTGGACCACTTTATTTGCTGAGAAATTATTAAGAACATTCTACTGTTAAGTTAATTGGTTGCATCCTCAAGTTTGGAATATATACTAAGTTGTTTAAAGAGCATGTACGAATCGGTTGTCATCAATTAGTGGATTTTAAACTTGCTGTTAGTGAATTTGAGTGAATTTGACCTTTCTCCCTTAAAACAGCCATAACTTTTGCTACGAGTGTCAGATATTTACGTGCCACCTGGTCAATCGAAGCTCTTTTAGAGCTTCACAATGGTATCACTTGATATGCCAAAGAAACTCATGTTTTGTTCCCAAAAAATGTCGTCTAAGCCCTGAAAAATGTGTTGCAAAATTCTATGTCTTAATCTTAGTTCTCTTTAATTGTTGTTTTGTGCCATTTTATGCTAACCAAGAATTAATCTTTTGCTTGTTGTTGTTTGTTGTTTCTACAATTTGTAGCATGATAGCCGAATCATGTTACATTTAATCTTGACATTTAATCTTTAGTTTGTTGTTTTTCTTTTAGTTTATTTTAAATTTTACAAAAAAAAAAAAGAGGTTGTGTGCTAGTTGTGTTTTTGTGTGCCATTTGATATTTGGTTCCTAGTAGTTTATAACTTTGCTTGAATTGTTGTGTTGACTATTTTTGGTTAATATGTCTACTAGAAGAAGCTCTAGTACACCTTACCAAGAACCATCTTATCCTCCATTGAGAGTACCAAAGTCCAAAAGAGTGGAGCCTAGCATGGAAAACCAACTTAACGGGATAGTTAGAGAAGTCAACCAATGGAACCACCAAATTAAGGAGATAAACCAAGATCTTAGCACCCTAGTGTCCAAGATGAGATTAGACAAATCTAGGAAGCCTCATGAACCTATGTTTAGAAGAAGATCCGAACCTCTAAGAAGATCAAACTTTAGATCTTCCCAAAACTATCATAAATTTGAAGAACCATCCATAGCTTATTTTAGAGGAACATCGGATAGAGAAGAATATCTCTCTTGGATAGAAAGAATTGAGGAATATTTTACCTTTAGAGAGTACTAGGAAAAAGGAAAGATAAGGCAAGCCTTTAAAAAGCTAGTTGATTATGCTAGCTATTGGTGGAATAACCTCCTAACAAAAAGAGAGGAGAATGATGAGGGAGAAGTGTGCACTTGGAGAGCCATGAAAAGACTTATGGAAAAGAAGTTTGCACCAAGGCCCTTAGAGCAAAATTCATGGTACAAACCAAATCTCCCAAGTCCCCGTCAAAAAGAGTATCACCCTTGGCCTACCTCAATGTCGTGTGAGCCATCCTCTTCCCTAGCCAAGACTCAAATCAAATTTATTGAGAAAACCTTTAGTGAGGAGGATGAGGATGATGATTCCATTGAATTACCTTTAGAAGAAAAGGAGAAGGAAAAACCATTAGTTATGGAATCATCTCTTAGTGAAGAGGAAGAGGATGAAGAAGAGATCATGTATCCCATGGAAGGACCATTACTTAGGGATGATGAACAAAGGGAAAATCTAGGAGATATTATTATAGAACTTTTTACCCCAACCAAAATTATTGAAGATTTTGGACTTAAAGAGCTATTTGAGGAATCTTTTCTTGTGGTAGAAAGTGAACCAATGGAAGAAGCCATTAAAACCTTTGAACCCCAAGTATTAGAATCCAGAACCAAGGAATTCCAAAATTTTAGAACTTTCAAAAATGTACTTTTACTTGACCCTTTTTATCCTGGGAAGGATATTTTTGCTAAGGACTTCATTGATTCCACTTATGTTATAGAGGAGACCTTTTTTGTGAATTATGCATATATGTATAGTCCTCATATTCAAAAATCCGACTTAGTAAGTAAACTTTATTTAGATCATTTTCTAATCCAAGCCAAGAGTAAAGTTCATGTGTTAGAAAAGAATGGTTTTCCCATTATCCCTTCATGGGCTAATAAGGAAAAAAGTCTTCCTAGAACCTTAGGGCATCTTAAAGCCAAACTTTAAGGATGAGTGGTCTAGCAAAATGTTGAGTGACATAATACCCTTATTTATTCCTCCAAATCATTTAATTACATGAGTTTTTAGAATTGGATGGAACATAGATTATATTTTATTTTGTTTTAAATTTTTATGCTGGCATAACCTTATTGATTATGTTGTTAAAGAAAATTATGCCACCACACCTTTTTATGCTTTTTCTAGTTGCTTCATTATAAATGTGGAAGATTAATATAACAATATTTCTATGATGAAGTTAATGTTTATGGTTAAGGGAAAATCTTTAATGCCAATTATTTTGTTGAGCTTTGAAACGATGAAAATTTATTGCATAATCATGACATGACATTCTGTTAGTAGATCCATAGAATTGATTGTATTCTTGATTGATATGAATCTAATTCTTAAACTTAGAATTGTATGCTTCAAAACCATTCATCTTGAAAGAAGGAAAATTAAGAGTAAGATTATGAATGAATATTATATGTGCCCTTTGTAACGACCCCTTTTCCCAGCAAGATATTGTCCGCTCTGGGGATTGGGTCGTAACCCAATATCCTCCCCTCACGACTTTGTTTGGCGAGAACTTCCCAGAAGGTCACCCAACCTGGAATTGCTCTCATCGAAGCACTTTTAACTTCGGAGTTCTTATGGGATCCGTTGCCAATCGTGCTCCAAGACGCGTCTTATTATATTGGGAGGGTCTCTTTACATATGTTTTATTTCCACATACTTCCCCAAGTGATGTGGGATTGTGACGACCCCCCTCTTTACGACCCAGGATTCGCCTATACTCGAGTCCGGGATTCGCCTACACTCGGTTTAGGTCCCGAGGTTTGCCCCGCAACTCAAGGTTTGCCCCGCAGTCGTACTCATACGTGCACATTCGGGTCATCACAATCACCCCCCTCGAGGGCCCAACGTCCTCGTTGGCCACATTTTCGGTTGGGTACAGGCTCTGATACCATTTGTAACGACCCCCATCCCAGCAAGATATTGTCCGCTCTGGGGATTGGGCCGCAGCCCAATATCCTCCCCTCACGGCTTTGTTTGGTGAGAACTTCCCGGAAGGTCACCCAACCTGAAATTGCTCTCGCCGAAGCACTTTTAACTTCGGAGTTCTTATGGGATCCGTTGCCAATCGTGCTCCAAGACGCGTCTTACTATATTGGGAGGGTCTCTTTACATATGTTTTATTTCCACGTACTTCCTTAAGCGATGTGAGATTGTGACGACCCCCCTCTTTACGATCCGGGATTCGCCTATACTCGAGTCTGGAATTCGCCTACACTCGGTTTAGGTCCCGAGGTTTGCCCCGCAACTCAAGGTTTGCCCTGCAGTCGTACTCATACGTGCACATTCGGGTCATCACACCCT
The DNA here is from genome assembly GCA_022432975.1 of Begonia masoniana. Classification (NCBI taxonomy): domain Eukaryota; kingdom Viridiplantae; phylum Streptophyta; class Magnoliopsida; order Cucurbitales; family Begoniaceae; genus Begonia; species Begonia masoniana. The sequence goes on from CM039502.1 coordinate 56,773,670, forward strand.
TACTTAAAAGAAGAAATGAAATTTCCAAATTTGTTTTGCATGGGTATAGAGTCATTGACTTTTCGGATTCTAGATTTTAATTTATTAACTAGAGTTATTACTTTTGAATTTAATAGTTATTATGATTCTTTTCCCTACCAAGTTGAAATTATTTCCTATATGTTGGAAAAGAATTGTTTATCTAATATAAGGTATGTGCCATCTAATAATCTACTTGCTCTGTTATTTAAGATTGGTTGGGTAGTAGATTATTTTAATTGTCTTCTTGAATAGATTTTTCGATATGATGCTTATAATTCCTCTTTGTTGATTTCTTTTAAAGATTATTTGAGAGAGGATCCATTTTATGTATCACCTACTATTTTGTATGACTTGTTACATCCATTCTTGAAATATTATGATAGAATACCCATGAATTTACCTCTTATCTTGAAGATAGAATATTTGTTCTTGTGGAAGCTAACCTTGTTAAATTTTGAGCTTATTGATAATTCCTTTAGCATGTTTCTAGTTTTTCACTTAGAATTTAATATCTTAAGAAAGTTAAATTTGAATGAATTGGAGGCACCCCTAATCTTCAACATTATATTAATAGGGGAATTACCAAGAGAAATACTCTACCAAGCTCGACCTAACCCATTGCCAAATTTTCTTGCTAATGTAATCATCTTTTTTGAAGGCCACAATGATATAGTCTACCACCTAGTAATCACCTTTCCTTTTGATTTGGGAAAAGCTAAAAGGAGTATGAAGGAGCACCCTTTGGATTTGAGGACAAATCCTCAAGAAGTTGGGGAGGATGATGTGCCCAAGGCCCCGTCACCAATCAAAGTAAGTGCGTTTATTAACAAGAACAAATTTATTAATGCGTTTGCCTCTCATTTTGTAGGGGTTGAATATGTAAAGGCTTGGATTGGAAGCATGAAGATAATCAGGGAATTTGACTTCCCTAATTCAACTCATTGTAACCAAACATTATGTGTGTTCTATTAGTTACTTTTTGTGTGTTTTATTTGGCAAACAATGACCTTATTGTAAGGAATTATTAAAACATGCATTTAGGTATTTAAGGCTAGATCAATGTTAGGATAGTGTGGCAAAAGAGTTTGGATGAACTTAAAGTATAAATCATGCAAGGAATTTGCATGAAAGCATGCATGGCAAGTTTAGGTGCCAAGTTAAAGAGGAAGGAGACCACTTTTGCCCTTTTGGTGGATCCTTGTCATGGCTAATCTCAACTGTTGATTAAAGGAAGCACAACTCAATCTCGTCCATCCACTCCTAGCCACTTAGGTCTATATATACCATGGATATTGGTGTGTGTAAGGATTGATTTTGGCTTAATAGAAAATCAGTTTTGCTAAGGAGAAACCCGAAGTGGTTTGGAGCACCTTCAAGGTAAGTCTTGGTTGTTAACAACCAAGAGGAGTTGCGCCTCCTAGGCTCTCAGACCCGTGGTTGTTTGAGTAGTCCTTGTTCCACTGTTCACTCAACTTTTGAAGAGTTGGTGGCAAGAGAAAGTGGCCATTAACCTTTTCCACTTGCTGTGAATCTTCCACGAAAGATTGTTTGCCGAAGGCCTCAAAAGTTGCTTATCGGACAGCATTTGTTCATCATAACTTCATTTCCACAAAATATTGTGCTCTGAAATTTTAAGGAGTCTTTCTTCACTCATATAGTAAGCTCCCCTTAAAATTTCGTTTTATTTGGACTTCATTTGCCTATCCATTTATTCATCTAAAGTTACTGGTTTTCTGAAAATCTAAGATCCGAATGAACGATCACTCTTCGTGGGTCGAATGCACCCCTTGCTTGGCTTGGAGCTCATCAGATAAATTGCACTCTGGCTGTCATAATATAAAACCTATTTATCTTGTTCACGACCCAATTCTTGTAGGAGCTTTTTCATCCACAAGACTTCTTTACAAGATTCTGTAATTGCAACATGCTCAGCCTCTATAGTTGACAAAACAACACAATCCTATAGTTTATATTGACATGAAACAACAACAACCAGGCAAAAGTAACCATATACCCTAATGTAGACTTCTTTGAATCCATGTCACCATCAATATCTGCATCTGTGAAACCATCCAACACAGGCTTACCATTTCCAAAGTACAAACACACCTTAGAAGTACCTCTTAGATACTTGAGAATCTATTTTACTACTGTCTCATACTCTTTTCCATAATTAAAAAAAACAACTAACAACACCAATTGCATGAGCAATATCTAGCCTTGTACACACCTTGACATACATTAAGCTACCCATTGCAGATGCATAAGGCACTTTCTCCATCTCCTACTTCGCATTCTCACTTGTAGGACATTGCATGGCGCTCAGCTTAAAATGACCAGCAAGTGGAGACGCAACAGACTTCGCATTGCTCATGTTAAATCTCTTAAGAACTTTCTCTTTGTACTTCTCTTGAGATAACCACAGTTTTTTCTTCTTTCTGTCACGAATAATCTTGTGCCAAGAATGTGCTTAGCTAGATCTAAATCCTTCGTGGCAAGGGATTTACTAAGCTCTTTCTTCAGCTTCTCTATCTTAGCAGCATCATGTCTAAAAATCAATATGTCATCAATGTATAGCAAGATCATCACAAAATCACTGTCAGATAATTTTTTTATAAAAAAACAATGGTCAGAAGTAGTCTTACTGTACTCATTCACTTCCATGAAAGCGTTAAACTTTTTATACCACTGTCTTGGCGCTTGCTTAGGCCTGTATAAACTCTTTCTCAACCCGTAGACAAGATTTTCTTTCCCTTTAGCTCTAAAGCCTTCGGTCTGCTTCATATATATCTGCTTTTCTAAATCTCCATGGAGGAAAGTTGTCTTCACATTAGGTTATTTTACCTCCAAGTCAAAACTAGCATCATGTCCTAAAACAACTTGGATTGAACTTATCTTAAGGATAGGTGAGAAAGTTTCATTAAAATCAATACCTTTTGTCTGACTGAAACCTTTCACAACCAGCCTTGCTTTATACCTTGGTTGTAAGCTATTTTCTTCTGACTTCAATTTGAACATCCACTTGTTTTTCAAATCTCTATTTCCCTTCGGTAGTTTTACCAAGTCGTAAGTGTTGTTCTCATGCAATGACTTCATCTCATCTTAAATTGCACACAACCACTCATTTTTCTTCTCATGCAACAAAACCTATAGATAAGTCTCTGGTTCTCCCTCTTCATTGAGCAACATATACTCAATGGTAGAATATCTTCTAGAAGGTTCTTTATCTCTAGTGGATCTTCTCAACTAAGGCTTAGTTGGTGGCTCTTCTGGGTTCTACTTAACTAGTTCATTATCAACTAAAAGGAGATCATTTTTCTATGCATCTCTCTTATCACTAATAGCCACTGTTGGTGAACGAACCAATCCTGAGTCAACTTGGTCTTCACTAATAGACTTTGGCTGTTATGTCTTATCAAAGTCTCCAATGGTTTGATCTTTCAAAAAGACTGCATCTCTACTTTTGATACCTTCTTGTTGACAGGATCCTAAAATCTGTACCCAAACTGCTCATGACTGTACCCGATGAAAATGTATTGTCTTGTTTTCCTGTCAAGTTTAGATCTCTCGTCTTTAGGGATATGCACAAATGCCCTACAACCAAAAACTTTGAACTGCTCATATGAAACGTCTTTCTTTGACCACACTCTTTGAGGTATGTCATGATTCAAAGGAACTAAAGATAAAAAAAATTTCATGTCAACTACCAATCTCATTGCCTCCCCTCAAAAGGACTTTAGCAACTTTGTAGAGAGAGCATACAACGAATCCTGTAATTAATTGTGCGGTTCTTCCTCTTTGCAACTCCATTATGTTGGGCCATTTTTTGCTTTGTTTTCTTAAAGTTGATCCCATGAGTTCTGCAATACTCCTAAATGACCCTTTATATTCACCACCGTTATATGAGTGGACACATTCCAATTTCTTACTAGTTTCTCTCTCAACTGACGCTTTGAAAAGTTAAAAGAAACCTATTTTCAAATCATAAGCTCACACCTTCCTTGAATGATCATCAATAAAGGTAACATAATAACTAGCACCACCAAGATTCGTAGAGTCTATAGAACAAATATCAATATGCACAAAATCAAACACATTAAGTCTTCTAGACGAAGGCAATTTTAATAGCAACCCTGTGTTGTTTACCAGCCAAACAATGAGTGTATACATCTAACTTTGTAGACTTCAAGCTAAGAATTATCTGTTTTTGATAAAGCTTCTGCATACCATTCTTGCTCATGTGTCCAAGCCGCATATGTCATAGTTGAGTAGATGAGTCATCAATTGCATTAACTTCTCCCCCATAAGACGTAGTCTGCATCAAGAAAAGAGAACTATATCTCTTTCCTCTGGCGACAACCAATGACACCTTAGTGAGCTTCCACTTACCTTCACTAAAGTGGTTATGGTATCCCTTGTCATCTAGTAGTACATCAGTGGAGATCAAATTTAGGTGAATATCATGAACATGCCTCACATTCTTCAGACGCAATTGACATCTGGCATCAATATTCATGTAGACATCACCTATGCCTATGATCCCGCACTCTGCATCGTTTTCATGACCAAACTCACAATCACTATAAGTAGAAAACACATTACGTCGAGCAGTAACATAATATGAAACATCATAATAACTTACCTAATGAGGATCCTGACATGTGAGGTTAACACTAATATCATCGCAGATAATGGTCACGTCTTCAATCTTTTTCAAACATCTCATTTGGTTTGCGCTCATCTCCCAAAAGTGTGTCTTTATAATCCAAACAACATAATAAATCTTCCATTCGTGACTTCCAAATTGAGTAATTGGTAGCCGTGAGCGTAATCATTGTATTGCTACTGTTACTATACTCCTCCATTTGACAAACACAAGAATAACCACCAAAACAACCTTGCTCTAATTCCACTTGTTGAGAAAAGGACTGATGTGCCAAGTGGAGTCATCACGCGATCATGAGCCAAATCCTTGGCCATGATCGATCCATTAACTAATGAGTGTGCTTTTTTTATAGGAGAAGCATCCTTTGAAGACATGAGGATGGAGCCAAGCACCCTAGACATAAAGAAACTTTTCCACTTACTATCATGGAAGTACTCCTCGACCACACAAAGAAATGAATGAGGTATTTTTCTTCCTTGTGACAAGTAGTGTAACTCGAGCATACTTTTAAATTATTCTTTAAAACTTAAGTATTTTGTGGTGATTATGTAGAATGGACTTGTTGAACATGTGTTGAATCGAATATGGATGCATTTTGAAAGAAGAGGGACAACATCATAGTGACCCTTGAAGAGAGAGAGGAGGTTTGCCAAAAATGACAAGACAAAGGTGTACTCGGCTAGCCATGTGGCCGAGTACCCTTCCCCTTTTAGCTCTTCTTCTTAGTAGTCTGTAAATAATAAATCATAAGAAAGAGGCATGATATTTATACCATCTTTTAGCCTCCCTTCAGCCATTTTTTGGAATGGATTGCTTTCAGCTCTTTGAAGCTTCCAAACTGTGTTCCTCGGTGAGCTACATCCGAGAAGCATTGAGTGTGTTCTTGTGTTTCCATTTTGTGAGAGCCAAAGTAGTTATACTTTTTTTTGCAACCTTCCTCCTCCCTTCCATGACATGGAGAATCATCAGCAAGGTTGTATCCAACTCTCATCCAAGCTAGTTGGAGATCCCTTCTTCCATAAAGGTGCCAAACCCAAGAGGTGTTGTTTTGTTCCCTCCTCAGACCAGCAAGAAGTCATTCATTCATAACTTTTCAACCATAGTGAGTTAACATCTGAAATTTAGAGGGTAGTCTCATGACATCCATAATGAGTTTGTGTTAAAGTTTTAGATTATTTAGACTTAAATCAAAGATTTTATGCACGTTGGAACCTTGGGTTTCTCAGTCAAATTTGTTGTCCAGCCGAGAGAACTAGTGTTTGTGTTCATCCATTAAATTGAAGCACATCATTTGGTATAAGAGCTATGCTCTTGCATTGCTATTTTTATTGTGTTTTTGGTGTATTTTGGTTCATTAAAATGATAACAAAAAGTGGGCTAATAACCAATAAAATCAAGAGCTGAATGCTCAATCTCCATTAGCAACAAACCCGAAAGAGGAAGAATCTAGTTTTCAAGTAAAACTATATAAATTGAACCACAAGCTTGAGAACATTAGTCAATGGATGTTAGAGATGAAGAACCAGCATATGAGGGTCCCTCAAACCCCTTTGCCTAGGAGAAGACACATAAATCCTAGGAAGAGATTTAATCAAAATGTGACCGAAGAAGAGAAAGAATCCGAGAATGAGTTTGATAATCCGCATGCTAGGTACGACCCTAATGAGGAATTGAAACATGTGAAGGTATCCATTCCCTCTTTTAATGGTTTATGTAATGGTGATATATTCTTGTATTGAGTGGATAAAGTAGAGAAGGTATTTAACTAATACAACTATTTCGAGAAGGTGAAATTACAACTAGTGTCTATAGAATTGACCGGATATGCTAGTTTATAGTGGGACAATTTGAAGGTCCAAAGGAGGGGTGAGAATGATGATGCTATTGTGACTTGGAGGGTTATGAAGTCTTTGATGAGAAAGAGATTTGTGCCAAGCCACTACAAGCAAAGCAAGAGTTGTTTTTACAAATGCAATATTTGAAGCAAGGTTCACAATCGGTTAAGGAATACCAAACCGAGTTTGAAATTCTCAAGATTAGGAGTGAATTGGAAGAACCTGAGGAGCAAGTGATTGCAAGGTTCATAAGGGGTTTGAATAAAGAGATTAGTGATGTTTGGAGACCAATTGACATGCCTCGGAGGCCCGTCACAAGATCACAAACTCGGGCACAAAATTTAATCACTCAATGTTCTAATGAATTGTCACTTTTTGCAGGTTTTGATCCCATCATGGACTTCACTTGGGAGCCAACCTCGGAAGATGTGGAGAAGCCTTGTCATGTCATTCATTGGAGCATACACATGGAGCATTCTGGCAGCCCTATGGGAATTTGTCTTCCCGGGCCATTAAATGTGTAATTTTAATTTCAAACTTATTTGTCATACATTCGCCTTTATTGTATGGTTTTATAATTGCATTGCATGCATTAGATTGTGTGGTTATGATTAGATGTATGATGGTGGATTTGGGTTGAAGAAATTCAACTCAAAATCAATCCTCAAGGAAAAGCCTCAACAAAATCAAGCCCAAATGAAGACTTGGTCCAAGAAAGAGTCCACATCTAAAGGTATAATTTTACAGTTACATGAGTGGGTGACAACATAGATTCAAGACTTGGACAATTTTTTGCCCTTGATGCATTTTTTGGCTCGGCCTTCATCCAAGTTGTACACTTGGCGTGCGCGCGGGCAGAAGGCAACAAGTGCGGGCAGCTGGCGAGGATGGGTGACATGGCACGTGCGGGCCGTCGGATTGCGCCTACCCGAGTGCTGGCGATGGCGCATTGCCGAGTCTAGCTGGCGTGCGCGGATAGGCTGCTCATGTACGCCTCGGCTCCCCATCTCTTTGCCATCCGATTTTCTTCTAATCAAATGCCTCAATTTTTCCTCCAAACCCAATCCACCTTAGGTTTCCTATTTAAGCATTGCATTGGTTTGTGTAAAATACTTTTTGCCAAATTTATACAACACCTATTTCCCTACCAAAGCTCTATTTCCTTTGGTTTTCCTTGGTTCCTTGAGCCAAGTGGAGTAGCCCTCCATTGCTAGCCTAGCTTGGGTTGCTAGGTTAGCTCTTAACTTTTTTCTCGCCTTCTCCATTGGGAGTCGGAGTTGAGGAAGGAAACCTAGGCCCTAGGTGGTCGGTTTTTCTACTGGAGAATCATTTGTTCAAAGAGCCTAACGTAGGATAGCTCTTTGAACCCGCCAAAAGTATTTCCATCTACTACTTGTCATCACTTTTCACACACATTCACCTCTTTATTTTCGGCCATACACTCCCACACAACTCACATTTATTTTATTGCATTTTATTCCCTTCATCTTCATCTCCATTTCTTCACTTTTCCACACACATTTCACACCTCTATTTTCTCGTTTTCATTGCATTTCATATACCATTTCCCTACTCATTCTCGGCCATTCACCATTGCACACACCCTCACTTCATCTACTTGCATTATTTATCATTTTTCTTACCTTATATTCGGTCATAGCACAAACCACACACTGAGCACATCTTCTATACATTTTGTGGGTTATACACGGACCCTTTTCTAAGAGTCACCATGTCACCAATGGATGTCGTTGTCCAACTTGCTTTGAAGGTTGAAAGGCAAGTGAAGGGAAAAGGAAAAGGGGTTGGTAATCGGTTTCCTTAAAAAATAGAGAGTTCCTACAAACCACCACCAAAGTTGGATGATAAGAAGTCTTTTACAAAGAGTTAGCCTACAACGGGAATAGAAGACAAGAAATTGGTGGAAGTTACCACTCGGCCAAGATCAAGGGAGATCAAGTGCTTTAAGTGTCTTGTATTGGGAGACATTGCTTCTCAATGTCATAATAGAAAGGTTATGGTTCTTAGAGAAAGCACTGGTGAGATAGTTATTGAAGATGAGCAAGAGGAAGGTTCTAGTAAAGACCTAAAATCTTAAGAGGAGGTGTTCCACGTACAAGAGGGGACACTCTTGATGGTCATCTGGAGAGTTCTCATGTCACAAGCAAATGATGGGGATTGTCAAAGAGAGAATATTTTTTATAGTCATTGTTTAATCAAGGACAAAGTGTGTTCTCTCATAATAGATTGGGGGAGTTGCCACTAATGTTGCATCCCAAAACCTTGTGCAGAAATTGGGATTAGAGACAACCCTACATCTGAACCCTTACAAGGTTAGGTGGCTAAATGATCGAGAGGACATTAAGGTCTCCAAGCAAGTATACATTAACTTCACAATCGGGGGATACAAGGACAAGGTTCTTTGTGACGTAGTGTCGATGAGTGTTAGTCACATTTTGTTGGAAAGGCCTTGGCAATATTATCGGAATGTGTCCCATGATGGATACTACAACTACTACTTATTTAAGTTTGGAGAAAAAACAATCAAATTAGCGCCATTCAAACCAAAGCAAGTGGCTTTGGATGAGGAGCTAAGAAAGGAAGGAAGGTCGAAGTCCATTTTTTTCATGTCAAGAAAAGAGTTGAGGAAATCCCTTCTAGATGGAGGACCTATTATCTTGTTGATGTTTCGAGAAAGGGTGGAAGACTTTAGAGAAATTCCAAGGGAGGTTCAGGCACTCTTGAACCAATACCAAGACGTGTTTCCAGAAGAGTTACCTCAAGGATTACCACCTTTTAGGGGTATTGAGCACCAAATTGACTTACAACTGGGAGTGGTGCTACCAAATCGGCCCTCATATAGAACGAACCCAAAAGAGGCAAAGAAACTATACAAGCAAGTTCAAGAGTTGCTTGAGAAGGGTTACATTTGAGAATTCATGAGCCCTTGTGTAGTTCCTACACTATTAGTTTCAAAGAAGGATGAGACTATGAGGATGTGTGTTGATAGTCGGGCCATCAATCAAATTGCCATCAAGTATAGGTTTCTCATTCCTAGACTTGAAGACATGTTGGATGAACTTAATGGGGTTTCAATCTTCTCCAAGGTAGATTTGAAAAGTGACTACCATCAAATTCGGCTGAAAGAAGAAGATGAGTGGAAAATGGCCTTCAAAACTAAGTATAGCCTCTATGAATGGTTAGTGATGCATTTTGACCTTTCTAATGCCCCTAGTACATTTATGAGACTTATAAATTTCGTCTTAAAGATTTCTTGAGAAAATTCATAGTGGTCTATTTTGATGACATTTTGGTATATAGCGTGAATCTCAACTCACATTTGGATCATCTTAAAGTCTTATTTGATACTCTTAGAGATATCAAATTATATGAAAATCTCAAGAAGTGGTCTTTTGTGCAAAAGAGGATTTATTTTCTCATTTTCATCATTACCAAGGAAGGCATGGAAGTGGATGAATCTATAATTGAAGCTATAAGGGATTGGCCAACCCCAAAAAGAATTTCGGAGGTAAGAAGCTTTCATGGTTTAACTTCATTTTATCAAAAATTTATTAAGAACTTTATCTCGATTTTGTTCCCTTTAACTGATTGCACCAAGAAGGGAGTGGAATTTCGTTGGACTCAAACTTGTCAACAAAGCTTTGAGTTAATCAAAGAGAATCTTTTTCACGCCCTTATCCTTCTACTACCCGATTTCAACAAGGTTTTTGAAGTAGAATGTGATGCTACCGGAATAGGAATTGGAGCATTGCTTATGCAAGAGGGCAAGTCACTCGCCTATTTTAGTGAGAAGCTCAAGGGGGCTACTTTAAGCTACTCTTCGTATGATAAAGAGTTTCTAGTCGTCAATCGAGCCGTTGAGGTTTGACAACATTATCTACTCTCGAAGGATTTTATTATTCACACCGATCATCAAGCTCTTAAATAAATAAAAAGCCAATGAAAGATAAATAGAAAACACGCTAAAGATGTGGCGTCCCTTAACACTATTCCTAATTTTCCCGTATTAATTTTTTTTTATCCTTATAAACTTTGAGTTTAACGTTTAAGCGGAAAACCATTTGAAAACCTTTTAATAAAACGTATTTAAAGTAAAAAAACTAAAGAAAACAAATTAAATTAAAACCATAAAACAGAGAAGCAATCGTTTGAGGGCAAAATCGTCATAGGGCGGCAAATGAAAGGGACGATCGATCGACTGCATGGTAGCCGATCGATCGGCACCAACAAAATAGGGGGCGATCGATCGGCATACTCTTTGGATTTATCCAGAGAGTGGCAATCACAGATGGCGATCCAAGTTCTCTGGAATCCGAATTCCAGAGAACTTGCACCCCTCTTTTCTTTCTTTCTTACTTCCCCTGCATATAACATACATTACACTCCCTTTTTTCTCTTCCACTTTAACTCCAACATCACATACACCCTAAGCAATTCAACATAAAATCATTCACAATTTCACTCATTTTTCATTTCGTCAACCACCAAATAAACAACCCAAAACATATCCTAGAACAAAAAAAACATAGTAAACTTTCATAAAACGAACTGCGTGGATCCATTTAAAACCTAAACAATTCCTCCTGTTTAAAATCACCAAACAGTTCCAGTTTATTTCCAATAAAAGACTTTCCAAAAGTAGTTTATAAAATAGGTTTCCAAAACATCAAAACATAACCTATCCACTATCCAGATACCAACATCCTAAAATGTTCTATCTATATAACTTTCCTACGTTTCTATCTGTTCAAAACATCGGTACATTTACTTACGTCCCCAAGGGTCAAAAGCGCACCGACTGCCCAACACACTCCCACGAGCCATCTTTCTTCAACTGATCATTCCTCGGGTGGAGGGATCTCGTCCTCACCTGTATCTATAATACCCAGTTTTATGGGACATTAATATTATATTAATGATGACATTTTTGTAAATATATCAAATCAAGCCTGTTTTGTAAACAAAGAGCTTTATTACAATCCTAACGATTAATAGGAATTTTAAGGAATTTACGGAATTTTTCGGAGTAATAACGCTATATTTCGAGTAATTAAGTTTCTCGTAATATAAAGGACGTTTTAGTAAAAATAGTAAACGAGGTCAGATTTGCGAACAGACAGTTTTAATAAATCGCAAATAATAAGTTGGACCTATTGGTGAAATAAGGAAATTTGGAGAAAACGAACAGTTAGCTGATTCACGAAACGAAGGACGAAACGAATATAAAATATGTACTAAGGGCAAAATGGTAATTTTGCAAACCAAATTTTATTAAAAACATCACAGCCCTCTTCTCCTTCACCATTTCACGCCAGAACTTTTTTTCTTCTTTTCTCCTTTGCGACTTCCTCTCTGTCGACGGTGAGTTCTCCACTTCCGACCTCTGTTTTTCCTCCGTTCGTCTTCCGTTCTTCACGTTTTCTCCTCCAATCGACGCTCTAGGTATGAATCTATAGTTTTAGATCGTTAGTTTTTGATTTTTAGAAAGTTATACGATTAGGGTTTCGTTTAGATTATCGTTGAAAATGTGATTTAGGGTCCGAAATTAATAGGTTTATTGTGATTGATGATATAAAGGACGTATTGAACGTTATTGGACAAAGTTAGAGTGATTTGTGAGAAACGGTAAAATTGAAGGATTTTCGGGTTTTTAGGAAAAACTCGTTAATTGTGATTTTAAGCTATCGAGCGTTAATCGTTGTTTAAATACTTCGATTTGTTAAGATAAATCTTTAGGAAATTTTCTTAGTTAAGGTTTTGTTGAATTCGGATGATTAGAAGTTTAAACGCGTGTTATATATAATCGTTATGTTTTGCCTCAGACAATCAACGCTCGTGGACGGAGCTTGAGCTGCTTTGGACACGAGGTAAGTTCTCGTAATTTTCTCTGGCCGATTGGCCTACACCGTACGTCGAAGTCGTCTCGAGGAGTTTGGGTGACGTGGACGTTTAAATTGTTTTGGTCGGGTAGTTAGGATTAGTTCTGTATAGGTTATGCTTTTAAATATTTTATTATCTCGATGGTACGAATCATGTATGTTTACTTTCTGTCGTATTGAACTGTTCACGCTTCACGTGTTTTAAAAGAACATAGAAAATGAATTTCCGCATGATGTTTTAAAGAAAATGGCGATGTGGCCTGGAGAGGGGCACGACCTATTGTGGAAACCGATTACGGGTTTGTCACAATACCACATCTATTGCATACTCATACAGTTATACAGTTATAGGTCATGCGAGATGGGGCTCAGGCACGGCTGTACGCGTTGTAAGCGTGTACTCCCCTCTTCTAGCTGAAAAGAGTAGTCCGACCGCTGGATGTACTCTCTCCGATTAGGAGGCTGAGATCGTGGTGACACCCACAGAGTAAAGATAAAGAAAATGCTGCATGATTTCTGAACTCATATGCATAGCATACATGTACATTTACTAGAACTTGCTGAGATTTTTATCTCATAGGTGTCTGTATGGTGTAGGTGACTTCGACATAGGTGAGGATGAGATCCCTCCACCTGAGGAGTGATCCAGTTGACGGAGGATGGGTTGCGGTGGTGTGTTGCGCAGTCGATGCTTGACCTGACCCGTGGGGAAGTATGTACGTGTTTTAAGGGTATCGTGGCGTTTTGGGCTGATGGTAGATTAGAAAAAGTAATTGTACAGTTAGAACATTTTAGGATGTTTGAGAACTGGTAGTTGATAGGTTTATGTTACATGTTTTAAACGTTTGAAAACTTGATTTTATGAACTGCTTGGACATTTTAAAACATGAGGAAAAACATAGTTTTAAACGTATCCACGCAGTTTGTTTTTTAAGAAAGTTTAATATATGTTTATGCCTTTTAATTGGGATTGATAAAGTGTGTTGGGTGTTAAGTTTTATTGAAGTGTTAGAGTGAATGTATAGAAATGGATATGTGCAGGGGATGAGAAATGAAGGAGGAAAGCTCCCTGGAATCGAAATGCAAGAGAGCAAACTATGGGATCGCCGCGATCTGGAGAAAAATCCAGAGCGTGCAGCGATCGATCGCTGGGGCAGCGATCGGTCGCTGCCATCGCTGCCAGCGATCGAACGCTGGGGCAGCGATCGGTCGCTGCCAGCGATCGAACGTGGCCAGCTATTGCTGCCAGCGATCGATCGCTGGAGCAGCAATCGCTGCCAGCAATCGATCGTTGGGGCAGTGATGGCTGCAGCGATCGATCTCCTGAATTTGGAGATCGATCGCCCCTTCCCTTTTGTTACGACTTGACAGTTTTGCCTGTTGTTGCCCTCGGCGATCGATCTCCTGAAATATGGAGATCGATTGCCCCTAATGTTTTTGGCAGCCTTGACGTTTCTGCCCTCCCCTTTAATTGAATTGTTTTAATTGTTTTTACTTTAATTATTTTTGCTTTAAATTGTTTTAAGGTTAATAATGATTTTGTTTTAAATGGTTTAAAACATAGGCTTCAATTCCGATTTTCGGTTTAAATTCCGCCTAGAGTTTATTTAAAGTATAGGGATAAAAAAAAATTATTATGGGAAAATGGGTACAGTATTAGGGTCGCTACAGTATCAAGATCACCTAAACCATACAGACAACTATGAGCTAAAGGCTCAGCAAATTTCGTAAATGCAGATACATGCTGTGCATATGAGGTTCGGAAATCATGCAACATTTTCTTATCATTACGTCGCAGACAGAATGTCATCGAGATCTTAGTCCGCTAGATGGAGAGGGCACATCCGGCGGTCGGACAACCCTTTCTACCAAGCGATTTTTTTTTTTTGGGGGGGGGGGGGGGTACACGCTCACATCCGTCTACAACCGTGCCTGAGCCCCACCTCGCATGACCAGATAACAGATTACGTAGATTTATTTCGATTTAGGCGATATGGTATTGTGACAAGCCCCTCTCGGCCTTCACAATAGATCAATAGCCCCCTTTCGGGCCACATCTCTTTTCATGAAAACGTAGTGCGAAAATTCATTTTCTATGCATAATTGAAAACAATGATGCATGAACAATTACGTGCTGAAAGTAAACATATATCGTACATACCATCGAGACAATAAAAGCATAATCTATAAAAGAACTAATCCTAACTACCCAACCAAAGTATTTAAACAAACGAATCACCAATGTTCCTCGACAAAACTTCGACGTACGGTGTAGGCCAATCGGCTATAGTAAGTCATGAGAACTTACCTCGCTTCCGTTGTAATTCTAGCTCCGTCCACGAGCGTTGTTCACCTAAGGAAAATTCACAACATTTGTCGTTAAAATGAGTTTAAGCCGTTAAATGTCCAAATTAACAACCCTTACCTAAAGAAATTTCCTAAAACTCTAATTTAGCTCATTGAGGCATTTTGTCGAGCAATTCGTGCTCATAAACTCCCAACCTCCATTAATGGAGTTTTTAAGTTTTCCAATCCAACCAAAACTCTAATATTCATCAATAATTCTACTAACTTCGTCTAATAGCTATCAATACGTCCATTATACTCATAAATAAAGTAAACCTATCAATTTCAAACCCTAAATCACGTTTTTCACAAAACCCTAAGCGAAACCCTAATCGTTAAACGACCCAAAATTACAAATAAACTTTCCAAAAACGTAGAACCTTACCTAGAATGTCGTTTGAGGAAGAAATTGCGAAGAACGGAAGTCGACTAGAAGAGAAATCGTTGTCGTAGAAGGAAACTACGTGAGGGAGAGAGGAATCGTCGAGAGATAGAGAGAGCAAAGAAACATGAAGTATTCTGGAGGAAGAAGAAGAAGTTTATGTATATAATAAATTTGGCCTGACAAATTACCTTTTTGCTCTTCCTTTGATTTTCTATTTGTTTCGTCCTTTGTTTCGTTAATTAACTAACGATTCGGTTTCTCCAACTTTCCTTATTTCACCAACAACTCCAACTTATTATCAGGGCTTTACTAAAACTGTCTGTTCGCAAATCAGACCCCGTTTGCTATTTTTATTAAAACATCCATTATATTACGAGAAACGTAATTCTCGTAATTTAGTGTTACAACTCCTAAAATTCTCGAAATTTTCCTAAAATCCATATTAATAATTAGGATTCTAATAACGCTTTCTTTTCGTGAAACAGACCAACTTGACATATTTACAAAAATGCCATTATACATATATAATTACAAAAATCCCCTAAAATACCGGGTGTTACATTCCATCCACCTTATTTAAAATTCTGTCCTCAAAATTTGATTACACAAACAACTCAGGATATTTAGACATCATATCTTGCTGTCGCTCCCAGGTAGCCTCTTCCACGTCGTGGTTCCGTCATAAGATTTTAACTAGCAGAGTATTTTTGTTGCGCAATACCTTGATGGAAGACTCCAAAATACGTACTGGCTTCTCCACATAAGTCAAGGTAGGCTGTACCTCGATCTCTCTTGCCTCCACAATATGCGATGGATCGCGCAAACACTTTCGAAGCATAGACATGTGAAATACATCGTGGATACCTTCCATTGAAGCCGAAAGCTGCAGTCGATACGCCATCGTGGATACCCAGATGCCGTCATACCATTTCGTCATCCTCGGGAGCCCCACAATAAAATCCATGGAGATCTGGTTCCATTTCCACTCCGGAATTGGCAGTGGCTGTAATGTTCCGGCCGGCCTCTGGTGTTCTGCCTTTACCTGTTGACAAACTAAACAGGTTTCCACGCACTTAGCAACTTCTCTCTTCATGTTCGGCCACCAGAAGTGTTATTTTAAATCCCGGTACATCTTGTACTTCATGGGTGCATAGAGTAAGCTGAAGAATGTGCTTCGGCCAAAATCTCTTTCTTCAATTCTTTGTCGTTAGGCACGTACCATCTATGCCTGAACTTCAGAATACCATCATCTGACAAGTTAAAATCTGTAACGCCCCGAGTTATCTGAACCCGGCTCGTCACACAATGCCCATATATGACTAAGATTTCTACTATATATATATATTTTTTTAAAAAATAAACTTTAAAAACATTTAAATATTTGCAGCGGAAATTATTTGAATCACAACGAAGTTATACAAAACTACGAAATGCTGTTGAATGGTTAAGAAACAATCGGCAATTTGAAAATTCTAGTTTAAACAGCGAAGTACCAGAGAAGTCGTAGTAGTCAAACACATCTGCCGATTGATAAAGTCAACAGAAGAAGCAGAAAACAACCAAAATAGGAGACTCCTGCCGATGGCGTCAGTCGAATGAGAAACAAAGGACATCTCTCGGTAGACTGCATCTACCGGTGACTAAACGACAAAACGCACTCAACATCTTCCGATGACGTCAGCACGCATCTGCCGATGAGTATACCGAGACATCATCCGATGGACTTAGACTCTACATCTTCCGATGACGTCAGCTCGCATCTGCCGATCACTAAACGTCAACGTTGTACCCACTCATACCGGTAGGGCAAATCCTACATCTTCCGATGACTATTCCTACGGCATCTTCCGATAGACAACAACAACATCCACCGATAAACATCGTCTACCGGTAGAAAACAGAATACATTTCAACTACTCCTCACTGTACTCACACAACACTAGTTACAGAAAGGAATTCGTTTGCTTTTCCGAGACCATTCAGAAATAGCTCAACCATGGCATTTACCAAAATCCAGTAATAAACATTTAAAACTCAACAGATTACAGTTAACCAAAGAAAAATCTCAAAACGTGTTCAAAGTATTGAAACCACTACTGTTATGGAGACTTAACATTTCTAAGTTTAAACACTGTCAACTAAACCTTCTCACCAACAGACATCAGTTAAGCCGCCCCATCAGCTGCCAAATTGTTACAAAGATGCACTCCACAACCAGCCTAGTCCTCGGCAGACTCAGTAAACACACCTGCTATCACTTCTTCACCTACATCACAAAACTCATCTATTAGCCTAATGCTAAGTAAGTAAAGCAATCAAGAAATGAAACAACAAAATATAAATTCCTAATATGCAATTTCTACTTTCTCAACTCAGTTGTTCATGCTTCGTTTCTGTTCAGATCCCCCTGTGAAATTGGGAGTTGGATCAACTCTCCCAAAGTGCATACATCTCTGTCTCATTAAGGGGCGGATTAATTCCCTTAATAGTGAAATTGATTCCTCTGTTCAGATCCCCCTGTGAAATTGGGAGTTGGATCAACTCTCCCAAAGTGCATACATCCCTGTCTCATTAAGGGGCGGATTAGTTCCCTTAACAGTGAAACTGATTCTCATGACTGTTTCAATATGTTCAATCCTTACCATGCCAATCATGCTTTCAGATTCATTTTCGTATGTTTTAAAAAAAAAACATGATGCATAGAATACAAATACACACAAATAATCGTAATCCTAACGTTTTGTGATGTAGGCCCGAAGGCACAAGCAAACTTCACTTACCTGGCCTCCTGGAAAAACTTGGTTGCAAGCTACTTCGGATATTACTCAAACCTAAAACCGTAGACAAAGCAAACATTAAGTTTATTCTAATCTTCATTCTAAACCACTAGAAATCTAAGGGAAACTGATTTGGGAACTCTAGTCATGGTGCATTCCCGATTTCAACTCATAAACCGAAACTAGCACTCGCATACCGCATTCTCAAAACTTCATTTATCAACCCTCCTACCAACGATAGTTACAATGTAGCAAGAAATAGAAGCAAAACTCACCTAGTTCAGAGGAAATCGCTGGAAGAATCGAAGATGATCTCCTATCGCGCTCTGCTAAGCTGAGGGGCAGAGGGTGGAAGAGGAAATGAAATGAAACAGTGGCGGCTACTTCATTAACACTTCCCTTAAATACGTTATCCATTTCTTCCAAATTGCTAATTACTCTTTTGTCCTTGCATAGTTATTAATTAACTCTATCACTTTCTTTCCAAAATTTACACAACAGCTAATACATCCTATGGGATAATTTAAATGTGGCTTAATAGAACCGAGTGTTACAAAATAAGACAAGTCTCCAGATATCATGCTCAATCGAAGCTCCTCACACTCCACATCTTTCTGCTGAGCTTCACGTATCTTATCCAGAATAGTAGGCCTGAGAGAAATGTTGGTGAGCATAGTGGACAACTCTACCACAATCTCCACATCGAACTTCTCAATCACAGACCTCAACGTAACTGACATCGCTATAAGTGAAGGCTGACTCGTAGTGGGCATTCGGCTCAAAGCATCAGCGACCTTGTTCGCCTTTCTCGGGTGGTACTTAATCTCAAACTCATAGTCTTTGACGAACTCTAGCCACCTTCTCTGGCACATATTAAGCTCCTTCTGCGTAAACAAATACTTCAAGCTCTTGTGGTCAGAAAATATCTTGCACTGTTGCCCATTTAAGTAATGTCTCCAAAGCTTCAGTGCGAAGACCATGGTTGCTAACTCCAGGTCATGCGTAGGATAATTCGGCTCATACGGCTTCAACTGCCGAGAAGCATAAGCAATAACCTTTCCTTCCTGCATCAATACACAACCAAGTCCAACTTCAGATTCATCACAGTAAATACTGAATTTATCACCTTCAACAGGCAACGTTAGAACTGGAGCCGTGGTCAACCTCTGCTTCAACTCCATAAAACTCCCTTCACAAGCAGCCGACCATATAAACTCTCATTCTTCCGAGTCAAGCGTGAGAGAGGAACTGCAATCTTCGAAAATCCCTCTATGAACTTCCGATAATAGCTAGCCAACCCGAGAAATCCAAGTACCTCACGCACGTTTTTAGGCTGAGGCCAATCCCTGACCACCTGTATTTTACTCGGATCCACAGAAACTCCTTCCTGTGATATGATATGGCCAAGAAAACTGACCTTGTCCAGTCAGAACTCACACTTAGAAAACTTTGGATATAGACAGTGTTGACTCAGAATTCCAAAAACAATCCTCAGATGCTCCTCGTGTTCTTCCTTCGTTTTAGAATAGATCAAAATGTCGTCAATAAAAACAACGACAAACTTGTCCAAATATTCCTTGAAAACACGATTCATCAAGTCCATAAACGCTGCAGGGGCATTAGTAAATCCAAAAGACATAACAAGGAACTCATAATGCCCATACCTCGTTCGGAATGCCGTTTTCTAGATATCTTCTCGCCAAACCTTCAACTGGTAATAACCCAAGCGTAGGTCAATCCTGGAAAACACTCGGGCACCCTGTAGTTGATCAAATAAATAATCTATCCGAGGCAGTGGATACTTATTCTTCACTGTAAGCTTATTTAGCTCTCTGTAATCCACGCACATCCTGAGAGTCCCGTCCTTCTTCTTAACGAACAGAACGGGCGCACCCCAGGGAGAAAAACTGGGTCGGATGAAACCTTTTTCCAGTAACTCCTCAAGCTGGATTTTCAACTCTCTCAATTCAGCAGGCGCCAATCTATATGGGTTCTTAGACACTGGCGCAGAGCTCGGATACACATCAATGGTAAATTCGATCTCCCTGTCCGGCGATAATCCGGGAAGATCATCAAGGAAGATCTCAGAGAATTCTCTGACTATAGCAAGGTCACTCGGCTTTACTCCACTGAGCAACTGAGTATCAACTACTGTGGCCAGATAAATCGAGTATTCACCTCTAAACTGCTCTTTGGCTTTCATGGAATAGGAAGTAGGCGACCCACTCAACCTGTTCATCGCCTGATAAGCAAACTCGGCCTTACCCGGGGGTCGAAAAGTCACAATCCCGGATCGAAAATCGATGGTGGCGAAGTGCTGTGACAGCCAGTCCATCCCTAAGATAAGATCATACCGCTCTATGCTCATAACTATCAGACAAGCATAAAGGGTATTATTCCTCACTGAGACGACATTGCCCTGGAAAATACGATCCGACTGCATATGCTCTCCCGAAGGCAGCATCACTCTATACTCGAATTCTGCTAACTCAGACTCTAATTCCAATCTAGTCATGCAAGCAGTTGAAATGAAGGAGTGCATAGCTCCTGTATCCATCAAAGAAAGTACAGCTATGCCCATAATCAATATAGTACTTGATATCACGGACGGCTGAGCCTCGTCTTTGACGTCACCAGGCTCAATAAAGGCAAAGATCCTCGGCATGACCCTTCTCTGATCTCCGCTCAACTGATCTCGGTCTGGCTTTGGGCAATCTTTAACAAAATGGCCGATTTCACCACACCGATAGCACTTATTCGTGCCTATTCTGCATTCACCACTGTGTTCTCTCTAGGACTTAGGGCACCAAGGCATCTGAGGAGCCCCTTGTACCTGCTTTCCTTTGCCTCGATCATTACCTCCCTCAGAAGGCCTCTTGACACCCATTTGTTGTTGCTGGGGTTGTTGTACTCTAGGCTGCCAACCTCGGTTCCATGACTGAGGGTGGATCTCACGGAAGATGCCCTTAGCTGGCTCCCTCGGCTTAATACAAGTTGCTCGTGCAGCCTCGAAGTCCAGAGCTCTAGCTGCAATGTCTGAATAGGGCACATCTTGAATTCCCAACACTATAACATGCATCCGGATTTCCGGATTCAGACCTTCCATAAATTGATGCACTTTGTCTTCGTTATCACTTACTAGACGTGGTGCAAATCTCGATAATGCCTCAAATTTTTGAATATAATCCGCAACTGAACCTGTCTGCTTCAGCTGCGTAAACTCATTCCTCTTCGCCACCCTCACAGTGCGGCTGAAATATTTGTCGAAAAACACGATCTTAAATCGCTCCCAAGTCATAACAGTCACGTCCGTTGTTGCTTTTATCGAATCTCACAAAAAACGGGCATCCAACGCTAAGTGGAAGGTGACGTAGGCAACCTTGTTCCCGTTCTCTATGCCAGCGTACTTTAGCATATCTTCCATCGTTTGGATCCACTCCTCGGCTAAAGTGGAGTCCAATGATTGTCCGTTGAATACTGGGGGTTACAATTTTTGAAATCTCTCCATGACCTGATGGTTTGGAACGACCACCTTTCGGGCTTGACGATCCTCTCGATTTACTAAACGCTCGATTCGTTGCGCTTTCCTGTCAATGTGCTGGGCCTGACAGTCCAGTAATTCCGTAAGTCGATCTAGTGCCTCATCCCTAGGGTCTTTTTCTCGGGTCTTTTTCTCGAACTATTTTATATATCTCCTATAAAAGTTAAAAACAAATAACCCTAAGAAATCAAAATCAAATAAAGCTTTTTAAACATACTTACAGTTGATGAAGGATGTCCGCGTAGTGGCTGTGCAGTTGAGCAGTCTACAGAACCGTATTTCCTACTTTTCCCGTATTAATTTTTTTTTATCCTTACAAACTTTAAGTTTAACGTTTAAGCAAAAAACCATTTGAAAACCTTTTAATAAAACATATATAAAGTAAAGAAAACAAATTAAATTAAAACCACAAAACAGAGAAGCAATCGTTGGAGGGCAAAATTGTCATAGGGCGGCAAATGAAAGGAGCGATCGATCGACTGCATGGCAGCCGATCGATCGCCCCGACATCAGGCAATCGATCGGCACACTCTCTGGATTTATCCAGAGAGTGGCGATCACAGATGGCGATCGATCGCCCTTCCCTGCGATCGATCGCCAAGTTCTCTGGAATCCGAATCCCAGAGAACTTGCACCCCTCTTTTCTTTCTTTCTTACTTCCCCTGCATATAACATACATTACACTCCCTTTTTTCTCTTCCACTTTAACTCCAACATCTCATACACCCTAAGCAATTCAACATAAAATCATTCACAACTTCACTCATTTTGCATTTCGTCAACCACCAAATAAACAACCCAAAACATCACCTAGAACGTGTTAAAAAAACATAGTAAACTTTCGTAAAACGAACTGCGTGGATCCATTTAAAACCTAAAAAATTCCTCGTGTTTAAAATCACCAAACAGTTCCAGTTTATTTCCACCTGTATCAAGATCACCTACACCATACAGACAACTATGAGCTAAAGGCTCAGCAAGTTTCGTAAATGCAGATGCATGCTGTGCATATGAGGTTCGGAAATCATGCAACATTTTCTTATCATTACGTCACAGACAGAATGTCATTGAGATCTCAGCCCGCTAGATAGAGAGGGCACATCCGGCAGTCGGACAACCCCACCTCGCATGACCAGATAACAGATTATGTAGATTCATTTCGTTTTAGGCAATATGGTTTTGTGACAAGCCCCTCTCGACCTTCACAATAGATCAATAGCCCCCTTTCGGGCTACATCTTTTTTCATGAAAATGTAGTGCGGAAATTCATTTTCTACGTATAATTGAAAACCATGATGCAAGAACAATTACGTGCTGAAAGTAAACATACATCATACATACCATCGAGACAATAAAAGCATAACCTATAAAAGAACTAATTCTAACTACCCAACCAAAGCATTTAAACAAACGAATCACCAATGTTCCTCGACAAAACTTCGACTTACGGTGTAGGCCAATCGGCCATAGTAAGTGACGAGAACTTACCTCGCGTCCGTTGCAATTCTAGCTCCGTCCACGAGCGTTGTTCACCTAAAGCAAATTCACAACATTTGTCGTTAAAACGAGTTTAAGCCGTTAAACGTCCAAATTAACAACCCTTAACTAAAGAAATTTCCTAAAACTTTAATTTAGCTCATTGAGGCATTTTGTCGAGCAATTCGTGCTCATAAACTCCCAACCTCCATTAATGGAGTTTTTAAGTTTTCCAATCCAACCAAAACTCTAATATTCATCAATAATTCTACTAACTTCGTCCAATAACCATCAATACGTCCATTATACTCGTAAATAAAGTAAACCTATCAATTTTAAACCCTAAATCACGTTTTTCACAAAATCCTAAACGAAACCCTAATTGTTAAACGACCTAAAATTATGAATAAACTTTCCAAAAGCGTAGAATCTTACCTAGAATGTCGTTTGAGGAAGAAATCGCGAAGAACGGAAGTCGATAGGAGGAGAAATCGTTGTCGGAGAAGGAAACAGTGTGAGGAGAGAGGAATCGTCGAGAGAGAGAGAGAGAGCAAAGAAACGTGAAGTGTTCTGGAGGAAGAAGAAGAAGTTTATGTATTTAATAAATTTGGCCTGAAAAATTACCTTTTTGCCCTTCCTTTGATTTTCTATTGTTTCGTCCTTTGTTTCGTTAATTAACTAACGATTCGGTTTCTCCAACTTTCCGTATTTCACCAACAACTCCAACTTATTATCAGGGCTTTACTAAAACTGTTTGTTCTCAAATCGGATCCCGTTCGATATTTTTATTAAAACATCCATTATATTATGAGAAACGTAATTCTCGTAATTTAGTGTTACAACTCCTAAAATTCTTGAAATTTTCCTAAAATCCATATTAATAATTAGGATTCTAATAACGCTTTCTTTTCGCGAATCTAACTAACTTGACATATTTACAAAAATGCCATTATACATATATAATTACAAAAATCCCGTAAAGAACCGGGTGTTACAAAATAAGTGAAATTTCTCGAGCGTTACACCTACATCATCAAATACAAGAAGGGAGAAATAAATGGTATGTCTTTCTAACCAAATTGAGTACAAGATTCTTGGGTTTTGACTGGATCAAGGGAGCTTACAAATGAGATAAAGATTTTAGCCATTGGTATGAATTAAGTAAGAACAAGATCGAATGTGGCTGTCAGGACTCGACTCGACCCGGCCCCCGGCCGGATCCCGACGGATAGGATTCCCGAGGTGGGAATGATTCAAACTAGCGACAACGACAATGACTTGGTTAAGGAAGACCACGACTTCCAAGTCAAACATACAGACGTTCCCTAAGTGGAAACGTTAACCACACTATTCTACCTGGCATCCTGAAATACGATCATCCTCAATTTATTCCAACCAAACATATATTTCATAAATTGAAATATCTACATCACCAATTACATCAGCATCATAATACTCTAGCGGATGCGAATAAAAATGTAAGTTATACAACAGTCACGTCATGTGACTTTCCACAAACCCCAAACCTATATCTCTTTGTATCTTTACCTTGCCTTGGCTTCCCGGTCTTGGTGAACGTCTTCGCTATCTGAAAAATAAGGATAATACACGTAATGAGCCAATAGCCTAGCAAATAAATCTAACAGCTAGAATAGCTAATTCAGGCTCTATCCACACAATCCAGACTCAATCTTCATCCCATGCTACTATACTCGTTTCAAAAATCAATGTGAAAACATTATTTGAGTTTAAAAAAAAAACATGTCATTTTCATAAAAATGCATGCTATAAATCGATTAGTGAGAAATCAATTTCAATAACTAAAATCCATTGCAATGTGAATAGAATTTGCATGTAAAATCATCATTCAATGAAAATCCAATGCATTATTTAACAATCAATGATATTTATTAAAAATTCACAACATATGCTCAATCCAACCCAACATATATAACTATAACAAATCCCTACAGATTCCCGAGCTCTCACCTGTAGGACTGTAGTACCCCAAGCATTAAATTCTCTCACGAGGTTTAGGGACTTTCAACCCAAAGGGGACGATAATTCGTAAGGCTCCTACTCTTTATCCCATACTTATACATATTGGGAATATAACAAGAGGTAAATGCAACAATGCAAGTATATGTCACTTTTTTTTTCTTTCCAAAATAGGCTTTAAAATTTCTTGTAAAGCCATTGCAATGTTTATTAAAATCATCATGAAAACAAGTTACAATCAACATAGTATAAAATTGTAGCAACCCTAATTCTTTACCTTTAATTTCCTATATAATTTTTTTTTGTCTTTTTCTAACATTAGTCAAAGTCTAAATTGTTGGAAATCGTTTTAAAAAAAACATTGAAAACCAATGAAGAAAACACATTAAAATAAAGGAAAAGCAGTCGGCCAATTGAACCGAGGGCAAAAAGGGCAACTGTGCCCAAATTGCATGGCCGATCGATCAGCCATTTCAGCCGTTCGAACGGCTGTTGCCAAAAATGCGGGGACGATCGATCGCCCCCCCTTGGCGATTGATCGGCAACCTCTCTATGTAAATGTAAATGCATGCTATGCGTGTGAGGTTTGTAAAAACATGCATTTCATTTTCATTATTTAGTTACATAGCGGGAGGTGTCACCAGGGGTTGACTTACCAGATAGAGAGGGCACATCTCGCGGTTAGATAGCCCTTTCCATCTGCAGGGGGAAAACATGCTCCTCCTCTCAAGACAGCCATGTATGAACGCCACCCCGACGTGACCGGGATTACGTGCATTTCATATCTTTTCATTAGGCGTTTCTTTTCATGAAAACATATGCAGAAATTCATTTTTCATGCCGGTTCATAAAACATGATGCATGAACATGAATTTGAGCATAAACGTAAAGAAAAGTGCACAATACATAGAACCTAATAAAAAAAAAGTTCTAACATACAATTATCATAACTATCTTTCCAACCCACACTAAATAAGAATTTCTCCAATTATCCTCGATCAACAAAGCTCATCCAAGGTATAGGCCGGATCGGCCAAACAAGTCACGAAGACTTACCTCGCGTCCGTTGCAATTTAAGCTCCGTCCACGAGCGTTGTTCACTTATGAATATTCACAACAACCATCGTTAAAATCGAGTCTAAACCATTGAGTTTCGAAAACTACAAAATTCCTAGCTAAAGAAAATTTCCTAAAACTCTAATTTAACTTGTTGAGGCATTTTATCGAGTAATTCATGCTCGTGAATTTCTAAACCTCCATTAATGGAGTTTTTAAAACCTCCAACTACCAAAAACCTCAATAACCCTCATTAATTCAATAACTCTTACCAACGACCATAAATACGCCCAGTAGAGCCATAATCACGGTAAACCTATCGATTTCAAATCTTATTTCACGTTTTTAGCAAAACTCTAACGAAACCCTAACCGTACAACTCCGCAAAAACCAAAATCTAACGTTCGAAAACTATAGAATCTTACCTATGGTTGTGATTGGAGAAGAGAACGCGAAGAACGGAAGTCGATCGGGGGAGTGTTGGTTGCCGGAAGAAGAATCGCACGAGAGAGAAGCAAAAATCGCCACGGAGAAGCTTTTTAGGGAGAAAATCGTGAAAGTGGAGGAGGGGAAGAGGTTTTTGTGTTTTTATTATAATTTGACTTGTCAAATTACCTTATTGCCCCTCCATTTGATTTTCTATTTGTTTCTCCACTTATTTCGTTATTTAGTCATGGATTCGTTTTCTCCAAATTTCCTTATTTCACCAATAATTCCAATTTATTACCGAGGCTTAATTAAAACTTTCTGTTCGCAAAATAGACTTAATTTGACATATTTACCAAAATATCGTATTATATTGGAATAAATAAAATCCCTTAAAAGCGGGTGTTACAAAAATTTTCTCAATGCTCTTGAAAGAGTATTTATACATAAAATAGGACAATTTAAAAACAACCTGCTTTCATCAAATCATATACTCAACACAAACATCTCCATCGACAGTTGTTCTTTCCCATAGCCTATTTACTTCACATATAAATCCCTACTTATTTCATCACTTTCACTATAACTAAAATCTCCAACACCTTTTAATTAACATTCTTAAAATAACAATCCATTTCTCATAACTTCTCTAGCCAAAATACAACATTCAATTAATCAATTTCATCCAAAAACTATCAAGATATCCAAAGTCAAACAATTTCAATTAACAAATAAGCTATCTCCATCTAAATCGTGCGATAAAGCATAAACTAACTATTTTAACCGTTAGAATTACTTACGTCGTTGTCAGTTCCACCTCTTTAACCGAAAACCTCCATCGTTCCCAATGATTCCTATGCCAAAACGATTCTCTAGACGCGTTGAACACTTATCCTTAAGGATGGATTGACGAAACTCAACTCTC
The DNA here is from genome assembly GCA_022432975.1 of Begonia masoniana. Taxonomy (NCBI): domain Eukaryota; kingdom Viridiplantae; phylum Streptophyta; class Magnoliopsida; order Cucurbitales; family Begoniaceae; genus Begonia; species Begonia masoniana. The sequence continues at coordinate 56,801,022 of CM039502.1, forward strand.
CCCCTCCCTTTCTCCTCTTTCCCCTCGCAGGTCTCCCTTTTTTTGTGTCGGTTTTCATCTCTGCTCTGTGCTCTCTCTCTCTCTCTCACACTAATTGCTTTCTTCTTCTTCTTTTCACCTTTCTCTACGTAAACACCATAACTTTAAGCCACATATCACTTCGAAATAGTTTTTTTATGGTTAATTACTATTTTACCCTTCAATCTTTATTTATTTACTAAGTAAACGTATTTAATTAATTCTTATTCATTCCTAATTTTAATCTAATCCCAATTAGATTAATTAAATATCTAAATAAAAATTTTTATACATTTTATGTAGGGTAAAGTGCAATTTGGCCTTTACAACTAGGTGAAATCGGCAATTTACACCGTAAACTTGGATAATAGGCAATTTGGCCCCTATAACTAGGGTAAAGTGCAATTTGGCCCCTACCGTCACATTTTCTGTTAAAAATCACGTTTTTTGCACGTGTTCATTTTTTCTTCAAAAAATGCCCCTATCAACACTCTTTCTCCAACTTTCTTCAATCTGCCATTTCTGGATGATTCTTCTAACTGACAGCGAGCTCTCTGTTTTTGTTCATTTTCATAGTGAAGAAGAACAGAGCCCTAGACTCTCTCCGTGCAAAGAAGAAACGCCTTCGTCGAAGAGAAAAGTGAAGCCAATCACTCACCGCCGATAGCAAAAAGCAGATCAACCAACCCTTTGCCTTAAGTACAAGTTCAATGTCATAAGAGCGGATCTATATCTGGACGAAAATGGAAACAAGTATAAGCATTAAAAAGCTTCTGATTCACAGATCTATCATTATCATACCAAACAAGACAGATCTATCACAGCATTGCCCACAAAACAGATCAATAGAAAGGAAAGAAAGTACCTATTCAAAACACAAACAAAAACAGAGAGAGAATGAGAGCAGACCGTCTCCATCCTTATTGAACAAGCTGAAGGCTTCCTTAAACTCAGAGATCTGATCGTCAGTGAGCTGATCCGCCATCGTTTCTCTCCTTAGCAAAGAATACTACCTCCCGCTCTCTCACTTCCTTCCTCCTAGCTACAAACAAAACGGCAAAGGGGAGCGCTCACGAGAAGACGACCTCAGAGAATTACAAAAGCCAGCCAGAGAGGAGAATGCGAAATTACCTCTGAAAAATCGCAGCTTTTATAGGGCTATGATCGGTCTCTGCCTGAGTTCAAACCAAAGCATGTGCATAATGATTGTAAATCTTCAGATATACAATTCAAACCTCTACTTACACATCGAATACTGAAAACATAGCCAAATTGCTGGAAAAGTGGAAGAAAAACTCACCAAAGCATACCAAGTCTGTAACTATAGCTGGGTCTTCTTCAAACAAAGTTTCTCAAAGCACGGCTGCGACACCTTCAAGATTGTAAGGAGGCTTTCGATTCACTTTTTATCTCCGATCAGTCCTTTTCTATGGAGGAGGATGCAAATCTGACGCCTGAACCGGTCGACACTTATACACTGGTCGACACCTTCAAGATTGTAAATCTTCATTCTGTAGAGTTTCAGAAAGAAGGAAGATGATGAATATTTTACTCTTAAAGGAAAGATAAAAAATCTGTAAATCGATGCCAGCTTTTCCACTCACGTTTTTTTTCCATGTTAATGATATCAGATTCTTTCCTTGCCTTTTTCTCTTTTCTTCATGCATGAATTAACATCAGTAAGAGAATATTATATTTCACAATCCAGGCTACTGGATTCTTCGAAGAATGTAAAACCAAGCTCTCTCTTTCCATTCTTCACGTTGTAGAAACTAGGCATCGGCCGGTGACTTTTAAATATAAATTCTGTATTGGACTTCTAAGCTCTGGTGAGCGACAACATTTCACTTGGCGAGGGAGAAGACACTGTGTCTCAGGAGGAAGCTGTAGGAATGGCTGATTAGATTGGTGGGTTCGCTGCGTTTGTGGCAGTTTGAGTCGTGGGGGAAGGGGTTGAAGAGAGCCGGAGAAGAAGAGTGTTGGCAGGGACATTTTTGGAAGAAAAAAAGAACATGTGAAAAAAACGTGACTTTTTAACAGAAAATGTGACGGTAGGAGCCAAATTGCACTTTATTCTAGTTGTAGGGGCTAAATTGCCCATTATTCAAGTTTAGGGTATAAATTGCCTATTTCACCTAGTTGTAGGGGCCAAATTGTACTTTACCCTTTTATATATATATATATATATTTCACCATTTTATTACATCATTGTCCAAAATGAAATAAAAACTCAAACCATTACAGTGGCTATTATTTGATGGATGGATAACTGTAACACCTGGAATTTTTCCAGAACGTGTATAACCCTAGTCTAGGTCAATCTTGAGAGATTAATTATTCAAGATTGGTGTACATTGAAGGGTATTAGAAGTGAAAAGAGAAGTGGAGAGTTTGACAAGTCAAACTCAAATGTGTTTGGTGGAAGCTTTGGGTTTGAAAAGTCACACTTGGATAACCAATCAAAATGTAGTAAAAAGCTAATGAAATGGTGAAGATTTTAGGAGTGTTTCACGTTGGCTTTTCATGAAGGGAAAAGGTGGGGTTAAAATTAATTTTGGAAAGATTGGAGGGAGAAATTAAAAGTGGAAGAAATTATGGTTTTAAATTAGGTTTTCATCTTCTTCTTCTTCTTCATTTTTGGTGCTTCCCCTTTCTCCTCCATAGCTGACGATTCCCCTCCTCTTTTCCTTCCATTTCTCAAGTTATTTCAAGGTAAATTCATTTGGGTTTTTGTTTGCATAGCTATAGATGAAGTTTGTGGGAGTTTTGAAGAGTTTTGACAGGTTTTGGGGAGGGTTTGAAAACCCTAGTTGGAAGAGTCCGAAATTTTGGTGCTCCTTGGGGGTTTTCTTCCTCTTTTGGTTATTTAGTCCTTCATTATGTTAGTTTAGGTTGTTGGAGTGATTAGATTGTGATTTGGAATTTAAATACACAAAACTGGTTTTTAGGCAAAAAGTGTACCGATTTTATTTGCTGGATTTCGAGTTGGCTAGGATGTTTGTTTAATTGATTTAAGTGTTTTAATGGATAGTAGACGTGTAGAGGTTTCTGAATTGGGGTGGCGCATCGAATTCCGTTGAAAAATGAGGAAGTTATGACCGTTTGAAGTTTGACGGTCAAAAATGGTACAAAAATCGGGTTTTGACTTTTAATATTGAAATGTGTTTAGGTGTTGGTTAGTTTTAAGTTTAAGAATTTGTAGATTTTATTGATGACTTATTAAGCTAAGTTTCGTTAATTCAGGTTGTTGGACGAGTGATTTGACCAGTAGAAGTGTGCAAGCGAAAGCCAAGCGTTCAGGTAAGTAGTGAGTGATGTTCTTTCGCCTTCGGGCCTACACCATAGAACGGTAGGGTTTATTTATTATTGTGCTGTTTTGCTTCGTGTAATGTTGTGTTATCGTTGTGCTTTGCATTGCGTTGTGGTGTGGTGTGGCATTGCATTTGTTTGAAGCATGTATCATGATGTAGAGTATGCTAGGTATGTTGAGTCGGGTTGTTGAGTTGCGTTGTGGTATTGTGTTGCATTGTTGGCAAGGTAGTCTGTAAAAGTGTAAGGCACTTCGGTGCGGGCAACTAAGGCACTTCGGTGCGGGCAAATAAGGCACTTCGGTGCGGGCAACTAAGGCACTTCGGTGCGAGCCACTAAGGCACTTCGGTGCGGGCAACTAAGGCGCTTCGGTGCGGGCAACTAAGGAATCCTTTTGGGTGCGGGCAACTAGTATTGTGTTGTTGTGTTGCGTTGTCGTGTTGAGTGGTGTTGTGTTGTTGCGTTAGGATGTTTGTGCATTGCGTGTGTTTGCATTCATAAATCCCTACTAACTAAGCATTAGGCTCACGTTTTGTGTTCTGTGGTGTAGGTGACGGAGTGTTTACAGGTGAACTTGATAGCGAGGATCAGGACTAGGAGCAGTCGGGGATCCACGGAGCTCGCCGGTGCAGGCCATTGTCGGGGCGCTTCGACCTGATTCTTGGGAGTGTTTGGTTTTTTTGGGATTGGACATGGATGGTTAGTTTTGTGAGATTTTGTTTTGTAGTTGGATATGTTTTGGGGTTAGTTTGGTTAGACTGGATTGGTGTTTATAGCTTTGGGTGATAATGGTTTGAATTGTGGTTTGAAATGTGTTTATTTTTTTGTTTTTTTTTGGCGGCGTCATATTGTCGATTTTTGGTTTTAAATAACTATCGTCGGGTGATGTTCTCTATTTTTTTTGTTAACCGTTTTAAGTCGGTTTTGCAAGATGTTTACGGGATATATAGTTTTGGGTGTCGGGATAGAGTGGTTAAAATTTTAGGGAATTTGGAGAAGTTTAGCTTGAAGAAAAGTGGGGAAATTGCCTTTAAAGTGTCGACCCTTGCTTACAGGGGTCAACCCCTACTGTTCAAGGTGTCGACACCTCAGACAAGGTGTCGACCGATCTTGCAAAGGAATGTGACCTGAGAGCAAAACTGATTTTGAAGTGTCGACCCCCAAACTTGAAGTGTCGACCGAAACCCTGATTTTATGGTTTTGATGATTATTTCAAACCAGTTTCAACCCAATTCTTTCCGATACTTTTTGTATTTGCATTATAAATGTTTTTCAAATAATTTGGAGGGTTCAAAAAAACCTAAAAACGAGTCGTAAAATTTACAAAAATTATTTTAAACGTCGTTTTAAACGCGGGGTTGGTCAGCAATGTAGCGCACCGAGCCGGGGTGGGTTCGAGGGTGTTACAATAACTCTTAAAAGGAGGTAAATTATGCATTCCAAGTGGAGGAATCCGAGAATCTTTAATTAAAGAAGCTCACGGGGACGGGTTAGCAAGTCATTTTGGAAAAAAAAAATACTTTGGAAGCTCTCAAGGAACACTTTATTTGCCATATTTACTTAGAGATGTCCATAAAGGGGTGGAAAAATGCATAGTATACAAAAAGGCAAAGAGCTGAGTTCTTCCTCAAAAACTCTACTTACCTTTACCAGTTCCTAGTCATCCTTGGTAAGAAGTGAGCATGGACTTTGTCTTGGGGCTTCCTTACACAGCTCATTCAAAAGAATCAATCTTTGTGGTAGTAGACCGGTTTGCAAAGATGACTCATTTCATAGCTTGTTCTAAGACGGATGACTCTAACCACATAGCCGAACTATTCTTCAAAGAAGTGGTGTGCATGCACGGTGTACCAAAGTCCATTGTATCAGATAGAGCAACCAAATTCTTGAGTGCGTTTTGGAAGACTTTATGGAGCAAATTGGGCACCAAACTACTCTTTAGTACATCATTCCACCCCTAAACCGACGGACAAACCAAGGTGGTGAATAGAACAATGGGTACTTTGCTAAGGAATATAGTGGGCAAAAAGCTATCTGATTTGTGACGACCTTAATACTGTACCCAATTTCCCGTACATATATATATATATACATCTACATATATATATATATACATATATATACATATATATACATATATATACATATACATATATATACATATATATACATATACATATATATACATATACATATATATACATATATATACATATACATATATATACATATACATATATATACATATACATATATATATATACATATACATATATATACATATACATATATATACATATACATATATATACATATACATATATATACATATACATATATATACATATACATATATATACATATACATATATATACATATATATACATATATATACATATATATACATATACATATATATACATATATATACATATACATATATATACATATATATACATATACATATATATACATATATATACATATATATACATATATATACATATACATATATATACATATACATATATATACATATACATATATATACATATACATATATATACATATACATATATATACATATATATACATATACATATATATACATATACATATATATACATATATATACATATATATACATATATATACATATATATACATATATATACATATATATACATATATATACATATATATACATATACATATATATACATATACATATATATATATATACATATACATATATATACATATATATACATATATATACATATACATATATATACATATACATATATATACATATACATATATATACATATACATATATATACATATACATATATATACATATACATATATATACATATACATATATATACATATATATACATATACATATATATACATATACATATATATACATATACATATATATACATATATATACATATATATACATATATATACATATATATACATATATATACATATACATATATATACATATATATACATATACATATATATACATATATATACATATACATATATATACATATATATACATATACATATATATACATATACATATATCGCCAGGCTCTCTGGAAATTTCCAGAGAGCGCGGCTCCCTCTCCCTTCACCCTTTCTCTTTTCTTTATTTTCCTGCATAACACTTAAACATATTCTTCACTATTTACTAACACAACTCTAACTACATCCTTATCATTCATTTCAACATCAAATCTCTCAACACTCATACATCCCCCGAAATACCATCCGAAACCGACTCGAGACGTAAATAAAACAAAACATGTTTTCACGAAAATAAACCGCGTGATTCCATTTGAAAGTCTAACATATCCTCCTGTTTTAAAATCACTAAATAGTTACAAAATACTTTCAATAAAAGATTTTCAAAACAATTATAAATCAGTTTTCAAAACGCTTAAAACATTTAACCTATCCACTATCAGATTCAAACATCCTAAAATGTCTATACAACCATCAGCCCAGACGATCTTGATAACCCCAAAACCTATACATACATCCCCACGGGTTAGGTAAGCATCGACTGCGCCAGCACACCACGCAAGCCATCCTCCGTCAACTGCATCACTCCTTAGGTGGAGGGATCTCGTCCTCACCTATGTCGAAGTCACCTACACCATACAGACACCTATGAGATAAAAATCTCAGCAAGTTCTAGTAAATGTACATGCATGCTATGCATATGAGTTCAGAAATCATGCAGCATTTTCTTTATCTTTACTCTGTGGGTGTCACCGAGATCTCAGCGGTCGGACTACTCTTTCCAGCAAGACGGGGGGTACACGCTTACAACACGTAAAGCCGTGCCTGAGCCCCATCTCGCATGACCTGTAACTGTATAACTGTATGAGTATGCAATAGATGTGGTATTGTGACAAACCCGTAATAGGTCTCCACAATAGGTCGTGCCCCTCTCCAGGCCACATCGTCATTTTTTTTAAAACATCGTGCGGAAATTCATTTTCTATGTTCTTTTTAAAACACGTGATGCATGAGTAGTTCAATATGACAGAAAGTAAACATACATACGGAACATACCATAAAAACACAACATCAACCTATAAAACGATCGAACCCTAACTACCCAACCAAAGCGATTAAATAAACACGTCACCAAAACTCCTCGAGACGACCTCGACGTACGGTGTAGGCCAATCGGCCAGAGAAGATCACGAGAACTTACCTCATGTCCAAAGCAGCTCAAGCTCCGTCCACGAGCGTTGTTTGTCTGAGGCAAAATACAGCATCGGCGTTAAAACGAGTTTAAGCTTCTAAACGTCCAAATTGACAAAACCTTAACTAAAGAAATTCATAAAAGTTCTAACATAACTAATCGAAGCATTTAAACCACCAATTAGTGCTGGATAGTTCAAAATCACAATTAACGAGTTTTCCTAAAAGCTCGAAAATTCACCAATTTTAACATTTTTCACAAATAAATCTAACTTCGTCCAATAACGTCTAATACGTTCACTATATCCTTAATTACGACAAATCTATAAACTTCAAATCCTAAATCGTGTTTTTAAACGAAACCTAAACGAAACCCTAATAGTTCAAACTCCAAAAAAATCGAAATAAATGTTCTAAAACTATAGATCCATACCTAGAGCGTCGATTGGAGGAGAAAACGCGAAGAACGGAAGACGAACGAGAGAGGAATCGGAGGTCGGAAAGGTTAAATCGCCGCGGGCAGAGAGGAGAAATTCTCTTTGTATCTCGCGATGGCAGAGGAGAAGTGAGGAGAAAGAAAAGGAAATTTGATTTTAATAATATTGATTTGGCAAATTACCGTTTTGCCCATGCATTGTTTTTATATTAGTTTTATCATTCGTTTCGTTAATTGGCTAGCGATTCGGGTTCCCCAAATTTCCTTATTTCACCAATAAGTCTAACTTATTATTTGGGATTTATTAAAACTGTTCGTTTGTAAATCGGGCCCCATTTACTATTTTTACTATAACGTCCTTTACATTTCGAGAAACGTAATTACTCGGAATTAAGCGTTACTATTCCGAAAATTCTCATAATTTTCTTAAAATTCCTATTAATAATTAGGATTCTAATGATGCTTCTTTTTCTTAAAACGAGTTTGATTTGACATATTTACAAAAATGCCATCAAATATTATAATATAAAAATTCCGTAAAGCCGGGTATTACATTCCATCCACCTTATTTAGAATTTTGTCCACAAAATTTAATTGCATAAATAACTCGAGATATCTAGACATCATATCCTACTGTCTCTCCCAGGTAGCTTCATCCACCTCGTGGTTCCGCCACAAAACTTTGACCAGCGGAATCTCTTTGTTGCGCAATACTTTTGTAACGCCCCGAACCCGCCCCGGGCCCGGTGTGTTACGTTGCAAACCAATCTCGTGTTTAAACCACGTTTAAAATGTTTTTTTGTAAATTTTTCGACTCGGTTTTTGGGTTTTTCGAACCCTCGATTTTTATTGGAAAACGTGCCAAAATACGTTTAAAATATGTTGGAAAAAGTCGGGTTAAAACAAAGTGGAAATCGTACAAAATTTTTTTTTTTTAAAAAAAAACTTCTGCTGGGAGCGCGTTGGGCGCCGCGCGCGCCCAGACAGTGCGCTGCGCGTGCTGGGCACACCCCGTGTGTGCCCAATCGCGTTCGGTCGCGATTTTTGCCCGATTGATAGGGCCCTCTAGGGCTATTTTCACCAAAAATGATCCCGGCCGCGATCGGTCGTGACCCATGCCCGATCGATCGGGCTGGCTCGGGTTTTTCCAACCAAAAACACCCCAAAACACCTCGTTTTGACTCTCCTTGACCTTCCCGACTTTTCTACACTTTTCTTTGAGCCCGACAACTCCAAAAATCCCGAAATTTTTACGATACACTCCCGACACATAAATCTTGAAATCCCGTAAATTTTATAGAAAACCGACTTCAAACGATTAAATAAAAAAATAGCAAACATAACCCGACGTTAAATAGTTTAAAACCAAAACGGGCGGCATAACGCCTAAATTTCTTTAAACCAAACCCTGAAACCAAACACACAAAATATATGTTTTCAACTCCCCAACTACTACAACCATTAAACACAATATCCCCAACTCAAAACATTAAAATTCACTACCACAACACTTTTGTAAATATTCATACTAAACATCCAATAAGTCGAAGTCGTTTTAAACAAAAAGCCTTGCAAAACGCTTACCAAACCATCTACCACCTTTCCACAAAATACCCGAGGACGATAATAATCGAGACGCCCCAACAATAGCCTGCACCGGCGGACTCCGTCTTCCGACTGCAGCCTAAACCTCAGCTGTCTCATCAACCTCACCTGAATAGAATTCGTCACCTACACCACAGAACACAAAACGTAAGCCTAATGCTTAGCAAGTAGGGAGTAACGAATGAGACTACAACACAATGCAAGCAACCTAAGACAATGCAGTTTCTACCACTCAGTTGTGTTTATTTGCTATTCGTTGCTGTTCATTACATTATTCGTTTCATAAGCCGTGTGATTTGAGTAGGCACACGTCCCATAACCGTCTAGGACGGCCAAACTCAGAATCACCAGAGCAAGACTAGGTAGCTCACATCCCATAACCGTCTAGGATGGCCATGCATAATCTCCCTCGTCGATCGTAGAATCCTATAACCGTCTAGGAATTCATACTCACGACCTTTACGTATTTTAGCCAAGCATCCTTCATAGAGTTCCCTTTGGGGTGCCACTGCAAGCACCGTATCCCGACAAGGCCCACTATTCCAGATCTCGTGTTCTAGCCGTTCTCTCATAGAGTTCCCTTCGGGGTGCCACTGCAAGCACCGTATCCCGACAAGGTACACTATTTGAGATCTCAAGTTCCCTTCGGGGTGCCACTGCAAGCACTGTATCCCGACAAGGAACATTATTTATCTGATTACGTTCACACTCACAACCAGCCATGCAAAAACAACTCGTATTTTCGTTACTGAAAACAATGATGCACGTCAACCATTATGCAACCAAACCCAACAAAACACAACACGAAATGCAACCAAACCCAACAAAACACAACACGAAATGCAACCAAACCCAACAAAACACAACACGAAATAAATAACCCTACCGTTCCATGGTGTAGGCCCGAAGGCGAAGGAAAGCTACCACTACTTACCTGGACGCTCGGTTTTCCACTTGGTCACTTAACTCGGCCAATTCACACGCTCGATAACCTAAAACAAGGTAAATTTAGTTTGATAAGCTATCAATAACTTCTAAAAATATCCTTAAACCTAATTAACTAACAACTAAGCACTTCTCACTTCTAAACACCTAAACCCGGTTTTTGCACAAATTACCGGCATCCAACATTAAACGGCCATAACTTTCTCGTTTTTCAACGGATTTCGACGTGCCACCCCAACTCGGAAACCTCTACACGTCTACTATCCATTGAATCACTCAATTTAACCAAACAATTACTTTGGCCAGCCCGAAATTCCCAAAGACAGAATCGGCCCTAAAGTGTTCTTAAACCGTTTTTGTGTAACACTCTTTCAATCTTTCATCTAACCTCTCCAACAACCTAAATCACTCCATTCAACAACTAAACTACCAAAATAGGAAAGAAATCTAACATCTAAACTCAATTTTTCGGAATCCCTAACCTAGGGTTTCCTAAATTTCACCAAACTCAACCAAAATACATAAAAACACTTCTAAACTCCATCTAAATGTACACAAACCAAAACCCAAGAGAAATTACCTTGAAAAGTCTTCAATAGATGAAGAAAGGAGGAAGGGGATCGATGGCTATGGAGGAGAAGGAGAGAAGCTCGATGAAGTGAAGAAAAAAAATGGAAACTCATCTTTTTAACCTAACTTTTCTTCCACCTTTTAACTTTCCTCCTCCAAGCTTTTTAAATTTGCAAAACCACCCACACTTTTCTCTCCCAAAACCTCCAACGTGAATGCCATACAACTCTTCACTTTTCATTCATTTTAATTTAATAATTTTCATACCATTAATGCATGAAAAATCCTATTGGTTGTTTGACTTTTCAAACCCTTTGGTTTGAATTGTCAAACCACTTTATTTTCTCTTCTCTTACTCCTCAATGTACTCCACTAAACTTGAGAAATGGAACTCTCCTAACACTTCTAACCTAAGGCTACTCACGAAATAGAAAATTCTCGGGTGTTACAACTTTGATGGAAGATTCCAAAATGCGTACGGGTCTCTCCTCATAAGTCAAGGTAGGCTGTACCTCGATCTCTCTAGCCTCGACGATATGCGATGGATCGCGCAAACACCTCCGAAGCATAGATACATGGAACATGTCGTGGATACCCTCCATAGAAGCCGGAAGCTGTAGTCAGTACGCCAACTTCCCGATCTTCTTAAGAACAGGAAAGGGCCCCACATAAAGAGGGTTTAACTTGCCCCTCCTTCCAAATCTCGCAATGCCTTTAAACGGTGAAATTTTAAGATAAACCTCGTCACCTTCGTCAAACTCCAGCTCTCTCCGTCTAGTGTCAGTATAGCTCTTCTGTCGGCTCTGGGCTATCTCAATACGCTGTCTGAAAACGGCAATCTTCTTTGCCGTTTGCTGTAGAATCTCTGGACCAACGATGCTGGCCTCGCCAACATCGTCCCAATATAACGAAGACCTACACTTCCGACCATACAGCGCCTCGTACGGAGCCATTCCAATCGTAGCCTGGAAGCTGTTGTTGTACGAGAACTAAATCAGGGGCAAATATCGGCTCCACGAGCCCTGAAACTCCAGCACACACGCTCTGAGCATATCCTCAAGAATCTGATTCATCCTCTCTGTCTGACCATCAGTCTGAGGATGAAACGCCGTGCTGAAACTAAGCTGAGTCCCCATTACTTTGTGCAGACTCTTCCAGAACTTCGATGTAAATCTCGGATCTCTGTCTGAGACAATCGAAACTGGCACATCGTGAAGCCTAATAATCTCCTGCACATAGAGCTCAGCGAGCTGATCCATAGAAGACGCCATCCTCACAGATAAGAAGTGAGCCGACTTTGTCAATCGGTCCACAATAACCCATATGTCGTCATGGCCCTTCGTCGTCCTCGGGAGCCCCACAATGAAATCCATGGAGATCTGCTCCCACTTCCACTCCGGAATCGGCAATGGCAATAATGTTCCGGCCGATCTCTGGTGCTCTGCCTTTACCTGCTGACAGACTAAACAGGTTTCAACGTACTTGGCGACCTCTCTCTTCATGTTCGGCCACCAGAAATGTTGCTTTAAATCCCGGTACATCTTATTACTTCCCGGGTGCACAGAATAAGCCGAAGAATGTGCCTCGGCCAATATCTCCTTCTTCAGATCCTCGTCGTTAGGCACGTACCACCTATGCCTGAACTTCAGAATATCATCATCTGATAAGTGAAAATCCGACGAGTCACCCAACGTCATACTCGATCGAAGCTCCTCACAATCCGTATCATTCTGCTGAGCTTCGTGTATCCTATCCAGAATGGTCGGCCTGAGAGAAATGTTGGTGAGCATACTGGACAACTCTGCCACTATCTCCACATCGAACCTCTCAATCTCAGACCACAGCGTGACTGACATCGCTGCTAGTGAAGGCTGACTCGTAGAAGACACTCTACTCAAAGCATCAGCAACCTTGTTCGCCTTTCTTGGATGGTACTTGATATCAAAATCATAATCTTTGACGAACTCAAGCCACCGTCTTTGTCGCATATTCAGCTCCTTCTGCGTAAATAAATACTTCAAGCTCTTGCGGTCGAAAAATATCTCGCACTGCTGCCCATATAAATAATGTCTCCATATCTTCAGTGCGAAGACCACAGCTGCTAACTCAAGGTCGTGCGTAGGGTAATTCTGCTCGTACGACTTCAGCTGCCGAGATGCATAAGCAATAACTCTCCCCTCCTGCATCAATACACAACAGAGTCCAACTCCAGACGCATCATAATAAATACTAAACTTGTCACCTTCAACAGGTAGCGCCAATACTGGAGCGGTGATCAATCTCTGCTTTAACTCCATAAAACTGTTGTCACAAGCAGCCGACCATATAAATATCTCGTTCTTCCAAGTCAATCGTGAAAGAGGAAGTGCGATCTTCGAAAATCCCTCTATAAACTTTCGGTAATAACCAGCTAATCCGAGAAATCCACGCACCTCACGTACGTTTTTCTGCTGTGGCCAATCTCTGACCACCTGAATTTTGCTCGAATCCACAGAAACCCCTTCCTCTGATATAATGTGGCCGAGAAAACTGACTCGATCCAACCAAAACTCGCATTTAGAAAACTTTGGATATAGCTGGCGTTGACTCAGAATCTGTAAAACAATCCGCAGATGTTCCTCGTGCTCTTCCTTCGTCTTAGAATAAATCAGGATGTCGTCGATGAAAACCACCACGAACTTGTCCAGATACTCCTTGAAGACACGGTTCATCAAGTCCATGAACGCTGCGGGGGCATTAGTAAGTCTAAAAGACATGACAAGGAACTCATAATGCCCATACCTCGTTCGGAAAGCCGTTTTCTGTATATCTTCCTTCTGGACCTTCAACTGATAGTAACCCGAGCGTAGGTCAATCCTGGAAAATACTCGGGCACCCTGTAGCTGATCAAATAGGTCATCAATCCGAGGCAACGGATACTTATTCTTCACCGTCAATTTGTTCAATTCTCTGTAATCGATGCACATCTTGAGGGTCCCGTCTTTCTTCTTGACAAACAGAATGGGCGCACCCCAAGGATAAACACTAGGTTGAATAAAACCCTTCTCTAACAACTCGTCAAGCTGAGTCTTCAGCTCATTTAACTCGGCTGGTGCCAATCGATATGGGTTCTTAAACCTCGGTGCGGCGTCTAGATAAACATCAATAGTAAACTCAATCTCCCGGTCTGGCAGTAACCCGGGAAGATCATCAAGGAATATCTCAGAGAACTCTCTGACTATAGGAATGTCACTCTGCTTTACTCCGCTGAGTAACTGAACATCAAATACTGAGGCCAAATAAATAGAGCACGCACCTTTAAACTGCTCGTTGACCTTCATGGAATAAGAAATAGGCGATCCACTCAATCGGTTCATCGCCTGATAAGAAAACTCGGCTTTACCCGAGGGTCGAAAGGTCACAATCCCAGATCGACAGTCGATGGTGGTGAAGTGCTGTGCAAGCCAGTCCATCCCTAAGATAAGATCATACCGCTCTATGCTCATAACTATCAAACGAGCATAAAGGGTAATATCCCCCACTGAGATGACGTTGCCCTGGAGAATACGTTCTGACTGCATAAGCTCTCCTGAAGGCAGCATCACTCTATACTCGACCCCAGCTAACTCAGACTCTAACCCCAATCTAGTCATGCATGCGATCGATATGAAGGAGTGAGTAGCTCTCGTATCCATCAAAGTAAATACAGTTGTACCCATAATTAGAATAGTACCTGGTATCACAGAGGGATGAGCCTCGTCGTCAACATCACCAGGCTCAATAAATGCGAAGATCCTCGGCATAACTCTCCTCTGATCACCGCCTGACAGATCTCAGCTGGGCTTTGGACAATCTCTGACGAAATGGCCCGCATCTCCACAACGATAGCACACATTCGTGACCAATCTGCACTGGCCAGTATGTTCCCTCTGGCATTTAGGACAAAGAGGTATCTGAGAAGCCCCTTATATTTGCTTCCCCTTACCCCGATCATTACCTCCCTCAAGAGGTCTTTTAACACCCCTCTGTTGCTGCTGGGGCTATGCTCTAGGCTGCCAACCTCGGTTCAGAGACTGAGGACGTATCTCTCGGAAGAAACCCTTAGATGGCTCCCTCGATTTGACAGAATCTCTATCAACTGCCTCAATATCAAGCGCCCTGGCCACGATCTCGTCATATGATACATTCCGTACTCCAGATATAGTAAGACGCATCTGGAATTCTTGACTAAGTCCCTGTAAAAATCGGCGTACCTTGTCCTCGTTAACGCTGCCCTGACGTGGCGCGAATCGAGAAAGGGCTTCGAACTTCCTCACATACTCGGCAATCGAACCAACTTGCCATAACTGCATAAATTCAACCATCTTCGCCTCCCGTACGGTATGGCTGAAATATTTGTCATAAAACAGCTCTCTGAATCTCTCCCATCCCATAATCGTCACATCGGTTGTAGCCTTGATGGAATCCCACCAGAATCGAGCATGCAATGCTAGGTGGTAGGGCACCAACGCAACCTTCTCCCCATCTTCAATGCTAGCATAGGCCAGCATGTCCTCCATGGTTCGAACCCACTCCTCAGCTGAAGAAGGATCCGTAGACTGTCCGTTGAATATAGGAGGTTGGAGCTTCTGGAATATCTCTATCCCCTTATTGCTAGGAGTCGCCGCCTCACGAGCTCTAACGCCCTCGCGGTCAATTAAGGTGCCCAGCTATTGGGACTGCCTTTCCATCTGTTGGGCCTGACGCTACATATGTTGGGACTGCTGCGCAATAAAGTCCTTTAAAGTGTCTATCGTATCATCTCGGTCATCTCGGTCGTTTCCTCGACGCACCATAATTATATACTCCTATATAAAAGTTAAAACAATTATTCTAAGAAACAAGAAATCAATTAAAGCTATAAACATACTTGCAGTTGATGAAGAATGTCCGCGTAGTGGCTGTGCAGTCAAGCAGTCTACAGAACCGATTTTAAAACCCGGGGGCTCTGATACCATAAACTGTGACGACCCTAATACTGTACCCAATTTCCTGTACATATATATATATATATATATATATATATATATATATATATATATATTATTTTTATCTTTATCCTAATAAATCTCGTACGTGTGAGCGGAAATAAAACTTTAAAATCGGGATCGGGATTGGAATTAAAATCGTTGAAGACTAAGATGTTAAACCATTTAAATTAATCTTAAAACAATTTAAATAAAACCATTAAATCAATTAAAATTGAATAAAACAATCGGCCAGCGCTCAGAGGGCAAAAGGGACATTCGTCCCAAATATATGAGGGGCGATCGATCGCCCACAATCTGGTGATCGATCGCCCATGGCGATCACAACCAGGAGATCGCTCGCCTGGTTGATCGCCCCTGTCGATCGCGTTCACCAGCGATCGCTTCACCAGAGAAGGGGGAGATCGATCGACCTCCCTGGGCGATCGATCGCCAGGCTCTTTGGAAAATTCCAAAGAGCGCGGCTCCCTCTCCCTTCACCCTTTCTCTTTTCTTTATTTTCCTGCATAACACTTCAACATATTCTTCACTATTTACTAACACAACTCTAACTACATCCTTATCATTCATTTCAACATCAAATCTCTCAACACTCATACATCCCTCGAAATACCGTCCGAAACCGACTCGAGACGTAAATAAAACAAAACACGTTTTCACGAAAATAAACCGCGTGATTCCGTTTGAAAGTCTAACATATCCTCCTGTTTTAAAATCACTAAACAGTTACAAAATACTTTCAATAAAAGATTTTCAAAACAATTATAAATCAGTTTCCAAAACGCTTAAAACATTTAACCTATCCACCATCAGATTCAAACATCCTAAAATGTCTATACAACCATCAGCCCAGACGATCCCGATAACCCCAAAACCTATACATACATCCCCACGGGTTATGTAAGCATCGACTGTGCCAGCACACCACGCAAGCCATCCTCCGTCAACTGCATCACTCCTCAGGTGGAGGGATCTCGTCCTCACCTATGTCGAAGTCACCTACACCATACAGACACCTATGAGATAAAAATCTCAGCAAGTTCTAGTAAATGTACATGCATGCTATGCATATGAGTTCAGAAATCATGCAGCATTTTCTTTATCTTTACTCTGTGGGTGTCCGAGATCTCAGCCTCCTAACCGGAGAGAGCACATCCAGTGGTCGGACTACTCTTTCCAGCTAGACATGGGGGGTACACGCTTACAACACGTACAACCGTGCCTGAGCCCCATCTCGCATGACCTGTAACTGTATAACTGTATGAGTATGCAATAGATGTGGTATTGTGACAAACCCGTAATCGGTCTCCACAATAGGTCGTGTCCCTCTCCAGGCCACATCGCCATTTTCTTTAAAACATCGTGCGAAAATTCATTTTCAATGTTCTTTTTAAAACATGTGATGCGTGAGCAGTTCAATATGACAGAAAGTAAATATACATATGGAGCATACCATCAAAACACAACATCAACCTATAAAACGATCGAACCCTAACTACCCAACCAAAGCGATTAAATAAACACGTCACCAAAACTCCTCGAGATGACCTCGACATACGGTGTAAGCCAATCCGCCAGAGAAGATCATGAGAACTTACCTCGTGTCCAAAGCAGATCAAGCTCCGTCCACGAGTGTTGTTTGTCTGAGGCAAAATACAACATCGGCGTTAAAACGAGTTTAAGCTTCTAAACGTCAAAATTGACAAAACCTTAACTAAAGAAATTCCTAAAAGTTCTAACTTAACTAATCGAAGCATTTAAACCACCAATTAGTGCTCGATAGTTCAAAATCACAATTAACGAGTTTTCCTAAAAGCCCAAAAATTCACCAATTTTAACATTTTTCACAAATAAATCTAACTTCGTCCAATAACGTCCAATACGTTCACTATATCCTTAATTATGACAAATCTATAAATTTCAAACCCTAAATCGTGTTTTTAAACGAAACCTAAACGAAACCCTAATAGTTCAAACTCCAAAAAAGTCGAAATAAACGTTCTAAAACTATAGATCCATACCTAGAGCGTTGATTGGAGGAGAAAACGCGAAGAACGGAAGACGTACGGAAGAGGAATCAGAGGTCGGAAAGGTTGAATCGCCGCGGGTAGAGAGGAGAAATGCTCTTTGTGTTTCGCGATGGCAGAGGAGAAGTGAGGAGAAAGAAAAGGAAATTTGATTTTAATAATATTGATTTGGCAAATTACCGTTTTGCCCATGCATTGTTTTTATATTAGTTTTGTCATTCGTTTCGTTAATTGGCTAGCGATTCGGGTTCCCCAAATTTCCTTATTTCACCAATAAGTCCAACTTATTATTTGGGATTTATTAAAACTGTTCGTTTGTAAATCGGGCCCCGTTTACTATTTTTACTATAACGACCTTTACATTTTGAAAAACGTAATTACTCGGAATTAAGCGTTACTACTCCGAAAATTCTCATAATTTTCTTAAAATTCCTATTAATAATTAGGATTCTAATGATGCTTCCTTTTTGTAAAACGAACTTGATTTGACATATTTAAAAAAATGTCACCAAATATTATAATATAAAAATCCCGTAAAGCCGGGTATTACATAATTGGAACTTACAACTCCCCTATATTGAATTTGCTTATAATTGGAGTGTGCACAACTCTATTGAAATGACCCCTTTTGAAGGAGTTTATAAATTTACCCCCCTCACATTACTATACTTCATTCTCTTACACACAAAAGACATGGTAAATCCTAGTAGAGAAAGTAAAGTCAAACAAGTGAGAACCTTGCATGAGATGGTTAAGAAGAACATCCAAAAGAAGAATGAGTCCTACGCTAAGCATGCCAACCGCGGTAGCAAAGAAGTCATCTTTAAGGAAGGCAATCCAGTATGGCTCCATTTGAGGAAGGAGAGGTTTCTAATCAAAGAAAATTCAAACTTCTCCCAAGGGCCGATGGACCGTTCAAGATAGTGAAGAGGATCAACAACAATGCATACAAGCTTGAATTACCGGGAGAACACAGAGTATCCCTCACTTTCAATGTACAAGACATATCCCTATACATTGGGGAAGAGATCGAGCAAGAAGCAGAAGCACATTCTAATTTGAAGCAAATCCTCAATCACCTGGGGAGGATGATGTGCCAAGAGGAGCCATCACTCGATCACGAGCCAAATCCTTGGCCTTGGCTGAACCTTTAACTAATGAGTGTGTTCCTTTTGTAGGTGAAGCAACATATAACTACCTAAGGATGAAACCAAATGCTCAAGACATGGAGAAGTTTTTCTATTTGCTAACATGGGAGCACTCCTCGGCCACTCCAAAATTAGAAGAAGGAATTTGTCTTCCTTGTAACAATTAATGTAACTTAAAATTAGTTATATTTCCTTTAAAAAAAACTTTAGTATGTTAATGTATTAAATGGCATGTAATGGATGAACATATGAAGAAGGGAAGAGTGGCTGAATTTTAAAAAGAAGATGGACCACTTGAAAGTGACCCTTGGAGAGAGAAGGGATTTCCCAAAAATGGCAAAACCATGGTGTACTCGACTAAGCCATACGGCCGAGTACCCCTCCCCTTTTGAACCTCTTCTTTGATTGGTTAATAAACCCTAATTTGTAAGAAGATACATGGTATTTAAACCATCGTTAAGGCCCTTCTTCAAGACTTTTGAATGAAAATTTGTAGAATAGTTTCAGTTTGTTGAAGCTCCCTCACTTCTCCTCCTCAGTGAGTCACATCCGAGAGTTAAGAGTGATTTTTATGTTTCCATTTTTTGAAAACCAAAGTGGTTACATTTCTTTTGCAACTTTTCTCCTCCATTTCTTGGCATAGAGAAATCATCAACAAGATTGTATCCAACTCTCATCCAAAGCTAGTTGGAATGCCCTTCTTCAAAAGAGGTACCAAACTCGAGAGGTGCTATTATTACCTCCTTGGACCAGCAAGTAGTCTTTTCATCCTTAAATTTTCAAACACAGCGAGTTAGCCTCTGATCTTTGGAGGGAAGTTCAATTACATACTTGTAAGAATGTATTAAAATTTCAAATCATTTGGAGTTAATTTGAAGGTTTTATGCATATTGGATTTTGGGGTGTTCTCGCCTTAAAATTATTGTTTTCAAGCAAACCAACTTTGTTTGTATTTACTTTTAAATAGAAGCACGTCAAGTACCCACGAACACCTTTGCTAGAAATAGAAGAATTTGACGCTAGCACGAAAGATTAAATGATGGAATTTCGCTTATCACTCCCTCCCGCTCACTCTTTTTCTCGGCTAGAATGTGTCACTATCTATAGGTGGGCCTAGACAGAAACGCCGAGTTAAGCCACCAAATCCTCAAAGAAGACTTGACAAGCCAAAACAAGACTAGATTTAAAGTGAAAGACGTGAAAATAAATTGAGCTCTGATGCACAAAAAAGAATAACACTTGAGAGAAAAAGAAATAAAATCTAGAAAAACTTCATAGCTAAAAAACTCATTATCTAGCCTCCAAGATTCTAACCTTAGAAAAAGGAAGGTCTTTTGAGGTGAGTGACTAACTCAGTGGAGAACCTTGTATTATACTTAAATGCACGTGAAAAGTTGGTTTTATACTTTCCATTCAAAACCATGAGATAGTTACAAAAAAGATGTGCATGGGTTTAGTATAGAAATAATTTTTTTTTTTCATTTCAAACAAGCACTGCAAGCTAAAGATTTAAAAATCATCAAATCTATATTACAATTTTAAAACAAACTCAACAAGCCATAGGTGAAGTAAGTTCAAAAATATTGCTACATACATAGTTAGCTATAAATAAACTAAGCTGCCACCTTTTTCATTAGAAAACACTTCCAATGAAAAAGATGAGTCATCCAATGTCCCCTCTGATATACCATAAGACGAAGATCCGAAAACACCTCATGAGTCAAAAATAAATGAAAAGTGATGGCGATCCGAAGATCCAATAGCATCACCTAGGTTGGTGGCGAACAACAGTCAACAACGACACAACCTATAAATAAAGAGTGGCTGGTGATCTGAAGACCAGGTAGCAACACCACCTGTAAAATAAAAATAGTGGCTGGCGATCCGAAGACAAGGCAATGACACCACTCGAAAAATCATAAAAAAAACCCTAGCCAGGTTTAAGGATTAGAAACTCAAAAAGCGCGTCATCATAACCTTATTACCCATTTTCATAACATTAAAACAAACATCCTTCATGCAGCAGAAGGAGTACACGATTTGATTCTGGTTATTGGTTCCTCAGTCTGATGCAACCCAAATCAACTAGAAATTGATATTAGAAATGGCTCACAAGCCCCCAACAAACACCAGCACATCGAGCATATAACAATTTAAATGAAGTACCATGCACATATAACTAAAAGTGTAAACGGACGTAAAAAATGACTTGCTAGCTGCCAGATCTCGTCAAGGTTTTTTATAAGTGTCAATCCACAACAATAAGATTTTGAAAACTATGCAATGTATATGCAGAACAATGTAGATACTCCTACCTCAATGAGGACCACAACCACACTTACTATCCGACACTATGATGTGCCTACGAAACCGAACCATCAAGCATGGACCAAGGTACGTATTTGAATTATTTTATCTACTAATTGGTTTTTAAGTTTTGTAGGAAAAGATATTCCTAAAGCTTGGAATCTTCAAAGAGGGAAATTGGCTTCCCACTTACAAATTATGTAAACAAGATATTAATTAATTTTAGCTTCTTTTAAGTTTGGCAAAACAATGGCCTTTATGTAATGTTGGGCGAACATTAGCCTTTTTATTAAATCATGCATGCATTAGGCATCAGGGTTAGATTGTGTTGCTAGTGTAGGATCGGTATTGTCTAAGAGGGGGGTGAATTAGACTTTTTAAATTAACTTAATTTTCTAAATCAATTTCTCTCTTGAATAAAGCTTAGAGACTAATAGCATACAATGAAATAAAGTAAAGAGAATGAGAGAAAATTCGACACCACAGTTTTTAATGTGGTTCGGCCAAACTGCCTACGTCCACGCTCCAAGGCTCCCACTTGAAGATTCCTTACTTCTCCTCAACGAGAAATGCTGATCGAACTTTACGGGCTTCGATCCACAGCCTTACACAATCCTGGATTGAACTTTACGGGCGTCAATCCACTGCTTTACAGGGTTTTCAGATTTGAATCACAGCTTATAATAATCTACAAACTCTCAAAACAGAATCTCAAGTTTTGGAAAGAAGAGATGTAGATAGAATTACAGAGTATGAATAATTTCAAGTTAGGGCTCAGTAATGAATTTTTGCCAAAAAGATGTGTCTTCGTTCTCTAACCTCGTCTTAAATACTCTATCTTATTTTTAGCTCAGAATTGAATGCTTCTTTCTTCAAATGGAAAATGTTACCGTTGGGAAGCATCCGTACTAGATCAGGTAGCCAATGCCGTCTGTAGTTGCAAGTCGTCGTCGCCATTAAAGTTCTGGAGTTAATGCTGAAAACGACGTCACTGTAGCTTCGCGGCTATTTTGAATTCTGGTGGAAGATCATCAGTAGAAGCAACTTTAAAACAGCTATCGGCATGAGTATCTTCAAAACGCCATCGGTAGATGTGACATGATAAGTCATTGGCAGAAGCAAGCTTTGAATTCAATCGGTAGATGCATGCTTTGAATTCCATCGGCAGATGCAACTTGTACTCCATCGGCAGATGCAACTTGTAAGCCATCGGTAGGTGCAGCTTGAAAGCCATTGGCAGATGCAACTTGAACTCTATCGGCACAAGCATTAGCGCTGAACCATTATCGGTATGTACAACTTCAAAAACGCCATCGGTATGAGTAGGTCAACTATTCCATCGGCAGAAGCAATGTAGCCTTTTGACGTCGAGTGATTGGCATGTGTAGTCTTTGTTTATCAATTTTTCAGCCCTGTATAAACTATTTAGCCCTGTACACTTAACCCAATTGTTAGAATAATAAAATACCCTTTCCAAGGGCATTTCCAACAGATTGAATCAACTGAATAATTCATTATTCTCACTAAACAAACATAATCAAATTACAATATTAACCATACAAACACATCATCAAAAACATATTTAGACTTAACCAACATTTAAGTCAACAATCTCCCCATTTTTGATGATGACAAATTATGAGTATAAAATTTGATTGACCACTACTCTCCCCCATAATTCTAGCTCCCCCATAGCAAATGCATATATTCCAAAAAAAATAGGGAGCATACCAGAGTTCCAAAAATATGCATATATCCAGATTTTCAGAGTTCCAAAATATAGTAATGGCACAAAGCATAGATCAAATATATTTATTTATATCATTCTCCCCCATTGACATTATCAAAAACAAACAGAGAGAGAAACATAACCAAGGCATGCAGCACACAGAGTAGAAACATTAGCAAAATGTAAGTAGAAATTAATAAAATTGTGTACCAATTGTTTACAAACAAAAACATCTATTTAAAGAAAGAGACAAAATGATTCCAGAAAGCTTGGCTAATCCAAGCAGGTACTTCAAGGTTTGAATGAAAATATGCATCTACAAGGGCACGAAGAGAATGAATATCAAGAGGGATAGATGGTTGATAAAGCACTAAATGCTGGCATGGAGTAGGCTCTGGCTGAGGAGCAATAGAGGTAGAGGGACCTTGATACACCACCATGTCCATACATGGAGAAGGCTCGACAGAAAGACCAGCAGTAGACACATCAGGAGGAGAGAAAGCAAATTCAGCCTCCTGAAGATCCAGTGACATGAAGCGCACATCTTCAGTAACTGCAGGCCTGGAAAGAGGAAGAAACCAGTCTTCAAAGCAGGCCTCTAGAACACTGACAGAGCTAGATGGTTCAGGTTCTGGTTCGGGATGCAGATTGTCAATTGAGGATTTGAGTGACTCAAGTTCCCTGACAACCATGCGCCTATCAGCATCCAGTTTTTGAGACAACAAACCAAGACCGGTATCTAAATCTGTGCGGATGTCTTTTTGATTCTTGGCTAGCTTGGCATCAAGAGACTGTTCAATCCTACTTTCAATGGAACTGAGAGCTAACTCGATGCGGGCAATAGAGACCTTCAGCTCATTATACTGAGTCTCACTCATCGAAAATCTCCTCTGATAAGTTAGAGGAGTGGCAGGTGGTACTGAGGGAATGGGTGAGAATACTGGTACTTGAGGAGTGAGGGGCATAGGTGGAAGGGCAGGTAGTGAAGGCATCAAAAGTGCAGGTGAAGGAGGTGAAGGGATTGGGACTTGAGAAGTAGGTGGACTTGGAGGAGGTAATTGGATTGTAGGAGGTGGTTGGACTGGTGATGGAGGAGACATAGTCTGTTGGACTGGAGAGGGAGGAGCTGGAGGAAGCAGAACCGGCAAAGGAAGTGCAGGTGGAGGAGATGGAGGATTCTCTGGAAGGGGTAGGGGCACATAGGAGGGTGTAGAGATTGCCTCTGAAATAAGTGCCCATGAGAAAGGGGCTGGACGCCTTCGCACAAGAGGAGGTTGGAAGCTAGAAGCCTGAGATTGAGAAGGGGAATTATTAAATGCTGGTATCTCAGAGTCATCCCCTCCTTCAGCAGTGGACTCCTCTAGCAGACTAAGTTTTCTTTTCCCCTTTTTGGCAACTGCTGCCTTAGCAGTATTTCTCTTAGGAACATTCACAACAAGCTTCCCAGTTCTGGTTCTCTTTATTCCCATTTTTGTCAAAGTGGTTTTGGAATAGAAACTTATGGGTTGAAGACGAAAGGGGTCTTCATCCTCTGGAAAGACAACCTCAAGATGCATAAAAATCTTCATGAGCAGCAGATTATAAGGAAAGGAGGTAGCTCTGGATGTCACAGCCTGAATCATCCTTCTAACCACAACATATCCAAGATTGAAGGGGACCTTTTGGTACAGTGCCAACAGAACAAAAAGCTCCATTGCACTCACCTCATCATGGTGACCACCCTTAGGAATAATATTGTATCCTATCATCTAATGAAACAACCTGGCTCTTGCAGTCAGGTGTTTGCCTTTAAGAGGATCTGGGGTATGGTTTGGGTCAAGAACTATAAGCTGTAGAAAACTTAGACCCTCAGATGTACCAAAGAAAGGGGGTTCAGAGTCGGTCATGTACTGGAAAGGGCGGCTATCTAAATGGGAGTACTCCAAAAGGGCATTAATAAATTGAGGAGTAATCTCAATATGCTTGCTATACACATAGCTCTTAATAATAGAGAAATCAGAAGTAAAACTCATATTAGCATAGAACATTCTGATTGCCTCTGGGTAATAGTACGATTCTACTTCAAATAATTCTAACAACCCAAGATCCTTCAAGGGTTCTATAATATCCATTCCTGCAAAGTCATCAAAGTAAATCTCTCAACTGGGGATTAAAGTTTTGTACCTATAGTCGTCATGGTACCTTAACTCAGCAGCCTTGGAGAGAAAGAAGAGAGATGGCCACTCTTTGGCACGAGGAATCTCTCGTGGAGGACGAGCTGATACTTTGGCCTTTTTCTTGGCAGGTTCCTTAGCAGCGCGAGAAGATGAACCTGGAAAATCCATTGGAGAAATAGGACGAGAGAGAGAGAGAGAACTGGTAGGGCAGGGGTTTTCAGAAAGAGCGCGAAATGTGAAGCGTCTTTGAGAAGAAACAGAGTTTAAAAAATAATAGGGCATCGCCCGACAAGATGAAGATACACGTGTAAACCGATTAACCCGATGGGTCACACGTGTCGGCAGATAAAGAATACATCTTCCGATTCCTACTGATAGAAATGAATCTTCCGATGCCTATTGGAAAACACTGCATCTACCGATGCCCTCACAGCTAAAAACAGCTTTATTACACAAGATTCACCAACAGAGAAATAACCTTAGTTTTTCTCAAACCGAATTAGACCTAGCCTTATTCTAATATTATTGAAGGTCTTTTCATCCAAAGGTTTGGTAAAGATATCAGCTAATTGATCAATAGAATTAACAAATTCTAAGGAAATATCACCTTTTTGAACATGATCTCTTATACAGTGATATCTGACCTCTATATGCTTAGTTCTAGAATGCTGAATTGGATTCTTAGAAATGTTGATAGCACTGGTGTTGTCACACCGAATAGGAATCCTATCATAGAACAGATTATAGTCTTATAGAGTTTGTTTCATCCAAAGCATTTGTGCACAGCAACTGCCAGTAGCAATATATTCACTTTTAGCAGTTGATAATGCAACAGAATTCTGTTTCTTAGAATACCAGGAGACTAAAGATTCACCTAAGAACTGACAGGTGCCACTAGTGCTTTTTCTATCAACAAGACTACCTGCATAATCAGAATCTGAATATCCAATCAGATTAAAAGAAGTGCCCTTTGGATACCATAATCCTAAATCATAAGTCCCACTCAAATATTTGAAAATCCTTTTTACAGCAGTTAAATGGGATTCTTTAGGAGCAGCTTAGAATCTAGCACATAGACAGACACTAAAGAGTATATCTGGCCTACTGGCAATCAGATATAACAAAGAACCAATCATACCACGATATTTCTTAATGCCCACACTTATACCATTTTCATCTTTGTCCAATATAGTTGTGGTACTCATGGGAGTTCTAGAAGATTTGACAGATTCTAAACCAAATTTCTTAAGAAGTTCCTTAATGTAATTTTCTTGACAGAAGAAAATTCCATCAGGAGATTGGCTAATCTGAAATCCTAAGAAGAATTTTAACTTCCCCATCATACTCATCTCAAATTCACTTTGCATGAGGGAGGAACACTCATTACACATGTTGACATTAGTTGATCCAAAAATAATATCATCAACATAAATTTGAACTAACAGAATATCCTTATCCTTTTGCATGGTAAATAGAGAGTTGGTGTTACCCTTTTTGAAATTCCTTTCCTCAAGGAAGTTCCTCAACCTATCATACCAAGCTCTAGGAGCCTGTTTAAGACCATAGAGATCTTTCCTTAATTTATAGACATGGTCGGGTTTGTTAAAAGCTTCAAAACCTAAGGGTTGCTCAACATAAACTTCTTCCGTAATATAACCATTTAAGAATGCACTCTTTACATCCATTTGAAAGAGTGTGAAGTTTTTGTAGCAAGCAAAAGCAAGGAGCATCCTAATTGACTCTAATCTAGCCACAGGGGCAAAAGATTCCTCAAAATCAATACCCTCTTCTTGAGAGTATCCCTTAGCAACTAGTCTAGCCTTGTTTCTCACAACAATCCCATTTTCATCCAATTTATTCTTATAAACCCATTTAGTTCCAATAATGGGATGATCATTAGGCCGTGGAACAAGTTCCCATACCTTGCTCCTTTCAAATTGATTTAGCTCTTCTTACATAGCTAAAATCCAATACTCATCATTCTCGGCCTCTTCAAACTTCTTAGGCTCTACTTGAGAGATAAATGCCACATTGGCACAGAGATTCCTAAGAGAGGATCTAGTCTTTACTCCTAATGAAGGATCACCTAATACTTCATCTATTGGATGGTTTCTGACATATTTCCAATCTCTAGGGATAGTAGGATTTTCATCCTTGACAGGAACAGTATCTAGAGAAGTAGAGGAGGGTTCTAAGGATTTTTCTACATGAAGTGAATCTGAGGGTTTTTCTAAGGAAAGAGAGTCCAAATGATTTACCAAAGTGACATCCTCATCCACATTGATTGTGGATTGAGGGGACTCATCAAAGTTAACATGAACAGATTCCTCTACAATTAGAGTTCTCCTATTAAATACTGTATATGCTTTACTAGAAAGAGAATAACCCAGAAAAATTCCAAGATCAGATTTGGAATCGAATTTTCCTAAGTTATCCTTAGTGTTGAGAATAAAGCATTTACTACCAAAGACTTTAAAGTATTTAACAGAGGGCGTTTTCCCACTCCAGAGCTCATATGGAGTTTTCTCAAGAATAGGTCTTATGGAGACCCGATTGAGCACATAACAAGCTGTTGCAACAGCTTCAGCCCAGAAATACTTAGGAAGGGAATTTTCATTAAGCATGGTTCGGGCAAGCTCTTGGAGAGACCTATTTTTCCTCTCAACAACACCATTTTGCTGAGGGGTCCTAGGAGAGGAGAAATTGTGCTCAATTCCATACTTGAGGCACAAGAGTTCAAATCTCTCATTTTCAAATTCTCCACCATGATCACTACGAATAGCAACAATGGTGAGCTCCTTTTCATTTTGAACTCTTTTCCTAAAGCTAGAAAAGGTATCAAAAGTCTCATCCTTAGACTTCAGAAAGAATACCCAGGAAAATCTAGAGAAGTCGTCAACAATGACATAAGCATAGAATTTTCCACCTAGAGTAGCTATATTTGAAGGACCGAAGAGGTCCATGTGGAGAAGTTGGAGAGGCTTGGAAGTTGAAATTGCATTCTTCGATGCAAAGGAACTTTTGATCTGCTTACCCATTTGGCAGGCTTCACAGACCTTATCCTTTTCAAAGGATATCTTAGGAATCCCTCTAACTAAATTATCCTTAGTAATCTTAACTAAGGTATCCATTCCTACATGTCCTAATCTCCTATGCCAAATCTAGCTATCATTAGAGGAATTAACAGCAAAACATTTCTCATTATCACAAACAATATTATCTAAGTCAATGATATAGATATTTTCTTTCCTAAAGCCAGTAAAAAGAATTTTGCCAGTTGCAGCATCTTTAATTATGCAGGAATTTGACTTAAAAGTCACCTTATATCCTTTATCACATAACTTGCTAATACTAAGTAAATTATGCTTCAATCCATCAACTAATAACACATTCTCAATAACACAATTAATACTGTTACCTATATTGCCTATGCCAACAATCTTGCCCTTTTGGTTTCCCCCAAAAGTAACACTACTCTTCTTCTTGTTGACACTAGCAAACTTGGTTGAGTCTCCCGTCATATTTCTTAAACAATCACTATCAAGGTACCACTGATTCTTTCCGGGAGAGCAGTCAACCTGCAAAACAGTGATCAAAAAGTCTTCTTAGGTACCCAAATCTTTTGGGTCCTAGTGTTAGTTTTGGTTCCTTTGGGAACCCATTGCAACTTACTGCCAGTTTTCATATTATTGGTTTTTAAAGGACATACAAAGGACTTATGTCCTACTTCATTACAGGTATGGCAAGTAGTCGGTTTGACAAAGAAATTCTTAAAAACTTTTCTCTTATTGAACTTATCATAGCCTAACTCTGCTTTATCATGAGTAGCTCTATGATTCCCTATTAGCAATGTTAAGTTCTTGCTACCATTTGAGAACCAAAGAACAAGTTTATTCAAAGATTCATTTGTCTTCTTAAGTTCAGTGATTTCTTTTTCATGCAAGTTCACTTCTTTAGCATGCTTCTCAATTAGACTTGCATTTTCCTTTTTCAGTGTATTGTATTTAGCCTTGCAACTACAGACGGCAACGGCTACCTGATCCAGGAGGTGTCCCAGGAGGCAATATTATTTGTTCTTCATTGAAGCTCAGTCTCAGGAGGAGGCTGCATCCGAACTCGGGAGGAGTTCTGTTTCTTAGACAATGGGAGCTTGTCATTCTTGATCGTGGGCGACGGGATCTTGCCATAACACGGGTTTCAGGAGGAACCAACAACAAGGGGATCTTGTTGTTATCTAGATCTCGGAAGAGGTCGTTCTAAAGTCGAGGGGATCTCGCAAAAACAGTTTCCTTGGGGAAGTTAGCTAGAGGCGGCGACAAAGATAAGAGGGAGTCTTTATTTGTATAAGTCCGATTGTCTTGTAATTTCGTGAACTCAAAGAAATGTTTTTATATCTAGGCGTGGCCCCACAGACGTAGGCTGGTTGCCGAACTGCGTTACCAACCTCCTGTGTCATTTATTTCTGCATTTTTATATTGTCCATCATTGCATTTATCATCGGTGTCACACATAACACCCTGTAACACCCTGTGTGACACGGCAGAACTAATCGTAATTTTTCACATCACTTTTTGTGTTTGTATGGGGTCTTTGGTGAAATGAAATAACTATTTTCCTTTAGCAAACCAAGTTGGTTTCGGGAGAATTTCCAAAATTTGGTGTCTTTTGGAGTTGCTTGCGGGTTGGTGCCTAAAAGAAAGCTCGGTTTTGGTGAACCAAACGAGAAGCCCTTCATTGCTCTTCTTATTGTGGTAACTTGAAGAGTTCTCATCTCATACTTCTCTTAGAGACTAAAAAATAGAAGAAGTTGGTCATTTACTATCCCCAAAAGCTGTACACTTTTCCTTGGAAAAGAGTAATAGTCGAGAGCACACCAAGCTCTAATCGGCCAGCCTCGGGTCTTAGCATTTATTTTACAATCCAATTATTTATTCCATCTAACTTTCCATTGTTCTTAAACATCACTCCTAAGATAATATTCACATTAAAAATCGTTTGCATTGGATCACATTTCCATATACTTTTGCTTGTCCTTATTTGAGTGCTATCGGGTTTGCACAAATCGAGCGTTGCTTGGAATTCTTGTGGTTTAACTTGCTTTCTTGCAGGTGGAATCACATCATTTGGTATCAGAGAACAGGTTGCTTTCATTGTGTGTTTTTACATGTTTTTGCTTGCTTATTTTATTTAGTTTTGGGCTGCTAAAAGAGTTTCATAATCGGGTTCTGTTGTAGCCAAGAAAGTGTTCCTAAACTTTGTGCTATTCTGCTGCTATGTAAGTTTGTTTACTTTTTTTAATGATCTTGTTGCTGAACTGTTTCTAAATCAATTTTATTTCCTTCCTGTTTGTTTCTTTTGTTATTCTGTTTTTGGTACTGTCCGAGAGGAGTAGTTATTTGTAATCTAAGATTATCAATCAGCTGTTAAATACATTCCAGCAACTCTTTGCTGTATATTTTTATATTTTGTTGGCTAATCTTCTTGACGACAATACCTTAAGTTATTTGGACTTGAGCATAAATGTTTAACACCTTAAAACTTGTTTTAAGTTGCTGTTTTACTACTAAAGAGATTACAAATTCTATTTCTAGTTTTAGCCAAGAAAGCATGTTGTAGGTATAAAGTTATCAAGTGTGTTATCGCTTCTTTCACCAACTCGTTCACTGATATTTGCTAAAGTTGTTTACAAAAACGATGGTTAGAAAAAGCCGACCCCAATTTTCCCTGAATGATTTTGAAGTTGAACCAAGGGAAGCACTTGATGAGGACTCTCCAAACGAGGAAGAATCAAGGTTTAAGGGCTTTTTACTTTATCTTGTTGAGAACCATGAACTATTTCCTAACTTATATGAAGAGTACACACGTATCATGGGAATAGAAAATACGATGGACTTTGATTTTGGTGACCAAGATGAAGAAAGTAGTAGTGTGCTATTGGAAGACATTTTTTATGACTCTCCACTACCATATTTGTTTTGTGATGCATTGATTAATTTATCTAATTTGACTGTTTGTTCTTTTGATAATGAGCTAACCATGCCCATAGAAGGGAACGAGATTCCTCCACAAGAGGATCCACTCTCGGCCCTTAGGAAAACTCCACTTGTGGTGGATGGGAAGCTTGCCATTTTCCTTGGCCAAAGCTTTGATTGTCAAAAGAAGGAGCCATGCCTATTGTCTTATGAGGTAGAGTTTGAGTCCCGAATTGACTTGGGGACCTTAAGGCATCCGTGCCCTCCAAAGTTATGCTCCAAAGATGAATTATCCCCAATGGTGTTTGGTGATAAGGCATCGAGGTATGTTCCACCGAACCACTTAATTACTTGGCTATTTAAAATTGGTGGAACATAGATTGTGTTAGATCTCCCTTGAGGTATGGCATTAATGAGCATGTTAATCTTTATGCCTTGTTTAAAAATAGAGCTTCAATTATGCCATCCCTTGATTTTTCAAATTGCCTTGGTAAAAAAAATTATGAATTATTGAACTTTATGAGAATGAATCTTCCTTGCATCAACAATCTGTGGCATCAGTTTAAAATGTTCATAAAATTTGTTTTACCTTTTTGTGGAATAGAACTAATTAGTGAAGTTAAACTTTTTGAGTTCATAACCACCTATTTTGGTAAGCATAGTGAATTTAAAATCATGATTGAAACTTATTTGTGCATTTTTGAATGGAAAAATTTGTTATGTTGGTTTTGCATTGACCATGAACATTTTACTTTTCGGTTTATTGGTGATAACTTGTTAACCGAATTGTACACTAATGAATTGGGATTTGATCCTAATATGCTTGACTTTATTACTGTTTTTAAGCCTTCTCTTGAGCCTCCTATTGGTGATATGACAACTGGATGCAACGTTTGTGATACTCATGGTGTATTAAGAAACTTATTTGGAAGTATGGAAGTAGAAACAACCATGGATGAACCTTGTGAGAATTTGATTGTGGAATGCAAAAACTATTTGGAGGAATTACCTAATTCACTCAAACATGATAATATCTTCGCTATTTTTGAGCAGTGTATAGGATTTTCTCTAGGTAATGTACTTAAAATAGCACCTCACATGACCCAACTAACCAAGTCCACTACACCGAGGTATGTGCCATTAGAAACTTTGAAAAATTAGTGTTTTAGGATTGGATGGACTATAGGCTTGCATTAATTTGAGCTTAAGATATAGTGATGTTTTAATGCAATTTTTGAGCTCTCTTTATATCTTTTGCTTCAATGTATAAGAAAATAGTGAGTTTAATGTTCTTGTTGTTGTTTCTTTAGAGCCATGTTATTTTGACTATCAAGAAAAGAATGAAAATGAAGAAATGTTAGTTAGTCCAAATTATTATGATCCTTTTCTTTGCAAAACCGAACTTGATTTGTATGTTGCAAAAAAAGAGTATTTTTCTATTTTGAGTACTAAGAATAAAGAAAATTTTTGGAGAACCTAATGGTTTCCTAAACCTCTAATGGAAGATGCCAACCAAGAAGGCAAAGGTGAACCAATTATTATGACTAATACAAGGTATGTATCTCTTGACAATCTAATTGATTGGTTATTTAAAATTGGTTGGATGGAAAATTATTTTGATAATGCATTAAAGGTTTCTCATATTTTGCATGATGGTTGGAATAACTATATGAATTTGGATCTTTCTTGCATTCATCCTCCCTGACGATATTCTTTTAGTTTCATAAATATTATTCTCCACTTGAATGATATGAGGCTATTGGATAAGTTTCGAATCATTAAGATAGAGAATTATGTTGATAATGATGTTGCTTGGAATACTTGGGAGTTTATTTTTGACAAATCCATACTTGATTCGCCCATGTCCGGTAAGTTTCACTTGCCAAGCTATGATTTTTATTTTAGGTCTAGGAATGTTTCATCTAATCATTTGATTTCTCGGTTACTTAGAATTGGATGGATTTATAATTGTTTTGATGGAATTATTAAATTATATACTTATAACCGAACTCTTTTTGTCATTACTATATTCATTGGATGCAAAATCAAGTATTATTTGCCCAAACATGATTATGCAGTGTTGAAAAGGACTAGAAAGAAAGGAACTAAAGGTAAATCTCTTAAAAGAAAGGTAAGCCCTCGGATCTCTAAGTATACCTTGTCATTTAACTTGAGTACTAGTTTGATTGAATATCTATGTTCTGTTAAAGCTTGAAAATTTTTGTTGCTTATGAATGATTTGAAATTATTGGATGATATCTTAACTTGTCCTAGGAATTTTGATGTAAATGCTAACTTTTACTTCAAGCCATACTTTGATAGAAATGAAATAGGTACTCAAATTTTAAATGAAATTATATTGGGAATACCATTCTTGGGAGATTATACGCATAGTATTTCTTCTTTTGAGAACCAATTATATTTTCTTGCTGGGAGTGCCATTTGTTTATTAATCTTGCTTGAACATTATTGGTATCTAAAGGGTTTACAATTATTTGCATTGATAAATGTTTACTTTTTAGCCCTTTTAGATTCAAAAGAGTTGGTCGTAATTTTGAAAAAGCCTACTTTGGGATGGACCAACCTTTAGATTTAAAGTCAAATCTTCAATCACTCAGAGAGGATGATGTGCCTACAAAGCCGAACCGTCAAGCATGAACCAAAGTACGTATTTTAATTATTTTATCTACTAATTGGTTTGTGAGTTTTTTAGGAAAATGCCTTCTTAAGCTTAGAATCTTCAAAGAGGGAATTTGTCTTTCCACTTACAAATTGTGTAACCAAGCTATTAATTAATTTTAGCTTCTTTTAATTTTAGAAAAAACAATGATCTTTCCGTAATGTTGGGCGAACATTAGCTTTTTTAATAAATCATGCATGATTAGGCATTAGGGTTAGATTGTGTGGTTATGATTAGTGGTGGCTTAAAGGGTTGAGGGCAAATTCGGCATAGTCATTTCAGCCTACTCTTAATCAATTTCAACCACATTTATTGACCTTTTGTGAAGAAGCCCACTTAAAGCTCAGCCTCACTACCAGCGCTTTCCTTCAGCAAACCAGCCCAGCATCTTTAGCTCTCGAGCCACGATCTTCTGACAAAGCTTCAACGAACCCTAGCGCTTGAAGAAGCCCAGCGACCAGCGAACCTCAACAGCTAGCACCTCTCTCTAACTCTTCAGCAAGAAATCAGAGTCTTCAATCCAACCCTAGCAACCTTAGGATTTCTATTTAAACATCGCTTTTTGTGTTTGTATGGGGTGAAATGAAATAACTATTTTCCTTTAGCAAACCAAGTTGGTTTCGGGCGAATTTCCAAAGGTTGGTGCCTTTTGGAGTTTCTTACGGGTTGGTGCCCAAAAGTAAGCTCGGTTTTGGTGAACCGAAGGAGAAGCCCTTCATTGCTCTTCTTGTTATGGTAACTTGAAGAGTTCTCATCTCACACTTCTCTCCAAGTCTCTTAGAGACTGGAAAATAGAAAAAGTTGGTCATTTACCATCCCCAAAAGATGCACACTTTTCCTTGGAAAAGAGTAATAGTCGAGAGCACACCATGCTCTAATCGGCTAGCCTCGGGTCTTAGCATTTATTTTACAATCCATTTCATTATTCCGTCTAACTTTTCACTGTTCTTAAACATGACTCTTAAGATAATATTCACACCAAAAATCGTTTGCATTGGATCACATTTCCATATACTTTTGTTGGTCCTTACTCGAGTTTGCACAAACCGAGCGCTACTTGGACTTCTTATAATTTAACTTGTTTTCTTGCAAGCTACAAGCCAAAGATTTACAAATTATCAAATCTATATTAGTATTTTAAAACATACTCAACAAGCTATAGGTCTCCAAGTTTGAAAAGATTGCTACATACATAGTTACCTATCAATAAACTAAGCTTCCACATTTTTCATTAGAAAACACTTCCAATGAAAAAGAAGAGTCATTCAATGTCCCCTCTGATATATCATAAGACGAAGATCTAAAAACACCTCATGAGTAAAAAAAATGAAAAGTGACGGCAATCCGAAGATCTAGCAGCATCACCTAGGTTGGTGGAGAACAACAGTCAACGACGACACAACCTATAAATGTAGCGCCCCCGAACCCGCCCCGGCTCGGTGCGCTACTTTGCTAAGCTAACCCGTGTTGAAAACGGAATTTAAAATCAAATTCGTAAAATTTTCGACTCGGCTTTCGCGTTTTTTTTTTTTTGAGCCCTCAATTTTTGTTGAAAAACGTGCCCAAAATACGTTTCAAATACTTCAAAAAATGTCGGGTTAAAATAATTTGGAAATAAGAATTTAAACAAAAAAATAAAAAAAAATTTGTGTTGGGGGCACTGCTGGGCGCTGCGCGCGCGCCTAGCATGCCCCGCGCGCCCCTGCGCACCCTCGCGCGCCATCGCGCGTGCCAGTGGCGAACAATTGCCTCCGAGTGGCGACCAATCGCCACTCATTCTGGTTTTCCACCCCAAACTCGTCCCGTGGGCGATTGATCGCCTCCAAGTGGCAATCAATCGCCACCTCCTCTGTTTTCCGACCCAAAAAAGCTCAAAATCAACTTTTCCCAACTTTTTTGACTTTCTTTCACTTTTCTACGACCAAAACATCTCCGAAAATTCTGAAATTTTAACCAAACCATCCTGACACCTAAATCTTCATGACCCATAAAAATCTCGGAAAATTGGCTTAAAACGGATAACGAAAATATTTAGCAAAACAACCCGAAAACCAACTTAAAACGGATAACGAAAATATTTAGCAAAGCAACCCGACTTTATTGACTTTAAAACCAAAAACCGGCAATATAACGACTAAATTTTCTAAAACCGAAAACCTGAAAAACAATACGTTTAAAACACAATTTAAACCCATTCAAACCAGAATCAACAGTACTATATACATCAAAACATAATCTAACCAACCGAACACTAATCCAACCCTGAACAACCCAACACAAAATCTACCATGAACATCAAACCAAAAATAGCTATATACACCCACCAACTCCAGCCAAACTAACCAAAACATACCCAATCCAACCACAACAAAATACCCCAAGAATCAGGTCGAAGCGCCCCAACAAATAGCCTGCACCGGCGAGCTCTGTGTATCCTCGACTGCTCCTAATCCTGATCCTCATTCTCGAGCTCACCTGGAAACACTCCGTCACCTACACCATAGAACACAAAACATAGGCCTAATGCTTAGCAAGTAGGGAATACGAATGCGACACTACACAATGCAATCACCCTAACACATGCAGTTTCTATCACTCAGTTGTACTTATTTGCTGTTCGTTGCTTTAATCTTGCTTTAATCTTTCATAAGCGGTGTGGAACGAGTTGGCACACATCCCATAACCGTCTAGGATGGCCACACTCAGAACCACCATACTTCATAGAGGTCCCCTCGGGGTGCTACACACCAGCACCTCAGCCCGACAAGGCACACTATTCAGGATTACATGTTTTAGCCGTTCAGCTCTCATAGAGTACCCTTCGGGGTGCTACACACCAGCACCTCAGCCCGACAAGGCACACTATTCGAAATGCAATATGTGTTTTAGCCGGTCATCTCTCATAGAGTACCCTTCGGGGTGCTACACACCAGCACCTCAGCCCGACAAGGCACACTATTCGAGATGCAATTACAATTTTCCTTATCTGATTACATCCATGCTCACAATGCCAAACCATGCCATTAATCGTACCTAACATGCTACACTATGATGCATGCTTCAAATGTGCAATACCAAACGAAACAACCAACACAACGCAACACGAAATAAATAGCCCTATCGTTTTATGGTGTAGGCCCGAAGGCGAAGGAATAGCTATCACTACTTACCTGAATGCTCGGCTTCCACTTGCTTACTTTTACCGTCCAATTCACACGCTCGACGACCTAAAACAATGTAAACTTAGTTTGATAAGCTATCAATAAATTCTAAAATATTTTATAACTAAAACTTAACAATATCTAAAACACATTTCACACTTAAAACCCAAAACCCGATTTTCTACCCAATTTTGACTATCAAACTTCAAACGGTCATAACTCCCTCGTTTTTCAACGGATTTTGACGTGCCACCACAATCCGGAAACCTCTACACATCTACTATCCATTGAAATGCTTAAATCCATCAAAAAAAACACTTGGCCAATCCAAAAATGCACCAACAGATTCGGCGCCCTTAGTGTTCTTAAACCGTTTTTGTGTAACACTCCTCCAATCCTCAAATTAATCACTCAATCCACCTAATCTAGCCATTCAACAACTAAACCCACCAATTTAGAAGGAAAACAACCCATTGAAAGCTAAAATTCGGAATCCCTAACCTAGGGTTTTCCAACATTCACAAAACTCAACCAAAACTCACTATAAACACTCCTAAGCTTCATCCAAACATATACAAACCAAAACCCACTCATTTTTACCTTGGATTGCCTTGAGAAAATGAAGAAAGAAGGAGAGGAAACGTCGGCTATGGAGGAAAAGAGAGAAACACGATGGAGGAGAAGAAAATGAATGAAAAAAAACCCATTTCTTTTCTTTTTAATTCATGCATTTCATTCACCAAATGAAATTACCACAAAGCCCTCACTTTACTCACTTTAATCCAACGCCAAACCACAACCAAAACACCATTTCTTTCATCAATTCCATTCACACAATTTATTAAATTTTGATTGGTTGAAAAAATTAGACTTTTAGAACAAAATTATCCACCAATCACATTTGAGTTTGACTTGTCAAACACTCCATCTCTCATTACTCTTCTAATTATTGGATACTAATTCCTCATGCTTGATCTAGACTAGGGTTACACACGCTCTAGGAAAATTCCGGGTGTTACAATAAATCAAGAGTGGCTGGCGATCTAAAGACCAGGTAGCAACACCACCCGCAAAATCAAAATAGTGGCTGGCAATCCGAAGACTAGGCAATGACACCACTCAAAAAATCATAAAAAAAAAATTAATAAACCCTAGCAAGATTTAGAGATTAGAAATTGAAAGACCTTGTCATCACAATCTTATTACCCATTTTCGTAACATTAAAACAAACATCCTTCATGCAGCAGAAGGTGTACATGATCTGATTCTGGTTGTTGGTTCCTCAGTCCGAAGCAATCCAAAACAACCATAAATTAATATCAGAAATGGCTCATAAGCCCCAACATATAACAATTTAAATGAAGTACCATGCACATATAACTAAAAGTATAAACGTACGTAACTATACGTTAAAAATGACTTGCTAGCTACAGATCTTGTAACACCCGAGATTTTTGGGTTTCCGCTTACTATGGGCATTTTCGTAAATAAAGGAATTTGAGCTCGTTTTGTGAACGGAAAGTTTTATTAGAGCCCTAGTGATAAATTGAAATATTTGGAGGAATAAGGAAATTTTGGAGAAACCAAATAGATAGGAGAAATAACAAAATAGGTAAACGATTAAGAAAAAAGGCAAAAAGGTAATTTGAGAAGTAAAATTATAAAAATAAAAACTAAACCCCCCCTCCTTATGCATTCTACGATTTCTCCAGCGAGAAATCTTCTTCCTCTCTGTGTTCTCCCATTTCCGCTAACGAACTGTCTACGCACGACGACGGTTCTCCTCCGATCAACGGCTGTGCTTTACGTTTTCTTCTCTAATCACGATCCTAGGTAAGATTATAGTATTTCTCAGCTTTAGTTCTCGATTTCTAGTGTTTGAACAATTAAGATTTGTTTAGGGTTTTCGTTAAAAACGTGAATTAAGGTTGGAAATCGATAGGTTTAGCGTTATTATGCCTCTAATCGACGTATTGGTGATTATTGAACGTAGTAACCCGATTAATTGGTAAGTGTTAGGATTTCGGAGGATTAGAGTTTGAGGAAACTCCATTAATGGAGAATTATGCGATTAAATGCTTCAAAGAGTTAAGTTAGGATTTTAGGAGATATCTTTTAGCTAGGGACTTCGTTAGTTTTTAGAATTCGATTTCCTAGGCTCGATTTTAATGATGATTGTTGTGAATTGCCATAGGTGAACAACGCTTGTGGACGGAGCTTAAATTACAACGGACGCGAGGTAAGTCTTTGTGATTTGTTTGGCCGGTTTGGCCTACACCATAAGAAAGTATGTGAAATTGAGGAATTTGAGATGTAGTGTGTTTCGGGTAATTAGATTGGGTAGTTAGGCTACTTTAAGCTATAGAACGTTTAGCGTTCGTTGTTTGTTTTATGTTTGTTTTTATTATTGTATTATGCACGTCCATGTATTATGTTTTCTGAATAAGCATGCAAAATGAACTTTCAAGTATGTTTTTCATAAAAAGGATAACGAAAAGGTATAAATGTATGTAATAACGGTCACGTCGGGGTGGTGGTTCAGACATGGCTGTCAGATGAAGCATGTTTTCCCCTCAGGTAGATACGAGGGGCTATCCAATCGTCGGATGTGCCGCTTCTATCTACTGAGAGCGAAGCCCCAGTGACATCTTAAATGAAATGAATAGCGAAAAGGTAGGATGACTGCATGATTTTAAGTATTGCATACGTATAGCATTCATCCGCATTTACGCAGGTTTACTGAGCCCTTTAACTCATAGTTTAATTCTATGGTGTAGGTGATTTTGAAACAGGTGAGGAGGACGTTCCTCCACCTGACGCATGAGCATGTTGATGGAGGATGGCTCGTGGGAGTGTGCTGGGCAGTCGACGCTATTTTGACCCGTGGGGGACATCACGTACGTATTTTGGGATTTTGATAGTTAGAAACGTCGATAAATGTATAGGGATGTTTAGTTGGGCTGATGGGTGATTAGCTAGAAAAAGTTGCATGTATTGATGTTTTGGAAACCCGTTTATGAATTTTTTTGGTTCAGTCTTTTATAGAGGTTATACTGGAACTGCTTGGGGAATTTCAAGTTTTATTGGGATTTGTTTCGTTTTCAAATGGATTCACGCAATTCGTTTTCGTGAAAACTTATTTCGTTTTAAATACGTCTCGAGTCGGTTTTTGAGCGAGTTTATGAAGGAAGTACAAGTGTCGGGTGACTTTATGTTGAAATGGGTTATTGTGATGTATGTAGCATTTAGAGGTAAATTGACGGAAGAATTTTTTATGTGTAGTGTACAGGGGATTGAAGAGAAAAGGGAAGAGGAAGAGGAGCAGCTCTCTGGATTTCAAAATCCAGAGAGTCTGCCAATTGATCGCCAGGAGGGGCGATCGCTCGCCAGAAGTGAGGCGACTCTCTGGAAATTCCAAAGAGTCTGCCGATCGATTGCCTGTAAAAGGCCGATCGATCGGCTGGTGATCGATCGCGAGGGGCGATCGATTGCCTGGTGTGGGGGCGATCAATTGCCCCCCCTTATTTTTACACAGCCGATCGATCGGCTGTCTAAGGGCAGATCGATCGGTTGTCTAAGGGCCGATCGATCGGTCATGCAATTTTGGGCACAGTTGCCCTTTTTGCCCCGCGATTGCCTGTCGATTGTTTCCTTTTAATTAATATGTTTTCTTTAAAGGATTTTCAAAAGAAATTTAAATAAGTTAGACGTTGATTAAAGTTATTGAAGTCGAAATTACTTAGTGCACAAAAAAAAAAAATTCACGAGAATTTAAGGGTATCGAAATTAGGGAATTTAAAAGGGTACAGTATTATGGGACGCTACAGATCTCGTCAAGGTTTTATAAGTGTCAATCCACAACAATAAAATTTTGAAAACTATGCAATGCATATACAGAACAATGTAGATACTCCTACCTCAATGAGGACCACAACTGTACTGACTAGTCGGCACTGACTATCAGGAACAGACACCAAAAATAAGGCATCGAAACCCAATCGTCGAAACTAAGAACATTGTCGAAACCTGTAACAATTCCACATCAAAGTCTCATATCATAATATTAGGATGATAATAGGCGGATTCTAAATGAACACTAGAAACTCGAGACAACAACAAACAATTGGGAATCTATAACAAAATTTGTAAAAAAAAAAAAAAAAAAAACCAGACCGGTCAACTAGAACCACAGCGGTAAACCTTCAACCGTAGAGGTCGACCAGGGCTTCGTAGAGGTTGACCAGATATTGTTGTGATCGACCAAACATCAAAAGGTCGACCAAAAACTGCAGCAATCGACTAGGAAGATGTAGCGGTCGACCAGACACTGCAGCGATCGACCTGTGCCCTGCCAAGGTTGGCCTGTGGATAGAAGATCCCTCCGGTCGATTGAACTCAAACAGTGGTCAACTAGAGACGATGTTTGCAGCTATGAAACTCGTGAAAAACTGTCTCATTTCATAGTTTTTTGTTTCCAATCGACTCTACAACCTACATAAAATCTATATCGACCAAAATGACATATAAAGAACCAACTATTTGAACTTTCCAATCTTGAATATCAATTTGACAAAAATGTAACCCTAACAAGAAAACTAACAAAAACAGAGTTAGAAAACCATTTGGAGATTGGAGTGACAATGACACGATCCTAGCGTCAGAAACTCTTCGCTCTACTCTCCCTCCCTCCCTCCTATTGCCAAAAATAAAAATAAGAAATTCTCGTCTCCTTATAAAAAATTCAAAATAAAGTAAAATAAATAATAACACACACACACATATATATAGGACCAATATATATATATAACCTTATCTTATTGAAATGCAATGCCAACCAAAATTTTTTCAAAACTTAACCGAGGAAAATTCAAAGGCTAAACAAAACTTCACTCGCAACAAAATAATTTACTTAATAATAAAATTCTAGGACCAAAACATACAAAACCCCAAAACATTTGAACATCAAATGCTACACAAATACTCCCTCGAACAAACATAAGGACAGAACAAATTTATCCAACACGAGACTTCATAATTCTACCTCGTGGGACATCCAAACTATCAGTTTGACCAATTGACAGAAAGTTCACAAGTGAGCGGAATTCCTCCCTCTATTGAAGATAAAAAATTTATTTTTATTAAAAATGTATATAATATAAATATAAATATTATGTTATATTATATATTAAATAAATCCATAAGTTTATATTCATATGAAAATTCTAACATTATCCAAAACTCAGATTGAGGTAACTTTCGATGTACCTAACAAATACTATATTTCATAATTTTAACTAAGTGGTCGACCTGCAACTGTAGAGGTCGACCAGGACTGCGCAAAGGTGGACCAGACACTGCAACGCTCGACCAGGCAACACAACGGTCGATCAGACACTGCAAAGGTTGACCAAGAAACTTTTGCGATCGACCAAACACTACAACACTCGACCCGTCCCCTGCCAAGGTTGGCCTGTCGACAGAAGGGTCCTCGGGTCGACTGAACTCAAACAATGGTCGACCAAAGATGACGTTTCCAACTATGAAAGTCACGTAAAGTTGACTCATTTTGTCAATTTTTGCCTCCAATAAACTCTTCAACCTACCTAAACTCTACATCGACCAAAATGAAATAAAGTACCAACTATTTTCAGTTTCCAATTGCAAATCTCTATCCGACATAAACGAAACCTTAACGAATTTTCACATAACTTGGAGATTGGAGTGACACGAGCACTATCCTAGCATCAGAAACTCTTTGTTCTATACTCAGCTTCTCTCTCTCTGTCTCACAAACACGCAAATGGAAGTAAGAAAGTTCCTTCCTTATGAAAAATAAAATTAAATAAATAATAAAATTATAAAATATTTAATATATATATTAAACACATCTCCAAAAACCTAACACGACTAAAATGCAACGCCAACCAAAAAATTTTCAAAACCTAACCAAGGAAAATTCAAAAACCAAACAAAACTTCACTTGCTAGAAAATAATTTACTCAATCAAAAATTCGAGGACCCGAACCCAACAATACAAAACCCCACAACATTCGAACATTAAACCCTACACAAAAATTCACTCGAACAAACACGAAGACAAAAATCAATACGAGACTTCAAAATTCTACCACTTGGGACTTCCAAACTTTTGGTTTGACCAAATGACCAGAAGTTCACATGTGGTTGAATGTTAATGAATCGGGACAATTCAAGTCAACATGGAAAATAAGTTGACCTTAAAGAAAGTGAAAATTTGGGATATTACAGCACGCACCAAGTGTAACACCTGGTTTTATGAGATTTTATAATTCTAAAATAAAATGACATTTTTATAAATATGTCCAATTAAATCCGTTT
The DNA here is from genome assembly GCA_022432975.1 of Begonia masoniana. Lineage (NCBI taxonomy): Eukaryota > Viridiplantae > Streptophyta > Magnoliopsida > Cucurbitales > Begoniaceae > Begonia > Begonia masoniana. The sequence goes on from CM039502.1 coordinate 56,844,685, forward strand.
TGCGAGCGAAAAGTTTTAATATAGCCTTATCAATAAATTGTAATTATCGATGAAATAAGAAAATTTGGAGAAAACGAATCGAAAATCAAATAACGAATTAGGTAACGAAACAAATAGAAAATAATTGGAGGGGCAAATAAGTAATTTACAAGTCCAAATTTTAATAAAATTCACAACCCCCCCCCCCCCCAATCGTAAATTCACTTTGTAAAAACCCCTTTCTTCCATCCTTAGGCGATTTTCATTTCTCCCCTCCGATCCTTCACGGTTCAACGACGATTTCTCTTCCAACGTTCGATTCTTCTCTCGTTTTCTCCTTCAATCGACACTCTAGGTAAGGTTCTATGGTTTTGGAAAGTTTATTACCGGTTTTCGAGTGTTTAAACGATTAGGGTTTCATTAGTTGGAAGTTTAACGGTTTAAACTCGATTTTAATGACGATGGTTTTGAATTGCCATAGGTGAACAAAGCTCGTGGACGGAGCTAGAATTTGCAAGGATGCGAGGTAAGTCTTCGTGACTTACTGTGGCCGATAGGCCTATGCCATAAGTCGAGTTCGTCGTTGAGGATTTTGGAGTTATGTAGGTTTTTATGCTTTGGTTGGGTAGTTTAGGATTAGAGTTTTTTTTTATAGGTTATGTTTGCTATGTTTTGATGGTACTCATGCTTTATGTTTACATTATGTCTCTTTTGTACATGCATCACGCTCTTTCAAAATAGCATGAAAATGGATTTCTACATGTATTTAAGAAAAGAAATGAATTAAAGAAACGAATGTACGTAATCTGGTCACGATGGGGTGGGGTTCACACATGGCTGTTTACGGATAGAAGCATGTTTTTCCCCCAATAGATGGAAAGGGCTGTCTAACCGCCAGATGTGCCCTCTCCATCTGGTGAGAGTTAGACCTCGGTGACATTTTGTTCTGTAATGAAACAATGAAAATGTCTGCATGATTTATGAACCGCACATGCACAGCATTCATTTGCATTTACGAAGCTTAGTGAGCCTTTAGCTCATAGTTGTCTTTATGGTGTAGGTGATTTTGATACAGGTGAGGATGATATTCCTCTACCCGATGTATGAGCAGGTTAAAGGAGGATGACCCGTGGGAGTGCGTTAGGCAATCGATGCTCTTTTGACCCGTGGGAGAAAGATGTATAGGTATTTTGGGATTTTGGTATGTTATGTGTAGATGATATAGAAAAATGTATAGATGACTCATTTTAGGATGCTTGGTGCCTGAATAGTGTACATACTGACATTCTGATGAAATGAATTCGATGATAATGCTTTTATGTGGAATTTGGATGATTTAGAGTTGGGCTATCGTTTTGAGACAAATGTGTTGTTAAGGGTCGGTTTTGATGATTTCAGAATTTAAAAGTTTGGTTTATGGATAGATATTTTATAATGTTTATTAAATTGTGATGTGTTTGGTGTGCAGTGTATTGAAGAAGAAGGAGGCTGCTCTCTTGAATTAAAATTCAGAGAGCTTGCCGATCGATCTCTTGGGGTAGCGATCGATCGGCTGATGTTGTGGACGATTCAGCCTAAGTTGTAACGACCCCAATTGGAGTCGCCACGTAATTCATAATTTAACCTCTTACATTCATATTTACCCTGATCTCTTTAGATCATTCACCCTTCGACCACTTTACACTAAGGTCCCCTTTGTATTATTATTATTTTTTTTTACCTTCCCTCAACAAAACTTAAGGACTTTAACATAACAGAGAGAAACTAGATCCATCGAACTTGACTTCTTCTTAAACTAACAACATATGTGTTCACAGAGTCGAGCGACCATTCGCAGTCATCAGTTCTATGACAAATTCGGGCAGGAAAGAAATACCCCCAGATTATTCGATGTCATTCTGCTCGGGTTTGCATGCATCGGCTAACAGAGTGTACCTCTTCCGATTTGTCACGTGTACTCTGCATGACTCAATTATCATTGCCCAATAAAAGACATCTTCCGGTGGGCACGTGCATCTCTCGTGACTCATTAAACATCACTCGGTCACTAAACGACAACAACATCTACGTCATCCAGTAATTGAAATACACTACATCTACCGATCACTAGACGACAAAACGATTCGTACATCGCCCGACATTAGAAATACACTACATCGCCCGATCACTAGACGACAAAACAATACTTACATCGCCCGGTATTTGAAATACACAACATCTACCGATCGCTAGACGACAAAACGATTTGTACATCGCCCGACATTAGAAATACACTACATCGCCCGATCACTAGATGACAAAACAACACTTACATCATCCGGTATTTGAAATACACAACATCTACCGGTCGCTAGACGACAAAACGATTTGTACATCGCCTGACATTAGAAATACACTACATCGCCCGATCACTAGACGACAAAACAACACTTACAGCATCCGGTATTTGAAATACACAACATCTACCGGTCGCTAGACGACAAAACGATTTGTACATCGCCTGATCACTAGACGCCAAAACAACACTTACAGCATCTGGTATTTGAATACACAACATCTACCGGTAGACATGTGCAATCCACGTGTTCTTTTAAGACATTTTCTGATAGAGAACATTTATCGGTGGATGCAAGCTCATACATCTTCCGATAGAGTACAGCTATCGATGGACATAAATATACACAGACTTCTAACTTCGTTGACTCATTACTCTTATAAATGAAAATCAAAGACTCATCCAGAAATTCTTGTAGCAGAAGACTTAGTTAAAAATAACTCGTTCTATATCCATATAAACATTCTCAGACTCAGTAATTAAACCAGACAATTTCAAGTCCAAATTAAAAACATGATTTTATCCTACTTAGACATCAGTTTTCTCTTAAATCTTACTGACATAAAATGAGCATAACCACGGTCATAATCGCCTGCCAGCCATAGACTTTCCCCCCTGAGTACCATCCTGCAACCAGCCCTAGACATCATCATTGAATTTGGAAACCTCACCTGATGGCTCTTCACTTACATCATAAGGTTTAAACTATAAGCCTAATGCTTGGTAAGGAATGCAATACTAACATGTATACATGAATGCATAGTTGTAAGAAAATCATGATCATGTTCGTTTCATGCTCTTTTCTTATTCTTATTCGTGTTCTTGTTCATCACTTTCATCATATGGATTAAGGGAGGATTTATGCTGTAAATGGGGGATGACAGTGCAAGTGTACATAGTCTCTTTCGGGCCGTATTCATGGTCCTTCTCTTTTGACAGTGACATACGCCAAACCGCCCCCAACCCTCAATTAATCCGGTTGCATAAGTTTCATATTCATTCTCATATCTTGTTCATGGGGGGAAAACATGCTCATAAATCGTTTTCATATTCTTGAGAAGTAAATCATGATGCATGACATGAATGTTCTTAAATCATCAGACTATGGAAAATATCATACTAGACAGTTGACTTCATAGACTCTATCGGAACATCACATAACATAGTTCTCAAACATCCGTAAATCATCCAAGTACAAACCATCTTACTAACTTAAAACAAACATCAAACACATAACTAATTTAGTACCCTTAAGATGTAGGGCCCTAATGGCCGGAAATCTTAATACATTCACTTACCTGGCTTCCTTAGCAAATTCATGCACTACTCTTCCAACCTCTTCACCTGATATCATTTCACATTTCAGAGTTAAAATAGATCCTGAATATTCCGAAATCAAAGCTAGAAAAGTCCTAACTAAATGTCATCCTAGAGTCTGTATTCCTGAGTCCTTCAGCCGAGCACCTTGTATTTGGCCTAAGTTTCCAAAATCTAAAATAGCCTAATTCAACTTAACCACTAGTTCCAGTCGGTTATCTTAAAGTCCAGATTCGAATCAGGAATGCTATTACCAAACACCGATTATAAATGTTCCTATTATTCGGCCATTGAAGAATCTTGAAACATTGGGTTCTAGCTGAAAATAGAGTTCCAAATAATCACTCGGCAACTACATTGTCTAAGTTTTACCTCGAATGTAGGTTATCGGAGTGGAGGTTTGAGGAATCGATCGCCAGAGAGGGAGTCGCCCGCAGAGAAAGTGCTATGGGAGCACGGGAATCGCCGAGAGAGAATGTCGGCTACAGTGGGGTTTAAGTGAGGTTTAAGGTTTTCATTTTCTTTTTATACTAAATAAAATCTCTCTTAATTACGGTTCTGCGACCACATAAATAGAAACCAAATAAGCTTAGGCATTAAAATTTAAATTAAAGATCAACAATAAAGGTGACAGTTAATTCCGTTAAGAAAATCACCTGGCTGAAAACGTCGGGTGTTACATCCACCCCTCCATAAACAAAATTTTCGTCCCCGAAAATTGATCAAACAAAGAGCTCCGGATATTTGTCCAACATATTTTGTTGTCGTTCCCATGTGGCTTCTTCAACTCCATGATTTGTCCATAAGCCCTTAACCAATGGAATTTCCTTATTCCTCAGAGTTTTCACTGCAGATTCCAAAATTTGCACTGGCTTCTTTTCATACATTAATGTTGGCTCAATTTCGACATTCATTGGCTTAACAACTTGTGTAGGATCCCGTATGCATTTTCTTAACATTGACTGATGAAAAACATTGTGAACTTTTTCCAGTGATAGGGGTAATTGCAGTCTATAAGCTGTGCTGCCGATCTTCTCCAAGACAGGGAATGGTCCAACGAATCGCGGATTAAGCTTTCCCTTCTTGTCAAACCTTAGTACTCCCTTAAATGGTGAAATCTTTAGAAAAATGTCATCTCCAACAGAGAACACCAGATCTCTCCTCCTTTGGTCTGCTTAACTTTTTTGTCGGCTTTGTGCTGTAATCATTCTTTTCCTAATAATGGTAATCTTGTCTGACATCTGTTGTAAGATCTCGGGACCTAGGAGTTTTGCTTCACCGACCTCATCCAGTACAAAGGTGATCTACACTTTCTGCCATAAAGTGCTTCATAAGGTACCATATCAATGGTGGACGTGTAACTGTTATTGTATGAGAATTCTACCAAGCGTAAGATCGACTCCAAGATGTCTAGAAATCCAGCACACACGCTCTCAACATATCTTCTAGTATCTGAATGGTCCTCTCAGATTGACCATCGGTTTGAGGGTGAAAAGCAGTGCTGAAAAACAATTTTGTTCCTAATGTGCCTTGCAAACTTTGCCAAAATCTTGAGGTGAATCTAGGATCACGATCGGAGACAATAGACAAGGGGATCCCATGCAATCTGATAATTTCCTGAATGTACAGGTTAGCAAGTTGTTCCATTATAAAAGTCATTCTTACTGGTATAAAGTGTGCTGATTTTGTCATTTTGTCAACCACAACCCAAATACTATCATGTCCTTTGATTGTCTTTGGTAATCCTACCACAAAATCCATGGCAATGTTTTCCCATTTCCATTCAGGGATCGGTAAGGGTTGAAGAGTACCTCCTGGGCGTTGGTGTTCTGCTTTAACTTGTTGGCATATCAAGCATGACTCTACAAACTTGGCCACATCCCTCTTTAAATTTGGCCACCAATAATGTAGCTTCAAGTCCCGATACATCTTGGTGTTACTAGGATGTACAGAGAAAGAAGATGAGTGTGCCTCAGCCAAGATCAACTCACGCAACTTCTTATCACTTGGAATGTACCATCATTGGAGAGACTGAATTCAGAGGAGGCATCTTTTAACTTACTCATCATACTATTATTCTCCTTTGAATCCTTCCGTTGTGCCTCTTTGATCTTATCCAAAATAGTTGGTCGAATGGTTAAATCAGCAAGTAAGGTTGACAACTCAAGAACTATTTCCAACTCGAACTTCTGAACTTCCTTCCATAATGGTACAGACATGGTTAATACCGCGGGCTGCATTGTCTTTGACATTCTGCTTAATGCATCAGCCACAGCATTGGCCTTACCCGGGTGATATTTAATTTCAAAGTCATAATCTTTTACAAATTCCAACCAACGTCTCTGTCTCATGTTTAATTCCTTTTGAGTAAATAGGTATTTCAAACTTTTATGGTCTGAAAACACTTCACACTTTTGTCCGTACAAGTAGTGCCTCCAAATTTTTAGAGCAAAAACAACAGCGGCTAATTCCAAATCGTGGATGGGGTAATTTTGCTCATAACCTTTCAGTTGTCTGGAAGCATATGCCACAACCTTGCCTTCTTGCATTAAGACACACCCCAATCCAATTTTGGATGCATCACAATAGACACTGAATCTTCCTCCTTCAGTTGGGAGTGTCAAAAGAGGGGCCATTGTTAATTTCTGTTTTAGTATCTGGAAGCCATCCTCACAGGTTGCAGTCCAAGAGTACTTGGTGTCCTTCTTAGTCAAACTTGTTAAAGGTTTAGCTATCATAGAAAATCCCTTAATAAACTTCCTATAATAACCTACCAGACCAAGGAAATTGCGGACTTCACTGGCATTCCTTGGCTATGGCCAATCCTTAACTGCTTGAATTTTGGTTGGATCTACTGATATACCTTCCGCAGAGATGACATGGCCCAATAAGTTGACCTTATCCAACCAGAACTCACACTTAGATAACTTGGCGTAGAGTTGCTGCTATTTTAATGTTGTCAAAACTACTCTTAAGTGTTCCTCGTGGTCAGCTTTAGTCCGTGAGTAAATTAAGATATCATCTATGAACACAATTACAAACTTGTCCAAATAATCACGAAACACTCGATTCATCAGGTCCATAAAGGCTGCAGGTGCATTGGTTAACCCAAACGACATTACAAGGAATTCATAATGTCCATAACGGGTCCTGAAGGCTGTCTTAGGTATATCACTATCCTTAACCTTCAATTGGTAATAGCCCGAACGTAAGTCAATCTTTAAAAATACTTTAGCTGCTTGTAATTGGTCAAACAGGTCATCAATCCGGGGTAAGGGGTACTTGTTCTTAATTGTCAACTTATTCAGTTCTCTACAATCTATGCACATTCTAAGAGAACCGTCTTTCTTCTTAACAAATAAAACAGGTGCACCCAGGGAGAACTACTAGAGCGTATAAACCATTTGTCTACTAATTCCTGCAGTTGAACCTTTAATTCCTTCAGCTCAACCGGTGTCATGCGGTAAGGGTTCTTGGATATAGGTAGTGCCTCGGGATATGTATCGATTACAAATTCAACTTCTCTATCAGGTGGTAATCCGGGCAAGTCATCCATAAATACTTCAGGAAACTCTTTAACTATGGAAATATCTTGAAGTTCTACTTTATTCTTTACCCAAATATCGATTACACTAGCTAGATAACTCTCACAGCCATCTTTCAATAACCGTTGAGTCTCTAGTGAGGATATAATCGGTATTTTACTTATTTTTGGGATAGCTTGGAAGGTATACCGATCTCCATTTAGGGGTCGAAACTCAACTAATCCAGACCTACAACTTATCGTGGCATAATGTCTGGATAACCAATTCATTCCTAATATAACTTCATATCCCTTCATGTCAATTACAATCAGCTCTACATATAACTTCTTATCTCCTAAGGACACAATGTCACCCTTCACTATCTGTTCAGAATGTAAGGATTTCTCTGACGGTAACATGACACTATATGGCCTATCACCTGGTAAGTATCCTAACTTATGCTTGTAGACAAATAGGGTTGCTATAAATGAGTGGGTGGCCCCCGTGTCTATAAGTGTGTAAGCAGAAAGACCACAAATCATAATTGTACTTGTTATGACTGTATGCTGCACAGTATCTTCATCCTCCATCATAGCAAAGACTCTTGGTGCTATCCTTGCTCAATTAGGGTCTGGTGGCATGGGGCAGTCTCTGACTATATGTCCGACCTTGTCACATCTGAAGCAACGGACAGAGTGTAGCTTGCACTCGCCATGGTAGTTCTTCTAGCAGTTGGAGCATAGAGGGGCTAATGGTCGTTTTCCCTTCCCTTGGTCATCATTTGGATTAAAGGTCTCTTTATACCTTGCTGTTGTTGTTGTGGTCCCCTGCTCTGTTGCGGTTGCCATCCTTTATTATGACGTGGTGGCGGCTGAGCCTCCCTAGTGAACTTCGTTGGCTGTTCACGCAGCGCATATGTCGTTATCTCAGCCTCTTCCAGCTCCAAGGCCTTAGCCGTCACTTCACCATATGGTATATTATGTATGCCAGCAGTCTTTACTCTCATATACAAACTCGGCTTCAGTCCTTGAACAAATTGGTGAATCTTGTCCTCATAATCCTCAACCAATCGGGGAGCAAACCGTGATAAAGCCTCAAATTTGCATATGTAATCTGCCACAGTGCCAGTTTGTCGCAAATTCATAAACTCCTTCTTCTTGCTGTCCCGAACGGTCCTATTGAAATACTTGTCAAAGAAAGAAGTCTTAAACCTTTCCCAGGTCATAGGTTCTGCATTAATGGTACTCGGGATTGAGTCCCACCAATGCCTTGCACTCAGTTCCAAATGAAAAACAGCATATGTGACCTTATCTCCTTCCTCAACCTTTGCATATGTGAACATGTCCTCTATTTTTTGAATCCATTCCTCAGCATAAACAGGATTTGAAACTTGTCCATTAAATACCGGGGGTCGAAGCCGGTGGAAACGCTCACCCCCATGATCATGAGTTGCATTAGTACTGGAGTTCTCTTGTTCCTCTCTAGTGGCCACAAGCTGTTCTATTTGGCGTGATTGGCGAACAACTAATTCTGTTAGCTGAGCAATGGTGTTACTATCCACGTTGTCTTCTCTCTGTTGACCTCTTACCATTTTGAGATCCCTAAACAAATAATCGTAACATATCTTAACTTAATGACATTACTAAAACCATAAACACTTACAGTTGCTGGAGTGTACTCAGGTGGCAATCTGTGCTGGGAGGCAGTCTGCAGAATCGATTTTAGAACCCGGTTTTGCTTTGATACCATAATTGTAACGACCCCAATTAGAGTCACCACGTAATTCATATTTTAACCTCTTACATTCATATTTACCCTGATTTCTTTAGATCATTCACCCTTCGACCACTTTACACTAAGGTCCTCTTTGTATTATTTTTTTTTTTTTACCTTTCCCTCAAAAAAAGTTAAGGACTTTAACATAACAGAGAGAAACTAGATCCATCGAACTTGACTTCCTCTTAAACTAACAACATGTGTGTTCACAGAGTCGAGCGACCATTCGCAGTCATCAGTTCTATGACAAATTCGGGCAGGAAAGAAATGCCCCCAGATTATTCGACGTCATTCTGCTCGGGTTTGCATGGGTTTGCATGCATCGGCTAACAGACTGTACCTCTTCTGATTTGTCACGTGTACTCTGCATGACTCAATTATCATTGCCCAATAAAAGACATCTTCCGGTGGGCACGTGCATATCTCGTGACTCATTAAACATCACTCGGTCACTAAACGACAACAACATCTACGTCATCCGGTAATTGAAATACACTACATCTACCGATCACTAGACGACAAAACGATTCGTACATCGCCCGACATTAGAAATACACTACATCGCCCGATCATTAGACGACAAAAAAACACTTACATCGTCCGGTATTTGAAATACACAACATCTACCGATCGCTAGACGACAAAATGATTTGAACATCGCCCGACATTAGAAATACACTACATCGTCCGATCACTAGACGACAAAACAACACTTACAGCATCCGGTATTTGAAATACACAACATGTACCAGTCGCTAGACGACCAAACGATTTGTACATCGCCCGACATTAAAAATACACTACATCGCCCGATCACTAGACGACAAAACAACACTTATAGCATCCGGTATTTGAATACACAACATCTACCGGTAGACATGTGCAATCCACGTGTTCTTTTAAGACATTTTCCGATAGAGAACATCTATCGGTGGATGCAAGCTCATACATCTTCCAATAGAGTACAGCTATCGATGGACATAAATATACGCATACTTCTAACTTCATTGACTCATTACTCTTATAAATGAAAATCAGAGACTCATCCAGAAATTCTTGTAGCGGAAGACTTAGTTAAAAATAACTTGTTCTATATCCATATAAACATTCTCAGACTCAATAATTAAACCAGACAATTTCAAGTCCAAATTAAAAACATGATCTTATCCTACTTAGACATCAGTTTTCTCTTAAATCTTACTGACATAAAATGAGCATAACCACGGGTCATAATCGCCTGCCAGCCATAGACTCTCCCCGGAGTACCATCCTACAACCAGCCCTAGACATCATTATTGAATTTGGAAACCTCACCTGATGGCTCTTCACCTACATCATAAGGTTTAAACTATAAGCCTAATTGTAAAACCCGGTTTCTATTAACCGATTTACCTTGTTTCATTTTTTTTAGAATGCTTTAAAAGTTAAATTGGGTGATTTAGTTATTAGGTTAATAAGTGAATAAGTAAGGACAAAATGGTAAATTGCAATTTATTGTGGATAACGTATTTAAGGGAGGGTTTAATGAGGTTTAGCCGCCACCGGCCCCCATTTTTCCTTTCTCGGTATTCAGCTCAAGCTCATCAGAGCTCCAGGCGATTTTCCCTCCGACTTCTTCAGTGATTTCTCCGATTTATGTGAGTTCCTTCATTTTTCCTTATGACTTGACAATTAGATAACAGAGGGAGTGCAATGTATGTGTTTTTGAGAGTGTTGTGAATGTGTGTAGTTTCGAGTTTAGTGCAGAATCGGGAATACACGAAGATCTGAGCTTCCAAACTAATTTCCTTAAGACTTCTGGATAGTTTAGAATGAAGTTTAACTAATACACTGTCTATGGTTTTAGGTTTGAGCAGAACCCGAAGTGGTTAGCAACCAAACATTTCCCCAGTAATCCAGGTAAGTAAAGTATGCATGTGCCTTCGGGCCTAGATCACAAAACATTAGGTTTATACATTATGCGAATGAGTTTGTATAACATGCATCATGTTTTTATGAAAGATTACGAAAATGAATTTTCATGTAAAGAATAGTAAGGCATGAACCGAATGTGACAGAATAGCTATTAAGGGAATTCATCCGGCCCTTCATCGAGTAGAGGATGTATAACATTGGGAGAATTGATCTCACTCTCCAAGGGAACTGAGGGATCAGAATAACTATTAAGGGAATTCATCTGCCCCTTAATCGAGTATAGGATGTATAACATTGTGAGAACTGATCCTACTCCCAAGGAAACCGAGGGATCAGATCAGTAAACGAGCGAATGTACAACTGAGATGAGAAAGTAGAAACTGCATGTTTAGGTTTCATGTTTCAGCATATCATTTCATTATTGCTTTGCTTGCTTAGCATTAGGCTAATAGATGAGTTTTGTCATGTAGGTGTTGAGGTTACTACAGGTGATTTCCCTGAGTTCACAAACGCATAGATGATGTTAGAGGAGTGCATTCAGGCCACGACTTGGTAAACTGATGAGGCGATTTAACTGATGTCTGTTGGTGTAAAGGTTCAGTCGACAATGTTTTCACTTAAGTATGTTGAGTCTTATGACAGTAATAGTTTTCAATGTTTTGAAACATATTTTGAAATCTTCTGATAATAGTACCTTGATGATTTAGCATTGGTTTTTTTACTGAATTTGAGTAATGTAGGGATTGGAGTCGTTTCCGAAAGTTTTCATTGAAGCGAATAAGTCCCTTCGTAGTAGAGTTGTTTTTGTATAGAGTATGAATTGTGAAAAAGTTGCTCTGTTTTCTACTGGCAGTGATAGTCTATCGGTAGAAGACATCGTTTTCTATCGGTAGAAGATGGTTGTTTTCTACCGGTAGGAGTAGAGTGCTAAATCTATCGGATGGTGTAGTTTATTTTTATCGGTAGAAAGTTTAGACTTTCATCGTTTAGCGATCGGTGGATGTCGAGTGCTATAGCTATCGGAAGATGTAGGAAATGATTTCGTCGTTTAGTGATCGGTGGACATTGTATAATATGTCGATCGGAAGATGCGGGAAGACTTTTGTCGTTTAGCAACCGGTCAATGTATTCTGTTTGTTTTGTTTTGTGAGTAAAGTCTTTTGTCATCTTATGGTTGGCAGAGGCTCGATGAATGAATCATCCGGCTGACGTCATCGGTAGATAAGAGTAACAAAACTCGTCGTTTGCGATTGGCAGAAGTTGGAGGATTAATTCATCCGGCTGACGTCATCGGTGGAAGACTTCTGTTTGCTTCTGCTCTTTCGTTGACTTAGTTCAGAGGCAGATGAGTTTGATTTTTGCAACTTTTAAAGTATTTCGTGATTTAAACCCTTTATTTCTTTTGGCAAATTGTTATTTAACAACTCAACTGATTACTCAAACATTGTACTATGGTTTTGTTTAACTCTTTTTTTGTTCAAATGATTTCCGCTGCAAGTGTTTAAACGTTTTAAAGTTTTAGAAAATGTCAAATTTAGACTTTCGAGCGAAAATTTAAATTTGGTCCAAAGTTTCTTAGTCAAGTTCGAGTTTAAGAGTAACAAACTAGGTTCAGAAAAATCGGGGCATTACAGTATGGTATCAGAGACATTCGGTTAAATCGTTCAAAAGATTACTCATCAGTGCCAATCGTTGCATGGAAGTGCTTCAACAACTGTAAGTATTTATGTTAACATTAGCTAATAGATATTTAAGAGTGTAATTAACCCTGTACAGGACTTTAGTATAATGGCTCGACGCCCAGGGAGACCTAGAGTGCCAAGGGAAGTGCCAAACCTGAGTGGTGGAGAGGAGCCTAGTGGGATTAGGCAGCTGACAGAGTTGGTGCGTCAGTGAACCGATTTAGTGCGCCAGCAGTCTGATCAACTAGGAGTACTGTTGAACCGAGAGGTACAAGGAAGTGCCAACTCGAGTTCTAGCAATGAACATTCTAGAGATAGATTCTAGAGACTAAGACCACCCACGTTTGATGGACAATCATCTGATCCAGTTATTGCTGAAGGATGGCTTAGGAAGATTGAAAGTATGTTTAGGTGTGCCAACATAGGAAAATGAGACAAGGTCACGTTGGCAACATTTCACTTGGCTGGTGAAGCTCAACTCTGGTGGGAAACCATAGAGACCACCACTGATGTCTTGGCGATGCCTTGGTCACAATTCAAAGACATTTTCTACGAGAAGTATTTCAGCAGTACTGTCCAAACTGCAAAGAAGTTGGAATTTCTAAACTTGAAGCAGACAGGGTCTGTCGCCGAGTACAGTAGGTAGTTTGAGTCCCTGTCCAGGTTTGCTGGACATTTTGCTCACAGGAACGAGGACAAGGTATTCAAATTTGTGCATGGACTGAAGCCAGAAATATACCGAGGGGTTAAATTTTGCGGTATTAAAGGTTTGACATTCAGCGAGGTTGTGTCCACTGCTCTGGAAGTGGAAGAAGCTAAAAGGAAGTGTGTTGGACCAAAAGAGGTCCCACAAAAGTCGGTCCAGCCACATCATCAAAGGGGAATAAAGAGGCCTAATGAAGGTCAGCATAGCCAAGGAACAGGAAAGAAGGTACCGGATGCCAGGAAGTTTTCCCTGTGCCCGTAATGTTCGAAGAGTCACCCGGGTGAATGCAGGTTCGGTTCAGGAAAGTGTTTCAATTGCGAGGAAATTGGACACACATTCAGGGATTGCCCGAAGCCCAGAGTCACCCGATTCTTCAACTGTAACAAGGTTGGCCACGTCATTAAGGACTGTCCAGCTCCTAAGAATGGCCCTGCTATGATTAAGCCGAGGATATTCTCCATGATGGAGTCGAGTGATGATGAGCAGCCTGCTGTTGTGTCAGGTACTATATTGGTCAACTCTATACCTGCTTTTACATTGATAGATTCTGGTGCAACACATTCATTCATAGCATCTACTTTTGCTGTTAAGTTAGATGCACAATTTACCCCTTCTATGCATGTGTTTAGTGTTGCTTTACCCTCTGGTGAATGCATGCACTCTAACAAGGTGATGCTTGACAGTGATGTGTTAGTAGGAAGCGTGAGTCTACCTGCTGATCTCATTATTATGGATATAATGGGATTTGATGTAATCCTAGGAATGGATTGGTTGTTTAAACATTATGCCACAATCGACTGTAGGACTGGAGTAGTTAGATTCCAACCCCCTGGAGGTTTAAATCATACTTTCCAAGCTTTAAATAAGAGTGAGGAAATGTCTGTTATGACTTCAATAAATTGTAGACCCTTACCATGCAGAGAGTACCTATGCTTCTTGGCCAGTGTTCTAGATACACAATTCGTAGGAAAAGCAACACCCCAAAATGTCTTAATTGTCCAAGACTTCCCTGAAGTGTTTTTAGATGACCTTCCTGGTTTATCACCAGATAGGGAAATCGAATTCGTTGTAGATGTTTACCCCGGCGCTGAGCCTGTGTCTAAAAATCCATATAGGCTAGCACCAACAGAACTTAAGGAATTAAAGAAGCAGTTGGAAGATCTGTTGGAGAAAGGGTTCATACGCCCAAGCTTTTCACCGTGGGGTGCACCTATCCTTTTTGTCAAAAAGAAAGATGGGTCGATGCGAATGTGCATTGATTATAGGGAATTAAATAAGTTAACCGTCAAGAACAAGTATCCATTGCCAAGGATTGATGATTTATTTGACCAGCTTAATGGTGCACGTGTTTTCTCTAAGATTGACCTTAGGTCCGGTTATTACCAATTAAAAGTCAAATCTGAGGATATTCCTAAGACTATTTTTTCGCACAAGGTATGGACATTTTGAGTTTTTGGTCATGTCCTTTGGATTGACAAATGCACCAGCAGCTTTTATGGATCTCATGAATAGAGTGTTTCATGAGTATTTGGATAAGTTTGTCATAGTATTCATAGATGACATTTTAATCTATTCGCGTACTAAGGATGAGCATGCTAGGCACCTGACCTTGGTGTTTGGAGTATTAAAACAGCACCAACTATATGCCAAGTTTTCTAAGTGTGAATTTTGGTTGGACCAAGTTCACTTTCTAGGACATGTTATCTCTGGGGATGGTATATCTGTCGATCCAGCTAAGGTTCAAGCAGTTAAGGAATGGCCCCAACTGAAGAGTGCTACAGATATTAGGAGTTTTCTTGGACTAGCAGGATATTATAGAAAGTTCATTGAAGGATTCTCGAAGATTGCTACCCCCCTTACTAGGTTAACAAGGAAAAATGTAAAGTATATATGGACTGACGAATGTGAGCATAGTTTTCAGATCTTGAAACAGAAACTGACTGATGCTCCAATTTTAACCCTTCCAGTTGAAGATGGTAAGTTTAGCATTTACTGTGACGCTTCCAAAATTGGTCTTGGTTGTGTTCTAATGCAAGATGGAAAAGTAATAGCTTATGCCTCTAGACAGTTGAAAATACATAAGAAGAATTACCCTACGCATGACTTAGAGTTAGCTGCTGTGGTTTTTGCTCTAAAGATTTGAAGACACTATTTATATGGACAATCTTGTGAGATATTTTCAGATCATAAGAGCCTGAAGTATATCTTCACACAGAAGGAATTAAATATGAGGCAACGTCGATGGTTGGAATTTGTAAAGGATTATGATTTCGAGATTAAGTACCACCCCGACAAAGCAAATGTTGTGGCAGATGCCTTGATTAGAGTGACAACATCAGCCTCAGCCGTGATTTTAGACATGCCACCAGCTTTAAAGTCTGAATTCCAAAAGTTTAATCTAGAAGCAGTATCCAGTGTATCAGCTATGCTTTCGGCCATATCCTTGAGGCCTACTATTTTGGAGAAAATAAAGGAAGCTCAAAGGAACGACACTGAATGCAATAAGTATAAGTCCCACGTGGATTCTACAGACAAGTCGGATTTTAACTTTTCTGCTGATGGAATCCTTAGGTTTAGAAAGAGATGGTTTGTCCCTACCATTAAGGAACTTCGAGATGAGATTCTTTTTGAAGCACATTCTTCTCGATTTTCTGTTCACCCCGGAAGTACAAAGATGTACAAGGATCTTAAACCGCATTATTGGTGGCCATGTATGAAAAGGAGTGTGGCAGAGTATGTAGGATCATGTTTGTGTTATCAGCAGATTAAAGCTGAGCATCAGAGACCCTCAGGAACATTGAAACCTCTAGCAGTTCCTGAATGGAAATGGGAACAAATAACGATGGATTTTGTTGTGGGATTGCCTAGAACAGCAAAGGGACATGATGCAATCTGGGTGATAGTTGATCGTTTAACCAAATCTGCCCACTTTCTACCGATAAAGATGACATACTCGATGGATCAACTTGCTGAGTTGTATGTGCATGAAGTTGTTAGACTGCATGGAGTTCCAAGCACTATAGTTTCAGACCGAGACTCTAGATTTACATCTAAGTTTTGGAAGAGTTTGCACAAGGCTATGGGGACGCAGCTTAATTTCAGTACAGCTTTCCACCCTCAAACTGATGGACAATCTGAAAGGACTATTCAAACATTAGAGGATATGCTCCGTGCATGTGTATTAGACTTTCAAGGTTCATGGAGCAAACACTTGTCCTTAGTTGAATTTTCTTATAATAACAGTTTTCAGGCAACAATAGGAATGGCACCGTATGAAGCATTGTATGGACAAAAATGCAGATCTCCATTGTATTGGGATGAAGTTGGAGAAGCACGATTGATTGGTCCTGACATTGTGCAGCAGACAGTGGAGAAAATTGCCCTCATCCGCCAGATGATCTTAACAGCTCAAAGCCGACATAAGAGTTATGCCGACAAGAGGCGTAGAGAATTAGAGTTTGAATTAGGTGATGAGGTTTTTCTTAAGATATCACCATTTAAAGGAGTTGTGAGATTTGGAAAGAGAGGTAAGTTGAACCCCAGGTTCATTGGACCGTTCACGGTTCTGAAGAGGATTGGGAGAACAGCTTACCAGTTACAACTACAAACTTCTATGGAAGGGGTACATGATGTATTCCACGTTTCTATGTTGAAAAAATGCATAAGGGGTCCAAACCAAGTCATGGAACTGTAAGACTTTGAGATTCATCCTACCCTTGCCTATGAACAGAAACCAGTAAGAATCTTAGATTATGCAGTGAAGGTATTGCGCAACAAGGAAGTTCCATTGATGAAGGTATTGTAGCGTAACCAGAATATTGAGGAGACAACTTAGGAGCGCCAGCAAGACATGATGGACCAACATCCATTATTATTAAGGTACTGAATTTTGAGGACAAAATTCTTTTAAGGAGGGTAGATATTAACACCCGGTTTCTATTAACCGATTTACCTTGTTTCATTTTTTTGAGAATGCTTTAAAAGTTAAATTGGGTGATTTAGTGATTAGGTTAATAAGTGAATGAGTAAGGACAAAATGGTAAATTGCAATTTATTGTGGATAACGTATTTAAGGGAGGGTTTAATGAGGTTTAGCCGCCATTGCCCCCCCATATTTCCTTTCTCGGTATTCAGCTCAAGCTCATCAGAGCTCCAGGCGATTTTCCCTCCGACTTCTCCAGTGATTTCTCTGATTTAGGTGAGTTCCTTCATTTTTCCTTATGACTTGACAATTAGATAACAGAGGAAGTGCAATAAATGTGTTTTTGGGAGTGTTGTGAATGTGTGTAGTTTCGGGTTTAATGCAGAATCGGGAATACACGAAGATCTGAGCTTCCAAACTAATTTCCTTAAGACTTTTGGATAGTTTAGAATGAAGTTTAACTAATACACTGTCTATGGTTTTAGGTTTGAGCAGAACCCAAAGTGGTTAGCAACCAAATATTTCCCCAGGAATCCAGGTAAGTAAAGTATGCATGTGCCTTCGGGCCTACATCACAAAACATTTGGGTTATGCATTATGCGAATGAGTTTGTATGACATGCATCATGTTTTTATGACAGATTACGAAAATGAATTTTCATGTAAAGAATGGTAAGGCATGAACCGAATGTGACAGAATAGCTATTAAGGGAATTTATCTGCCCCTTAATCGAGTAGAGGATGTATAACATTGGGAGAATTGATCCCACTCCCAAGCGAACTGAGGGATCAGAATAGATATTAAGGGAATTCATCCGCCCCTTAATCGAGTAGAGGATGTATAACATTGTGAGAACTGATCCCACTCCCAAGGGAACCGAGGGATCAGATCAGTAAATGAGCGAATGTACAACTGAGATGAGAAAGTAGAAACTGCATGTTTAGGTTTCATGTTTCAGCATATCATTTCATTATTGCTTTGCTTGCTTAGCATTAGGCTAATAGATGAGTTTTGTCATGTAGGTGTTGAGGTTACTGCAGGTGATTTCCCTGAGTTCACAAATGCATAGATGATGTTGGAGGAGCGCATTCAGGCCACGACTTGGTAAACTGATGAGGCGATTTAACTGATGTCTGTTGGTGTAAAGGTTCAGTCGACAATGTTTTCACTTAAGTATATTGAGTCTTATGACAGTAATAGTTTTCAATGTTTTGAAACATATTTTGAAATCTTCTGATAATAGTACCTTGCTGATTTAGCATTGGTTTTTTTACTAAATTTGAGTAATATAGGGATTGGAGTCGTTTCCGAAAGTTTTTATTGAAGCGAATAAGTCCCTTCGTAGTAGAGTTGTTTTTGTATAGAGTATGAATTGTGGAAAAGTTGCTCTATTTTCTATCGGCAATGATAGTCTATCGGTAGAAGACATCGTTTTCTATCAGTAGAAGATGGTTGTTTTCTACCGGTAGGAGTAGCGTGCTAAATCTATCGGATGGTGTAGTTTATTTTTATCGGTAGAAAGTTTAGACTTTCATCGTTTAGCGATCGGTGGATGTCGAGTGCTATAGCTATCGGAAGATGTAGGAAATGATTTCGTCGTTTAGTGATCGGTGGACATTGTGTAATATGTTGATCGGAAGATGCGGGAAGACTTTTGTCGTTTAGCGACCGGTCAATGTATTCTGTTTGTTTTGTTTTGTGAGTAAAGTCTTTTGTCGTCTTATGGTCGGCAGAGGCTGGATGAATGAATCATCCGACTGACGTCATCGGTAGATGAGAGCAGCAAAACTCGTCGTTTGCGATCGGCAGAAGTTGGAGGATTAATTCATCTGGATGATGTCATCGGTGGAAGACTTCTGTTTGCTTCTACTCTTTCGTTGACTTAGTTCAGCGGCAGATGAGTTTGACTTTTGCAACTTTTAAAGTATTTCGCGATTTAAACTCTTTATTTCTTTTGGCCGATTGTTCTTTAACAACTCAACTGATTACTCAAACATTAAACTATGGTTTTTTTTAACTCTAATTTTGTTCAAATGATTTCCGCTGCAAGTGTTTAAACGTTTTGAAGTTTTAGAAAATATCAAATTTAGACTTTTGAGCGAAAATTTAAATTTGGTCTAAAGTGTCTTAGTCAAGTTCGAGTTTAAGAGTAACAAACTGGGTTCAGAAAACTCGGGGCGTTACACTAATGCTTAGTAAGGAATGCAATACTAACATGTATATGTGAATGCATAGTTGCAAGAAAATCATGATCATGTTCGTTTCATGCTCTTTTCTTATTCTTATTTGTGTTCTTGTTCATCACTTTCATCATATGAATTAAGGGAGGATTTGTACCGTAAAGGGGGGATGATAGTGCAAGTGTACATAGTCCCTTTCGGGCTGTATTCATGGTCATTCTCTTTGGACAGTGACATACGCCAAACCGCCTCAAACCCTCACTTAATCCGGTTGCATAAGTTTCATATTCATTCTAATATCTTGTTCATGGGAGGAAAACATGCTCATAAATCGTTTTCATATGCTTGAGAAGTAAATCATGATACATTACATGAATGTTCTTAAATCATCAAACTATGGAAAATATCATACTAGACAGTTGACTTCATAGACTTTATTGAAACATCACATAACATAGTCCTCAAACATACGTAAATTATCCAAGTACAAACCATCTTACTAACTTAAAACAAACATCAAATACATAACTAATTTAGTACCCTTAAGATGTAGGGCACTAATGGCCGGAAATCTTAATACATTCACTTATCTGGCTTCCTTAGCAAATTCGTGCACTACGTTTCAAACCTCTTCACTTGATATCTGTAACGTCCCCGAACCCACCCCGGCTCGGTGCGCTACGTCGCTAACCCAAACCGTGTCTAAAACGAATTTTTTTTTTTAAAATAATTTTCGACTACAACTTTTCAGCGAAAACACGAAAATCAATAAAAAGAAACATTGTTTGCTTTATTAAAAACAATCGGGCAGCATAACGACTAAATTATTAAAAACCCAAAACCTAAAAATCAAACCGTTTATAAAGCATATCCAAAATAATATTTGATTATTCTACGAAAAATCCAGCAGCATAATGTTTAATTTGTATAAACCCCAAAACATCAAAATATATATCAATTCAGTAACTCCCAAAAACATCAACCAAAAGAGCTATAAAACTACTATCATTTACACAACAAAATCTAACAAAACTACCGACAAAACTACCTATATCTCATTCAAAACTCATATTTCTCCCGAAGATCATGGTCGAGACGCCCCAACAAGTACCCGCACCGGCATACCGCGTACCTCACCGACTGCGTCCCAACCTTATCTTTCCTCGTAGCTCTAACCTGTACTCCTGTCGTCACCTACACCACAGAACAAACACACACACGTAAGCTTACGCTTAGCAAGTAGGGGATAACAAATATAAACAAGCACAATGCACACACAACCAACCGACTCAACACAACACAATCTGTCACACGTAACCTAACACATGCAGTTTCTACTCGCTCAGTTGCTCTTGTTTCGTGTGCATTTCGTTGCTCATTCACGTAATTCATCACAAATGCCAAACTACAACTCTAGTAGTCCCCCGCAGGTACCACCTTAACGCGACTAGGAAACTCCGCTAGAGTTCCTCGCAGGTGCTACCCTAACGCGACTGGGTGACTCTAACTCTGCTAGTCCCCCTGCAGGTACCACCTTAACGTGACTAGGAAACTCCGCTAGAGTTCCTCGCAGGTGCTACCCTAACGCGACTGGGTGACTCTAACTCTGCTAGTCCCCCCGCAGGTACCACCTTAACGCGACTAGGAAACTCTTCTAGAGTTCCTCGCAGGTGCTACCCTAGCGCGACTGGGTGGCTCTAACACGACCATATTACGTTTCAACTCACACCACTCATTACGTTTCAATCTCACCATTCAAAACCATGCTAAAATCCGTTCGTTTCGTAGTTTGAAAACAATGATGCATGACCAAGCAATACTCAAACACCAATGAAATAAACAACCAACAACAATCAAACAAAGCAATCAAACAACAAATAGCTTCCTACCGTTCTGTGGTGTAGGCCCGAAGGCAACAAAACACACGTCCACTACTTACCTGGATGCTCGGCTTCCAATTACTCAATTCTATCCATCAATTCTTTCGTTCGACGACCTAAAATAACAGAAACTTAGCTTGATAAGTTATCAATACAATCTAAAGAAAGTTTCTATCTAAAACTAACAATACTTAAAACACATTTCTCTCAAAAAACATCAAACCCGATTTTTACCCAAATTTGACCATCAAACTTCAAACGGTCATAACTTTCTTGTTTTTCAACGGATTTCGACGTGCCACCCCAATTTGGAAACCTCTACATGTCTATTATCCATTGAAATACTCAAATCAACCAAACAAACACCTTGACCAACCCGAAAATACCAAAGACAGATTCGGCCATTGACTGTTCACAACCGGTTTTTGTGTAACACTTCTCTAATCTTCATTTTAACTCCATAACTACCTAACCCAATTCATCCAACAACTAAACTATCAAATTTGGAAAGAAAACAAGAATCTAAACTCAATTTTCGGACTTCACTATTTAGGGTTTTCAAACCCTACACAATCTTCACCAAAACTACCCTAAAACCTCTAAAAACAACCCCTTAAGGTATAAAACTAAAAACCCCACTAATTTACTTCAAAATACCTTGAAAACTCTTGATGAGATGAAGCTTTGGAGGGGCTTTTATGGCGGCAAGAAATTCGTGAATGGCAAGAGGAAGAAGAGAGTGTTTTTGATATTTTATCCTTCACTTTCTTTTATTTATAAAACAATTTCTTTTACTTTTACTTTTCCACCACAAATTTGTTTAAAATTTGAATTTAACCCTCCCTTAAACTCCTTTGATTTCCAACGTGATTGGCTCTTCCTTTCACCCATTTTCTTCCAATTTTTTTTTTTCATTAGATGATAAGTTTCTATTGGTTAAATTAATTTGACTTTTCAAAGTGTTTTGGTTTGAATTGTCAAACCATTTCTCTTCTACTTTCCAACGTGATCTAACTCTCCCACTCACCACCTTTTGACTTTATACTTGTCTCTTAATGGTTCATGCATGTTTTGACTTTTCAAACCATGAAATTTGCAATTCTTCTCTTTTGTTCTTTTGACTTGTCAACCCACTTATTCACTTTGCATTGTTTCTAAACCTTAAGTCACATACTTAGCATACCCTAGGTTACAAATTCCGGGTGTTACAATCCACCCTCCTTACAAAAATTTTGTCCTCAAAATTTGTGACTTTGTTATTCCTCAATTTACTCACCTCAAGATACTCACCTGACCTTTAGGTTGTACTGCCAACTTCAACTACGCTAAGATCTCCACTCTAGTTTTCCCTCGAACTAAATTTACCTATCGTGTATTGCTAACTTTCTACATCTCCAAAGTTACTTTCTGAACTATGTCCGTTGACTATAACTTGAGCACTCATCACTTAGACCCTCAATCTTTTCTATTCTAATTTCAACTTTAACTTTTTGGTCAAACTCAGTTTATCTAATTCCTCATGTCCATTCTCAAAGTATCCTCAATACCGTAACACTAAGAACTCAATAATACTATCTTACCTTATATCCTCAAAATAGTTTCTGAATTTTCATAGTTACATTAACTACGCTCTATTTGTCCATCTGCTTTAACTCGTTCCCAACACCTTAAATAATGTACACCCATTTCAACTTTGACCCCAAAAATTTCGAATTGAAACTTTTATAATCCTCCGCAATTCAACTTACTTTGACATTTACTGACATTATTCCCGTGTGAACTTCCTTCTCTTCACGTCTTTATGTCCGATATTCTTTAATTTTTCTAACATCACATAGGACACTAAAATCTAAATGGATTCCCAAATAAAAAAATTCCTCTCTATTTTATTATATCATCTAGCTCCTATTTACCACGATGTTCCTGTACTCCGAATTTTCACTATCTCACTATTTAATCTATTTCCCCAATCATTCATGTACTATCTAACTTCTTCTATTTATTTTTCACTACCCCAATTTATCTAACTTCTACTACCATCAACACCAAACATCCTCAAATGCTTAGGTCTAAACTAACTTTTTTCCACTTTTACACTCAACACTCCGAATGGTGTTCACACACTTCACTTCAACCCCAAAAATTCAAACGGAACATCCATAATCCTCCGGAACTAACCTCACTCATAAACTCACTCATATAACTTTCGTGTAAAATTTCACTCCTTTCTATCAATATCCTCTAAACTCCTCAGTTTCACACAGAATATTAAATCCTTTACTGACTAACATGCTTGTCTCACTCTTCTTTAAGATTAACTAATCTCTTCACTTGCCCCTTTCCTAAGTCCATTCCAAAATTCATAACGCCAGCTAGTAACTCATCTATCTTGCATTGCAACAATTTAAATTTTCTCTACTCAAGATCTAATAGCATTTGAATTCTAACTTACATCCTATGCTTAATCTTATCCACTTAAACTTATCAACTCCAGCCTAAGTTATTCACCAAAATTATCAGTTTCGATTTTCTTCTATGAATTGAACCTTCACAACTTTCTAACTTAACATTCCTTCTAACACCCTTGCATGTTTTCATATGAGTTTCTATTCTTCTTATTTAAATTCCTTATACCCTTTTTAGATTCTACCCCATTTAACACTTACAACTTAAACCTCAAATCTTTGTACTACTAATACTATTGCAAATTTTCTTTTCCAAGTCTTTCCATTCTTATACAAATATATAAATTTTTTCTCATAAATCTCTCCAAACTTTATTACTAACATATTCTCTTAATTTCTCTACAACAATTAACTTGTTGTAGCTCACTTCACACCTTTAATCTCAAGTATTGTATCTCACTTCACACCTTTAATCTCAGCCTCCTACCTGCTACTGCTCTACAATAGACACCCTCTCTAGCTAATTTACGCATGGCTTACTATACTCTAATCCTCAGAACCTCCTCTTAATTCAAGAGGATAGACTTTCTCTAATTAGTTGAGGCATCTAAATTTTTCAGTTGTTCTAAACTTTTATATTTTTAACTCCAGAACTCTAGGTCGAGTACGTCAAAGTCCAGCACAGCATGTACACTATTTACTAACAACTCTAATTCTCCTATACCCTGCCAGTCATCATCGTTTCGCACATCCCCTATCTTCCTTGATTGAGCAATCTACTATAATGATACTTATTTCCTAAGGATCAATCATTTTCTAACCTGAGTATCATTGTGCATTAATCTTTAATTCCCTAATACTTCAAAGTCTATTGGCTCTCTTTGAAATAAATTTCTCATATTTCCACCATCGATATTAATTAGTAAAACACTCCTACAGGATCACTCAAGTTCCATAGTCACCACATTGCCCCGATCTAAACTCTCAAACGCAGTCTGTCTATAGGTACTTTCAACTCTACATAATCTAAGGTATACTATTTTTTTATTATCTATACATATCCTCATAAATTTACTAATGGCCTTACAACGGTCTAGGGTATCTCCCGAAAATTTCGTTCCTATTTCTATTCTCGATCTAATTAATATGAACACTCCTACATGATTCCTCAGATTCCACAATCACATCCTCTAAAAGTGATAATCACAATTTACTTAAACTAGACGCTCAAATACAATATACATTTACCACAGTTTAGGGTGTCTCCCAGTAACTTCAAACTCCTCTCAGGTTCGTCGTATCTCAGTACTCCCAAGGATTTGCTAACTATGGTCAAATTTCTATCTATTTTAATCTTATCCTTAAATGTAACAATCCTAGACGTACCATTCTTACAAACACCTAGATTAACACTAAGATATATCGCCTTACATTACACCCAACATGTTCGCATACCACTAAAGATATAACTCATACCTTTCCTAACGACTATCACTAAATTCTCGGATCGACCCTACCCTTTTTCTCACATTCCTAGGATATCAGACTTACTCTCATCCTAAGATTCTCTAATATCTGTTTCACTTTCTCCAATAAAATTCCTAGCTATGCGAACTATCGATTACTACGTCTATGAATTGACTTAAGGGATCCACCAAGGTTGTCTCAGTACACTCGGGGTCCACTACAATCACAAAACACATAGGGTTAAACCAAACAAACAGGGGTTAACCAATCTAATCTTAGATATAAACTAACTAAACATAAAGAAATACTTACAGTCGGTGAAGCACGTTGCATGGCGGCCGGCATTTTCGGGTAATCCTTTGAACGACTCGACAATTCATGCTCTGATACCATCTTGTAACGCCCCCGAACCCACCCCGGCTCGGTGCGCTACATCGCCAACCCAAACCGTGTCTAAAACGATTTTTTTTTTTTTAAATAATTTTCGACTAGAACTTTTCAGCAAAAATACGAAAATCATTAAAAAGAAACATCGTTTGCTTTACTAAAAACAATCGTGCAGCATAACGGCTAAATTACTAAAAACCCAAAACCTGAAAATCAAACCGCTTATAAAGCATATCCAAAACAATATTTGATTATTCTACGAAAAATCCAGCAGCATAATGTTTAATTTGTATAAACCCCAAAACATCAAAATATATATCAATTCAGTAACTCCCAAAAACATCAACCAAAAGAGCTATAAAACTACTATCATTTACACAACAACATCTGACAAAACTACCGACAAAACTACCTATATCTCATTCAGAACTCATACTTCTCCCGAAGATCATGGTCGAGACGCCCCAACAAGTACCCGCACCGGCATACTGCGTATCTCACCGACTGCGTCCCAACCCTATCTTTCCTCGTAGCTCTAACATGTACTCCTGTCGTCACCTACACCACAGAACACACACACAAACACACGTAAGCTTACGCTTAGCAAGTAGGGGATAACAAATATAAACAAGCACAATCCACACACAAACCAATCGACTCAACACAACACAATCTCTCACACGTAACCCTAACACATGCAGTTTCTACTCGCTCAGTTGCTCTTGTTTCGTGTGCGTTTCTTTGCTCATTCACGTAATTCATCACAAATGCAAAACCACAACTCCAGTAGTCCCTCGCAGGTACCACCTTAACGCGACTGGGAAACTCTACCAGAGTTCCTCGCAGGTGCTACCCTAATGCGACTGGGTGACTCAACTCTGCTAGTCCCCCCGCAGGTACCACCTTAACGCGACTAGGAAACTCCGCTAGAGTTCCTCGCAGGTGCTACCCTAACGCGACTGGGTGACTCTAACTCTGCTAGTCCCCCCACAGGTACCACCTTAACGCGACTAGGAAACTCCGCTAGAGTTCCTCGCAGGTGCTACCATAACGCGACTGGGTGACTCTATCACGACCACATTATGTTTCAACTCACACCGCTCACTACGTTTCAATCTCACCATTCAAAACCATGCTAAAATCCGTTCGTTTCGTAGTTTGAAAACAATGATGCATGTCCAGGCAATACTCAAACACCAATGAAATAAACAACCAACAACAATCAAACAAAGCAATCAAACAACAAATAGCTTCCTACCGTTCTGTGGTGTAGGCCCGAAGGCAACAAAACACACGTCCACTACTTACCTGGATGCTCGGCTTCCAATTGCTCAATTCTATCGATCAATTCTTTCGTTCGACGACCTAAAATAACGGAAGCTTAGCTTGATAAGTTATCAATACAATCTAAAGAAAGTTTCTATCTAAAACTAACAATACTTAAAACACATTTCTCTCACAAAACACAAAACCTGATTTTTACCCAAATTTGACCGTCAAACTTCTAACGGTCATAACTTTCTCGTTTGTCAATGGATTTCGACGTGCCACCCCAATTTGGAAACCTCTACATGTCTATTATCCATTGAAATACTCAAATCAATCAAACAAACACCTTGACCAACCCGAAAATACCAAAGACAGATTCGGCCATTGACTGTTCACAACCGGTTTTTGTGTAACACTTCTCTAATCTTCATTTTAACTCCATAACTACCTAACCCAATTCATCCAACAACTAAACTATCAAATTTGGAAAGAAAACAAGAATCTAAACTCAATTTTCGGACTTCACTATTTAGGGTTTTCAAACCCTACACAATCTTCACCAAAACTACCCTAAAACCTCTAAAAACAACTCCTTAAGGTATAAAACTAAAAACCCCACTAATTTACTTCAAAATACCTTGAAAACTCTTGATGAGATGAAGCTTTGGAGGGGCTTCAATGGCGGCAAGAAATTCGTGAATGGCAAGAGGAAGAAGAGAGTGTTTTTGATATTTTATCCTTCACTTTATTTTATTTATAAAACAATTTCTTTTACTTTTACTTTTCCACCACAAATTTGTTTAAAATTTGAATTTAACCCTCCCTTAAACTCCTTTGATTTCCAACGTGATTGGCTACTCCTTTCACCCATTTTCTTCCAATTTTTTTTCATTAAATGATAAGTTTCTATTGGTTAAATTAATTTGACTTTTCAAAGTGTTTTGGTTTGAATTGTCAAACCATTTCTCTTCTACTTTCCAACGTGATCTAACTCTCCCACTCACCACCTTTTGACTTTATACTTGCCTCTTAATAGTTCATGCATGTTTTGACTTTTCAAACCATGAAATTTGCAATTCTCCTTCTTTGTTCTTTTGACTTGTCAACCCACTTATTCACTTTGCATTGTTTCTAAACCTTAAGTCACATACTTAGCATACCCTAGGTTACGCACGTTAGGAAAATTCCGGGTGTTACAATATCATTTCACATTTCAGAGTTAAAATAGATCCTGAATATTCCGAAATCAAAGCTAGAAAAGTCCTAACTAAATGTCATCATAAAGTCTGTATTCCTGAGTCCTTCAGCCGAGCACCTTTTATGTGGACTAAGTTTCCAAAATCTAAAATCGCTTAATTCAACTTAACCACTAGTTCCAGTCGGTTATCTTAAAGTCTAGATTCGAATCAGGAATGCTATTACCAAACACCGATTAAAAATGTTCCTATTATTCGGCCATTGAAGAATCTTGAAACATTGGGTTCTAGCTAAAAACAGAGTTCTAAATAATCACTCGGCAACTACATTGTCTAAGTCTTACCTCGAATGTAGGTTATCGGAGTGGAGGTTGGAGGAATCGATCTCCAAAGAGGGAGTCGCCGGCAGAGAAAGAGCTCTGGGAGCACGGGAATCGCCGAGAGAGAATGTCGGCTACAGTGGGGTTTAAGTGAGGTTTAAGGTTTCCATTTTCTTTTTATACTAAATAAAATCCCTCTTAATTACGGTTCTGCCACCACACAAATAGAAATCAAATAAGCTTAGGCATTAAAATTTAAATTAAAGATCAACAATAAAGGTGACAGTTAATTCCATTAAGAAAATCACCTGGCTGAAAACGTCGGGTGTTACATAAGTAAGTTAAGTGTCGTCGACTTATCTCATTACAGAGGCCACGTCGACCGATTTTGGTTTGTGTAATCGGTCGGGGTTGTCGACCCTTGAGGAAATAAAGTTAAGTGTCGTCAACCCCAGCATATTAGAGTCATTTTAAGGAAATAAAGTTAAGTGTCGTCGACCGATTTTGGTCAGTGTAATCGGTCGGGGTTGTCGACCCCAGTATATTAGAGTCATTTTGGGGAAATTTAGCCAAGTGTCGTCGATTGATCTCATTACAGAGGCCACGTCGATCGATTTTGGTCACTGTTGATATCGACCGATTTTGGTCAGTGTTGACATCGACCGATTTTGGTCAGTGTTGACATCGACCGATTTTGGCCAGTGTTATTTATCTCGATCGAAGAAACCCGAGAGAAGTTAAGTGTTATTTATCTCGACCGAAGAACCTGAGAGAAGTGAAGTGTTATTTATTCCGACCACTGTACTATTCATCCAAACCCGATAGAAAGAGTTGTCAACCCATATTGTTCCTTCGATGAAACCCAAGAGGAATTAAATATAAAACTAGGTTATAGGCGTCGACCGAAACTCAGTCTTACTGTTTCTAGCATTTTTAATTAAGTTTAATATTAATACTAGGTTTCCACACGTTGTATGACTTTCGCTGAGTAAATTGAATTGTTTTTAAATGAACAGACTATAAGTCGAAAAGAAAAGTTCAAATTTTACGAGATTTTTAGGAATAGTACAAGGGTAAATCAAGGGCCGTTACACCAAGGGAGACGAATTCCTCCCTCTATTTAAAAATAATAAAAAAAAATTATTTTTATTACAAAAATATATAATATAAATATAAATAATGAATCGATAAGTTTAAATTAGATGAAAATTCTAACGTTATCCAAAACTAAGCTCGAGGTTACTTTCGATGTTTCACACAAACACTATATTTTAGAGTTTTAACCAAGTGGTATCTCCCAATTTATCAATTTGATCAATTCACCGAAAAATTACACATGATCGACCGTTAACAAATTACAAAAATTCGAGTCACCAATGAACAATTTGAGTTCGAATAACTCGAAAAGTTTACTTGGAATTTTTTTTAAAATAAAATTGATGGGTACTACAAGTTCCTAAATATTAAGCGTTGACTTTGGAGGGATTGATTTGTTTTGATTTCATCTCATGGTGTAACAATATAGTTAACGAAGGTATGACATGTCTTTGGGATCTGTAATTTATCATTCAAGAATAAAATATGAACTCATCCGTCTACACTCAACCGCGGTCGAAAGATCTTGCTACCCACCGACATGAAATAAACGAAAGAATAAAGTCATGGCAAAAGCCAATTTGATCGCTATATGCCTGTCCCGTCCAAAACTTTCTGAGTAGATATAGATCTGTAGCCACAGTGAATCTCGACGAGCAGCTGCGCAAGGAATGGGTAATCTGAACAAAAATGGTGAGTATGAATTGGAGTTTTTTTCAAAGCTCTAGGCGTAGCTGCACATTCCATAAGAACACCGACCACCTTTCTTGCATCTGTTGTTGCAGCTTCCGCAGTGGCTTCTGTTGAACTTCGGGTTCACGCAAACACCTCCACAGCATACCTGAGAAAAACCGCACTTGGTCCCACACCTGCCGCAGTTGAGCCTGTCCTTCTGTAGGTTGACGCATTTGTTGGTGCAGCAGTTGGGCCCTGCGCTCCCCTTGGCCGCACAGACCCTTGGATTTCTCCCGCACCTACCCAGCGCCATTGGTCGGACACCATTGTAGTATCTGAAGCCATTTGGTCCTCGGAAGGAGAAAGACGGTTTCTCTGCTTTTTTAGCCCACGGGTTAAGTTTTTTCGCGTTGACGGTGATGGTGTCAATTTGGAGCTTATCACGGCACAGCGGCGTTGCCGAAGAAGTTGCCAGAAAGGCCACGAGCGTTGTTGAAAGAAAGACGAATATGTTGAAGGACTTCATATTAATTCTCAACCAGAAGTCAAGTGTGGAGGGGGAAGAGAGAGAGAGCGAGCGAGTTGCATGAAAGGGAAGGAAAGGATGAGTGTGTTCGGGGTGGGGACGACAGATGTTGGGGGTAGAGGGCATTATATACGGAGTCAGGAGAGGGGTGGAAGGACGAAACTACATGCATAGTGGAGTGGTCTAATTGAACGGCGAAGAGAGAGATAACACGAGGTTGAAGTAAACCCGAGTTAGGCTTTGAAAGAATATTAAAATCAAAGTTAGGACGGAGAAGGCGCTGAAACTAAACATCCTAGTATTCAAGATTAAGGTGTGCCTAATTGAGAGACTTAATTTAACATTGCAAAACTACTACTTTTCCATATTATAATACCAAATTTCACATCTTGTTTTAATACTATCACTGTGAGAACAAATATGACAAACCTAATCAAAATCAAGAGCGTTGCATAATCTCATATCATTTAAAATCTCATATCATTTAAAATACGTAGATTTTCTTAATATATTAAACAACAGTTGATTCTAGGTATTAAAGAATAACCTAAAAATTGCTCGTATTGTTTCATACTTTGGTTGAAAATACTTGATCTTTGATGCCTCAATACGTCAATAACTTTAATAATAAAATAAATAACCTTTCGTCAACGAATCTTCTATCTTGCTCTCCCCACTCTCTTAATAAAAGGAAAAAAAAAAAAAAAAAAGAGAGAGAAGAATTTCAAAGGTGCTCAAATTGTTTAATCACCCCCTGTCAAAAATTTCTTAACCTTTTATGTATTAATCCATCAATAATTAATACTAATATTTTGTCAGTAAATCGTGGTCTTCCTTGCTCCAGCGCCTTCACAATCCTCGCCTGTTTATTTTGAAACTTCGATCGAATGTGGTAGGGCTGACAAGCACATTGTGTACGGTAGTTTTGTCCCTCAAACTGGATGAGTTGAAAGTAAAAGTTGTGACTGGAGAGATCTGGGTTGCTTGGAGATTATCACCAAAACATCACAATCGAAAAATGGGAGTATGAAAGCGATGAAGTAGACATTTCATTGCAAGTTGCTGGAGATAATGTAACCTAACTAGACCAGCAAGCCCGCATTCTGGTTTGAAAAGCTTGACAGGAAGAAAAAAGTAAGTATTGTTAAAGAAGCACTCACCCAAAGGTCTACGCTTTGACCTTTTTACGCTACTTCTAAATATTATTTGAAAAATAGTTCCTGTTTTGACTTCACGTTTGTCAAACGATTATTTCAAAAAATATGTTATAATAATCTCCCTATTTTGAAAAATGGACTTGATAACTTTTCTGTACCCAACTTTGAAGCAGTGTTAGAAAAAAGAAGACAGAAAGAGAGCACTTTTCCTGCGATGAGAACAGTAGATTTCTATTTATATTACTCGATAACAACGTTGCTAAGATGACATCAAAAGATTAGAGTTTGGAAAGGCACAAATATGTGGCTTGACGTACTAACTTTTAAATACCCTAAACTTTGTGAAAAGAGTACTTACAGTGATGACATGAACCATTCTAGCCAATTAAGATTTAGAAAAAATGGAAACATGAAATGATAGAAGTTCTTTTTAAACAGATGAAAAGCACAAAGGAAGGCATATGTTTGAAGAAAGTTGAAACCTAACTGAGTTAAGGATTAGGAATCAAGTATGATAGAAAGCTGCTGAAGAATCGTATAAAAAAAATAGTGAATGGGGGTAGCACATCATGTGATTGATAGTTTTTGGTGCAAAAGCCGAACGTCAGTTTCAGAAAAAAGCAAGGTCAACCGCCAATCCCTCAACGGAGTACGGCCGGAAGGACGCATCGTCGATGCAGGACAACGCAGAAAGCAGAATGGTACGACATGTTGGATTGGATCTCCGTGCAACGCGTCAAGGTGAGGGTCTATTCTGAATCAAGGGGGGCTGATTCAGTTGACCTTTGCGAGTTCGGCCACACTACCAGCACTAAGTCGTCGTGCCGGGACCACCTGTCTGGCCTGTGCTTCATTTTATGTGGCGACTGGTTCGTCCCTTTTCCATTCTCACCGTTTTTCTTCTGTGATTCTTCTCTGGCTGGACAAAAGGCAGGTGAACATGACGTCCGTACGCAGTCTGTAAGACGGTAAATTTGGTGGAGTCGAGAGACATGGCATGATGTCCGTGCAAAAATGCAAATGCATTTTACAGGTTAGTGGGTACTCAGCGACGTACCTCTATTCACACGTTATTAAGTTTTAAATGTAACAATCAACCACATTTATGGCAATAAGACTAAATATTTGCATTCTCACACGTTGAATTAGAGTAAAATTCCACCTTGTCATCACACGCGGTATTATAAAAACAATTCGATATATAAATATAGGGTCACTTTGTACGTAACATCAGATTAGGCGTTAAAGGGCGGCATGGTTTTAAATGAAATAATATGCATACTTTAATATTTTAATTGATAATTTCCCTAAAATTACCTAAAAGCTACCCTAATATTTTAATTGGTAATTTCCCTAAAATTAACTAAAAGCTACCATAAAGGGAAAATTTCACGTGTACATTTTTTTATTTCAAATACTAAACTATCATTTCTAATGCCCTTAACCTTAAATTATGAAAAACTTAACAAATTCAAACTTGGCGGACGTCTTTTTACTGTCCGTTATCGAATTTTTCCGTAGAACGAACGGACTCTTAAAAACAGAGTCTGTCTGTTACCGAGAACAGATGGACTGTTTCAAAACACAGTCCGTCCGTTTATATTTTTTGCCGCATACAGTGCGCATTCTCAAAAAACACTATCCGTCCATTTTTCTCTAGTGACGTGGCACTCGAAAACATCGCATCAGACGCATTTTTGAGGGGGTGTTCACCATCCTTCGTTCTACACCATTTGTCCATTATGTTTTTAGTGTATTATATAACGGACACACATTGGATCAACATGATAAACGATAGAGGGACTAGAGAGTCCGTCTGTTTTTCTCATCGGACGCACTCTTATATAGAGAATACGTCCGTTTTTAAAATTAGGGCGAGAGCGGAGGGTCACCACCCTCGCCGAGTGCGTTCGTTTGTTAAAATCTAACGAGATCGGAGGGTCACCATCCTCACCGAGTGCGTCCGATCTCGCGTTTATATCAGAACAAAGAGCTTCTCGAAGTAAAAACTACATTTCTCTCAGAACTCTTGCAAATTTTTTTTGCAGAAAATCGACTGAAAAACACTTCAGGCTATTGTTTTCTCAATTCTGAATTGTTTCGTTCAATTTTTATCCAACAAACCTCACAAATCCGAGTCCCAATCCTCAAAATTCAAAATTTTCCAAATCACAAATTTATCGTAAATGGCTTAGAGATTGGTTGATGCAGATGAGCCTGATAACATAGAGTGGTATCCAGAGAAGGACGCTTTCCATATATGGTGATATTCAAGCATTCGATCACTTAGAGGCGGTTGGAGAAATAGAGGTGCAATCAACCTCGCAAACCCTAGACGATGAGCTACGAGCACCATTCATGTCGGATGATGACGAGGCAGAAAGCAATCAAGTAAGGGAAGCAAATTCGAATGATTTTTATTTAGGTAGACAATATAGTTCTCTAACAGCCATTAGAGAGGAAGTACGAAATTATGCTTTGAAAAATGGATTTGATATCAAATTCGTTAAAAGTGAACGTACGCTACTCACGGCAGAGTATAAAAAAGGATGTAAGTTGCGACTGCATGCTTCGGCCATGCAAAATGAGTTGACATTCCAAATAAAGAGTTACTTTAAAACTCATAGTTGTGCAAGGACAATTGATAATCGACACTGTTAGAGGTTAGTTGGTGGAAATGCTTGATAATGCTGGTGGAAGGATGAAAATGAAAAGACAAAAATGTTAGTGAAAAAAAAACAACTAGAAACACAGTGAAACAGTGGAAAACAAAGGCATTTTACGTGAAGGAAATGAAGCGAGATGATCAATATGTGTAGGGGTGTTGTGCAGAAAATGATGATGAAAAGGATGATGGAATGTAGGCTCCAAAATATCGTCCGAAGAGTTAAATTCAGAGCTCTAGGTAGTAACTTTTCGATGAGAAAGTTTCAGCGATGGAAGAAGGTTTAATCCATTGTCTGCTCCTTTTAGAAATGGGAGAGATGAAATGGGACATTGTTCATCAAGAACCTCGGCTTGAAGAACAAAGGAGGCTCGACTCCTCTCGGTTGTTAACAACCGACACACACTTACCTTCTCGGCAAGGCTAAACCTTCACGGTTTATGGACAATCTTCAATGCTTAAACTAAAATTTCATTCATGTTGTCTAACCAATTACAAGCTTAGAAAATGGGTATAAATAGAGAAGAGGAATCGGGTGAAGAAGAAGAAGAGAAATCAGCAAAATAGCCGTTGGAGCAACGACTAGAAAAATAGCCGTTGGAAGGCTGCTCGGCGCTGGCGCACTTTGCGCGCGCGCGGGGCTGCTGGTGCACGCCTTTGGTCAGCCCGGTTCACCTTGGTTCAGCCCGGTTCAGCTTCCAGTTGCACGCCAACTGTTCGATGAATTGCTTTAGCCACACGGCAACTTGATTCTCCAATTTTCCTTGAGCATCTCCTCTTCCATGATCACTTTAGTGATCCAAAAGACTTTCCTCCAAATATAAAAAGAAATAATTTAGGAAGCATGAAATCAAATAAGGCTAAATGTTTCCCCCAAAATTGTAAGAAAATGCAAATGCATTTAATTACAATATTTGTCAAAAAGGAGGACAAACTCCTTCTTCAAAAACGAGCGATCCGGGTTGTGCTCTTGTGAAGATGAGCGGCTTGACTCCTTTATAAGCTCCAACAAGGCATTTTCCTACAAAAACACACAAACCAATTAGTAGAAAAAATAACTAAAATTCATACATTGGTTTGTGCTTTATGGTTCGATATCGTGGGCACATCATCCTCTCCAGGTTGTTGAAGATTTGTCCTCAAATCTAAAAACTCTTCTCCTTATTCTTTACCAACTAGCCCGAGGTTAAAGAGTTTTCTATGATCATTAAGGCCTACAAAATAAACAAACAAATTAGTGGGAAAATTCGGCTATGGATTTGATCGAGGATGGTGAAGTGTTTCCCTTGGCACTTCCTCGAATAGTCAGAGTTTCACACTTATGCCAAGTTCCAATTCTTTCAAATTTTTGTTGACTTAAATAATGTTTAAGTCTTAATTTGTTTTTGATGATGAATTTGTCTGCTTAATATAGTAATTTGATTATGATTATTAATTGAATTTAATGAAATGCATTTGAGTTAGATTTGTTGGAGATACCCTTAAAAAGGGTATTTTAGTTTTTAATGCATATGATTAAGTGTACAGGGCTGAAATGTGTTAAGCAAAAGAATCAGTCCACCGGTCACAAAACGACAAGAGCGGAGTCGTTTAAAAGAGTCAGTCCACCGGTCACTAAACGACAAGGCGGATGACTAAATGGAATTAGTCCACCGCTCACTAAAAGACAAGGCGGATGAGCTAAAAGAAAATACTCCACCGCTCGCTAAACGACAAAGGCGGATGAGCGAAAAGAATCAGTCCACCGCTCGCTAAAAGACAAAGACGGATGAGCGAAAAGAAAATACTCCACCGCTCGCTAAACGACAAAGACAGATGAGCGAAAAGAATCAGTCCACCGCTCGCTAGACGACAAAGGCGGATGAGTAAACCAAAATGCTCTTCCGGCCACAAAACGACAAAGGCGGAAGACTTCAACAAAATGCTCTTCCGGCCACAAACGACAAAGGCGGAAGACTTCAACAAAGCTCTTCCGGCCACAAAACGACAAAGGCGGAAGACTTCAACAAAATGCTCTTCCGGCCACAAAACGACAAAGGCGGAAGACTTCAACAAAATGCTCTTCCGGCCACAAAACGACAAAGGCGGAAGACTTCAACAAAATGCTCTTCCGGCCACAAAACGACAAAGGCGGAAGACTTCAACAAAATGCTCTTCCGGCCACAAAACGACAAAGGCGGAAGACTTCAACAAAATGCTCTTCCGGCCACAAAACGACAAAGGCGGAAGACTTCAACAAAATGCTCTTCCGGCCACAAAACGACAAAGGCGGAAGACTTCAACAAAATGCTCTTCCGGCCACAAAACGACAAAGGCGGAAGACTTCAACAAAATGCTCTTCCGGCCACAAAACGACAAAGGCGGAAGACTTCAACAAAATGCTCTTCCGGCCACAAAACGACAAAGGCGGAAGACTTCAACAAAATGCTCTTCCGGCCACAAAACGACAAAGGCGGAAGACTTCAACAAAATGCTCTTCCGGCCACAAAACGACAAAGGCGGAAGACTTCAACAAAATGCTCTTCCGGCCACAAAACGACAAAGGCGGAAGACTTCAACAAAATGCTCTTCCGGCCACAAAACGACAAAGGCGGAAGACTTCAACAAAATGCTCTTCCGGCCACAAAACGACAAAGGCGGAAGACTTCAACAAAATGCTCTTCCGGCCACAAAACGACAAAGGCGGAAGACTTCAACAAAATGCTCTTCCGGCCACAAAACGACAAAGGCGGAAGACTTCAACAAAATGCTCTTCCGGCCACAAAACGACAAAGGCGGAAGACTTCAACAAAATGCTCTTCCGGCCACAAAACGACAAAGGCGGAAGACTTCAACAAAATGCTCTTCCGGCCACAAAACGACAAAGGCGGAAGACTTCAACAAAATGCTCTTCCGGCCACAAAACGACAAAGGCGGAAGACTTCAACAAAATGCTCTTCCGGCCACAAAACGACAAAGGCGGAAGACTTCAACAAAATGCTCTTCCGGCCACAAAACGACAAAGGCGGAAGACTTCAACAAAATGCTCTTCCGGCCACAAAACGACAAAGGCGGAAGACTTCAACAAAATGCTCTTCCGGCCACAAAACGACAAAGGCGGAAGACTTCAACAAAATGCTCTTCCGGCCACAAAACGACAAAGGCGGAAGACTTCAACAAAATGCTCTTCCGGCCACAAAACGACAAAGGCGGAAGACTTCAACAAAATGCTCTTCCGGCCACAAAACGACAAAGGCGGAAGACTTCAACAAAATGCTCTTCCGGCCACAAAACGACAAAGGCGGAAGACTTCAACAAAATGCTCTTCCGGCCACAAAACGACAAAGGCGGAAGACTTCAACAAAATGCTCTTCCGGCCACAAAACGACAAAGGCGGATGAGTAAACCAAAATGCTCTTCCGGCCACAAAACGACAAAGGCGGAAGACTTCAACAAAATGCTCTTCCGGCCACAAAACGACAAAGGCGAAAGCTACAGTGACGTCGTTTTCAGCCATAACTCCAGAACATTAATGGCGACGACGATTTGCAACTACAAACGGCAATGGCTACCTGATCTTGTACGGAAGGTGCTCCAACGGTAACTAAACTTCTATTATTGGATAAGGAGCATTGAAGCCAAGCCATTTATGAAGACAGAGTATATAAGCTGAGCTTAGAGCACGAAGTCCCAACTTTTGCCATTTTGAATTCTGAGCCCTAGCTGCGAAAATTATTACTCTGAATTCTCAATCTACACCTCTCTACTCCAAAACTTGAGATTCTATTTTGAGAGCTTGTAGATCATTGTATTCTGTATTTCAAACTTGAATATCCTGTAAGGCAGTGGATTGACGCCCGCTAAGTTCAATCCAGGATTGTGAAAGGCTGTGGATCGAAGCCCGTAAGGTTGATCAGATTTTCTCGTTGAGGAGAAGTAAGAAATCTTCAAGGGAGAGCCTTGGAGCGTGGACGTAGGCAGTTTGGCCGAACCACGTAAAAATACTGGTGTCTAATTTCTCTTTCTCTCTCTTTACATTATTTGATTACTAGTGCTGTAACTAAGTTTAATCAAGAAGAGAAATTAGATTAAATTGAAATTAAAATTAAAAAGTCTAATTCACCCCCCTCTTAGACAATTCCGATCCTACAATTGGTATCAGAGCAAGGTCTATATTGTCTAAGCTATTTATCTAAGAGATATTGCTGTATCTGAAATGGCATTCAACGTTAACAACTCACAAATAGAAGGTCAGGCAACAAATAGACCTCCATTCTTTGATGGTAGTGACTATGTCTATTGGAAGTCTAGAATGAAAATATTCATTCAAGCCATAGACTATGAGACCTGGTGTATTATAGAGAATGGTCCTTACAAGGCCATGAAAACTGTTGATGGGAAAAGTATCCCTAAGGACTCTTCTGAGTTAACAGAGTCCGAAAAGAGAAATCTAAGCCTTAATGCTAAGGCCGTAAACACCTTGTACTGTGCCTTAAATAGAGATGAATTTAATAGGGTACAAGGGTGTGAAAGTGCTCAAGAAATTTGGCACTTATTAGAGGTCACACACGAGGGCACAAATCAAGTTAAGGAGAGCAAACTGAATATGCTCATTCACGAGTATGAATTATTTTCTATGCCCAAAGATGAGTCTGTCTCTTCCATGTTTACAAGATTCACTAACATTACTAATGGTTTGAAAGCTCTTGGTAAGTCTTATTCTAGTGAAGAACAGGTCAGGAAGATCCTCAGGTGTCTTCCAAGAAGCTGGCAGCCAAAGGTGACTGCAATCCAGGAAGCAAAGGATCTTAAAGCTCTAAAGCTTGAAGAGCTCATTGGATCTCTCATGACACATGAGATCACAATGAGATCAAATGAGAAAGAAGACCTTAAGGAAAAAGAGACCTCCAAAAGAAAAGATATTGCTATGAAAGCTTCTTCAAGTAAATGTGAAGCCTCTGAGGATGAAGAAGAAGAGGAGGATGAGGACATTGCTCTTATTACTAGGAGATTCAGCAAGTTCCTTCGAAGGAAGAAGCTGCAGGGAAGAAGATTTCCCAAGAATGAAAAGCAATCCAAAGACAAGGAGTTTACCTGTTTTGGATGTGGAAAGCCAGGCCACATGAAGGCTGACTGTCCACAAGTTAAAGGTCCCAAGAAATTCAAGAAAAAGGCTATGAAGGCCACTTGGGATGACAGTGAAGGTGACACTTCATCTTCAAATGATGAGGAAGTTGCAAACCTGTGCTTCATGGCACTCGAGGAAAAGGTTAGTACTTCTTCTTCAAATGTATCTAGTGATAGTGATGATGAAGAAGGTGAAATAATTGACGCCTTTAAT
Source organism: Begonia masoniana (assembly GCA_022432975.1). NCBI lineage: Eukaryota > Viridiplantae > Streptophyta > Magnoliopsida > Cucurbitales > Begoniaceae > Begonia > Begonia masoniana. The sequence goes on from CM039502.1 coordinate 56,884,382, forward strand.
GACTTAGTTAAACAGTTTGGCATGCTGAAAAATAAATACAATTTGTTGAAAAAGGAGAATACAAATTTATTAGAAAAGCAGGCCAATGAACTTAGTATGCATGAAAAGGAAGTTTCTGCTCTTAAAAAGAAAAATGAGACGTTAAATAAACTTGTTCTGAATTTCACTGAAGGAAGTAAAAATCTGAGCATGTTATTGAGCAGTCAGAGAGTGCAGTTTGATAAAACTGGTCTAGGGTATGAAGGGTTTAGTAAAAAGAAAACATATAAAAGGCTTTTTGTTAAATCCACTGTCTTTCATGCATGCAATGAAGTTGGACATAAATCATTTGTATGTCCATTAAATTCAAACAATAAGAAAACTGGGAGTAAATTACAGTAGGTTCCTAAAGGAACCAAAACTAACACCAGGACCCAAAAGATTTGGGTACCTAAGAAGACTGCTTGAACTTTCTATTGCAGGCTGACTGCTCTCCCGGGAAAAACCAGTGGTATCTCGATAGCGGATGCTCGAGACATATGACGGGGGACTCAACTAAATTTGCTGCAGTCAGCAAAAAGAAAGGAAGTGTTACCTTTGGTGGAAACCAAAAAGGTAAAATTGTTGGCATTGGTAACATAGGTAACCCTATCAATCCTGTTATAGAAAATGCTTTATTAGTTGATGGGTTAAAACATAATCTACTTAGCATTAGTCAATTATGTGACAAAGGTTATGAAGTAATATTCAAATCAGATTCATGTATAATTAAAGATGCTGCAAATGGCAAAATTCTCTTTACTGGTTTTAGGAAAGAAAATATTTATGTTATTGACATTGATGATATTGATTGTAGTATTGAAAAATGTTTTGCTGTGAATTCTTCTATTGACGGTTGGATCTGGCATAAGAGATTAGGACACGTAGGGATGGATACCTTAGCTAAGATTACTAAGGAGAACTTAGTTAGAGGTATTCCTAAGATATCCTTTGAAAAGGATAAAGTCTGTGAAGCTTGTCAAATGGGCAAGCAGATCAAAAGCTCCTTTGCATCTAAGAATGCAATTTCTACTTCTAAGCCTCTCCAACTCCTTCATATGGACCTCTTCGGTCCTTCCAACATAGACAGCCTAGGAGGTAAATTCTATGCATTTGTCATTGTTGATGATTTTTCTAGATTTACTTGGGTTCATTTTCTGAAGTCTAAGGATGAAACCTTTGACACCTTTTCTAGTTTTAGGAAAAGAGTTCAAAATGTAAAGGAGCTCACCATAGTTGCTATTCGTAGTGATCATGGTGGAGAGTTTGAAAATGAGAAATTTGAACTCCTGTGTATCAAATATGGAATTGAGCACAATTTCTCTTCTCCTAGGACCCCTCAGCAAAATGGTGTTGTTGAGAGGAAGAATAGATCTCTCCAAGAGCTTGCTAGGACTATGCTCAATGAGAATTCACTTCCTAAGTATTTTTGGGCTGAAGCTGTAGCAACAGCCTGTTATGTACTTAATCGGGTCTTCATAAGACCTATCCTAGAGAAAACTCCATATGAGCTCTGGAGTGGAAAAACTCCTTCTGTCAAGTATTTTAGAGCCTTTGGCAGTAAATGCTTCATTCTCAATACTAAGGATAACTTAGGAAAATTCGATTCCAAATCTGATATTGGAATTTTTCTTGGTTACTCTCTGACCAGTAAAGCATATAGGGTTTTCAATAGGAGAACTCTAGTTGTAGAGGAATCCGTTCATGTCAACTTTGATAAGTCCCCTCAACCCACAATAAATGTGGATGAGGATGGTGTTTTGAATTATCAACTGGATTCTCTCTCCTTAGAAAAACCTACTGATCCCTCTAAAGCAGAAAAATCTTTAGAACCATCTTCTACTCCTCATGATATAGGTTCTGTCAAGGATGAAAATCCTGCTCTCCCTAGAGATTAGAAATATATTAGAAATCATCCATTAGATGAAGTCTTAGGTGATCCATCACTAGGAGTTAAGACTAGATCCTCTCTTAGGAATCTCTGTGCCAATGTGGCATTTATATCTCAAGTAGAACCTAAGAAGTTTGAAGAGGCCGAGAGTGATGAAAACTGGATTTTAGCTATGCAAGAGGAGCTAAATCAATTTGCAAGGAGCAAGGTATGGGAACTTGTTCCACGGCCTAAGGATCATCCAATTATTGGAACAAAATGGGTTTATAAGAATAAATTGGATGAAAATGGGATAGTAGTTAGAAATAAAGCCAGACTTGTAGCTAAGGGATACTCTCAAGAAGAGGGAATTGATTTTGAAGAATCCTTTGCCCCTGTAGCTAGATTAGAGTCAATTAGAATGCTTCTAGCTTTTGCTTGCTACAAAAACTTCACACTCTTTCAAATGGATGTAAAGAGTGCATTTTTAAATGGTTATATAACTGAAGAAGTCTATGTAGAGCAACCTTTAGGTTTTGAAGCCTTTGATAAACCCGACCATGTCTTCAAACTTAGGAAAGTTCTCTATGGACTTAAGCAGGCTCCTAGAGCTTGGTATGACAGATTGAAGAACTTCCTTGAGGAAAGGAATTTCAAAAAGGGTAACTCCGATTCAACTCTGTTTACCATGCAAAAGGAGAAGGACATTTTGTTGGTTCAAATTTATGTCGATGACATTATCTTTGGCTCAACTAATGTCAGAATGTGTAATGAGTTTTCATCCTCATGAAAAGTGAATTCGAGATGAGTATGATGGGGGAGTTAAAGTTTTTCTTAGGATTTCAGATTAGTCAATCTTCTGATGGAATTTTCTTCTGTCAAGAAAAATACATCAAGGAACTTCTTAAGAAATTCGGTCTAGAATCTGTCAAATCTTCTAAAACTCCCATGAGTACCACTACTAAATTGGACAATGATGAAAAAGGTATAAGTGTGGATATCAAGAAATATCGTGGTATGATTGGTTCTCTGCTGTATCTGACTGCTAGTAGGCCAGATATACTCTTTAGTGTGTGCCTATGTGCTAGATTTCAAGCTGCCCCTAAGGAATCTCATTTATCTGCAGTAAAAAGGATTTTCAAATATTTGAATGGGACTTATGACTTAGGTTTATGGTATCCTAAGGGAACTTCCTTTGATCTGATAGGATATTCAGATTCTGACTATGCTGGAAGTCTAGTTGATCGGAAAAGCACCTCAGGAACATGTCAATTCTTAGGAGAATCTCTAGTATCTTGGTATTCTAAGAAACAGAATTCTGTTGCATTATCAACTGCTGAAAGTGAATATATTGCTGCTGGCAGTTGCTGTGCACAAATGTTGTGGATGAAACAGACTCTAGAAGATTATAATCTGTTTTATAATAGGATTCCTATTCGGTGTGATAACACCAGTGCTATAAAAATCTCTAAAAATCCTATTCAACATTCTAGAACAAAACACATAGATGTCAGATATCACTTCATTCGTGATCATGTTCAAAGAGGTGACATATCTTTAGAGTTTGTCAATTCCGAAGATCAATTGGTAGATATTTTCACAAAGCCTCTAGATGAGAAAATATTCTGTGGTATTAGAATAAGATTAGGTCTTATCAAATATGAGAAATGTTAAGTTTTTTTTTTCCCTTATTTTTCTGTCTTTATTGTTCACATCCTCCGGTCCTTTTCATTTTTTTTTCACCGGAAGATATACATCATCCACTGACCGGATGATATATTTTCTAATCTGTCAACACGTGTCGTTAAATGGACAATATCAATCTTACACGTGTGATTTCCGCATGTCGGGCGTAGTTCTCTCTCGTTTAAACTTGGCTTTCTCTCCGAAACGCTTCATCTTTCGCGCCCTTTCTCTCTATCGACAACCCTTGCTCTCTAGGTCGTCTTCCCAAAATTTCTCCAATGGACCAAGTTTTCGCACACGATCATGAGGCTTGTTCTTCAAAGGGTGGTGCTGAACCTGCGAAAAAGAAAGCCAAACCCAATCCTAGACCGGCACGGGTGATCCCTCGGGGAACCAGTTGGCCGTCACTCTACTTCATATCAGAAGCGGCTGAAATCCGATATCACGGCGACTTTAAGGACAAAAAGTTGATTCCGGGTCGTGGTATGGTTCCTGACGAACTTGTTTCTTTAAATATTGTAACACCCCTGGCCGATATTGGATTACTAGGACTGTTTGAGGTTGAATCCTTCTATTTTCCCTCTGCCATTAGGATGTTCTATGCTAATCTTAGCGCTACTTCTGATCAGTCAGTAATATCTAGCTATGTGCATGGGAAAACCATAGAGCTTACCTCAAAATCCATCAATGAACTTTTGGGAGCCCCCCAGTTGGATAATCACCCTAAAATTTATTCTATTGGCCAAGAAATTCCATTTCTAAAGCTTTCTGATGGCCAACAATTCCTAAAGGAAATTGCTCTAGATCCGAGCAATATTCCAAACCCTCTCAAAAGCAAGCATCTAACCATTAGAGCTAGGCTGCTTCATCAAATGATCTGCTACAATGTCATTCCTAAAGGGGGACATTATGATGACATTAGCAGCATGGAGCATGTCATCCTTTATGCCATCTATATGAAGTTCCCTGTCGATATTGGATACATCATCCTGCGAAGGATGATTCAGAATGTTTCTTCAGGGACCACATCCTTTCCCTACAACCTCCTACTCATGAAGATTTTTCAGAAGAATCAGGTTGAATTTCCTGAGGATGAGCATCCCACCTGTCTGAAACATACCAGCTATTACTCCAAGGATACCTTGTCCAGGATGGGAATTAAGAAGAACCGTCAAGGGGTTTTTGTCTTGGATCAGTCCAAGCAGAGGGTAGCTAAGGTCAAAGCTGCCAAAAAGGGCAAACAGGATGTGAGTTTGGATACAGAATCATCTGTTCAAGAAGGTGGTGGTGATTCTGAGATCCCTGCCTTTGATATTTCCCCTCCTAGTCCTAGGGTCACTCGGCCTAAACGTCCTCCACCAGTGACCAGCCGCCGTGCCCCTTCTACAAGGTTTAGCCAACCTGCTCCAATAGCTTCTGCACATCCTTTTGAGGCTATTTCTGCCCCTTCTGCACCTAGCCTACCTTCACCTCCTTCTCCTCCACCTTCTCTCATACTGCCTTCACAACCTGCTCTTCCCTCTATCTCTCCGGTATTTCGGGTCATTTCCTCTATCATCAAACATGGTCCTCCAGCTCAACCCTCTTTACCATCGCTGCCTCCACCTGCCTCATCTGGGCATCCTCTGCCTGCAGCCCCTTTGGCAACTGCTCCGGCCGAAGTTGTTCCAAGGAGGAAAAGAAAACTTGTCCTGGCAGAAGAGTCTGATCAGGATAATGTGGATGCTCCTTTGTCTCCTATTGCTCAATCTTCTACTCCTACACCTCTCCTTCCTCCCACAGTTCAACAACCAGTGTCTCCAGTCCATCTCCCTGCTCCAATAGTTTCCCTACCTCTTACAGTTCAAGTGACCTCACCAATTTCTACTGTCACTCCTGCCACTCCTATCCTTTATAAGAGGAGATCATCTATCAGTGAAGAACAGTATCTTGAGCTGAAGTCATGCCTTGCAAATCTAAAGACAGGCTTCGATTCAAAGTTAAATCAACTCAAGGTGGATTTGCAAGAAGCTGCTGTTGTGGAACGGGGTCAAATGGATCAGAAATGGGACAGGCACACTAAAATCTTCTCTCGTGATCTTAAGGCTCTCCAGTCTAAAGTTGAGGGTCTTTGCCCTGCACCTCATATTCCTCTCAGACCTTCTGAGCCTACTTATGAAGACCTCCTCCTTCCTTTCTCCAGACCAGCGGTTGTTACAGATTCTAGAGTGCTGCCTTTGGATTTACAAGAGTCTGAACTAGCATTCTCTACCTCTGCTGCTCTTTCAGTACAGAAGCCATCTTTAGAGCCCTCAAGTCCAATGGATACAACCCCTATCGTATATCCATCCAAAATCTAGAATTTAATCTCATCGTTCTTCTAGCTTACATCTCCCAACCACCACTAACACTCGAGTTCTCATTCACATCTCACTCTTAAGCTCGCCAACTCTTAAGCTTATCCACTCTTCTAATCTATTTACGACATTAGCAGTTTCGACTTCGTTACATACGAGTCGAACCTATAACTTTTCTAACTTAACCTTATCCCTAAATCACTCACACACTTTTCGTGCAATATCTCGTACTAATTACTTAAGGTTCATACCTCAAAATCTAACCTTCCTCTTTCTATAGTATACGACTTCTAATTTCCTCTCAAGTTTCTTAACTCTAATACAATTATCTAATTTCCCCCATGATTCTCTTCAAAATTTACTAACGAATTTATTTTCTATAGTCCTCCAATTCGTTTTAAATATTCCCCTAACTCTCGTTACAACAAGTCGCCCAACAACCTCCTTGTTTGCAAACTTGTTGTAGCCCAATTAACACCCTAAATCTCAATCTCCTACCTATTACTTTTCTACAATAGATACTCACTCTTGATGAGTCACTATTTCTCCTAACATTGCGCACATTAATCTAAACCAAAACACAGCACGTCCACTACTTCTTGTCACGCCTAAATTCTCCTATACAATGCCGGTTGAAAACTTTTACGCATTCTTGTTCACCCTCAAATGAGTAATCCCTTAAGATAGTACCTATACCCTAAGCTCCAAAGTTCTAATCTGAGTTTCGTTTCTCCTCACAAATATACTCCAATCCTCTAACATCTCAACTTTGTCAGTTCCTATCCTATCTCTACGTAAATCCCTATACTTCCATCCTTGATCCTATTAAATTACTCAGTTCAGACCCCCCCCCCCAATCATTTACTTAAAATAAACCCTTAACTACAGTTTATATCTGTATACATACGTAACTCTAAATATCTCACCTTGCTATCTCGTCTTATCCACATAATGTACTAAGGGTCTCTCAATGATTTAAGACATCTCTTTAAAAAAAATTCGTTTCTACCCTTAAGCTCTCCTATAACTCATCGTACCTCAAATCTGCAAGGGTTTTCTAAAAGCCCCAATTCTATCTCTTCAAATCTTTTCTCACATAAGATGTAACTTTTTAAGGGAAACTCATCCTAAAATTTTCTCAGCTCTCTATCCTCAATCCAATCCTACTTATATCTATTCTACGGATGTTACCTTGTCTGTTTCACTTTTCAAATAAATTTCTAACTATTCGAACTATCAGTTCGCTATGTAAAAACATGTCTATAAGTTGGTTGGTTCATGGGGTCTACCGAGGTGGTCTCGGTACTCACGATATGTTCGTTCTACTCCTGAACAAGGCTAGACAATCTAATATCTGTTAACTAACTAAAGGTAAGAAATACTTACAGTCGGTGAAGCACGTTGTACGGCGGCTGGCATTGTCGGGTAATCATTTGAACGACACGACCATTTATGCTCTGATACCATCTTGTAACGCCCCCAAACCCACCCTGGCTCGGTGCGCTACTTTGCTAACCAATCCCACATTAAAACGTAATTTAAAATAAAATTGACAAAGTAGAATTAAAGCTAAGTTTCTCAGAACTCTCTTACGTCATACCTAGCTGCCTAGACTCAATAATTTCCCTTAATTCTAACCGTTAAATAACACGGCGTCTTCCCCAAAATTTCGGCAAAGTAACGCCTGAAAATAGCGCCTCCAAAATGCTAAATACCTGCATAAAATCCAATCTCAACCAGATCCAGAATACTCTACTCAACTATCTACTCAACTTTCTAGTATACGAAATCTCCAAAGAGTAACAAAGAGAAACTATAATACTAACATCTCTAAGTGAAGAAAGTCCACAGTACAGTGCGATACATCACCCTTAACTATGACTATATACCACAAATACACATAGCTATACCACAACTATCAAAAACATTAACCAAAATGAGTTAAACATTCCCATCATTACTAAAATGTAAAGTCTCACATTCTCCCGAAGACCATGGTCGTGACGCCCCGACAACTGCCCTCACCGGCATGCTCCATGCACCACCAACCGCAGCCTAGTCCTAGGCTGTCTCATCTACCCCACCTGAGTAAATCTCGTCACCTACAAAACAGAACACACACACACGTAAGCTTACGCTTAGCAAGTATGGAAAAGAAATGTAACGTGCACGATGCACCCACACCACCCGAACATATGCCATCTCTACTCACTCTGTTGTTTTTCATTTCGTTTTCGTTTTATAAAATCTTTCCACTTTCACGCGTGAATCAAGTAGGCACACATCCGAGCTCCCCGCTCATTGGACGGCCACGCCTTGACCCAAGGAGCAAGATCGGCCAGCTCACGCCCGGGTCCCCCCCATTGGACGGCCGCACACAATCTCCTCCCTTCCTCTGTCACATGTGAATCAAGTAGGCACACATCCGAGCTCCCCGCTCATTGGACGGCCACGCCTTGATCCACGGAGCAAGATCGGCCAGCTCACGCCCGGGTCCCCCCATTGGATGGCCGCACAGAATCTCCTCCAACAGCATTTATGTATTTTCAACTTTATATCTCGAGTAGAGTCCCAACTCACTGCCTCCCCAGCATATTACAAGTGACTCCCCGGCAACTTGCATAACCTGGCGACTCTACTCAACTTTATTCTTTCTTAGTTACGTTTCACACTCACCTTTCAAATTATGCACAAACTCATTTTCGTAATTTAAAAGACAATGCATGATACTCAACACGTGCATAACATAACTCAACCAACAAACATACACTACTCAATAGAAAAGAAACAACCAACAAATAATAATTCCTACCGTTCCGTGGTGTAGGCCCGAAGGCGACAAAACACACAATCCATTACTTACCTGGTGTCCTAGCTCGCTGAAGATACTCGGTTACCTGTCCATCTACGGCTCGACCTACGACGAACTTTCAAACTTAATTAAAATCAAGCCAAGATCCACCAATTTACTCTCAAACTACTATTTCTAGCTTAATCCAACTAAAGCCTAACTAAATGAGCCACTAATATAGGTTCGGTAAAAACTGACCCGAAACTCAAACGTGCATAACTTTCGCGTCGGATATCGGAATCGAACGATTCCAGCGGCCACGTACTCCTCTAATAACCTATTTTAATCTGCCAAAAGAAATTTTAAAACAAACGACTGTAACTAGGTCAATTATTGCAAAATCCGATTCTGCCCCTAACCGAAAAATTCGCCTTTTTAATTTTTCATCAATTCTCACCCAATTCCTCACCAATTAACCACCCTCATACCTAATTAACATAAACTTAACAAAAATCGAAGTTCTAATTCAGAAAACCTGAGGCTCCAAAAACCTAGCCCTCGGTTTTTAGCTTCTCCCGAGCTGCACACTACTCGGCAGTCCTTGCCAGCACAGAGCTCGGCAATTCGACGCCGAGAGTAGCCAAAAACGGCCGGTGATCGGAGCTAAATCAAGCTTGTCACTCCCGGCGTCCAACAGGACTCGAACAGGGCGACGAGAGAGAGAAAAAAAATGGGTCCTACCGGTTGGCTTGTGCGCGGAGATGGGTCGGAGCTGCTTGCCTTTGATGTTTGGCCGGAGAATCGCTGAACGCCGCCGGTGATCGTCACGCTCCGTCGATGATCGCCCTCCCCCCCTCTCTGCCCTGTTCTTCGTTCGCGAGGAGCAACTGAATGGCTTCGAGCCATTCAGTTGTTTTTAAAAGAAAATAGCATTTTCTTTTAAAAACAAAAACAATAATAATAATAATTAACACTAACAACAATAATAATAACACTTGCCTTTCCAAAAAATTCCGTTAAATCCCGCTCTTAAATTACAAACTTTCATCAATTGACCTTCACCCCGTACCCGGCTTAAGTTCTCCAGTTAGAATATCCGAACACCAATTAATTAATCAATTAGTTTAACCAAATTTATTCACTTTTCTTTTAAATTAATTAAAACAACCTATTTTATTATTATTTTATTTTCTCTCCAATTTTCCTTTAAAAAAATTTTCGGGTGTTACACTAGGACTCCTTACGAGCGTTGTTTCTATCTACTATTATCTAAAAATAATCAAGTTATTAATGGCGGGACAAAATCAAGAATAACCCCTCACGTGCGAAATTATAAAAGATCCTATTTAAGATCAAACAAGTCCATCGAATTGAGTATGATTGTATATGTGATAGCATCTACTATACCAGGAATATTAATGAACCCGATTATAGAAATTGCTCAGGATACCCTTTTTTAGTTTAGCTTCTTGAATCTATTTCTTAGTTCAAGATCCCTCTTACTAACTTGAATCAAAGAATTAGTAGATCTATTCCATCCAAAATGGGAATGAACTAGGGTTATGAACTTATAATCTATAATATGATGATCGAGTCGATTCCATGATTATAAGTTCATTCCATACCGAGCTAGACCAGAATAGGGCTAGGTTGAGAAACCTATGTTGGTTGGGTTTACAGATTCGGATTTGGCCGAAAGTTTGGATGATCGAAAATCTACTTCGGGGTATATGGTGACTTTTGCCGAGGGAGCCATGACTTGGCAATCTAAATTACAAAAGTGTATTGCTCTTTCTACTACAAAAGCTGAACTTATAGCCGGCGTGGAGGCAACAAATGAATTGTTGTGGTTGAGAAAGTTCACTATGGAACTTAAGTTGAAACAACAAAGGTATGTCTTATTTTGCAATAATCAAAGTGCAATTCATCTTGTGAAAAATTATTATTTTCACACGAAGTCAAAACACATTGAAATTTGTTATCATTGGATTCGTGATATTTTGGATGATAAGATGTTGGAACTTGAAAAGATTCACACGGATGACAATGGATCGGATATGTTGATGAATACGTTGTCATGAAATAAGTTTGAGTTGTGTCACTCGGTTTCCTGATTGAAAACGCCCTCCAACTAGTTGGTCAGAGGAGTATGTTGGGGTTTTTCCTCCTAGTTGGAGAAGCTTAAATTGATGAAGCCTTAATTTTAGGCTCATGTCTTAAATGATATGTTTAGAAGACATAGTGTCATTTAGTGTGTATTCAAGACATAGTCTCATTTAGTGTGTGTATTCATTAACAAAAACAACAAGAGAAGAGAGAAAACAAAACTCATTTTCGGAGTTCATCGCAGTAGCCAGAGGAGAATTGAGTTTGCCAGAGGTTGAACCATTGGATTGGCTTGAAATTTGATATCTTGTTCGTGACATCTAGGGCTACATTCTGAATGGTGGAGATCAGTTTTCGAGGCTTCTAAGTCTACCTGACAAAGAACAAACGGGACTGCATTGATTTGGGTACTCACTTGTTAACTTCTTTTTTTTTTCTTTCTTGTACCTTGTTGTTTGCCAAGATTGTTACTTGATATTGATGAGAGTGTTGTATGTCTCTAATTTAATGATCTAGAGAGAATATTTGATTGTACCCATATTGATCATAGTAGATTGTTAAACGGCCTATATGGGTATTGTGGTTTTTACTCTCGTCTTGAGAAGTTTTCTATGCTAAAAAGTGTATTGCATTGTAGGTGTGATTTTATTGTTAGTTTCAATTTTCTTCTACTCATATTATTGAAAAGTTTGTTTTGAATCAAACTTTCGTTACAACAAACACTTTCCAATCACTATTTACTAGGGGTAAGCAAAAACCGGACCGGATCGAAGGATCGGATTGAAACCAAAAATTTGGTCCGGTTCTAGTTGGTTTTGTACTTTAAATAATCAAATTCGGTTTTTTTAAAGGAGAAACGAAAAATTTGGTTCGATTTATGGACTTATTGATACAAAACCTGTGACGGCCCCCGACCCGGTCGGGGACGAGGAGCCATCACTCCGAGACATTCCAAAATGGGGACTATTTTTTTTTTTAAACATTTATATTTTTAAAACCTTAACAGAGAGTATAAACCTTCTCTAGAAGTGAAACTGGAAGACACATTTAAGCTGGATGACAATTAAAATCGGAATACAGAAAACAAAGAACTTTTATAAATTGATGGCGAAAGAAAACAGGAAAAACAGGAACATTTAAATTTTTGGGCGTAAACCTTCTATGGGAGTGAAGGCTGAAAGACAAGCGAATGATGTGAGGCGGAAGATATAATTTTAAAGGCAGCGGCAAAAAATGTAAACAGTGGATAATGTGAATAAAATGGAGGAGAACAGTAGCAGCGGTGGATGTGAATAAAACAAAAGTGAACAGTAACCGGTGGATGTGAATAAGACGAAAGTGAACAGTAACCAGTGGATGTGAATAAGAAGAAAGTGAACAGTAAACTGGTGAGTGAACAGTAACCGGTGGATGTGAATAAGAAGAAAGTGAACAGTAACTGGTGGATGTGAATAAGACAAAGGCGAACAGTAACCGGTGGATTTGAATAAGTCGAAAGTGAACAGTAACCAGTGGATTTGAATAAGACGAAAGTGAACAGTAACCGGCGGATGTGAATAAGACGAAAGTGATTAGTAACCGGTGAATGTGAATAAGACAAAAGTGAACAGTAACCAGTGGATGTGAATAAGACAAAAGTGAACAGTAACCAGTGGATGTGAATAAGACAAAATTGACAACTTTTAACAGGAATCCTTAAAACAAAAGTGAACAGTAACCAGTGGATGTGAATAAGACAAAAGTGAACAGTAACCGGTGGATGTGAATAAGACGAAAGTGAACAGTAACCAGTGGATGTGAATAAGACAAAAGTGAACAGTAACCAGTGGATGTGAATAAGACAAAAGTGAACAGTAACCAGTGGATGTGAATAAGACAAAAGTGAACAGTAACCAGTGGATGTGAATAAGACAAAAGTGAACAGTAACCAGTGGATGTGAATAAGACAAAAGTGAACAGTAACCAGTGGATGTGAATAAGACAAAAGTGAACAGTAACCAGTGGATGTGAATAAGACAAAAGTGAACAGTAACCAGTGGATGTGAATAAGACAAAAGTGAACAGTAACCAGTGGATGTGAATAAGACAAAAGTGAACAGTAACCAGTGGATGTGAATAAGACGAAAGTGAACAGTAACCAGTGGATGTGAATAAGACAAAAGTGAACAGTAACCGGTGGATGTGAATAAGACGAAAGTGAACAGTAACCGGTGGATGTGAATAAGACAAAAGTGAACAGTAACCAGTGGATGTGAATAAGACAAAAGTGAACAGTAACCGGTGGATGTGAATAAGACAAAAGTGAACAGTAACCAGTGATGTAGAGTTTAAAGACAAAATTGACAACTTTTAACAGGAATCCTTAAAAAACAAATTCGTGAAAGAAGGAAAAACAGAAGGTATGAAAGCTTCAAACTTCAGAAAACGATTCAAAACATGATTTTGGACATATCAGGGAAACACGACAGAATTTTACGGAAACAGATTGCATGGATGACTCTAAAATCAGAGAAAATCCATGCACATCCTAAAGGAGAAAATATTTCAAACAATTTCAGAATACTTCAGAACATAAATTCAACTGTCAAATACAGAGGTTTTAAATACATCAACAACAGAACCTATACACTACAAAATTTCCAGCAGAATTTTTAAACAAAACACAGGACTATAACAGAGTTTTAGAACAAAACACCAGAATTCCAGAAGAGTTTACAGATATGAACTTTACTTTAAAGACTTAAACCTCGAGACAGAAAATTATGTATGGTTGCAGCAACCACCGCTGAGAGCTCAAACCACCAGTCACCTATTCATCAAACTGAGGCACAAAGTCCTTATTTTCGGGTTCAGTACCTACATCAGGGAGTTCACCTATGAGTCTAAAAACTCAGTAAGAACATATATAAATGCAATGATGCATATGCTATGCATGGACTTTCAGAAAAACGGTGATAGTACAATACATTACATTTCAGTGGCAGGGGGTATAAGTGGGGCTTATAGGGGAAATGACAAGTGCACGATAGGCACAAACAGATATACAGAAACAGAACAGTAGGTCAGTCCCCGTCCCGCACTTAACCAATATATTTCAGTCAGATTTTATCTTGCTTAGCTTCAAACCGTGTACAGAAAACAGTTTTGCATGAACTTTCAGGGAAAATCGTGTATGCATGGACATTTACAGTGCTTCAACTTAAACAGCAGAGAACAGGAACATAAAACAACGGAAATATAAAAGGAAACACAGAACTTAACTCTAACCCTTCTACCCAAAAACCAACCTACAGGATGTAAAACCTAGTATCTCCAAGATGTAGGGCCTTGAGGGCCAGTCCACACACATGAACTTACCTATTTGCTGTGGTGTTGAAAGTGTTGAATGTGTTGCCTTGGTGAGGCACGAACCTGAACATGCATGTAAAGAAAATGAGCAAAGCTGCAAATGCTAACTAATAATGTGTAGGGTATGCAGCAACTCCTTTCAAACCTTTGGAAAGCAAACTAACGTGTTTTCATCCAAAAACAGTGAGTTTCTCTCAAAATGCCATAACCTTAAACTTCCACAAAACTCACATTTTACTTATCCAAACTCATTAGCTTAAACAGATACTTACCTCTACTGGAGAAAACAGGAGAAAGTAATTTTTTGGAAAGATTGAAATCGCCAGAAGGAGAGAAAACTGAGAGAAATGAAAGGAAGGAGAAGGAAGCATATGAGAAAAGTGAGGGTTTCACGTAGGAGGGGAGAGAAAAAAACATGGCTTCTTCAACAAGTTGCCAGGTGTCACTCATCCATTGGCCACCTCCCACCAACCTTAATTGGCTCCCAATTTTACCCTTCAATAGTTTTTTAACTAAATTTTTTTTTAGTTCGTCGAATCGGTTCTACAACCACTCTCATTCAATTGAACACGTTGGCAATTAAAAATAGTCATTGAATTAATATCGGAGTAATTCCGCTTACATATCCGGGGAATAAATACATAGGCAAAAATACCGGGTGTTACATTCCACCCACCTTAATAGAAATTTTGTCCCCAAAATTTGCCTAAGCAAAGAGGTCCGGATTTTGGGCCCTGACATCCTCTTGTTTTTCCCATGTGGCTTCCTCTACATTATGATTTCGCCATAAAACTTTCACCAATGGGACCACTCGATTGCGCAACACGTTGAGTGGGGTATCTAGTATCTGTATGGGCCTTTCTTCATATGTCAGCGTCGACATGATATCAAAGTCCACCTGTTTCACGATCTGAGTTGGATCTTGTACACATTTTCTCAGCATCGAAACATGGAAGACATTGTGAATTCCATCCATTGACGCTGGCAACTGTAGTCTGTAAGCCATGTTTCCCACACGCTTCAAAATGGAAAATGGGCTAATGAACCGTGAGCTGAGCTTTCCTTTCTTACCGAATCTCATTACGCCCTTGAAAGGCGACACTTTCAAGAATACCTCATCGCCCTCAGCGAACTCTAAGTCTCTTCTTCTATGGTCCGCATAACTCTTCTGTCGACTCTGAGCAATCTTTATTCGTTGTGTGATAGCAGCTATCACCTCGGACATCTGCTGTAATATCTCAGGGCCGATAAGCTTGGTTTCTCTGACCTCATCCCAACACAATGGGGATCTACACTTTCTGCCGTACAGAGCTTCATAAGGAGCCACGCCAATTGTAGCCTGGTAACTATTGTTGTAAGCAAACTCTACGAGTGACAAATATCTACTCCAAGGAGCATGAAATTCCAATACGCACGATCTTAACATATCTTCCAGTATTTGAGTTGTTCTCTCAGATTGTCCGTCAGTCTGTGGATGAAATGCCGTGCTGAAATCAAACTTTGTACCAAAGGAGTTCTGCAAACTTCTCCAAAACCTGGAAGTGAATCTGGGATCACAGTCTGAGACGATCGTTACAGGAATGCCATGCAGCTTAATAATCTCATTAATATACAGCTTTGCGTACTGATCCATTTAGTATGTCGTCTTCACAGGTAGAAAGTGGGCCGACTTCGTCAATCTGTCCACTATGACCCAAATGCTATTATGGCCCTTAGCTGTTCTTGGTAGGCCAACAACAAAATCCATCGTTATGTTCTCTCATTTTCATTCGGGGATCGGGAGAGGCTGAAGCGTTCCACTTGGTCGTTGATGTTCAGCTTTGACCTGTTGACATATCATGCATGACTCCACATATTTGGCCACTTCATTCTTCATATTCGGCCACCAGAAGTGAAGTTTCAAGTCCTGATACATCTTTGTACTTCCAGGATGCACAGAGAAAGAAGATGAATGGGCTTCCGACAAGATGTGCTTCCGTAACTCTTCGTCTTTCGAAACATACCATCTGTTTTTGAACTTCAGAATACCATCTCCCGAGTAACTGAAATCGGAAGAGGCCATAGGTAACTTGCTCACAATATCAGCCATCTCCTTTGAATTGGTCTTCTGGGCCTCCTTAATTCGGTCCAAGACGGTGGGCCGCAGTGTCAAGTTCGCTAGTATGGCCGATAGCCCAGAAACTATCTCCATATCGAACTTCTGTATCTCTGTCCTCAAAGGCATTGATACGGCCGACATAGTGAGTTGCATAGTAGCTGGCATCCTGCTCAATGCATCAGCCACCACATTAGCTTTACCAGGATAGTATTTAATCTCAACATCGTAATCTTTCACAAATTCTAACCACCGTCTTTGTCTCATGTTTAGCTCTTTCTGGGTAAATATGTACTTCAGGCTCTTGTGATCAGAAAACACCTTACACGATTGTCCGTACAAGTGGTGTCTCCATACTTTCAGTGCAAAGACGACTGTCCCTAGCTCGAGGTCATGTGTAGGGTAGTTTTGTTCATGGTTCTTCAATTTTCTGGATGCGTATGCTACAACTTTCCCTTCTTGCATTAATACACATCCCAAGCCAACCTTGGACGCATCACAGTATACGCTGAATTTGTCGTCTTCAACTGGCAATACTAACAGTGGGGCAGTAGTTAATTTCTGCTTAAGTGTCTGAAAACTCACCTCACAAGCTTCAAACCACTTGAACTTGATGTCCTTCCTCGTTAAGCTAGTCATAGGCTTCGCTATTACAGAAAATCTCTTGATAAACTTTCTATAATAACCAGCTAACCCGATAAAACTCCGTACCTCACTGGCATTTCTCGGTCTCGGCCATTCTTTCATTGTCAGAATCTTGGCTGGATCCATAGAAACTCCCTCTGCAGAAACCTCGTGGCCTAGGAAGTTAATCCTACTCAACCAGAATTCACACTTTGATAGCTTGGCATATAATTGATGCTGTTTTAGAGTTGACAACACAATAGCCAAGTGCTCTTTATGCTCTTCCTCGTTCCGAGAATAAATCAGGATGTCGTCGATGAAGACGATTACAAATTTGTCCAAGAACTCTTGGAATATCCTATTCATCAAGTCCATAAATGTCGCGGGGGCATTAGTCAACCCGAACGACATCACCAAAAACTCGTAATGTCCGTACCGCGTCCTAAAGGCGGTCTTTGGAATATCATCATGTAACACTCAAAATAACGACCAGATAATTTCCTTAACCGTTTTAACGGTCGTATTTAATTAATTTTTCTCGATTTAGAGTTTTATACCAAGTATAATTAATTTCATGTGTATTTAAACTAGGTTGGGTGGCAAAGTTGTAATAATGGAGGGTGATGACCAATATATAAAGAAAAAGGAAATGTTTTAAACCTCACTTAAACCACTGTAGCTGACACCTTCCTTTTCGGCGATTTCTTCCCTCCCAAGCTCTTGCTCTCTGCTTTCAGCACACTCTCTTCGACGATCGGTTTCTGTGATGACCCGAATATGCACGTATGGGTACGATGGCTGCACGAACCAGAACCCGGAGGGCAGTACGTCCGCGCGGGCGAACCGGAAGGTGACAGGTCGTAAAAAGGGGGTCGTCACAATCCCACATCGCTTGGGGAAGTATGTGGCAATGAAACATATGTAAAGAGACCCTCCCAACATAGCAAGACGCGTTTTGGAGCACAATTGGCAACGGATCCCATAAGAACTCCGAAGTTAAAAGTGCTTCGGCGAGAGCAATTCCAGGTTGGGTGACCTTCCGGGAAGTTCTCGCCAAACAAAGCCGTGAGGGGAGGATATTGCGCTACGGCCCAATCCCCAGAGCGGACAATATCTTGCTGGGATACGAGGTCGTTACAAATGGTATCAGAGCCTGTACCCAACCGGAAATGTGGCCAACGAGGACGTTGGGCCCCTGAGGGGGGGTGATTGTGATGACCCGAATATGCACGTATGGGTACGATGGCTGCACGAACCGGAACCCGGATGGCAGTACGTCCGCGCGGGCGAACCGGAAGGTGACAGGTCGTAAAAAGGGGGTCGTCACAATCCCACATCGCTTGGGGAAGTATGTGGCAATGAAACATATGTAAAGAGACCCTCCCAACATAGCAAGACGCGTTTTGGAGCACAATTGGCAACGGATCCCATAAGAACTCCGAAGTTAAAAGTGCTTCGGCGAGAGCAATTCCAGGTTGGGTGACCTTCCGGGAAGTTCTCGCCAAACAAAGCCGTGAGGGGAGGATATTGCGCTACGGCCCAATCCCAGAGCGGACAATATCTTGCTGGGATACGAGGTCGTTACAAATGGTATCAGAGCCTTACCCAACCGGAAATGTGGCCAACGAGGACGTTGGGCCCCTGAGGGGGGGTGATTGTGATGACCCGAATATGCACGTATGGGTACGATGGATGCACGACCGGACCGATGATGGACAGTACGTCCGCGAGGGCGTAACGGAAGGTGACAGGTCGTAAAAAGGGGGTCGTCACAATCCCACATCGCTTGGGGAAGTATGTGGCAATGAACATATGTAAAGAGACCCTCCCAACATAGCAAGTGACGCGTTTGGAGCACAATGGCAACGGATCCCATAAGAACTCCGAAGTTAAAAGTGCTTCGGCGAGAGCAATTCCAGGTTGGGTGACCTTCCGGGAAGTTCTCGCCAAACAAAGCCGTGAGGGGAGGATATTGCGCTACGGCCCAATCCCAGAGCGGACAATATCTTGCTGGGATACGAGGTCGTTACAAATGGTATCAGAGCCTTACCCAACCGGAAATGTGGCCAACGAGGACGTTGGGCCCCTGAGGGGGGGTGATTGTGATGACCCGAATATGCACGTATGGGTACGATGGATGCACGACCGGACCGATGATGGACAGTACGTCCGCGAGGGCGTAACGGAAGGTGACAGGTCGTAAAAAGGGGGTCGTCACAATCCCACATCGCTTGGGGAAGTATGTGGCAATGAACATATGTAAAGAGACCCTCCCAACATAGCAGACGCGTTTGGAGCACAATGGCAACGGATCCCATAAGAACTCCGAAGTTAAAAGTGCTTCGGCGAGAGCAATTCCAGGTTGGGTGACCTTCCGGGAAGTTCTCGCCAAACAAAGCCGTGAGGGGAGGATATTGCGCTACGGCCCAATCCCCAGAGCGGACAATATCTTGCTGGGATACGGGGTCGTTACAGTTTCTCTGCCACTACTCGACTACTCTGTGCCCGAGGTATGCAATAGACAACGTAGCTATCTGTTAGTTTGTTAGCCCCGTTTTCTACTCAGCATTGGAGTTTTAGATTTTCCAATGGCCGACTAATAATAAGAACATTTGAAATCTGAGAGTGGAAATGCTTTTGTCAAATCGATTTTGGACATTTAGAACAACCACCCCTGAGTAATCGATAATCGAATCTGTCTGTTCTGGGATTTGGATTTCAAACTACACAGGGTATTAGACTAAGGATTCGGGAATGACTTTAGCTATTAAATCTTAGGATAACTTGAGATTAGAACTATTAGGATTTTGTTTTAACTACTGCAATGTAAATGTTTTAGTTGAAGAAGTTTGAAGATGAAGGAGCTCAAGTGTTAAGGAGACCAGGTAAGTGAATGTATTAAGATTTCCGGCTAATAGAGCCCTACATCGTGGGAGTACTAGGTTGTTTTAGATGTTTAATGTTTACCTTATGATGATGAGCTTGTCTGCACTTGAAGGATTGATGAATGTTGTGAGTTATACTATTTGATGACCTACTAGTGAATGTAAAGTTGTCTGCTCTGGTATGATCCTTGTCATAGTCTGATGGGTTAAAAGTTCTCATGTTCATGCATCATGAATGTTTCTCAAGCATAAGAAAATGTTTTAATGCATGTTTTCCATGAACAAGATATGTATGTATATATGTATATATAAGATTTATGCAACGTGGACTAAGTGAGGGTTGGGGGCGGTTCGGCGTATGTCACAGTCCAAAGAGGGACATATGAATACGACCCGCAAAAGGGAACAAGATCAAACTCACTGTCGAACCCCCTTTACCGGCACAAATCCTCTCTTAATCCACACAACCTAAATGAAGAATATGATCAAAGACTATGAATGATGAATATGATCAATGACTATGCACGATGAATATGATCCATGACTATGAACGATGAATATGATCCATGACTATGAATGATGAATATGATCCATGACTCTGAATGATGATTACGAGCAAAGATATGAACAAGAAAAGACTTATGAGCATGTGATTTTCCCAAATTATACATTCATGCATCCATGTTAGTGTTGCATTCCTTACTAAGCATTAGGCTTATAGTTAAATCTTATGATGTAGGTGAAGAGTTAGAAGGTGAGGATTTCCAGTCCAGAGATTATGTTTAAAGTTGGTTGGTGGAGGATGCTCAGTGTGACAGTGAAGGCTGGATAGGCGATTAAGTTCCCTGGTTATGCTCATAGTAAGTCAGAAAAGTTTACGATGAACAGATGACTAAATAGAACAGAATTTCTTATAACAATGAGATTTGGATTTGAAGGGCTTGTCTTTAGAGTCTGAATACGATTTTAAGGATTTATGAATGGTTTGTTTTGCTTGAGTCTTCCGCTATGCGTATTTTAGATGAGTTTATGATTTTTACTCTTTGAGGTTTATGGTTACTAAGTTAAGATTCGGGTGAGTTGTGGTAATTTCCATCGGATGATGAGAGTGTTATCTTGTTGTCTAGCGATCGGCAGATGTAGTGTCTAAGCCATCGAATGATGAAAGTGCTATTTTGTCGTCTAGCGATCGGCAGATGTAGAGTGTTTAAGCCATCGGATGATGAGAGTGTTATTTTGTCGTCTAGTGATCGACAGATGTAGTGTAATAAGTCACCGGATGATGAGGATGTAATTTGTCATCTAGCGTTCGGTGGATGAAGTGTATTCCTTCACCGGATGATGTGTATGGTATTTTGTCGTCTAGCGTTCGGTGGATGGAGTGTATTCCTTCACCGGATGATGTAAATTGTATTTTGTCGTCTAGCATTCGGTGGATGAAGTGTAATTCTTCACCGGATGATGTAAATGTTAATTTGTCGTCTAGTGACCGGATGATGTGAGTATTCTCTTATTGTTTAATGTCCAGGTAATGTTTTAAGTCGGTCACGTGAAGCACACATGACCACCGGTCGATGTAGGGTAAATATGAAAATCTAGTGGATAATGTTCGGGACCGGGCGATGTCTTTAATTAGGCACGTGCAATGCCCGTGACCACCGGTGGATGTCTATTGCTGGTTGAGATCAGATGTGTCGCGTGGCGGACACGTGATCATCGGTCGATGTGAGTCTATAACTCTATCGGTAGATGCAGATCAAGAGATGTTTGAAAAAAAAAAAAAAGAGAAAACAAAGAGGGAATAATATTAACACTAACAATGAACAAGGTGTAAGGAAGTAAGAATCAAATGATTAAGAGATTAAGTAATGAATTGTGTGGCGATTCCGTTGGGGTCGTTACAATTATGGTATCAAAGCAAAATCAGGTTCTAAAACCGATTCTGCAGACTGCCTTCTAGCGCTGACTGTCAGGTGAGCACACTCCAGCAACTGTAAGTATTTATGATTTTAGTAAATGTCACTAAGTTAAGATGAAATTATAATTAATTGTCTAGGAATCCCAAAATGGTTAGAGGTCAGCAGAGAGAGACCAATGAGGATAGCAATGCCATTGCTCAGTTGACAGAGTTGGTCATGCGCCAATCTCGCCAGATCGAACAACTGATGACTGCTAGAGAGAAACAAGGCAACTCCAGTACTAATGCAACTCATGATCATGGGGGTGAGCGTTTCCACCGGCTTCGACCCCCGGTGTTTAATGGACATGTTTCAGATCCTATTTATGCTGAGGAGTGGGTACGCAAAGGTTGATGAAGGACATAAGGTCACATATGCTGTCTTTCATTTGGAATTAAGTGCAAGGCATTGGTGGGATTCGATCCAGAACACTGCTAATGCCGGAGCTATGACCTGGAAAATGTTTAAGACTGCCTTCTTTGACAAGTACTTCAATAGGACTATTCGGGCCAACAAGAAGAAGGAGTTCATGAATCTACGACAAACTGGCTCTGTGACGGATTACATATGCAAATTTGATGCTTTATCACGATTTGCTCCCCGAATAATTGAGGATGATGAGGACAGGATTTACCAATTTGTTCAAGGACTGAAGTCGAGTTTGTACATGAAAGTAAAGACTGCTGGGATACACAATGTACCTTATGGTGAAGTGAGGGCTAAGGCCTTGGAACTGGAAGAGGCGGAAATGATAGCATATGCACAGCGTGAGCAGCCAAGAAAATTCACGAAGGAAGCTCAGCCGCCACCACGTCAGAACAAAGGATGGCAGCCGCAACAAAACAGGGGACCACAACAACAACAACAAGGTATAAAGAGACCCTTCAACCAGAATGATGACCAAGGAAAAGGGAAGAGGCCTCTGGCACCCTTATGCCCCACCTGTCAAAAGAACCACCCCGGCGTATGCAAGTTGCGTTCTGGCCGCTGTTTCAGATGTGATAAGGTTGGACATATAGTCAGAGACTGCCCCATGCCGCCAGATCCGAATCGTGCAAGGGTAGCACCTAGAGTCTATGCAATGATGGAGGATGAGGAAGCCGTGCAGCATACAGTCATAACAGGTACCATTATGATCTGTGGTTTTGCTGCTTACACACTTATAGATACGGGAGCCACACACTCGTTTATATCAACTTTGTTTGTATGCCAACACAACTTAGAACTTTTACCAGCCGAAAGGCCATATAATGTTATGTTACCATCAGGGAAGTCCCTACATTCAGAACAGATTGTTAAAGGTGATGTTGTGTCCTTAGGAAGTAAGAAACTATATGTAGAACTGATTGTAATTGACATGAAAGGATATGAGGTGATATTAGGAATGGATTGGTTATTTAGGCATTATGCCACAATAAGCTTTAGATCTGGGATGGTTGATTTTCGACTCCCAAATGGTGATCATTATTCCTTCCAAGATATTCCTAAGATAAGCAAAATACCGATTATATCCTCACTAGAAATTTACCGGTTACTGAAAAATGGTTGTGAGAGTTACTTAGCTAGCATAATGGATGTTCGGGTGAAGAATAAGATAGAGTTACAAGATATCCCCATAGTCCGAGAGTTCCCTAAGGCATTCTTGGATGATTTGCCAAGATTACCACCTGATAGAGAAATAGAGTTTGTAATAGATACGTACCCTGAGGCCTTACCCGTATCTAAGAATCCTTATCGGATGGCACTTGTTGAGCTAAAGGAGTTAAAAGTCCAACTACAGGAATTAGTAGACAAAGGATTTATACGCCCTAGTAGTTCCCCTTGGGGTGCACCTGTCTTATTTGTCAAGAAGAAAGATGGTTCCCTTAGAATGTGCATAGACTATAGGGAGCTAAATAAGTTGACAATCAAGAATAAGTACCCCTTACCTCGGATTGATGATTTGTTTGACCAATTGCAAGGAGCAAAGGTGTTTTCAAAAATAGATTTACGTTCGGGTTATTACCAACTGAAAGTTAAGGAAGGAGATATACCAAAGACAGCCTTCAGAACCCGTTATGGACACTACGAATTCTTGGTCATGTCATTTGGACTGACCAATGCACCTGCAGCCTTTATGGACTTAATGAATCGAGTGTTTCGTGAGTATTTGGACAAATTTGTAATTGTGTTCATAGATGATATCCTGATATATTCACGGACTGAAGCTGACCATGCAGAGCATTTAAGAGTAGTTTTGACAACATTGAAGGAGCACCAGCTTTATGCCAAATTGTCCAAGTGTGAATTTTGGTTGGACAAGGTTAATTTTCTTGGTCATGTAGTTTCTGCCAATGGCATATCAGTGGACCCGACCAAAATTCAGGCAGTAAAGGATTGGCCACAACCAAAGAACGCCAGTGAAGTCCGCAGTTTCCTTGGATTGGCAGGCTATTACAGGAAGTTCATCAGAGGATTTTCTTTAATAGCTAAGCCTCTGACGAATCTGACAAAGAAGGACAATAAGTATTCTTGGACCAAAGCTTGTGAGGATAGCTTCCAGACATTGAAAGTGAAGTTAACAACGGCCCCAGTTCTGACCCTTCCAATCGAAGAAGGAAAGTTTAGCATATTTTGTGATGCATCAAAAGTTGGTTTGGGCTGTGTTTTGATGCAAGAAGGCAAGGTTGTAGCGTATGTCTAGGCAATTAAAGAGTTATGAACAGAACTATCACACCCATGATTTAGAATTAGCCTCTGTTGTTTTTGCCTTGAAGATATGGAGACACTATTTATATGGACAGCAGTGTGAGGTGTTTTCTGACCATAAAAGTCTGAGGTATCTCTTTACACAAAAGGAATTGAACATGAGGCAGAGGGGTTGGTTGGAATTTGTCAAGGATTACGACTTTGAGATCAAGTATCACCCGGGTAAGGCTAACTCTGTAGCTGACGCATTGAGCAGGATGTCAACAACTATGCAACCCGTTGTGTCAACCATGTCTATACCTTTGAGGACAGAAGTTCAGAGGTTTGAATTGGAGATAGTTCTAGAGTTATCAACCTTACTTGCCGATTTGACCATTCAACCAACGGTTTTGGAAAAGATCAAAGAGGCACAACAGAAGAACTCTGAGGAGAATAACAGTATGATGAACAAGGTGAAGGACACCACCTACGAGTTTAGTCTTTCCAAGGATGGGATTCTGAGGTTTAGAAATAGATGGTATGTCCCTAATGATGAAGGATTACGTAAGTTAATCTTGGCTGAGGTGCATTCGTCTCCCTTTTCTGTACATCCTGGCAGCACCAAGATGTATCGGGACCTGAAGTTACTCTATTGGTGGCCAAACTTAAAGAGAGATGTTGCTAAGTATGTAGAGTCATGTTTGGTTTGCCAACAAGTTAAAGCCGAACACCAACGTCCAGGAGGTACCCTTCAGCCTCTACCTATTCCCGAGTGGAAGTGGGAACACATAGCTATGGATTTCATCATAGGATTACCTAAGACAACTAAGGGACATGATAGTATTTGGGTTGTGATTGATAGACTGACAAAATCAGCCCATTTCTTACCAGTAAGGACAACCTACTCGATGGACCAACTTGCTGATCTTTATGTACAAGAAGTTATTAGGTTGCATGGAATCCCTGCATCTATTGTTTCTGATCGTGACCCTAGGTTCACCTCCCTGTTTTGGAAAGGTCTACAAGGCACACTTGGCACGAGGTTATCCTTCAGTACTGCCTTTCACCCGTAGACAGATGGACAATCTGAAAGGACTATTCAGATACTTGAAGATATGCTGAGGGCGTGTGTGCTAGATTTCCAGTCATCTTGGAGTCGATACTTACCTTTGGTTGAGTTCTCCTACAATAACAGTTATCAGTCCACTATCGGAATGGCACCTTATGAAGCACTGTATGGCAAGAAATGTAGGTCACCTCTGTATTGGGATGAGGTTGGGGAAGCAAAACTTCTAGGACCCGAACTTCTGCAGCAGATGTCTGAAAAGATTTCTGTTATTAGGAAGAGGATGATGACTGCTCAGAGTCGACAGAAGAGTTATGCGGACCAAAGGAGGAGGAATCTTGAATTTACGGTCGGGGATGATGTATTCCTGAAGGTTTCACCATTCAAGGGATCCTTAAGATTTGGCAAAAAGGGAAAGTTTAATCCACGATTTATTGGACCATTCCCTGTTTTGGCTAGAATCGGTAGTACAGCTTACAGACTGCAGTTGCCTCCATCATTGGATAAAATTCATAATGTTTTTCATGTGTCAATGTTAAGAAAATGTATACGGGACCCTACACAAGTTGTTAAACCAGTGGATTTTGAGATTGAGCAAACACTAACGTATGAAGAGAAGCCAGTGCAGATATTGGAATCCGCAGTTAAGACCTGAGGAATAAAGAGATTCCATTGGTCAAAGTTTTATGGAAGAATCATGGCATCGAAGAAGCTACTTGGGAGCAACGACAGGACATGTTAGACAAATATCCAGAGTTATTTGTTTGATCAATTTTTGAGGACGAAAATTTTGTTTAAGGAGGGGTGGATGTAACACCCAAAATAACAACCAGGTAATTTCCTTAACCGTTTTAACGGTCGTATTTAATTAATTTTTCCCGGTTTAGAGTTTTATACCAAGAATAATTAATTTCATGTGGATTTAAACTAGGTTGGGTGGCAAAGTTGTAATAATGGAGGGTGATGACCAATATATAAAGAAAAATGAAATGTTTTAAACCTCACTTGAACCACTGTAGCCGACACTTTCCTTTTCGGCGATTTCTTCCCTCCCAAGCTCTTGCTCTCTGCTTTCAGCACACTCTCTTCGACGATCGGTTTCTCTGCCACTACTCGACTACTCTGTGCCCGAGGTATGCAATAGACAACGTAGCTATCTGTTAGTTTGTTAGCCCCGTTTTCTACTCGACATTGGAGTTTTGGATTTTCCAATGGCCGACTAATAATAAGAACATTTGAAATCTGAGAGTGGGAATGCTTTTATCAAATCGATTCTGAACATTTAGAACAACCACCCCTGAGTAATCGATAATCGAATCTGTCTATTCTGGGATTTGGATTTCAAACTGCACAGGGTATTAGACTAAGGATTCGGGAATGGCTTTAGCTATTAAATCTTAGGATAACTTGATATTAGAACTATTAGGATTTTGTTTTAACTACTGCAATGTAAATGTTTTAGGTGAAGAAGTTTGAAGAGAAAGGAGCTCAAGTGCTAAGGAGACAAGGTAAGTGAATGTATTAAGATTTCCAGCTAATAGAGCCCTACATCGTGGGAGTACTAGGTTGTTTTAGATGTCTAATGTTTACCTTATGATGATGAGCTTGTTTGCACTTGAAGGATTGATGAATGTTGTGAATTATACTATTTGATGACCTACTAGTGAATGTGAAGTTGTTTGCTCTGGTATGATCCTTGTCATAGTCTGATGGGTTAAAAGTTCTCATGTTCATGCATCATGAATGTTTCTCAAGCATAAGAAAATGTTTTAATGCATGTTTTCCATGAACAAGATATATATGTATATATGTATATATATAAGATTTATGCAACGTGGACTAAGTGAGGGTTGGGGGCAGTTCGGCGTATGTCACAGTCCAAAGAGGGACATATGAATACGACCCGCAGTAGGGAACAAGATCAAACTCACTGTCGAACCCCCTTTACCGTCACAAATCCTCTCTTGATCCACACAACCTAAATAATGAATATGATCAATGACTACGAATGATGAATACGATCAGTGACTACGAATGATGAATATGATCAATGACTATGAATGATGAATATGATCCATGACTATGAATGATGAATATGATCCATGACTATGAATGATGATTAAGAGCAAAGATATGAACAAGAAAAGACTTATGAGCATGTGATTTTCCCAAATTATACATTCATGCATCAATATTAGTGTTGCATTCCTTACTAAGCATTAGGCTTATAGTTAAATCTTATGATGTAGGTGAAGAGTTAGAAGGTGAGGATTTTTAGTCCAGAGATGATGTTTAAAGTTGGTTGCCGGAGGATGCTCAGTGTGATAGTGAAGGCTGGATAGGCGATTAAGTTCCCTGGTTATGCTCATAGTAAGTCAGAAAAGTTTACGATGAACAGATGACTAAATAGAACAGAATTTCTTATAACAATGAGATTTGAATTTGAAGGGCTTGTCTTTAGAGTCTGAATACGATTTTAAGGATTTATGAATGGTTTGTTTTGCTTGAGTCTTCCGCTATGCGTATTTTAGATGAGTTTATGATTTTTACTCTTTGAGGTTTATGGTTACTAAGTTAAGATTCGGGTGAGTTGTGGTAATTTCCATTGGATGATGAGAGTGTTATCTTGTCGTCTAGCGATCGGTAGATGTAATATCTAAACCATCAAGTGATGAAAGTGCTATTTTGTCGTCTAGCGATCGGCAGATGTAGAGTGTTTAAGCCATCGGATGATGAGAGTGTTATTTTGTCGTCTAGTGATCGGCAGATGTAGTGTAATAAGTCACCAGATGATGAGGATGTAATTTGTCGTCTAGCGTTCGGTGGATGAAGTGTATTCCTTCACCAGATGATGTGTATGGTATTTTGTCGTCTAGCGTTCGGTGGATGGAGTTTATTCCTTCACCGGATGATGTAAATGGTATTTTGTCGTCTAGCATTCGGTGGATGAAGTGTAATTCTTCACCGGATGATGTAAATGTTAATTTGTCATCTAGTGACCGGATGATGTGAGTATTCTCTTAATGTTTAATGTCCAGGTAATGTTTTAAGTCGGTCACGTGAAGCACACATGACCACCGGTCGATGTAGGGTAAATATGAACATCCAGTGGAGAATGTTCGGGACCGGGCGATGTCTTTAATTAGGCACGTGCAATGCCCGTGACCACCGGTGGATGTCTATTGCTGGTTGAGATCAGATGTGCGCGTGGCGGACACGTGATCATCGGTCGATGTGAGTCTATAACTCTATCGGTAGATGCAGATCAAGAGATGTTTGAAAAAAAAAAAAAGAGAAAACAAAGAGGGAATAATATTAACACTAACAATGAACAAGGTGTAAGGAAGTAAGAATCAAATGATTAAGAGATTAAGTAATGAATTGTGTGGCGATTCCGTTCGGGTCGTTACACATCATCCCTAACCTTCAACTGGTAATATCCGGAGTGCAAATCGACCTTCGAGAATACACGAGCCCCCTGTAGCTGGTCAAATAAATCGTCAATCCTTGGCAACGGGTACTTATTCTTGATGGTCAACTTGTTCAGCTCCCGGTAATCAATGCACATCCGTAGGGACCCATCCTTCCTCTTAACAAACAAGACGGGAGCACCCCACGGAGAAAAACTAGGGCGCACAAAACCATTATCCACCAATTCCTTTAGCAGAGTCTTCAACTCCCTCAGCTCAATCGGTGCCATACAGTACTGATTCTTCAATACTAGTTCAGCACCAGGATATACGTCAATCTCAAACTCGAATTCACGATCAGATGGAAATCCTGATAAGTCATCTAAGCAAATCTCTGAGAAGTCTCAAACTACAAAAATATTTTGAAGTTCCACCTCATTCTGGCTTTGAACATCCACTACGTGGGCAAGAAATCCGATGCATTCTGACCTCATCAGTTGTTAAGCTTTCAAGGAAGATATGGCAGGCATACGGTGTTCCTTTTGTACTGCCTGATAAGAGAGTTCTACCTCGTTCGGGCGTTTAAACGACACAAGCCCGGACCTACAGTTGATGGTGGCGTGATGTCTAAACAGCCAATCCATCCCTAGAATCACATTGTATCCTTTCATACCGATAACGATAAGACTGGCATACAACTTCTGGTCTCCTACTGACACTATATCATCCTGTACAATTTGCTCGGAGTGCATAAACTCTTCGGACGGTAGCATAATACTGTAGGGTTGATCTGACGGCGTACAACAAAACTTCCGTCTAACTACGAAGTCTATTGCCACAAACGAATGTGTGGCCCCCGTGTCCCACAAGGTGTAAGCAGGTGCATCACATATCAAAATTGTACCTGTAATTGCTGTGTGCTGATCAGCATCATCAACGTCCTCCATCATTGCAAAAACCTTTGGTACTGCAAGGTTTGGTCTCGTGTCCGGCATCGGGCAATCCCGAAGTTGATGGCCTCCTTTGCCACATCGGAAACATTGGCCGGTAATAAATCTGCATTCTCCTCTGTGAAGTTTCTGGCACCGCGGGCATACTGAAAGTTGAGGAGCCCCCATTGGTCTCTTTCCCTTGTCCTGATTATTGGTGGTCTCATTAAGCCTCTTAATGCCTCTGTTTTATTGCTGTTGAGATTGCAAATTCTGACTTCTTTGCTGTTGTTGAGGAACATTCCGAATAATCCCTCTTGACTGATCTCTTTGTCTCTGGGACTTCGCTTCTAAGGCCTCCAACTGATAGGCCTTGGCCAACACTTTTGTATACGGTGCCTCATCAAATATCCCGTAAGAAATCCCTCGTAAGAGGTCCAGGTTCAAACCCTGAATAAATTGGTGCACCTTGTTTTCGCAGGTGGCTACCAAATGAGGTGCATAGCGGGATAATGATTCAAACTTCTGAACATATTCTGCCACTGATCCATACTGTCGTAGCCGAGAGAACTCAATCAACTTTTCCTTCCTTACCCCGCGACCAAAATATTTCTCGTAAAAGATATTCTTAAATCCCTCCCAGCTCAGTGCCATGGTAGTGGACCGCACAGTATCCCACCAAAAATCGGCACTCTTTGTGAGATGAAACGTGGCACATGTGACCTTCTTGCTCTCCTCTACCTCGGCATAATTAAACATTTGTTCAATCTGCCGAACCCATTCTTCAGCATGAATCGGGTCAGTAGATAATCTATCGAATGCAGGCGGCTGGAGTCGTCTGAATCTATCTCCACTAGTGTCACACGGAGCATTAGCATGATTGTTATTTCTGTTATCTTCTCTGGCCATCAAACGTTCAACCATACGGGAATGCACTCCCACCAGTTCGGTTAGTCGGTCAATGGCACGACAGCTTTCGCTTGACTCTTCATGATGCCCTCTCACCATTTTTAAGAAACCCTGTAAACAGAATAACCTAATTTAATAAACAGGAGTTTTACGGGAATATAAACACTTACAGTTGGTGGAGCGATCTCACGGTGCGAGTTGCGCAGTCAGACATTTTAAGAAATCATTTTTAAAACCTTGTTTCTCTGATACCATAACTGTGACGGCTCCCGACCTGGTCGGGGACGAGGAGCCATCACTCTGAGACATTCCAAAACGGGGACTATTTTTTTTTTTAAAACATTTATACTTTTAAAATATTAACAGAGAGTATAAACCTTCTCTGGAAGTGAAATTGGAAGACACATTTAAGCTGGATGACAATTAAAATCGGAATACAGAAAACAGAGAACTTTTATAAATTGATGGCGAAAAAAAACAGGAAAAACAGGAACATTTAAATTTTTGGGCGTAAACCTTCTCTAGAAGTGAAGGCTGAAAGACAAGCGAATGACGTCAGGCAGAAGATATAATTTTAAAGGCAGCGGCGGAAAATGTAAACAGTGGATAATGTGAATAAAATAGAGGAGAACAGTAGCAGCGGTGGATGTGAATAAAACAAAAGTGAATAGTAACCGGTGGATGTGAATAAGATGAAAGTGAACAGTAACCGGTGGATGTGAATAAAAAGAAAGTGAACAGTAACCGGTGGATGTGAATAAGAAGAAAGTGAACAGTAACCGGTGGATTTGAATAAGACGAAAGTGAACAGTAACCGATGGATTTGAATAAGACGAAAGTGAACAGTAACCGGTGAATGTGAATAAGACGAAAGTGAACAGTAACCGGTGGATGTGAATAAGACGAAAGTGAACAGTAACCGGTGGATGTGAATAAGACGAAAGTGAACAGTAACCGGTGGATGTGAATATGAAGAAAGTGAACAGTAACCGGTGGATGTAGAGTTTAAAGACAAAATTGACAACTTTTAACAAGAATCCATAAAACAAAAGTCGTGAAAACAGAAGGTATGAAAGCTTCAAACTTCAGAAAACGATTCAAAACATGATTTTGGACATATCAGGGAAACACGACAGAATTTTAAGGAAACAGATTGCATGGATGGCTATAAAATCAGAGATAATCCATGCACATTCTAAAGGAGAAAATATTCCAAACAATTCTAGAGTACTTCAGAACATAAATTCAACTGTCAAATACAGAGGTTTTAATTACATCAACAACAGAACCTATACATTACAAAATTTCCAGCAGAATTTTTCAACAAAACACAGGACTATAACAGAGTTTTAGAACAAAACACCAGAATTCCAGAAGAGTTTGCAGATATGAACTTTACTTTAAAGACTTAAACCTTGAGACAGAAAATTATGTATGGCTGCAGCAACCACCGCCGAGAGCTCAAACCACCAGCCACCTATTCATCAGACTGAGGCACAAAGTCCTCATTTTCGGGTTCAGTACCTACATCAGGGAGTTCACCTATGAGTCTAAAAACTCAGTAAGAACATATATAAATGCAGTGATGCATATGCTATGCATGGACTTTCAGAAATACAGTGACAGTACAGTACATTACATTTCAGTGGCAGGGGGGTATAAGTGGGGCTTATAGGGGAACTGGCAAGTGCACGACAGACACAAACAGATATATAAAAACAGAACAGTAGGCCAGTCCCCGTCCCGCACTTAACCAATACATTTCAGTCAGATTTTATCTTGCTTAGCTTCAAACCGCGTACAGAAAACAGTTTTGCATGAACTTTCGAGGAAAATCGTGTATGCATGGACATTTACAGTGCTTCAACTTAAAAAACAGAGAACAGGAACATAAAACAACGGAAACATAAAAGGAAACACAGAACTTAACTCTAACCCTTCTACCCGAAACCAACCTACATGATGTAAAACCTAGTATCTCCAAGATGTAGGGCCTTAAGGGCCAGTCCACACACATGAACTTACCTGTTTGCTGCGGTGTTGAAAGTGTTGAACGTGTTGCCTTGGTGAGGCACGAACCTGAACATGCATGTAAAGAAAATGAGCAAATCTGCAAATGCTAACTAATAATATGTAGGGTATGCAGCAACTCCTTTCAAACCTTTGGAAAACAAACTAACGTGTTTTCATCCAAAAACAGTGAGTTTCTCTCAAAATGCCGTAACCTTAAACTTTTATAAAACTCACATTTTACTTATCCAAACTCATTAGCTTAAACAGATGCTTATCTCTACTAGAGAAAATAGGAAAATGAAAGTTTTTGGAAAGATTGAAATCGCCAGAAGGAGAGAAAACCGAGAGAAATGAAAGGAAGCAGGAGGAAGCATATGAGAAAAGTGAGGGTTTCACGTAGGAGGGGAGAGAAAAGAACGTGGCTTCTTCAACAAGTTGCAAGGTGTCACTCATCCATTGGCCACCTCCCACCAACCTTAATTGGCTCCCAATTTTACCATTCAATAGGTTTTTAACTAAATTTTATTTAGTTCGTCGAATCGGTTCTACAACCACTCTCATTCATTGAACACGTTGGCAATTAAAAATAGTCATTGAATTAATATTGGAGTAATTCCGCTTACATATCCGGGGAATAAATACATAGGCAAAAATACCGGGTGTTACAAAACCAGAAAAATCCGAACCAAAATTAATTAAAAACCTGTGGCTCGCTCGCTTTCTTCACTTCAATCTTTAGAATCGGCGCTCGACAGTCAAACAGCGAACCCTACGCCCGTCGCCCAGCGCCCAGCACATCTGGCAGCCACTTTCTTTCTCTCTCTGCTCACACAGTCGCAGTTCGCAGTCGCCGATACCCAACCACTCTTTGCCTCTCTCTATTGGCACGTCACAGTTCGCAGTCCGCCCAACCACTCTCTGCTCGCACTTCACAGTTCGTAGTCGCCCGACACCTAACCACTCTCTGCTTTCACCTCGCATCACAGTCACCGTCACCGACTTCTGACTTCCAACGAAGGATGAACCGAGTCACTGACGTCCGACGAAGGTAAGCTGTTGGGGCTAAATTTTACAATCTTTAAAATTTGATTGAGGCTAAATTTTCTATTTATGATCCTCATTCATAGGCAATTGAAGATAACGATCTGTCAGGACCTAGGAGCTAGTTCAGTTCTTGGAAAAAATGTTGACACAGATTGGATTCAGAAGGGAAATTTAAAAAAAAAAATTGAAATGGTAAAATCGGAACCAGACCAGAACCGAAACCGAAATTCTAGTCCGGTCCTTTAAAAAATTAAAACAGTCCTTATCCTAAAAATTAAAAACCAAATTTTATTATTCTAGTCTCAATCTTCTTTAAAATCGGACCGAACAGGATCGAACCGGACCGGACCGGATCGGTTTTTGCTCACCCCTACTATTTACCTATGTAAACTATAGTAATATAGTTTCCATTGTGTTTAATAGTAAAAGTAGGTTGCCATTGGAGTTTCTGAGTTCAATCCCATGTATGGATTCTTTAAAACAATGTCGGACTCAGAACTTCTGCTAAAATGCAAACAAAGTGGTGAGATTCTATTATAATATATATTTCTTAGTTTAGCTGAGAGCAAATTTTATTACGTAAAAAAGTAATTTTCACATGACAGTGATTCTCTATATTTGTCAGGGCCTCTTCCACGGGAAACATTTTAAAGTTTAGATTTCTGGTTTTAAATGCAACCAATGTGGATAATTAATCTTTTTGAAGAAAAAAAAAAATTTAAGAGAGGTGATGCATTTAGTTTGTTTGTATATGCAATGAAGTTCTGTAATAAAAGAATAATGTCAAGATGTAATGTTCTTATGGTTGAATCTTCTCAGCTTAAAGCTCAGCGTCATTGGATGTGCACCGGCTGAGTTGTCTCGGCATCATGCGAGGGCTATCATCATTAAGTTTGCAAGGTCACAATTCTTTTACTTTACATAGTAATTGCAGGTCTTTTTTTATCATTAAAAGTTATGCTTGAATACACTCCACATTGTAGATAGCGCATTCTCTCGTCTCCAGCTCTTGGGGGATAGGACTAGATTTTCTCTTGTATTCATTATTGTAGTTGACCTTATCCATCTAAGCTGCTCTTCTCTTCTTATTTCCACTGTCTACTCAATTATGTGATTTAGTTTGCAAATTGATTACTTCAGTGAACATTTAAAAATTGATATAATTACATCTTCGTAGATTTTGATCAGATTTTTTTTGTCGCAATTAATAATCAAAATCAACTACTGCCATTTGATGGTAAACAACATTGCTCTCCATTTTTGAATGCTCGAAGTTGACATTTGATATGGTGGATTTCTTTTGCTCGGGTTTGGAAAATCGGTGATAAAGATCTTAAGATCAAAAATATGTTGTTAGATGGTTGCACATCGCCTTGGGGTACAATTGTCATTTTATATACTCAAAGGTACAATTTGTTGATAAATCTTAAGGAAATCAACATAGTTTTTTCTTCTCTTCTTTTTAGAAATGAAATTTAAGCTAAATTTTATGATTTTTCACGCGGTCAATGTTTTCCATTCTCAACCAAAATGTACCGTCAAAACATTTCTCACAGTTTGCCTCAGAGTGTTGTATAAAAAACAGTGATAAATTTTGAGTATTGGGTTATTTCACATAAAAATGTATTTTTTTAATCTGTAAATAAAACTGTATATATGATTGAAGGTCTCATGTATTAGCATACTCATTACATTACTGTTCAATTCTAGTTAGTTTTTAGATTTTAGTTTGCAATCCTTTCATTCATTTAATGCTCCTTGATATATACAAATACTTGGGGGAAACAATACAGAACACTCGATTTCTTGGCCGCCTTCTCTGTCGTCTCTGCCTTCTTCGTCTCCTTCGTTCTCTCTGGTTTTACAGCTTTTCCAAAACTCAACTTGGTATCAGAGCTAAGGATGGAATCCTCTTGTTCAACTCCCCCCCCCCCCCTCCCCCCTCCCTTCTCTCCCACTCTCACTCCCGTCAACGTTAATCCACCCCCCTTCCCTTCTCTTCCCCCTGTTAACCAGACACTTACAGTCAAATTAACCAGCACAAATTATCTGGTGTGGAAGACTCAACTTCTTCACGTTGCCACTGCGAAAGGCATCCAGCACCTTCTGCAGAGTGCTTCGGTTGCCCCTCCTCAATTTTTGGATCCCCTTAAATCTCAAATCAACCCAGAATTTTCGGTATGGCAACGATACAATAGCCTTCTTCTCAGCTGGATATTTGCCTCATTGTCAGACGATCTTCTTCCCAAACTAATCTCGTTCACTATTGAACACGAGGTCTGGTCCGCTTTAGATAGGCTTTTCTCCTACTCCTCTATGGCGAGCATTACTGATCTCCGGAGCCGACTACACTCCCTGTCCAAAGACGGCCTCTCAGCTGCCTCCTATTTTCAGCAACTCACCACGATCTGCAACACCCTTGCGGCGGTTGGTGAAACGGTTTCTTATAGCGACAAAATTATCTACTTCCTAAAACGGTTTAGGCAGCGAATACAATGCCTTCGTCACCGCGATCACCTCCATTATGCATCGCGCTGACCAGCCTCCTCTGGAAGAAATCCAGAGTCTTCTTTAGAGCTTCGACTTCCGCTTGGAAAAGCAAAACTCTGTCGCTGCTCTTCCGTCGCCGACTCTGATGCAGGCGAATGCTACTGATCGGCCTTTCCGGCCATCGTGGAGTCCTCGGCCTGCTCAGCAGAACCGGCCCAGATGCCAGTTCTGCAACAGGATGGGACATTCGGCCCTAAAGTGTTATCAGCTTCAGAGTGCAACCCAGCAAGCCCACTATCCATTTGTTTCTGCCCCGGCCCAAGCTCACTTTGATGGTTTTCGAGGTTCCTACGCAAGGCGGAATTCACTATTATTCATAATAATAGTGACATGCGTTACCATGTGACTTTAAAACTATTTTAAAATCACCAAAAACCATAAGTTGGATCGTTAGTCTAAAAGAAATTATTTTTGAGAAATATGTAATTTTTCAAAATGTAAACAATTTACATTGAGAAAAATTATTAGAATTAGATTGTGAAGTAATAATAGAAAATACCTTTATGGAGCAACGCTTTTACTCAGGTACTCCCGTCTGATCTTAACAGCTTTAACTCAGGATCAGGTGTTTTTCCCGAAGACTTTGATACCGTCGAGTCTTCTCTGAAGATCTTTACACTTAAATCTCCTGACGTGTGGGCGTCTCTCTTACAAGAATAACACACTCATATATTTGTGGAGAGACGTGTTCTCAACACATGAGACGTCTCTCTTCGATCTTAGAAAACGGTTTTCTAAAACCGAATACGGAAAGGTCACACCTTTTCTCTCTAGGGATTTGTTTCTCTGTCGTTCACTGTTGTTGTCTTCTAATGTCAAATCACATTTGACAATTTTTATAGATCTGTTTTAAAATTAATTTTTCAGATTTATTTTAATAAAAACTAATTTTTAAAAAATAAATCATATCTAATCAAATCTAATTTGATTAACAGTTGATTTATCTAATAAATCAATTTATTAATTAATCATATAATCTAAAAACAGTTTTTAGAATATATTTATGAAAACTACTTTTTAAGATAATCTCATCTTATGAGATTATTCAGATCTACTTTTAAATATTAAACAAACTATAAGTCAATCGTAGATCAAATCTAATCTAATTAGATTTTCCATATCTACTTATATTCAAATTTCAAAAATCTGATTTGATAGTTCGTTACATAACTAACTTTCAATTTGAAGATCAAATCTCATCTGATGAGATTCTTCAAATCTAATTCAAATCCCTTAAAAATATTTCATCTAATGAGATATTTTATTTGAATTCAAAATATAAAAACTATTTATATATTTTGAATAACAATATATTCAAATGAGTGTTTATAAATGATTAATCTTTATTAATCATTTATATATTTATTCTTATAACATGGAAATTAAATAGTAATATAAGATAACAGAGGGACCGATGGACCTATAGTTTTAAGCTCCAATAATATTTGTTAATTAATATAAACTCTTTATATTAAATAACACAATTATTAACTCTAGAGTAATTCCACTAAATACCTAGAGTTGCACTCTTAGAACTATAGAGTATATTTACTCAAAGTAATGTCCATTGATATAGTCATTACATATGTATTAATCCTCCATTAAGATTCGTAATAGAGCTAGGTATAAAATCCGTTAACCTCTCATATTAAATCTTTATCCTTGACTACCATTAGTTCTTGATTGAATAATTAATTCATAACATTTATGAATTTGCGCGCTAATTATTCAATCCCTGAACTAACAAACAAGGGAATCTTATATTATGGATTTCATTGTATCAATGTTAGCATTCCCAGCTACTCATTTAATTTATTCCCAAAATACAAGGTTTATGTAATGTAACTCATACAAAACTATACCGAGTAAATCAAAGAATAAATTATAATGAAATAGGAGTCTACTAAATACAATGAATTAAGATCATACATATATGACCATCATTATGATAAAATTAATTGTTCTTCATTCAACGGATATTATAAGAACAATATAATTTCATCTGGTCCAGTCCTATATAATCATATTATATAAAATACAATCACTTTATGTCACTACATATATAGTCGGGATATGACTACACGTTCTCAACGAAGTGAACTGTATTTATGACTTTATTAATTTGAAGATCCTTTACTTCAAATATAAGTCATGGACTATTGTGATTATTTCTTTTTAAATTTAATCCCACATATATCAGCATATATGTAAATTTAAAATTGCATAAATAATCAAGGATTTTTCTTTGAATTTATAAAGCATATCGAATAATGCAAACATAAAAATTAATCATAAAATTTATTTATTAATTACAGCAATAAAAATGTTCATAACATTTGCTTGTTGGGCACATTATTCCCAACACACTTCACCAATCTCTCACCCGACCCGGCCCTAGCCCATTATCCCCTCCACTCAGCCCAATCCGACTTCGCCCCTCACCTGGTCCAGCCTCTTAATCCCTCCCTTGAACCGGCCCAGCCCTTTACCCCAAACCCGAGCTCATTCTCCCAACACCCCTCCTCTGGTCTTCTCCTGACGCCGATCTCCTCCTCGCCATCTTCTTCGTGGGTTCTCGACTCCGGCGCAACCCACCATTTCACGCCGCAACCTGAGCTCCTCAGTCACCTTCAGCCTCTTCCTGCACCCTCTCAAGTCGCCACGGCTGAAGGTAAATTCCTTGCCCTCTCTCATTCTTGTTTTTCTGCTATTCTGGCCATTGACCGATCTCTTTCTCTGCAAAATGTTTATCACACCCCACATTTATCTCACAACCTGCTAAGTGTCTCACAATTGTGCCGACAGAACTCAGTTTTCATTGAATTTCACTCGTCAGGCTTTTTTGTTAAGGATCAAAATACTCACCGGATCCTGCTTCGTGGTTTCCTCACTGACGGCCTCTATCACACACCGTCGGTCTGTCCCGTTTTGTCGCCTGCTGCTCGGCATCCTCACACGCCGCCAGCCGGTCCAGTTCGATCCTTCACTGCTCGGCGAGGACCCCTGTCTGCCCTTGTTTTGGCCAGTCTTTGGCATGCACGGCTGGGTCACCCTGCCTTTCCCATTTTGCAGCAAGTACTCAAGACTTGTAATTTTCCTTCAAACAATGTTGTGCCTCCATTTTGTAATCCTTGCCAAATGAGAAAAAGTCATAAATTACCATTTTCAATTTCTGACTCTCGTGCGCAATTTCCTTTCAAT
The DNA here is from genome assembly GCA_022432975.1 of Begonia masoniana. Classification (NCBI taxonomy): domain Eukaryota; kingdom Viridiplantae; phylum Streptophyta; class Magnoliopsida; order Cucurbitales; family Begoniaceae; genus Begonia; species Begonia masoniana. The sequence goes on from CM039502.1 coordinate 56,923,888, forward strand.
CTTGTCCATACTGATGTTTGGGGTCCATCTCCCATCAAATCAATTACTGGTGCTCGATATTTTGTCTTGTTTGTCGACGATTGTACCCGCTTCACTTGGCTTTTTTCCCTCAAATTAAAAAGTGAAGTATACAGCATCTTCGCAAATTTCTATGAGTTCGTTTACACACAATTCGGTACTAAAATCAAAAATTGTTCTATTCGACTAGTGTGGCGAATTTCAGGCTCTCACCCCTCTGTTTCAATCTTTAGGCATTCACCATCGTATTTTGTGTCCCTATACACCAAATCAAAATGGTCGAGTCGAACGAAAAAATCGGCATGTTGTTGAAACAGGTCTCGCTCTACTCTTTCACTCCTCAGTCCCTCATCATTTCTGGCCCTATGCTTTTACCACAGCTGCCACCTTGATCAATTTCCTACCCACTCCTGTCCTCCATCACAAGTCCCACTTCGACTGTTTGTTTCACAAACGTCCTGATTATTCATCTCTTCGTGTTTTTGGTTGTCTTTGCTATCCCCTTCTTCGGCCTTTCAATCAATACAAACTCCAGCCTCGCTCTCTTCCATGTGTCTTCTTTGGCCCCAGTCTCCACCACAAAGGTTTTCTGTGTCTCGATCCTACCTCCAATAAACTATATATCTCTCGTCATGTCACATTCGTTGAGTCTCAATTCCTGTTTTCTTCTTTCCAACAACCTGTCTCCCCACCCTCACCCTTCACCCTTCACCCTTCACATTCCTCACCTTCCCTACCCTCACTCTACTTCATCTTCCCCTTCTCCCCTTTCTATTATATCTCTATCTTCACCCACCCCTACCGCCCAAAGTATACCCCGTCCCTCTTCTCCCCCTAGCCTCATCACTACGCTGCCTCCCTCTACCCTCCCTGACCTCATCCCATCCCCATTGCCCATCCCACCTATCCAAAACGCCCACCATATGACGACCAGGGCCAAAGCAGGTGTGTTTAAACCAAAGGCTCTTCTCCTTGAGCCTGCACTTGAACCAAAAACCTTCCATCAAGTTGCCAAATGTCCTCACTGGCTCGCTGCCATGAAAGAAGAAATCGCTGCGCTCAAAGAAACCAACACTTGGTCCTTATTTCCTCTTCCGAGACATACCAAATTAATAGGCTGCAAGTGGGTTTTCAAGACTAAGTTAAACTCTGACGGAACTGTTTCTCGGTATAAGGCTCGTCTCGTCGCTAGAGGTTATGATCAGACATAAGGTATTGATTACGATGAGATCTTCAGCCCAGTAGTCAAACTAACCTCTATTCGCACCGTACTGTCCCTAGCTGTCTCCTCTCACTTGCTCATCCGACAGCTTGACATCAGCAATGCTTTCCTACATGGCGATCTGACCGAGAAAGTTTACATGCAACAACCTCCCGACTTTATTGACTCAGCTTCCCCGTCGGCTGTATGTTTTCTCCACAAAGCCCTCTATGGTCTCAAACAATCTCCAAGAGCATGGTACACCAAATTAGACACCGCATTGACTAATTGGGGGTTCTCCGCCTCGAAGTCCGACTCCTCCCTCTTTATTCACCGTACATCGTCATCCATTCTTATTATGCTGGTGTATGTTGATGACCTCATTTTGACAGGTGATTCTGCTCCCTTATTAGCCCAGCTGTTGACGTAACTCCAGTGTAACACCCAGATTTACGGGATTTCGTAATATACGTGAATAATGACATTTTTGTAATTATGTCGAATTAAGTTGGTTTCCTGAAAAGAAAGCGTCATTACGATCTTAATAATTAATATGGATTTTAAGAAAATTTTGGGATTTTTAGGAGTTGTAACGCTAATTTTATGGAAATTACATTTATCGTAATATAAAGGGCGTTATGGTAAAAAATAGTAAACGATGTCCGATTTGCAAACGGACAGTTTTAATTGAACCTTAGTAATGAGTTGGAATAATTGGTGAAATAAGGAATTTTAGAGAAACCGAACCGTTGGCTAAATAACGAAACGAAGGACGAAACAAATAGGAAATCAAAGGAAGGGCAAAAAGGTAAATTGCCAAGTCAAATTTTAATTAAAAACCACAAACCCCTCTTCTCCTTCACCACTTCACGAAATTCCCTCTGCATTTTCTCCCTCCAGGCGACGGTTTCTTACCCCTCACGGCTTTTTTCTCTCCAACTGCGTTTCCTCTCCGATCAACCTCCGTTCTTCACGTTTTCTTCCCCAATCCCGACCCTAGGTACGATTCTAAGGTTTTAGGAAAGTTTATTTTGATTTTTACGGAGTTTAAACGATTAGGGTTCGTTTATGGTTTTGTGAAAAACGTGATTTAGGGTTTGAAATCGATAGGTTTACTGTAGTTGTGAATATAACGAACGTATCGAGCGTTATTGGACGAAGTTAAATTGATTGGTGAGAAAGGTTAGAGTTTGAGAAATTTCAGGTTTTTGGAAAAACTCGTTAATGGTGGTTTCGAAATATCGAGCATAAATTGTTTATTAAAATGCCTCGATTAGTTAAGTTAGAATTTTAGAAATTTCTTTAGTTAAGAATTTCGTTAAATTGGACGTCAATGGTTCAAACTCGTTTTAACGACAAATATGGTGAATTTTCTTAGGTAAACAACGCTCGTGGACGGAGCTTGAAGTTCAACGTGCACGAGGTAAGTTCTCGTGACTTACTGTGGCCGATTGGCCTACACCATAAGCCGAGTTTGTTGTTGAGGATACGTTGGTGCTTTATTGTTCATGTTGGTCATTTTTTCGTCTAATTGTCTTGGTTGGGTAGTTTAGATTTGGTTGCTTTATAGGTTGATTGTTGTGAGAGTATTCGTAGTGTTTTGATGGTATTTGTAGCGTTTTGATGGTATGCTCTTTATGTATGTTATATTGAACTGTTTATGCATCATGGTTTCAAAACGTCATGAAAATGAATTTAAGCATTGATTTATGAAAGGAACATGCATTGTAAAGGCAAGTAAAGTATCACAGTAAACAACCATGACATGGGGTTATCGGGGATGAGGTTCAGACCTGGAGTTCTGTGGTGAGCGAGTTTTCCTCTCTTCAGATGGTGTGGGCTGTCTATTCGCTTGATGTGCCTTATCCATCTGTCGAGCATTTCCGATAACCATAGATTGACACGTACTAATATATGAAATGACACGGACGGTTTTCATAGCATTGAGCATACATGATCATGCATAGGCATTTACGTAGAATTTACTGAGATTTTTATCTCATAGGTATCTTTATGGTGTAGGTGACATTGAGCAAGGTGAGGACGAGATCCCTCCACCTGAGGAATGATGCAGTTGATGGAGAATGGCCTGTGGGAGTGTACTGGGCAGTCGAGACGCCTTTTGACCCGTGGAGAAGTAAATGTATGTAAGTATTTTGGGGATACGATAGATAGATCGTAGGAGAAATTATAGATTGAAAATATTAGGATGTTTGAGAGCTGATTAGTTGATAGGTGGTTTTGATGTTTTTTAAACATTTTGGAAACTATTTTATAAACCGCTTTGTGATTTTGAACAGGAGGAAATGTTAAGTTTTTAAACGGACCCACGCGGGTTATGTTTTAAATGTGTATTGAGTCGGTAAAAGAGGGAAAAAGGTTGTTATATTGAAGGTTGTTATGAAATGTTTAGAGGATTGATGAAATAAAATTGGTTAAGTGTTTAAGCTTCTGTGCAGGGAAAGAGGAAAAAGGGAAAGAGGGAGAGGCGGCTCTCTGAAAATTTTGATTTCCAGAGAGTGTGCCGATCGATCGCCAAGGAGGGCGATCGATTGGCCTTCTTTGGTCACGCTCTGGAAAAAATTTCAGAACGTGTGCCGATCGTTCGCCTGGGGAAGGCGAACGATCGGCCATGGTTGATCGCCGAAGGGCGATCGATCGCCTGAATGAGGGGCGATCGATCGCCCCTCAATTTTTCTTTACTGGCGATCGATCGCCTGTTTTGGGCGATCGATCGCCCCTACATTTCGTGGGGCAATTGCCCCTTTTGCCCCTATTTTTTTCTTTTTCACTGGTTGTTTGTTTATAAGTTTTAATTGTTTTACTTAATTGAATTTAGAATTTATTTAAACGATTTTCTAACAATATTAACGATTTCGATTTCAATTTAAATTTTGCTTACACCTTAGGTTTAAAGTTTGTAAGGATAAAAAAAAATAATATGGAAAAATAAGGGTACAGTATTAGGGTCGCTACATCCAGTCTCAGGTTAAAGTTTGTGACCTTGGCCCATTATCATACTTTCTCGGTATCTCAGTCACTCAGACATCTACGGATATGACTCTTTCTCAGTCACGATATATATCTGAGTTACTTCATAGGGCAAATATGGGGTCTTGTAAAGCAGTTCCCACTCCGATGGTGGCTGGTCTCGTTCTCTCTATCCGCTCCGGGACCCCTCTTCGTGATGGTTTTCTATATCGCAGCATAGTTGGGGGCCTCCAGTATTGCTGCCTTACGAGACCTGATATTGCTTCGCTGTCAATAAGGTCTCCCAGTTCATGCATGCACCCTCTGACATCCATTGGCAAGCAGTCAAGAAAATTCTGCGATATCTCCACGGTACTTCCTCTCTCAGCATCTCCTTAACACCGTCTGATTCTCTTGCCTTGACCTGCTACACCGATGCTGACTGGGCCTCTTGCCCCGATGATCGTAAAAGCACTAGTGGTTTCTATGTTTTTCTTGGCAAGAACCTCATATCTTGGTCTTCCACCAAACAGAAAGTCGTCTCCCGCTCTAGCACGGAATCAGAGTATTGCAGCGTTGCAAATGGTGTGACCGAAGTTCTCTAGCTTCAGTCGCTACTCAAGGAACTAGGTACTCTCTCTCCAGCATTACCTCTCATTCTCTGTGATAACCTGAGTGCCACCTATCTCGCCTACAACCTAATATTGCACTCCAAATCCAAGCATGTGGAGATTGACTTCCATTTTGTCCGGAAAAAAGTACTTCACAAGTAGTTATTGGTCAAATTCACTCCGTCGGACACTCAACTAGCTGATGCACTCACAAAGCCTCTACCACCGGTGTCGTTCAACCTCTTCTTGTCCAAGATCTTTGGCTTAGGCCCATGATCTTGCGGGGCGATATTAGCATACTCATTACATTACTGTTCAATTCTAATTAGTTTTTAGATTTTAGTTTGCAATCATTTCATTCATTTAATGCTCCTTGATGTATACAAATACTTGGAGAAACACTACAGAACACTGGATTTCTTGGCCGCCTTCTCTGTTGTCTTTGCCTTCTTCGTCTCCTTCGTTCTCTCTGGTTTTACAGCTTTTCCAAAACTCAACTTCTTGTACTAAAGAAATATAATTGTAATAATATTGATTACTACAATGGTTAACTTAAATAACTAGTTAAACTTTTTTCGTTTCCCTTGTGCACGTGGCCAATCTCTAATGTTTTTCTTATGAAATGATTGATTTACTACTCTAATCAATCGTAGTTATTTTTGCTATTCTTCCTGTGAAGAAGGGATCGCTAGGTAAGTTTTTTTTACAAATGCCGTGTGTCTATGCTTTCTTAAGTCTAGAACCAAGCTGCATGTAATGGATTCTCTGCTTATGATTAATTTTATATTGGTCTTAAGTCTAGAAACTAACAATTTATGTTGTCATTCTTTCTCCTTCATCGTGCAGTGATGGCTAGGCTCCATCAGTAGGGTTTCTCATTTCTTTTTCTTTCTTCTCAGTATACCTGGTTCGATTTGTTTCGTTTGCAGGGCTCTTCGCATTCACTGATTTGTTGTTTTCTATCCGAGAGCTGCGGTGCCTCTCTCTGTTTTTTGTTTTCTCTCTTTATCCGTTGTTTTGTTCGTCTACATCGTCTGCTTTATTGTGTCTCAACGATGGTACCTTTTGGTTAACTTTTGCCTCTTCAGCTCCGAAGGTTTGAGGAGGGGATCCAGGTTTGCGAGCATATCATAGATTCTGCTTAATCAAATTCTAATAGTGACCCAGCCACCCACCTTGATGCTCCTGAAATCTTGAGGAGGTTTTACTTCAGCCACTTGATTTTCAAGACTTATTTTCATCTGGGAAGGCTCGAGGAAAGTCTTGTTTTGTTCGAGAAACACGAGAAGAAGATGTTTGATGCGAGCCGACTGGGTAGCTGACTCTTTGAATATTTGAATTTTGAAATTTCGGGCTTTGAAAAGAAGACAGAAATTTAAGTATACATATAAATAAGTAAATAAATTAGGCGATGCGAGAACGAGAGCAAAATTCTGGAATTTTCAATACCTCAGGCTTCAACTGTCCGAGAACTATTCAATCCAAGGTCTGCTGCATTATGTTGTTGGATTCCCAAAAATCTTTGGCCAACTCATAAGTTATCATTTTGTCATTCATCCGTAGAGAAGGGTCTGCAAATTTATCTTGTTAACTTTTCTCAAGTTAGATGTCAATCTAATTTTAACATTTCCTTTGGCGACTTTCTTTGGTTAAATGAACGTCATTTTGTGATGTTAATAAAAATTTTAATACCAAGTGAACAAGAAACTTCAATGTGAAGAGCCAAGTGAAATTATCTTTAAATTAAGTAAAATTATTGTTCTCTAAATGTTGCTGAAAATGAAGCATTCCAGTAAGTATGAGTGTTCAAAACCGATCCGTCCGGTCCGGTTAGGATGTTCCTAAGATATAAGAACTAATTTTTGATATTTTATTAAGATTCATTTTTAATATTTTTTTTATTTTTAAGATCATTAATTTATTTTTTGAAGAATTTGTAACCAAACCGAAACCGAGCCGATAATTTTAGTTCAGTTCCGATTCAGTTCTCGATCTTGAATGAGCCTGTTTCAATTCCATTTTTACAAACTAAAAAAAGTTGGTTCAGTTAAAAGCGAGTCCCACCAACTTTTGAACACCCCTACCAACAAGGAAAGCATTGGATTGCTCTTGAACACTATACTGCTGCCTTATCATGCAATGTGGAGTCGCTTATGCTTTTTACACATTAATCTTATATTTACTTGATATTTATTAATTAGTGAAAATAATTACAATTCTAATTATTTCCTAATCCTTCTATGCATAGCACAATCTGTTCATTTTTTATTTGGCTAATTATAAAATTTACCCTCCAAGTATACGGTGATTAATAAATTGGATTTTAAAAATATTTTCATTAACAGAGTCGTTTTTAAAGTATTAATTTCTTAACAAAATAGCCCTACCGATCCCCCGGTCTCAAAAGAGCGTCCCCCAATCTCTGTGACAATGAGATGGTGGTGCCGTTCTTCGAAGAACAACCCCTCATTTTCTGTCCAATGCTTTTAAAATGTTGGACTGTGTAGGGCAAGGGGGTCCTTCTTCGAAGAATGGCCCCCCATTCTCAATGCTTGTTCGGCCCCTTGTTCTCCATCTAGCGCTTTTAATGCACTGAACCGCATATGACATAAACTCTTTTTTTTTTTTTAAATTTACGTACAAATGTCTAAGACAATAGAGGTGTTCGGTTGACGGTAATAACTCCGCCAAAGTGGGCAACAACCCCTAATATTTGAGTAAATCTGTTATCAGAAAATAAAATTATACGAACACACAAAATATAAAGAAACACGCATGCATTATACCTTTTTTCGGTCCCAAATAAATGTTCATCCTCATCCCGACTTAGTCTCTAAGTCTGTCTTTTACCATCAATGCTGACGACTGTCAGTAATTGGCCTGAACACGAGTCTTTAAAATGATAACCATCCAAATAAATGATTGGTCTACCACACTAAAACAAACTATTCTTGCACGAAGACATATATGTATATTATTTCAAATACAACATTCGATGGAAACTGTAACGCCCCCCCCCCCCCCCCCCCCCCCCCCCCGAACCCGCTCCGGCCTGGTGCGCTACTTTTCTAACCCAATTCCATTTAAAATGACGTTTAAAATAATTTTCGTAAAATTTTCAACTCGGTTTTTGGGTTTTTCGAACCGTCAGTATTTGTTGGAAAACGTATCTAAAATACGTCGGAAAATGTCGGGTTAAAATATTTTGGAAATAAGAAAATTTAAAAATTTTAAAAGTTGGGTGCTGTTGGGCGCCATGTGCGCGCAGCCCCGCGGGCCCCCCCACGCGCCCGAGCGTGCCCAGCCCGACCGATCGCGCGACCAGCCCGATCAATCGGGCCCTCTCGGGTTCCTTCGGCCAAAAATGCCCCTTTTTCGACCTTTCTCCACTTTTCTTCATTTTTCATCGAGCCAAACACCTCCAAATAACCTAAAAATTTACCCACACAATCCCAATACCCTCGACTCCAGGTTTCATAAAAATCTTGGAAAACCAACTTAAAACGGATAACGAAAAAAATAGAGAACGGGAACCCATGTTATTTGTTTTAAAACCAAAACGAGCGGCATAACGCCTAAAACTTTCAAAACCCAAAACCTGAAAATACACGTTTATAAAACTATCTTTTATACAGACAAATCCCACAAAACAACCCCATTATGTTTACAAACTCCAGATAGGTAAAAAATTATACAATGAAAAATACCATTCTACCCACATCTCTCTTAAGATCATGGTCGAGACGCCCCGACAACTGCCCGCACCGGCATACAGCGTACATCAATGACTGCGTCCCAATCCTAGCTTTCCTCATAGCTCTAACCTGTAACCTGTCATTACCTACACCATAGAACACAAAATGTAAGCCTAATGCTTAGTAAGTAGGGAATAATGCATACCAAAAACATAATGCAACACAACCCCTAACACAAGAAGTTTCTACTCGCTCAGTTGCTCTTGTTTCGTGTGCGTTTCGTTGCTCATTTACAGAACGGAACTCATCGCAAGTGCTAAACTGCAATTTTGGTAGTCCCCCGCAGGTACCACCCTAACGCGACTGGGAAACTCTACTAGAGTTCCTCGCAGGTGCTACTCTAACGCGACTGGGTGACTCCATCTCTTCTAGTCTCTCGCAGGTACCACCTTAACGCGACTAGGAAACTCTACTAGAGTTCCTCGCAGGTGCTACCCTAACGCGACTGGGTGACTCAACTCTGCTAGTCCCTCACAGGTACCACCTTAACGCGACTGGGAAACTCTACTAGAGTTCCTCGCAAGTGTTACCCTAACGCGGCTGGGTGACTCAACTCTACTAGTCCCTCGCAGGTATCACTTTAATGCGACTGAGAAACTCTACTAGAGTTCCTCGCAGGTGTTACCCTAATGCAGCTGGGTGACTCCAACACAACCACATTACGTTTCAACTCACACCACCTTTTTACGTTTCAATCTCACCATTCAAAACCATGCTCAAAACTCGTTCGTTTCGTAGTTTGAAAACAATGATGCATGTCCAGGAAATACTCAAACACCAACTGAAATAAACAACCAAACAACAACCAAACAAAGCAAACAAACAATTCCCTACCATTCCATGGTGTAGGCCCGAAGGCAAAACGCAAACATCCTCTACTTACCTAACTTCCTGCTTGTGCTCGCTCACTCAGCTAATCCACTCGTCAACCTAACAAATATAGGAAAAATAACTTAGCAAGCCACTAATAAAATTCTAAAGGATTTTTATAACCAAAACTAACCAACAATTCAACCCAAAATCACAACTAATCACAAAACCCGATTTTCTCTAAAATTCTTAGTGTCCAACTTCGAACGGCCATAACTTATTCATTTTTCAAGGGATTTCGACGTGCCACCCCAATCTGTAAACCTCTACACGTCTACTATCCATTGAAATCATCAAATTAACTAACCAAACACAAAGGCCAATCCGAAAATGCCAAAACAGAACCAGCACACATAGTTCACCAAACTGGTTTTTAACTATTTTCCACCATAACTTCAATCGAAATCTAAAAAGCATCAAAACTAACATATCTAAGAGTTAAGTCACTAGATTTGGGAAGAGAATCAACAATTGAAAGAGGAATTTCGGACCCCATGGTTAGGGTTTTCCAAACCCTCACTAAAATCACTCAAAACACCCTAAAAACACCTACAATCATCACATTGATGCAATAAACCAAAAACCCAATGAAAAGCTCACCTAAAACTCTTGAAACCTTGCTGAAAATAAAGAAAATGGAGAGCTTCAATGGCTGCCAAATTCGTGGAGGCAAGGGGAGAAGAAAGTGGTTTTTGTACATTTTAACTCTTACTTACCATTTTTATAACTTTTCCACCTTTTGCCTTTTTGATTTTTCCCCAAGATTCTTCTAATTTTATAAATCACCCCACCACCTTTGCTCCATTATTTCCAACGTGAGATGCACTACTTTTAGTCCCTCTTTTCACTTAACAAATTTCTATTGGTTCATTGCTCTTTTGACTTTTCAACTAATCCTACACTATTTTCTATTTAACTTTTTCCTCCCATAAGTACATAAATTCAAATTGACTTCCCAACCACACTTTTTGACTTGTAAATCAACGTGAATCTCTCTCTTAAAACCCCTCTATTTTAATTTTAATTCATTTTTATTTCACTAATTTCTTACTTGATTTAAGTTCTCACATAACACAAATTCCTAATCACTTTGTACTAGGATTTTCACTCTATTCTTCTTCTCTTTTTACTCTAAAAAACATGACCCTAGAAGGAACGTTAACCACTCATACATACTCTATGTTGTAAGAAAATTCCGGGTGTTACATAAACTCATTTAGATCTATGCTAACAACTAGGGAACTGCAAGAATTTGATCTTCCAATTTATTATGTGTACGACCACAATAGCTTGTAATGTTCCTCATCATTCCCTTTGTTGAGTTTTTGAGCTTTAGTTCTTACATTTCTATCAAGACTTCGTATAATGTTGACATTAAAATCATTCTTCACTGTTTCAATAATGAAAAAAACTTCCCATGTAGGTTGACTTTTGAATCTCTTCAAATATTGATGAGCCACCCATTTTACAAAAGCATGTCGACTTTCAATATTTCTTATACAATTGTGGGCGTGATGTGGGCAAGGATGACATTGAAGAAGAATTGGGCCAAGAAGAATACTTAATGGAATTGAAAATACCAAATGGACCTATCACTAGAGCTCGGGCCAAGAAGCTTCAAGAACAAGTCCAAAATAACTTATTTCAAGAACCTAGACCACTGGAAGAAATGGGTTTTAAAGTTATTAATGTGTTACAAATACAAATGGAGTTTGATTAGGCCCAACTGATCACAAATTCAGCAAAAAAATGCTCTAGAAAGTGCAATTTCGAAGTGACATCCACTAGGCATTTAATATTGGCATAGAGAAGGCCAAAGGGTGTTTTGATGGTTTCTAAGGTCATCATTCTGGTTGAAAGGTCTCTTCATACCTCTTTGTTGTTGTTGTGGTCCCCTGTTCTGTTGTGGCTGTCAATCCTTGATGAATTTCCTTGGTGGTTCACGTTGTCCTTGTACTGTAAACTCAACTTCCTCCAATTCCAAAGCCTTAGCAGCCACTTCGGAATAAGGTATGTTATGGATCCCTACAGTCTTCACTCCTTGGAAGAGGCTCAGCTTCAGTCCATAGACAAACTGGTGAATCTTGTCTTCCTCATCATCCATCAAACAGGGTGCAAACCTGGACAAGGCCTCAAACTTACAGATGTAGTCGGCCACAGAACCGGTTTGACGTAACTGCATGAATTCCATTTTCTTGTTGGTCCGAACAGCTCAGCTAAAGTACTTGTCAAAGAAGGCAGTCTTAAACATTTCCCAGGTCATAGCTCCTGCATTGACGGTGCTCTGGATTGAGTCCCACCAATGCCTTGCATCCAGCTCAAGATGAAAAACAACACATGTCACCTTATCCCCTTCATCAACTTTTGCATACTTAAACATGTCCTCCACTTTCCGAATCCATTCCTCAGCATAGACAGGATCTGAAACTTGACCATTAAATGTCGGGGGTCGAAGGCGGTGAAAACGCTCGTTCCCATTGTCGTGAGTCGTATTTGAGCTAGAATTCCCTTGTTCATCCCTAGCAGTCACCCACTGCTCAATTTGGCGGGACTGGCGAATAACCAACTCGGTTAACTGAGCGATGGTGTTACTATCCTCATTGCTATCCCTTTGTTGACCTCTTATCATTTTGAGATTCCTAAACAAGTAATTATAAACACATCTTAACGTAATGACATTACTAAAATCGTAAATACTTATAGTTGCTGGAGTGTACTCAGGTGGCAGTCAGTGCTGGAAGGCAGTCTACATAATCGATTTTAGAATCTGGTTTTGCTTTGATACCATAATTGTAACGCCCCGAGTCTTCCAGACCCGGTTTGCTACCCAAAACATTGAACCGAACTAAGAAAATTACGAAAAATTTAAATTTCCTCTCAGTGATGATAATTCTTATCTTTAATCCTCGACTTTACAGCGGAAAACTCAATAAGTAGACAACTTTCATAATTAGACAAAACGTTAAGACATTTGGCCGAAGGGAATTAGAAACTCAAGGACATCTACCGATAGCAAAACGACAAAGCATAGTGCACACTCCTACCGATTGACACATGCATCCCACGTGATTCATTAAACTTCATCCGATCACAAAACGACAAGACTTAATATCGGCTTCTACCGATTGACACATGCACATCACGTGACTCATTAAACTTCATCCGATCACAAAACGACAAGACTTAATATCGGCTTCTACCGATTGACACATGCATATCACGTGACTCGTTAAACCTCATTCCGATAGAAGACATCATCTGTAGGAGACATCATCTGATAGAAGACATCATCCGATGCCGATTGACACATGCATATCACGTGACTCATTAAACCTCATTCCGATAGAAGACATCATCCGATAGAAGATATCATCAGATGGAAAATATCATTCGATGAAAGACATCATCCGATAGAAAACATCATCCGATGAAAGACATCATCCGATGGAAAACATCATCCGATGGAAGTCATCATCCTATGGAAGACATCATCCGATAGATAGGAAACTTTCAGACTTTCACAAACTTCAGCATGACTGAATAAACTAACACACAGTTGGACCATAATCTCATCTAGAATACGTGTAGCGAGAGACTCTAACAAAACAGATCATTCTATCATTTCACGATTATTCTCAAACTCAGAAGTTAATAAGTCAGGTTCCAGTATCCATTGTTTTAAGAAAGCATCATACATAGACCTCAGTATTCATAACCTTACTAATATGATAAAAGTAGTAACCAGAAGTTGAAATCACCTTTCCAGCCACTCACTGACAGCCTGAACTCCTTCCAGCAACCAGCCTTAAACATCCTCATTAGACTTGAAATCCTCACCTGGTAGTTCTTCACCTACATCATAAGATTTAAACTATAAGCCTAATGCTTAGTAAGGAGTGCAATGCTAACATGTATGCATGAATGCACAAATTAAAAAAACACATGTTCATGATCTTTTCGTGTTCTTGTTCTTGTTCATGTTCATCATTTTCATCATATGGATTAAGGGAGGATTTGTGCCGAAAAGGGGGTTGACAGTGAGAGTGTACATAGTCCCTTGCGGGTCGTATTCATGGTCCTCCTTTTGGACAGTGATATACGCCAAACCGCCCCCAACCCTCTCTTAATCCTTGTTGCATAAGTTTCATGTTCATATCTTGTTCATGGGAGAAATCATGCACTTAAAACATTTTCATATGCTTGAGAAATAATCATGATGCATGAGCATGAGTAATCTTAGTTCATCCGACTACTGAACAAGCCATTCATTCATCAAAGAATCATAACATCAACTCGAGTACCGAAAACAACCAGACGTTAGCACAGGTATTTTTAGCATCATAAACAACTTCTACTTAGTACCCTTGCGATGTAGGCCCCTAATGGCCGGAAGTCTTACTCACTCACTTACCTAGTTTCCTTAGCAACTTGAACACTTCTCTTCAAACTTCTTCACCTAGAAACATTTCACATTACAGTGTTAAATCAAAATCCTAACTAAAAGTCATCCTAGTATCTAACATAAATATTTCTAAATCTTCATAGTCGAGCACTTAGTGTGTACAAATTAAACTTCCAGAACCTAAATAACCGGACTAAGTCTAACAACTAAACACGGTCTGTTATCTTAATGTCCAGAATCGAATCGGAAATGCCATTACTAAACACAGATCATGATTGTCACTACCATTACTCTGTTAGTGAAGAATCTGAAACCTCAAGTTCTAGCTGAAGATAGAGCTCAAAGTAACTACCCAGTAACTACATTGTCTAAGTCTTAACTAGAGCGTGGATTGTCAAAATAGAGGCTGAAGAACTGGTCGCCGGCAAAAGAATAGCTGGCAGAGAGGAAGCACTGGAAGGAAGGGCATTACTCTGTTAGTGAAGAATCTGAAACCTCAAGTTCTAGCTGAAGATAGAGCTCAAAGTAACTACCCAGTAACTACATTGTCCAAGTCTTAACTAGAGCGTGGATTGTCGAAATGGAGGCTGAAGAACTGGTCGCCGGCGAAAGAATAGCTGGCAGAGAGGAAGCTCTGGAAGGAAGGGAATCGCCGAGAGAGGAAATGTCAGCTACAGTGAGGTTTTAATGAGGTTTAATAATTCTCATAACCTATTTATACCAATTAAAATCCACCTTAATTACAAACTTGCCACCCAACCTAGTTTCACTCAACTTGTAATAAATAAGTCTTGGTATTAAATTTAAAATCATAAAGGTCAATAAAAGGGTGACAATTAAAATGGTTAAGAAAATCACCTGGCCAAAATTGTCGGGTGTTACAGATACACCCACTTTGAACCAATAACTAGAGCAGAGATAGGTTTGGGAACAAGTGTCCACGTACCTTAAGACTGAAGGGCACTGAACTCGGTTTGCATAGCTGTACACCATTTAGAAGATTTTGTTGCTTCACTGAAGGAGGATGGTTCACAGACAATGCTATTTGTAACAGTAAGTAATGCTTTTGGCTTAAAAATGCTGGATTTTGAACGTGTAACCATTGGATGGTCATTCACTGTTGGTGGTGCCGGTAAGATCTCTGATGGAACACATAAAGGGGAAGACGGGACAACTGGAGAAGAAGAGGAGATGGGGGTAGTAGTGGAAGAGGAGGAAGAAGAGGAAGAAGAGGTGGTAGGTGAGAAAGGTAAACTGTTGATGACAGGAACAGATGAGGGAGGAGCAGAGGCGATGGAGATGTTTGTAAAAGGGAAGGAACATTCGTTGAAGACTACATGTCGTGAGACATATACATATAGTCTGCCAGTGGAATTTTGAAGGCAAATATAGCCTTTGTGATGGCTACTATATCCAAGAAAGGTACAGGGACGCGACCGAAGTTCCAGTTTGTGACTATTATACGGTCATAAAAACGGAAAGTACAGACAACCAAATATTTTAAGATGTGTATAAGATGGTACTTTGTTGTAGAGTGATTGAAATGGAGAATTATTAAAGAGAGGTTTGGACGAAAGTCTATTAATTAAGTAAACTGTAGTGCTAAACGCAAAGGGCTAATAAGACAACGACATTGACGTTGTAGTAAGGAGAGTTAATCCCACTTCGACGACCTGTCAATTTTTGTGTTCGACACGGCCATTTTGTTGTGGGGTATACGGACAGGAAATTTCGTGCACAATTCCATGAGCTAAGAACAACTTTGAGAGAGATCGAAATTCACCTCCCCAATCGGAATGAACCCGTTTAATGTTGCAATTAAATTGAGTATTTATCATTTTGTGGAAAGTTTGAAAAATAGAGAATGCTTCATCCTTGGAATGAAGATGATATAGCCAGGTAAACCAAGAGAAGTCATCGACAAAAAGAATAAAATACTTGGCACCGATAATGGAGGGAACAGGGGAGGGGCCCCATAAATCAGTATGAATCAGATCAAACATAGAAGTAGCACGAGAAATAGAATCATTAAATGGTAATATGTGAGATTTAGCTAACGAACAAGAAGAACAGAAATCCAAATAGTCATCCTTAGAAACAGGCAAATTACACTGAGATAATATAGATTTAACGACAGGGGAGGAGGGATGCCCCAAGCGAGAATGCCAGAGATATGAAGGATTGCCAGAGACAGTGTAAAGTTGAGGCGAGGATTGCTGAGACGAAGCAAAAGGGCAGACACGATAGAGGCCTTTGTCAAGGATTCCCCGAAGGAGAACTTTGTGTGAGTCCTGATCCTTGACCAGAAAAAAAGAAGGATGAAATTCGATAAAAGCTTTATTATCAAGACAGAGTTGAGAAACACTCAGTAGATTTTTTTTGAAGTGAAGGAGAGTGATAGACAGTTCGCAAAAATAATGGAAAGGGAGAAGCAGAAAGAACTGCATGACTAATATTAGAAATGGGAGAGAGCTTACCGTTACAAACAGTGATTTGATCATTACCAGAATATGGTGTGGTAGATTTCAGCATATTTAAGTCAGGGGTGAAGTGGTGTGAAGCCCCCGAGTCCAGATACCAACAAGGATCAACTGTAGTGGTGGCGGTGGTAAGTGGAGCAGCTTGCGATGGGAGAATGGCAGAGAAATTGCGTGGAGAAGTTGTGGGAGGTTGATACTGAAGATTTGTTCTGTGGTAGCACATATTAGCAGTGTGCCCTAGTTTCAAACATATTTGACAACGAGGGTGAAACGGTTGTCTGGAGTGAGAAGTAGATGATTGAGGTGGATAAGTGGGAGGGGTTGGAAACAGAGGGGTAGATATTGATGGGCGTGGTCCTCTTGGTCTGTTGTTAGGGAAGAATGAGTGGGGACTAGGTGGGGAAGGAAACTTGGATCTGGTTTTATTTTCTCCCAAATTGATGAAGTTGGCTTGAAGGGAGTTCAACGATGCTGCAGTAGTTTGACGTTCCAATTGTGCTTCGTAGCTGAGGAATAAGCTATTAATTTCTACCATAGATGGCTGATCACTGCGAGTCAAAATTGAAGTCACAAACGGGTTGTATTCGGTTCCTAATCCGTTCAAAAAATAGAGGAGCTAATCCTTGTAGTTGATCGGTTCACCTACAGCAGCAAGCGTGTTACAGAGACTCCAAAATTTATGGACATACGCTATAGTAGTGAGACCATCCTTGCAAAAGGCTTGTAAGCTGGTGCGGAGTTCAGAGATTCGAGCAAAGGATGATGCTGCATATAATTGTGCGAGTGCTTCCCAGATCTCAAAGGCGAAAGAATAGTCAACCAATTGACCTAGCATCTGTTCATGAACAGATGCATAGATCCAACTCATAATGAGTCTATTGTATCACTGCCAGGACAGAAAATTAGGATTAACGAGGTGGGGTTGAACTCCATCTTGTCGGGGAGGGCAAAGACGAGATCCAGTAAGAATGTCCTCGAGGCCATTGGCGATAACGATATTAAGGAGCTGATTCTTCTAGATAAGAAAGTTGGAATCATCAAGCTTGATTGTGAGGGGTTGATTAACAGAGGGTAAATGAGGGAGGGAGGGTAGAGAAGACGAAGACGAAGAGGGCATGTCTGTTGTGCTTTGTGATGTCATTTTTCAGAGGAAGAATCTGCTCAATGGCTCTGATACCATGTCAAACGAGAGAAAAACTGAGAAGAGTTTAGAAAGCCGTATTCTTTTCTTATTAGTCTAAAGGAGATATTACACTTGTTTTTATAAACATGACAGAAAATCAAATCTTAACAGAAAAATCTAATCTATTTTAACAAACTCAGTTCAAGATTAAAATAGGTTACCCGGTTCAAGATAATGGTTTAACATGAACAAATCATTAGTTTATTTTCCTGTCAAATTGGAAGCTTTGCAAATTGACAGGCTTTATACTACTTTTTCTAGTTACTCTTTCTAGTGAAAGCACTTGGTTTCATCTATTAAAAAAACGAATTTTCGCTAAAAACTTTCATTTTTTGCTTTTCCACGATCCACGCACAGGTTTAAACATAAAAGCCAATTATGGTAAAGCCTAACATATTCATCGTTCCTTAAATTATTAAAAAAGATTTAAACATCTGAACCAACCGAAGCAACCCAGAATAACTAATTATTTCCTCCAATCGAGACAGGCCTGCTCACAGTTTTAACATTATAAAGCTATTGTAATTATCAGGAAAAAAGAACCAACAAAAAAAAAACATACCTACAAGAGAAACAAAACCAGGAATGGCGAAATCAAACACAAGGTGGGGAAAAAAAAGGAAGCAACGAATATTCCCCAGGCTTCATAAAAAACTCACGGATCAAGCATGGACTTCGGTGGGGAAAAAAAAAGGAAGCAATGGATATTCCCCAAACTTCATAAAAAACTCACGGATCAGCCATGGATTCCTCTCGAGGCGAAAGAAGGGCAAAGGTGACATGCCTCGGGTTACATTCAAAAGGAAAATTGGCAAAGTCCCAAACTTTATATCTTCTCTCTACTTATTACGTGTTTTTTTCTTGTAGGTATAATTCTTGGAAGGAATGCATATGGAGTATTTGGAGGAAGTCACCAACTAGCCCGATGAGAATTTGTCTTCCCGGGCCCCTATCTTTGTGACGTGCCTCAGGTTGCAATTAAAAGGAAAATTAGTAAAGTCCAAAACTTTAAATCATCTTCCTACTTATTACGTGTTTTTTTTTTTTTAGGTATAATTTATGGAAGGAATGCATAAGGAGCACTTGGAGGATTCGCCACTTGGCCCATAGGAATTTGTCTTCCCGGCCCATTAATTTGTAATTTTATTTTTCAAATTTATTTGGCATACATTCGTCTTTATTGTATGGATTATATATTTGCATATCATGCATTAGATTGTGTGGTTAGGGTTAGATGTATAATGGTGGAGTATGGGTTGAAGAAATTCAATCAATTATTCAAAGGAAGAAGACATCAATATAAGGGAGCCCAAAGGAAACCTTGGCCCAATGAAGAGCCCACATTTAAAGGTATAATTTTGCAGGTACAAGAGTTAGTGGCAACATGGATTGATGATGTGGCAAGATTTCCAGGCATGGCATTCATCTCCTCCTTAGGATGTGTGCTTGTTTGTCTTGAGCTTGGCCATCCATCCTTTTTCATCCAAGGGCCACCATTCATTCATCCTTATGGAAACCCTAATCCACCCTAGGACTCTATAAATACATGGCAATGGTGAATGTATTGAAAACTTTTGCCAATTTATAAAATAACTCCTTTTTCCTTCTTTAAGGTGGGTAACCTTTGAGAATTCCTTGGTTTCTTGAACCAAGTGGAGAAACCCTCCATTGCTAACCTAGCTTGGGTTGCTAGGATAGCTCTTAGCTATTCCCTCGCCTCTCCATTGGGAGTAGGAGTTAAGGACGAAAATCCCAGCCTACGGTGGTCGTTTTTCCTACGGGAAAATCGTTCACTCGAGAGCTTAAACCGTAAGATCGCTCTACGAGTCCGCCAAGGGTATTTTCTTTACTTTATTATCATCACATTTCACCCACAATCACTCTCTTAAATTCGGCTCCACCCTCACACACCTTCACTTTTATTTTTATTGTCATTTTCTTTTCTTTTAGCATTGCATCTTCATCTCGGCCATATCATCTCTTCTTCATCCCTTTTCTTCATTTTTATTTCATGTTTCACTCCATTATCTAGCCTATATAAATCATCCATAACATTATTTAGTGCCATTTTAATTTCTAATATTTTGTTTAACCTTCTTCTCCCTTTATTTTAGTCATTACACAACACTTGCACCCTAGCACTTCTTACATACATTTTTGTGGGTTTCACACGAGCCCTTTTCTAGGGGATCCCCTGTCAAGTGGTATCAAAGTCAAAAGGCTTCCCATGATGCGTTTTAGTTGCCATGACAATAGTCAAAAATCGGCACAAAACTGGGATAGCGGCTCCTTTACTTTCTAGCAATTTTCAGTCCTATATTTGTGCTAATTTATGCAATATTTTCCTTGATATTTTCTGCCATTATTATTGTCATTTAAATGCTTAATATATCGTGGAAATTATGGTATACATTTAAGGAAAATCTCGGCCAAGGTAGGTATCTCATTTCCTTTCACTTTCCTTCTCGGTTTTTAGTTTATTTAGCCGCGGATTTTGTTCATCTTTGCCTCGGTTTTTCTATGCTACTTTTCTATGTTTGGACAATGATATTCATTTGAAATATTTGCTGCAAACTTGCCTCAAAAATCGGATTAAAAGGAAGCTTAAAATCGGCCTAAATTATTACCATAAAAATCGGATTTTCCATGTTAATTGCTTATTTCGGTTTTTCCTATTTTAGTGCCTCGATTTAATGTTATTTGCATGATAATTTGCTGAATGTTTGCACTTGGATTTAGTTTATAATTCATATATTATATGCTGTAATTTAATTGCACAAAATTAGATTTACAAAGATAATTAAATTGCAAACTAGAAATTGGGAATATTGATTTATGTTAACATGAAAAAAAATTCTGCTATATTAACATTATGATTTCAGCATGTTATTATTGGCAAAACTTGTGTTTTAATATGTTTGCTTGCTATTTTTGATGTTATTTAGTTGATATTAATATTATATTGGGTGATTTTAGCTTAAAGTGAGTAATTTGATTGAAATTGATTAGAATTGTGTTAATTGCAAGTGTTGAAAATTTAATTCTAAAATTAGTTTACTGAGTGTTTTGGGAATTTCTAAGTTGTTTATTTGATTTCCAAATTTTCATTGATAAGTGAGCATGACCCCTATTTTATTATTGTCTTAACTAGGAGACATCCCTTAGTGCTTAAAGATTTTCCTAAGACATTAAATAAGATATTCACCTCACTAATTTTTTTTGGGAGAAACAACTTAGTCAAGAACTTAAACTTAAAATTTAAAAATACTTAGACATGACTAATAGGAGCGGCTTTGTACGTGACACACCCCATAAAGAATCAAATCGTGCGAGGGGCACTCCCCCTCCCGAAACTACACGTCACGAAGGTGAAACTAGCGCCCTAGGAGGCATGCAAGGACAAATCGATACCTTAGCGAGCGTAGTTAACAACCTTGCCCAACAAGTCCAATCTCTTTTAAATAATTCTCCCCGAAAAGAACCCCATGAACAAGTTCCTTCACAAGAGACCTCATCTAGGATCATTCTCGAACATCCTAGACGTCGTAATCATACCCCACAACCACCTATAGAGGAAGAATGGGCTGAACCCAATAGAAGGAGACCACCTTATTCAGAGGATGAGGATTGGGTTGATGATGAAGAGTATCGCCCAAATCGTCGTAGGGACAACGACGACCTCCGCAACATCAAGATTACAATTCCACCTTTTAATGGAACTTGTGACGGGCACACATACCTAGATTGGGTTGACAAAGTTGAGAGAGTTTTCGAATGACATGATTACTCCGAGCGAGTAAAAATCCAACTAGCCTCTCTTGAACTTACGGGCCACGCCACATTATGGTGGTCCAACCTTAAGGCCCAAAGAATGAGAACGTTAGGTTATCCAGTTACTACTTGGACTTCCATGAAGGAAATGATGCACCATAGGTTCGTCCCTCGTCATTATAAAAATGTACTCTTTCATCAACTCCATAACTTAAAACAAAATAGCCTCTCGGTAGATGAATTCCTTACCGAATTTGAAACCCTTAATATGCGATGCGCAATTGATGAGCCTGAGGAACAACTCATCGCAAGATTTATAAGAGGCTTAAACCGCGACATAGGAGATCTTGTTGAAATGAAACAATTGGAGACCATGAAATCGGTCATTCAATTAGCTCTCACGGTGGAGAGGCAATTAAAGAGGAAGCGTAAGATCGACCTTCCTAGATTTCCACCAAGAAATTACAATTCTGACAAGATTACCCCAAGACAAAAAGACAAGAAACCCCCCCCCCCCCCCCCCCCCCCCCCGAAAGGACCCAATACTCCTCACAATCCCCCACCAAACAAAACCCAAGAACCTCAACCTAAAGGACCTAGAGCACGTGATGTCTAATGCTTCAAATGTTTAGGAAAAAGACATTATGCTAACGAGTGCACTGATCATCGGTGTGATGGTCATCAAGGAATCCACTGGTGAATGAGAAAGTGAAGAGGACAAAGGCCAATACAATAAAGTCGATAAAGATGAGGTTGAAGTAGAAAGTGAAGAAGAAGCCGATGAATGCAAACCTCAAGATGGACCTTTACTGTTGGTCATAAGGCGGGCATTAATATCTAAGCACGTAGACAAGGACTGTCAACGTGAAAATCTTTTTCATAGTCGATGTGCTGTGAGAGATAAAGTTTGTTCTATGATAATTGATGGAGGAAGTTGCATAAATGCGGCCTCCCAAGACATGGTAGATAAATTGGAATTAGAAACCATTACCTATCCTACACCTTGCAAGCTTAGTTGGTTGGACGATAGAAATGAACATGAGATTACCAAACAAGTAACCGTTGAATTCGTTATAGGAAAATACAAGGACTCGGTTATTTGTGACGTTGTCCCAATAAGTGCCAGCAACATCTTACTTGGACGACCATGGCATTTTGACCGTAGAGTCAACTATGACAAATTCCTCAACCGTTATACATTTGATTTTGGAGGAAGAAAAATTAAATTGCTACCAATGACTCCCGAGCAAATGGCTCATGATGAGGCCACCCGCAAAGAAGAGAAATTAAAGGAAAATCTATTATTATCAAAATACGGGTTGATTGAAGGTCAAAATCTCACTCATATCAATTGGCACGATAACCCCTTATACGAAGAAGAGGTGTCATATTTCTTGAAAAATGTTGAGGAAAGCAAAATAAGTGAAGAAAGTATTTTTGGTATAGGAAATATGGTAGTAGCTCCATTCCCTTCCTTTCCAAATTTTGAGAAAATTCTTTCCTTTATCAAAGGACACCTAAATTCCTTGTTTGACGAAGAGACGTCTTGCCAATTAGAGAATGAAATTACTTGGCCTCATAGAAAAATGGAATTAAGTGACGAAATTATTTTTGAACTAGGTAGCATGATCATCACTCCCTTTCTATCCTTTCCAAGACTTAGAGGGAATTTTCTTTCCATTTCCATCAATTAGGAATAAATTCATTTATTAACTAGAACCAATCTATCACCTTTCTACAACCTTTCTTAGAGCTACACAAACATGTAGGAATTTTATTCCCTTTGTAAACCACAAATGCTCTATACTTCAATTTGGTGGTTTACTAAAGCCTCATTTCCTATCATTTGACTACTACAAATTCTACCATAGAACTAGAGTTAAGGTTCAATTGGTAAGAAATTTTATCTTTGAGGTCTTAAGAATAATTGGATTATTTCTTTGGTCGGAGGACTTTAGGATTTCCACTTCACTATTTGTCAAATTCACCTACGTTGGAAAATTTCCTTCCATCACCGAGAATTCGCCCTCCAAAGTAGCCGTTGAATTCAATTTCACCACCCCCACCAAAGAAAACATTAGTAAGACCATCCTTACCCTTTTTCATTTCGAACACCTCTTGGTGAAGCACACTAAAACGAAAGACCATGCCCTCATGATATTTAAATTCGAACCTTCAAGGAGTAAACAAGAAATCGTGGGAGACTTTTTTGAGAAGAAGTCAACCAACGAATTTGAGGTCAAATCCTCAAATCACCCGGAGAGGATGACGTGCCTCGGGTTGCAATTAAAAGAAAAATTAGTAAAGTCCAAAACTTTAAATCATCTTCCTACTTATTACGTGTTTTTCTTTTGTAGGTATAATTTATGGAAGGAATGCATAAGGAGCACTTGGAGGATTCGCCACTTGGCCCATGGGAATTTGTCTTCCCAGCACATTAATTTGTAATTTTATTTTTCAAACTTATTTGGCATACATTCATCTTTATTGTATGGATTATATATTTGCATATCATCCATTAGATTGTGTGGTTAGGGTTAGAAGTATGATGATGGATTATAGGTTGAAGAAATTCAATCAATTATTCAAAGGAAGAAGACATCAATATAAGGGAGCCCAAAGGAAGCCTTGGCCTAATGAAAAGCCAACATTTAAAGGTATAATTTTGCAGGTACAAGAGTTAGTGGCAACATGGATTGATGATGTGGCAAGATTTCCTCCATTGATCCATTTAGGCATGGCATTCATCTCCACCCTAGGATGTGTGCTTGTTTGCCTTGATCTTGGCCATCCATCCTTTTTCATCCAAGGGCCACCATTCATTCATCCTTATGGAAACCCTAATCCACCCTAGGACTCTATAAATACATGGCATTGGTGAATGTATTGAAAACTTTTGCCAATTTATAAAATAACTCCTTTTTGCTTCTTTAAGTTGGGTAATCTTTGAGAATTCTTTGGTTCCTTGAACCAAGTGGAGAACCCCTCCATTGCTAACCTAGCTTGGTTGCTAGGATAGCTTTAGCTATTCCCTCGCCTCTCCATTGGGAGTAGGAGTTGAGGACGAAAATCCCAGCCTACGGTGGTCGTTTTTCCTACGGGAAAATCGCTCACTCGAGAGCTTAAACCGTAAAATCGCTCTACGAGTCCGCCAAGGGTATTTTCTTTACTTTATTATCATCACATTTCACCCACAATCACTCTCTTAAATTCGGCTCTACCCTCACACACCTTCACTTTTATTTTTATTATCATTTTCTTTTCTTTTAGCATTGCATCTTCATCTCGACCATATCATCTATTCTTCATCCATTTTCTTCATTTCTATTACATGTTTCACTCCATTATCTAGCCTATATAAATCGGCCAGAACATTATTTAGTGCCATTTTAATTTCTAGTATTTTGTTTAACCTTCTTCTCCCTTTATTTTAGTCATTACACAACACTTGTACCCTAGCACTTCTTACATACATTTTTGTAGGTTTCATATGGACCCTTTTCTAGGGCATCCCGTGTCACTTTGTAATTATTTTATTTTATTTTTGAATTTATTTGGCATACATTTGCCTTTATTGTATGTATTATATAATTGCATCATGCATTATATTGTGTGGTTAGGGTTAGATGTGTTGGTGGATTATGGGTTGAAAAAATTCAACCAATTATTCAAAGAAAAAAGGACTTCACAAGATCAAGCCCAAAGGAAGCCATGACCCAAAGAAGAGCCCACATTTAAAGGTATGATTTTGCAGGTACAAGAGTTAGTGACAACATAGTTTGATGATGTGGCAAGATTCCCTCCATTGATCCATTTAGGTATGACATTCATCTCCTCCCTAAGATGTGTGGTTGTTTGCCTTGATCTTAGCCATCCATCCTTTTTCATCCAAGGGCCACCATTCATTCATCCTTATGGAAACCCTAATCTACCCTAGGATCTCTATAAAAGCATGACATTGGTGAATGTTTTACAACTTTTGCCCAAATCAATATACTAATATTTTTCTGATATCCAAGGTGTTTCCTTTGGTGTTTTCCTTGGTTCTTTGAACCAAGTGGAGTAGCCCTCCATTATTAACTTAGTTTGGGTTGCTAAGTTAATTCTTACTCATTCCCTCGCCTTCTCCATCGGGAGTTGGAGTTGAGGACGAAAATTCCGGCCTACGGTGGTTGTTTTTCCTACGGGAAAATCGTTCACTCGAGAGCTTAAACCGTAAGATCGCTCTACGAGTCCGCCAATGGTATTTCCTTTACTTTCTTGCCATCACATTTTCACACACATCACTCTTTAATTTTCGGCCATCAAACTCACACACTCCATATTTATTTTATTGCATTTTTCTCTTCATTTTCATCTTGCATATCTTCACCATTTCACACACCCTCTCTTCATCTCTTTCTTTATTTTTCTTTTATCTTTCTTGCCCTCATTATCCACCATATATTCGGCCACTAGCACACACACCACTCTTCTCATTTTTCTTTTGCATTTATTATCATATTAAGTCCATATTTTCGGCCATTTACACTACCACACAACCGAGCACTCTTCTTGAATATTTTGTGGGTTTGAACACAACCTGTTCTAAGGAATTTTGTGTCAAGTGGTATTAGAGCCAGGTTTCTTCCCACGATGCGTTTTAGTTGCCATGACAATAGTCAAAAATCGGCACAAAACCGAGATAGCGGCTCGTTTTATTTTCTAGCATTTTTTCTTACTAATATTGTGCTAACTTGTGCTATTTTATTTTTATTACTTGCTACCATTATTATTGTCATTTAAATGCTTAAAATATTCTTAAAAATATTGTATGCAATGTGTTAGAAGATCGGCCAAGGTGAGCATTTCAAATCCCTCATTTTTCTTTTCGGTTTTATCTCCTTTATTCTCGATTTTTTTCCTTATTTTGTTGCCTCGGTTTTTCTATATTATTTGCTGTGTTTTGAGCCATGTTTTAGCACTTAGATATTTTCCATTAATTATATAAAAATTTAGAAATTTTTGGTGTTTAAAAATCGGCCTAAAACTAATTCTAAAAACCGGTTGTTGAAGTGTTATTCTCCTCAGATTTTGTTAGACTTTTACCTCGGTTTCATGGTTATTTTTGCTTTGATTTTTCTATACTACTTTACTATGAATGAGCCACGAAACTTCATCTAAGATATGTGCTATTAACTTGTTTCAAAATCGGAATTAAAGGATGCATAAATTGACCCTAAAGTTTGAGCTATAAAATCGGTTGATTTATGTTACCTTTCTTTTCGGTTTTGCATGTTATTCCTCTTATTTTTCTTGGCATCTTTTGATTATAATTGAACCATGTTTTTCATCTAAATGTTGTTCCAATAACTAAAGATTAAATCTGAAATTTTGATGCATGAAAGTCGGCTCTAAATTTTTACTTAAAAATCGGATTCTACTTGTTGAATGCTTATTCGGTTTCTCGAGTATGTTCCTCTTGGATTTCCTTGTTAGTTTGCTGAATATTTGCACTTGGATTTAGCTTATAATTCATCTATTAAATGCTGTAATTTAATTGCAAAAAATTTGATTTACAAGGATGATTAATTTTCTAGCTAAAAATCGGCTATATTGAATATTATGCACTTAGAAAATTCTGCTCTATATAACTTGAAATTTCAGCATATTAACTATGATTAAATTCATGATCTAATTGTATTAGTTGCTGTTTTTGAAGTTATTTAGTTGCTATTAATATTATTTTGAGTGATTCTAATTAAAAGTCGATAACTTGATTGAAATTGGTTAGACTTGTGATAATTGCACGAATTGAAAATTTTATTTCTAAAACTAGTTATTGCTAAGTGATATTGAAACCTAAGTTGTTTATTGAATACCAATTTTTAAATATTGATTGTGAGCATGATCCTTATTTTACTTTTGTCTTAGCTAGGAAACATTCCTTAGTACCTAAAATTTTTTCTAAGACAATTAATCAAGATAATCACCTCACTAACTTTTTGGATAAAACAACTTAGTCAAGAACTTGAAATTTAAAAATTAAAATACTTAGACATAACTAATAGGAGCGGCTTTGCACGTGACACACCCCATAAAGAATCAAATCGTATGAGGGGCACGCCCCCTCCCAAACCTACATGTCACGAAGGTAAGACTAGTGCTCAAGGAGGCATGCAAGGACAACTCGATGCCTTAATGAGCGTAGTTCACAACCTTGCCCAACAAGTCCAATCATTATTGAACAATCCTCCCCAAAAAGAATCCCAAGAATGAAATCCTTCACGAGAGACATCTTCTAGGGTTATTTCCGGACGTCCTAGGTGTAGAAATCCTTTTCCACAATCCTTAGAGGAAGAAGAATGAGATGAGCCCCAAAGAAGGAGATCCTGATATTTTGAATCGGAGGATGAGGATTGGGCACGCAATCAAGAACCAAACATTATCCCATTTAGTGGTCTCTATGGTAGTGATGAATATTCTATTTGGGTTAAAAGGTTAGAAAAGAGATTTGCTTATAAGTATTATGGTGAAAGGGTAAAAGTTAACTTAGCCTCTAAGAGTTTAACCAAGAAAGCTAAATCTTTGTGAGAAAGATTTGTAGCAAATTTAAGAAGAAGTAAGGAAGAAGACTTGATTTCTTGGACAATAATGAAGAAGATATTAGAGAAGGAATTTGGCCCAAAACTACAAAAGGAAGAGCCCAATTTTTAAGGAAGATCACCCTATATGTTACCCTATCTCCTCCAAATTCAAGAATCAAAATAGGCATGAATATCCCTCCACTCATGGAAGAAATTTAAGAGATAAAAGGGGGATAAGGATTAGGATTAATCAACCACCAATTCTATCTTCTAAACCAATTATTGACGGAATTTAAATTACTGGCCACCTTTTGGAAAATTGGGTACAAGAAACTTCAAGGATACTTGCCAATTCATCAACCATTCTTGGATCACCACATATTTTGCCCAAAAAGATGAATGAATTCAATGAAGAAGTTTTAAGTAATGTAGAATTGTAAGAAATTTTAGAGAAAACACAGAGCTTAAGTAAATAGGAAGAAGAGACATTAGAAGGAGCCAATTATTACTCCGAAGAAGTTCCTCTTGTTGAGATGGAAAATCAAAAGGAGGAAGACATTTTGAAGGAAGAGGAAAGTGAACGATTAAAGGAGGAATTACCACAAGGTTTACCACCCATGCATGGTAATGCTTACCAATTGGATGGAACAACCCAAGAGCACCTTCATTCAGGTGGAGTCATTTAGCATCATAATCCCCTTTATAATGAATCACCCACCTCCCATGTAACACCTGACAATCCCGGCCAGGTGATCTTCTTAACCGAATTGACTGTCACCTTTATTTTTTGTCC
Source organism: Begonia masoniana (assembly GCA_022432975.1). Lineage (NCBI taxonomy): Eukaryota > Viridiplantae > Streptophyta > Magnoliopsida > Cucurbitales > Begoniaceae > Begonia > Begonia masoniana. The sequence continues at coordinate 56,952,508 of CM039502.1, forward strand.
TTTGATTTGAATTTAATGCCAAGGCTTATTTGATTGCTAATTGTGTGGTGGCAGAATGGTAATTTTGAGGGATTGCATTTGGTATAAATAGAAAATGGAAACCTAAAACCTCACTGTAGCCGACACATTCACTGTCGGCGACCGATTCTTCAGTCTCCACCCCAACGAATTCACACCCTAGGTAAGACTCGACAATGTAGTTGCTGGTTAACCATTTTGAGCTCTGTTTTTTCAGCTAAGCTCTGTAGTTTCGGATCCTTTAATGACACAGTTATTTTAGTGACATTTTAATCCGCATTTAGTAATGGCATTTCCGATTCGAATCTGGACATTAAGATAATCGACTGTGTACAGCTGTTAGGTTGAATCTGATTATTTAGGATCTGGAAACTGAATCCATGCACACAAGGTGCTGACTAGAGAACCTAGAAGAACAAATCTGTTAGATTCTAGGATAACTATTGGTTAGGACTTTTAGGATTTTGTTTAACTCTGGAATGTGGAATGTTCTAAGTGAAGAAGATTGTAGAAAAGTGCTCCATTTGCTAAGGAAACCAGGTAAGTGAATGTGTAGGATTGCCCGGCCATTAGGGCTCTACATCACAGGGGTACTAGTTAGAAGTTGTTTTTCAACGTTTAAAGGTTATCTGGGCTTTTGTCTGTTGGTTATGATACTTGAACTGAAAGAATGACCCTTGTTAGATGTGTGACATGTTCAGTAGAATGATGAACCAAGGGTATCCCTGCTCATAAATCACGAATGTTTCTCTAGCATATGAAAATGTTTTAATAAAATATGAACAAGAAACTTATGCAACATGGATTATGAGAGGGATTGGGGGCGGTTTGACGTATGTCACTGTCCAAAAGAGGGACCAAGAATACGACCCGCAAGGGACTATGTACACTTTCATTGTCGAACCCCCTTTACCGGCACAAATCCTCTCTTAATCCATACAATGTAAATGATGAATATGAACGATAAATATGAACATGAATATGAACAAGAACAAGAAAGATTCATGAGCATGCGTTTCTTTAAATTGTGCATTCATGCATATGTGTTAGCATCACATTCCTTACTAACCATTAGGCTTATAGTTTAAACCTTATAATGTAGGTAAAAAATTTACAGGTGAGGATTCCAAATTCAATGAGGAAGTTTAAGGCTGATTGCTGGATGTGCTTAGGGTGACAGTGCGTGGCTGGAAGAGGCGATTATGACCCGTGGTTACTGCTCATGTGATGTCAGTAAGGATTACGAAAACTGAGGTTAAAATAGGATGAGTTTTGTCTTGTCATTAGATACTAGAATATGACTGATATAATTTCTAAGTAGGATGGGGTTTCCCTTAAGAGTGTTATATTTTTAAATATTGCTTGTTTTAGCTTCTGAGCTCGAGAATGATTTTGAGAATTTATATATATGTGATGGTCTGTTTTAATGAAGCCTTCTGCTATGTATACTCAGATTGAGTTTATGTTTAAGTCAGAGCAGGATTATATTGTCATGATGAGAGTGTGTGAAAAATTTGCATGTCCTCTATAGGTAAATGTCAAAGGTGTTTGCCCACCGATGGATGTTTTCTGTCAGTAGAAGTCGTCCAATAAGTTAAGGTTTCTTGTCTTTAGGGTAAAGTCTATCGGATGATGTGAATAAAGATGAGTAATCGAATGATGTGAGTAGTGCTGTTTTGATCGGTTGAGTAAATCATATGGTTGACGTCATCGGCAGGAGTAGTTTAAATTTTGTCGTTTGTGATCGGATGATGTTGTTTATTTTATCGGATGAGTATATATAGGTTTTGTCATCTAGTGATCGGATGGAGTCTTAATCGGATGAATAAATCATCCGGCTGACGTCATCGGTAGGAGTAGTTTAAACTTTGTCGTTTGTGATCAGATGATGTTATTTATTTTATCGGATGAGTGTATATAGGTTTTGTCGTCTAGCAATCGGATGGAGTCTTAATCAGATGAGTAAATCATCCGGCTGACGTCATCGGCAGAAGTAGTTTAAACTTTGTCGTTTGTGATCGGATGATGTTGTTTATTTTATCGAATGAGTGTATATAGGTTTTGTCGTTTAGCGATCGGATGAAGTCTTAATGTGTCACGTGGGATACGCATGTCAATCGGATGATGTTGTTTATTCTATCGGATGATGTCTTCTATCGGATGATGTCTTCCATCGGATTATGTTGTTTATTCTATCGGATGAGTGTATATGAGTTTTGTCGTTTAGCGATCGGATTAGGTTTAATGTGGCACGTGAGATACACATGTTGATCGGTGGATGTCTGCAAATCCATGCAACCCCACGAACGATGAAGTCGTGAGGTCTGAGGGCACCTTCTTTCTGCCCGATCATGTTAGGAAATCAATGTCTGAGTTTAGTCGCGCGGCTCTGTAACTAGTTATGCCGACAGTTTTCTGGATGAGTCGAGTGTTGAAGAGTTAGTTTTGTCAAATATGACGATGGTTTAAAGTTCCTTAAAAAAATGAACAGAGAGAATATTTAGAGTGAAAGTTCCATGAAAATATGAATTAGTCTCGGCCCTTAACGGGGTCGTGACATCCCAACCCTCAAATTTACCCTTCTTCAAAACAAATCCTATTTGGGAAGAAATTGTGGAAGAGGAAAAGATGCTTTGCCATTTGAAAGAAGAGTCAACATGGCGACAAGAAAAGATAGAGTTAAGTGAAGAGAGTATTTTTGGAATTTCTAATATGATCATTGGTCTACCACACTTGTAACGACCCGAGGAGGATCGTCACGTGTCATGACTTTCCTTTAAACTTATCCGTACTTTTATACCTCTGTAATCGTAGTATACTTTTTTTTTCTCAGACTTATATCATATCTCATCTTAACTTAAATTCGCTGAATAACCGCGTTTAGCTTTCACTCCTGCCGATCGCTAAACGACAAACATCTAGTTGTTCTACCGGTCAGCACGTGTATCTCACATGATTCATTAAACATCTATCGGCAGGCACACATATTTGCATCTGCCGACAGTCACGTGCAACTCATGTGACCAATTAAAACACCGTTCAATTATACAACGGAAGCCACCTACATCTGCCGATGAGAGAACAATAGACGATGCTCTCATCTGCCGATGGCAAATACTCTATATCTGCCGATGACGTGGCATCACATCTTCCGGTAACTTAACTCACTACTCATACCGATCGCCAGATAACAGACATTGTCGTCATCTGCCGATGGCTTAAGACAACTACATCTTCCGATAGATTAACTCACATCATCTGCCGATGACGTGGCACTACATCTTCTGGTAGATTAACTCACATCATCTGCCGATGACGTGGCACTACATCTTCTGGTAAGGCGGAATGACACTTCCATCTTCCGGTATCTTGACCTACTACACATGCCGATCTCTAGGCATATCGTCTGCCGATGACGTCAGCCGGAAGACAAATACTTTTCCTCTTCCGATGACGTCCTCCGGAAGACAGACTTACCCGACTCCCATCACAATCCTCCTGTCGATTTCTACACTTCAAAATAACACATCTCCTGCCGATAGACAAGTACTTTCATCTACCGACTACTAAACATTAACCTAACATCTTCTTCTTCCGGTAGACAAGCAAACTTCATCTACCGATTTCTAAACTCCATAATAACACTCACACCTTCCGATAGACAAATACATTTCGTCTACCGGCAGCACAAACATCATAACTTCAAACTTAATACCGGGACACCAACAGAATAAACCACAGATTCCTTAAAACTCATACAGCGGAAGACTTAGTTAAAATCACTCGTTCTATATTCTTATAATATACTCATACTCAGTATTCAAGCTAGACAAGTTCAAGCTCCATAATCATAAGTAACATCATCCTACTTAAACTTTATGTTCATAGTTATCATTAAAACCTTAAGAGTAAAACCAGAGGGTCATAATCGCCATCCAGCCACAGATTTCACACTGATCACCTCCAGCAACCGAGCTTAGACATTTTCATCAACTTTGAATTCCTCACCTGATATTTCTTCACCTACATCATAAGGTGTAACTGTAAGCCTAAGGCTTAGTAAGGAATGCAAACTATTATGAGTTCATGAATGCATAACTTGGAGAAAAACATGCTCATAAGTCTTTTCTTTTCATGTACTTATCTTAATCATCATTCATAATCGTATCTCGTATTCATTGTTCATAATCATCATTCGTAGACATGCTCATATTCATCATTCCTTTCATCATTCATATTCTTCATTACATTATGTGGTTTAAGGGAGGATTTGTGCCGGTAAAGGGGGTTCGACAGTGAGTTTGATCATGGTCCCTACTGCGGGTCGTATTCATATGTCCTACTGCGGACTGTGACATACGCCGAACCACCCCCAACCCTCACTTAACCACGTTGCATAAGTTTTATCTTCTTATTTTATTCATGAGAAAACATATTTCAAAACATTTTCATATGCTTGAGAAGTAAAACATGATGCATAACATAAATGCACTTAATCATCGAACTAAGACAGGGGAGAACATCAGAATAACATAACCATATCCATCGACATTTCATCAAACATATAGAAGACAATGTTCACTAAATCTAACTTAATCCTTTGATGTAGGGCCCTATTGGCCGGAAACTTAGTACATTCACTTACCTGGATCCTTAGCAACTTGAATCACTTTCTCTTCAACTTCTTCACCTAACACATTTCACATTACAGTAGTTAAAATAAAGTCCTAAAAGTTCTAATCGAAAGTCATCCTAGAATCTAACAGCTAAGGTTCTCTGTGCAGTCTGAAATCCAAAACCGAAACAGCTAGATATAGCTATCGATTAAACGGGGTCGGTTATATAAAAGGTCCAGAATCGATTTAAGGGTGACATTACCAAATGAAGATAAAGAACGATAACCAACTGACTCAGCCATTGAAGAGCCCAAAAGTACAAGTTCAACTGAAAACAGAGTTCTAAATGACTACCCGGCATCTACATTGTCAAAATCTTACCTAGAATGCGGGTTATCGGAGTGGAGGTTGAAAAACCAGTTGCTGGGGAGGAAAAAGGCTCCAGAGAAGAAGGGAGTCGCCGAGAGGAAATGTCGGCTGCAGTGAGGTTTAAATGAGATTTAAGGTTTCCATTTTCTATTTATACCTAATCCTTCAATCTTTATTACAAAATTGCCACTCAACCTAGTTTTACTCAACTTGTAATGAATTTGCCTCAACGTTAAATTTAATCATAAAGGTTAAATAAAGGGTAACAATGAGAATGGTCAGAAAAATTCACCTGGCCGAAATGTCGGGTGTTACAACACTCCCTTTCGAATATTAAAGGAATAAACCCTTCTTCCCAACCATACCTAAGGAATAAACTTGAGGAAATTTCCTTACCATCCCCCTCAATTAAGAAAACGTTTGTTTATGGTTTTGGGGCTCACTATTACCTTCCCACATTGCACCATCAAGCCCAACAAATAAATAGAAATTTTACTTCCTTTGTGTTCCACAAACGCCCCATCTTATTAATGGGAGAATTACAAAACCCACGTATTCCATTTGGCTACCACAAATTCTACCATAGAACTAGAGTTAAGGTTCAATTGGTTAGAGATTTTATCTTTGCGGTTTTAAGAGAAAAAGGATTATTTCTTTGGTCAAAGGATTTTAACATTTCAACCTCACTACATGTCGGATTTGATTACTTTGAAAAATTTCGTCCCATCATTGAGCAATCGCCCTCCAAAGTAACTTTCGAATCCAATTCTACCACCCTTAACAAATAAAATTTTAGTAAGACCATCCAACCCCCTTGCCATTTACAGCATCATTTGGTGATAGATTTTCAAACGAAAGAACATACCCTCGTTGCATTCAAATTCGAGCCTTCAAAGAATAGACAAGAAATCGTAGGAGACAATTTTTTGGAGAAGTCAACCAACGGATTTGAGGTCAAATCCTCAAATCACCCAGAGAGGATGACATGCCTCGGGTTACATTCAAAAGGAAAATTGGCAAAGTCTTAAACTTTATATCTTCTCTCTACTTATTATATGTTTTTCTCTTGTAGGTATAATTCTTGGAAGGAATGCATATGGAGCACTTGAAGGAAGTCACCAACCAGCCCGATGGTAATTTGTCTTCCCAGGCCCCTATCTTTGTAATTTTTTTATTTTATTTTTGAACTTATTTGGCATACATTCGCCTTTATTGTATGGATTATATAATTGCATCATGCATTAGATTGTGTGGTTAGGGTTAGATGTATGTTGGTGGATTATGGATTGAAAAAATTCAACCAATTATTCAAAGAAAAAAAGGCCTTCACAAGATCAAGCCATAAGGAAGCCATGGCCCAAAGAAGAGCCCACATTTAAAGGTATGATTTTGCAGGTACAAGAGTTAGTGGCAACATGGATTGATGATGTGGCAAGATTCCCTCCATTGATCCATTTAGGCATGACATTCATCTCCTCCCTAGGATGTGTGTTTGTTTGCCTTGATCTTGGCCATCCATCCTTTTTCATCCAAGGGCCACCATTCATTCATCCTTATGGAAACCCTAATCCACCCTAGGATCTGTATAAAAGCATGGCATTGGTGAATGTTTTACAACTTTTGCCCAAATCAATACACTACTATTTCCCTAATATCCAAGGTGTTTCCTTTGGTGTTTTCCTTGGTTCTTTGAACCAAGTGGAGTAGCCCTCCATTATTAACTTAGTTTGGGTTGCTAAGTTAATTCTTACTCATTCCCTTTCCTTCTCCATCGGGAGTTGGAGTTGAGGACGAAAATCCCGGCCTACGGTGGTCCTTTTTCCTACGGGAAAATCGTTCACTCGAGAGCTTAAACTGTAAGATCGCTCTACGAGTCCAACAAGGGTATTTACTTTACTTTCTTGCCATCATATTTTCACACACATCACCCTTTAATTTTCGGCCATCAAACTCACACACTCCACATTTATTTTATTGCATTTTTCTCTTCATTTTCATCTTGCATATCTTCACCATTTCATACACTCTCTCTTCATCTCTTTCCTTATTTTTCTTTTATCTTTCTTGCCCTCATTATCCACCATATATTCGGCCACTAGCACACACACCACTCTTCTCATTTTTCTTTTGCATTTATTATCATATTTAGTCCATATTTTCGGCCATTTACACTACCACACAACCAAGCACTCTTCTTGAATATTTTGTGGGTTTGAACACAACCCTTTTCTAAGGGATTTTGTGTCAAAAGGAGAGACAGATAACTCAAGTTTTCAAAGGAAAAAATCAATCTTATTTAAAATTTAAATTTGTTGGGCACGTAAAGCTAATTTTAAACTTATTTGAATTTAAGTTATTTTGACTAAGTTTGTTTGAATTTGAAACAAAGAACCTCCTTATCTATTTAAAGGATATGAATGGAATAAAAAAAAGGTAGAAAATTGTTTTACAAAATTAAGTTTATCTGCTAGTGTGACTCTAGTTCTATCATAGAGTGCTATGGGGAGAGACTCCTTGATGTATTTTCTTTCATACACACTACATCAATTTTGGTATCAAAGTCCAGTTCTTTCGGTGATCAACCAAGATGAGTACGAGAAATGGACGATACTACAATGATGGTGACCGAATTACCCAATAGCAACGAGATGAGATGATAAAGATGACTAACAAACTTACAAAAACCTTAACCAACAAACAGAGATTATCCAACCCAAAGGCAGACTCAACGAAAATCTAGGTTGAACGACCTAATATTTAAAGAGGACTTGATTGCCCAGTCAAATCTTTGGTTTGCAATGGAAGACTTAATTCAAAATTTAAAGTCATAGTTCATATGAGATAGTCACATAGTGATAACAAAATTATAAGGATAGTGCAATACATCACAAAAATAAATATTGCGCAGAAAGAAAAAACATCAAACACCAAAATAAAACATACCCAAGCAATTTAGAGACTCGTCACCAAGGAAAATAAACAATCAAGAAAGAAAACAGAAATCAAGATGGTCCACTACGAACAATACTCATGGCAGCCTTGATTCTTACCTAGGAAAGAGTGAGTTGCTTAGGATGAGTGAATTACTCAGTAGGAAGTATTATACTCTACTATGATGTATGAGAAAACAAGTTTTATCATTTCATTCCAAAACCATGAGTCAACAATGTAACACCCGGGAATTTTTTTTTTATGGATAAAATTGGAGAGAAAATAAAAGCATAATAAGATAGTTGTTTTATTTAATTTAAAAGAAATAGCAAAAAGAAGGGAAAGTAATTAAAAGTGACTTAAACGGTTTATTAACGAAAATTTATAATTTGAGAACGGAATTTAATGGAATTTTTGGAAGGGCAAAATGGTAATGTGGGTTTATTAAGTGGTATTTATTATTATTATTATTATTATTATTAAAAAAAAAATAAATAATAAAACTCAACAGAATAGCCGAAGCTATTCTGTTGAGATCGAGCCCGAGCCCGAGCCCGAGCGCGAACACGGGAGAGACGACGGGGGGAGGCGACGCGGCGCCGATCACCGGCGACTTCCGACAGTCTCCGGCCAGACGAAGGCGAGGAGCAGGTTTCAGGCCTTCTCCGCGCGCGAACCGAACCGGTGAGTTGATTTTACGCCCTGTTTCGGTTCTGTTCTTGGCCGAGGGTGAGGAGCTGGTTTGAGCTCCGATCACCGGCTGTTTTTGGCCGTTCTTGGCGTCGAATGGCCGGGTTTATGGTCAGCTTTCATCGCCTGGCCATGGGGAGCCCAATTTGGGCGAAAAACCAGAAAGCCCTCTTTGGGGTATTTCGGGGTTTTGCTTGTAATTCGAGATTTTTGGTTAGTTTATGCTAATTGAGGGTATAGGAGATTAATTGGTGTGGAATTGGAGGAGAATTGATAGAAAATTGGAAAAGGGAATTTTCCGGGTGAAGGGGCAGTTCGGGTTTTCTGATTTTTGACCTAGCTAGGGTCGTTTGTTTTCAAATTCCTTTTGGCAGGTTAAAAGTGGTTATTAGAGGAGTACGTGGCTGCTGGAATCGTTCGATTCCGATAACCGACGCAAAAGTTATGCACGTTTGAAGTTCGGGTCGGTTTTTACCGAACCCAAATTGGTGGCCCATTTAGTTAGGCTTTCAGTGGATTAGGCTAAAAATAATAGTTTGAGAGTAAGTTGGTGTATGTAGGCTTAATTTTAAAGAAGTTTGAATAATTGTAGTTAGAGTTAGTTTAAATATTCTTTAGAAGTGAATAGCGATGCTTAAGTGAATTTTTGTGAATGTGATAGGTTACCGAGTGGGAAATGTACATAGCCAAAGCGAGTAAGTGCGGTGCTAGAGTTCAGGTAAGTAGTGGATGTTATTCTTTTGCCTTCGGGCCTACACCAGAGAACGGTAGGGTTTCTTTGTTATTGCTTTGCTTCGTGTTACGTTGAATTAATTATGTTACTTCGGGATTGCGTAGAGTTGCTTGTCTGGTTGGTTGATTGGTCTTGAGTTGCATTGTTTGGCCGTGTGGTGTTATGTGGTCGTGTTGTTGCATTGAGTCGTCGTATTGTGTTGTATTGCATATCTTGGTTGACACATGCATCATTGTTTTCTAACTGACGAAATCACGTGTTTTGCACGATTGAGTGGTGAGGATGACGTAATGAAAGATAAGAATGGATTGCAACTTGGTCTCGAGTAGAATAGCTTCGTTGGGCAAGTGGCTCGTTGAGCACCCCGCGAGGGATTTTATTCGAGATGCCCTGCTAATATACGTAATGCGTTGTGAGTATGAATTCCTCGACCTGTTCGTGCTTGAAGTGCACAATGAGGCATTCGACGATCGACGAAGGGGAGATTCGGTTGGCCATCCTAGACTGTGTTGGGACGTGTGCCTCCGGTCTTGCCCAGGGGAGATTCGGTTGGCCGTCCCGGACTGTGTTAGGACGTGTGCCTCCGGTCTTGCCCGTGGATCAAGGCGTGGCCGTCCTGGACTGTGTGGGGGCGTGTGCCTACTTGATTCACCTGGAAGTGAAAGATAAATGCAACCGAAACGAAAAGAAAACAACAGAGTGTGTAGAAACTGCATATGATAGGATTGCATTGCATTGTGGTGTTGTGTTGCATTGTTGGGTCGTGTTGTTACTGATGTTTTGCGTTGCTAGGGTTGTGTGAGGGTTGTGTATGCCATGTGCTTGTTTATATTTGCTATTCCCTACTTGCTAAGCGTTAGCTTACGTGTGTTTGTGTGTTCTCTGGTGTAGGTGACAACTGGAGTACAGGTTAGAGCTACGAAGAAAACTAGGATTGGGACGCAGTCGTTGATGTACGCTGTATGCCGGTGCAGGCAGTTGTCGGGGCGCCTCGACCATGGTCTTCGGAGAATGTGGGTTTTGTATTTTGGTAGTATTGTAAATGTCTGATTGTAAGTTGATGGAAATGTGTAGTCCTTTTTGGGTGAATGTCTGATGTGTATTTGTTGTATATAGATTTCGTAGATTAGTTAGATTGTTAGGAATATTCTGGTTTGGTTGGGAATTGATTTGTGTGCAGGTATTTAGCATTTTGGAGGCGTCATTTTCAGGCGTTACTTTGTCGAAATTTTCAGAAAGGACGCCGTGGTGCTGTAAAGGGTAGGATTAAGAGGCATTAGCGTGTCTAGGCTTATTTTAAATTAGGTTTTAACGTGAGATTGGTTAGCAAAGTAGCGCACCGAGCCAGGGTGGGTTCGGGGGCGTTACAAACAACCAAAATCCAGTGCATGAGTTTATAATGCGAACCAAAATACAATAGTGTTCAAACCAATGACCATGATCCATTAGAAGACAAAGGAAATCCAAAGTACAAAACCACACATGATTTGGTTATGAAGATCTAAGAAAAAAAGTCATCACAACACGAACAAAAACACAATATAGTTGCATGCATGGAGATGCATGAACATATATGGATTTACGTGGAGATGCATGGAGAAGTATGGAGTTGCAAAATAGTGAGAAAACATCAAAATTGGTGCACCCCCAGCACCCAATGCGCCCAACGCGTGCTACCACCCCATCGTGTGTGCCTAGGCATGCTAGAGCTCGCCCGTCTTGTGCGCCTCTATGCCTAGGGCTTTGCAAAATCTCCCCGCGCCCACGCCTCTCAAGCCCCGACACACCGTCTGCCCTGCGCACCCCAATGTGTCCTTTCGCGGCCAAAACCTTCATTTTTCATATTTCCATGTCATGGGAGTTTAACGTTAATTCTAGGGTGATGCTAAGTGTATGATTTAGAGAGTGAAATTGAAAGAGGAAGTTAAGAGAAAACCCTAGAATTAAGTGGCTAGGAATTTTGTTGAATTGAAATTTAAATAAAGGTAAATAAAAAGTAAAGATAAGGGTTTGAAGGGGTGATTCCACGTTCGTTTTATGAAGGAAAAGGGGAGGGGTTGCTTTTATAAAAATGGTGAATTTGGTGGAAGATTTTAAAAGTAGAAAAAAATTGTGTTTATAAATTAGGTTAAATGGATGGTTGAATGGCAAAATCCTCTTCTTCCTCCTCTTTCTCTCCACGCCAATTTCAGCCATTTGAGGGTTTCTCCACCTTCTCTTCATCAAGAATTTGCAAAGATTAAGGTAAGATTTAGTTGGGTTTTTAGTTGGATACCATTCTTGGTTAGTTTTTAGTGTTTTGGTGTAATTTTTGTGGAGTTTGGTTAGGGTTTGGGAAACCCTAATTGAGGGTCCAAATTTTCTATGTGATTGGTGAGTTTTCTTCCTATTTTTAATGGTTTAAACTTTAGATAAGGTTAGTTTAGGTTGTTTAGGTAGTTAGATTAGAAAATTGATGAGTGTTGGTGAAAAAACAGATTTTGTGTTAAGGGGACCGATTCTGTTTTATGGTTTTCAAATTGGCCAAGTTAGTTAGTTGTTAAATTTGATTCTTTCAATGGATAGTAGACGTTTAGAGGTTTACGAAATGGGGTGAAACGTCTATATTCGTTGAACAACGAGTAAGTTATGGCTGATTGAAGTCGGTTGATAAAAATTGTGGGAATTTCAGATTTTAGGGTTAGATTTTAAAGTTGTTGTTAGTTTTGTTTTAAATAATTCCTTAGATTTTCCTAGAGGGTTGCTAAGTTATTTTCCTATACTTGCTAGGTTGACGAGCGATCATTTAGCGTAGTCGAAGTGAACAAACACGTGCAGAGCAACAGGTAAGTAGTGAAGTGCATTTGTTTTTCCTTCAGGCCTACACCACGGAACGGTAGGGTTTAGTGCTTGGTTGTTGTTTATTGTTGTGTGTTTGAGTATGGTGTGTGGTGTGAGTGTCATGCATCATGTTTTAAGTTACAAAAACGAGTTTTATGCATGATTTAAATGGTAAGCGTGAAACGTGTAAGAGGAAGCACTAGAGGGTTGAACGCCTCGTCGTTAACGTGCAAGAAGCACTAGAGGTTGAACGCCTCGTCGTTAACGTGCAAGAAGCACTAGAGAGTTGAACGCCTCCTCGTTAACGTGCAAGAGCATGCACTAGAGAGTTGAACGCCTCGTCATTAACGTGCAAGAGTAAGTACTAGAGGGTTGAACGTCTCGTCGTTAATGTGCATAAGTAAGCATTTGAAAGGCAATGAAAATGAAACGAAAACAACAGAGTGAGTAGAAATCGCATATGTTAGGGTTGTGTGAGTGCATTGTACATGTTTACATTCATTACTCCCTACTTACTAAGCATTAGGCTTACGTGTTGTGTTCTGTGATGTTGGTGACAACGTGTATTCAGGTGAGCTTGACAAGAGAGCCTAGGACTAGGGAACAGTCGGTGACAAACGGGGCACGCCGGTGCGGGGAGTTGTCGGAGCGTCTCGACCAAAGTCTTTTAGGAGATGTGTGGGGAGCAGTATTTTAGATATAATGTAATACCCAGCTTTACGAGATTTTATAAATTATATATATAATGGCATTTTTGTAAATATGTCAAATCAAACCCGATTTACGAAAAGAAAGCGTCATTAGAATCCTAAGTATTAATATGGATTTTAAGGGAATTTTCGGAGTTGTAATGCTAATTTCGGGTAATTACGTTTCTCGAAATATAAAGGACGTTTTAGTAAAAATAGTAAACGAAGTTCGTTTTGCGAACGGAAAGTTTTAATAGAACCCAAATAATAAGTTGGATTTATTGGCGAAATAAAGAAATTTGGAGAAACCGAATAGTTAGCCAATTAACGAAACGAAGGACGAAGTAATTATAAAAATCAAAGAAGGGCAAAACGATCTTTTGCAAAGTCAATTTTTAATTTAAAAATCAAAACTTCTTTCTTCCTCCAGACTTCACGAAATTTCCTCTCTGTTTTCTTCTTTTCTTCCCGCGGCCACAGAACGATTTCGTCTCTGTCATTTCACTCCGACCACCGATTTGTCCCCCTATCGTCTCGTTTTCTTCGCGATTTCTCCTCCCCTCTTGTCCCTAGGTATGAATCTATAGTCTAGGAGCGTTAAATTTCAGTTTTCGGGTTGTTTAATGCTAGGGTTTTTGTTTAGGGTTATCGTAAAAATTATGATTTAAGGTTCGAAATTGATTGGTTTGCCGTGATTAAGTATATAGTGAACGTATTTGATGTTGTTGGACGAATTTAATTTATTTAGGACGAATGTTAAATTTTGTGAAAATTCGAGATTTAGGAAAAACTCATAATTTGGGATTTGAAGTGCTGAGCGTGTATTGCTCAATGAAATAGCTCAATGAATTGAATTAAATCTTTAGGAATTTCCTTAGTTAAGGATTTTGTTAGTTTGAGCATTAAATTGTTTAATCTCGTTTTAACGACAATTTGGTGAAACTGCTTAGGTGAACAATGCTCGTGGACGGAGCTTGAGCTGCAACGGGTATGAGGTAAGTTCTCGTGACTTGCTTTGATCGATTGGTCTAGACCGTACATCGAGGTCGTTTCGAGGAATTTGGTGACGTATTTGTTTAAGTTGTTTCGGTTGGGTAGTTAGGATTAGTTCTTTATAGGTTATGCCTTTAATTGTTTTTATTGTCTCGATGCTATGAATCATGTATGTTTACTTTAAAGCACGTAACTGTTCATGCATCACGATTTTTGATTATGCATAGAAAATGAATTTCCGCACGATGTTTGAAAGAAAAAGGCAATGCGGCCCGGAGGGGGGCTATTGATGTATTGTGTAGGCACGAAGGGGTCTGTCACAATACCACATCTAATATGTACTCATATAGTTACAGGTCATGCGAGGTGGGGCTCAGGCACTGCTGTACGTGTTGTAAGCGTGTACCCCCTTCCTCTAGCTAGAAAAAGTAGTCCGACCGCTGGATGTGCTCTCTCCGGTTAGGGGGATGAGATCTCGGTGACACCCACAAAGTAAAGATAAAGAAAATGATGCATGATTTATGAATTCATATACACAGCATGCATTTACATTTACAAGAGCTTACTGAGATTTTTATCTCATAGTGTATCCGTATGGTGTAGGTGACCTCGATATAGGTGAGGACGAGATCCCTCCACCTGAGGAATGATGCAGTTGAAGGAGGATGGCTTGCGGGGTGTGCTATCACAGTCGATGCTTAACCTGACCCGTGAGGAAGTAAGTATGTGTTTTGAGAGTATTAGGATATTTTGGGCCGATGGGTATTAGATAGAATAATTGTACAGATAGAATATTTTAGGGCGTTTGGATCTCGAATATTTGTTTTGATGTCTCTATAAATGGAAAAACATGTACACAACGTTCAATTGATATTTCTGAAATGGAGAATGATAGTTTAATGTTTTAGAGGCTCTGAGTGAATTCCAAAGAGAAAGTTCAACTCTCTGGAAATCAATTAAGTAGTTCATTCTTTCTTCAGGGAAGTTTATGTTTGAGGTTAAGGAGTTTAAAGGGTGTGTCTATCAGTGGATAAGTTTGACACTGTTCACCGGGCGATGTAGTGTATTAGGTGACCGGATGACGTATGAGTTTTGTCGTTTAGTGACCAGGCGATGTAGTGTATTAAGTGACCGGATGATATAGAGTATTAGGTGACCGAATGATGTAGTGTATTAGGTGACCGGATGACGTATGAGTTTTGTCGTTTTTTTACCGGGCGATGTAGTGTATTAAGTGACCAGATGATGTAGAGTATTAGGTGACCGGATGATGTAGA
Organism: Begonia masoniana; assembly: GCA_022432975.1. Classification (NCBI taxonomy): domain Eukaryota; kingdom Viridiplantae; phylum Streptophyta; class Magnoliopsida; order Cucurbitales; family Begoniaceae; genus Begonia; species Begonia masoniana. The sequence continues at coordinate 56,967,644 of CM039502.1, forward strand.
GTATTAGGTGACCGGATGATGTAGCGTAGTTAGTGACCAGGCGATGTATGAGTTTTGTCGTTTAGTGACCGGGCGATGTAGTGTATTAGGTGACCGGATGACGTATGAGTTTTGTCGTTTAGTGACCGGCGATGTAGTGTATTAAGTGACCGGATGATGTAGAGTATTAGGTGACCGGATGATGTAGCGTATTAGGTGACCGGATGATGTATGAGTTTTGTCGTTTAGTGACCAGGCGATGTAGTGTATTAGGTGATCGGATGACGTATGAGTTTTGTTGTTTAGTGACCGGGCGACGTGACTTAGAGAAGTTGAGCGCTAGATGTGGTTTTTCTGTTAAAACCCGAGAGGAATAATTGGACATTTCGACTGTTTCTTGATGAAACCTGAGAGAGATAAAATACCACTTCTTTAAATTCTGCTTAAATACTACAAAAATTTCTTATGATCAAAAAGTTTAAATTTGTACGGTAAAAATTAGGAATAGTACAAGGGACGTTACAACTTATGGTATCAGAGCCCCCGGATTTTAAAATCGGTTCTGTAGACTGCTCGACTGCACAGACACTAAGCGGACATCCTTCATCAACTGTAAGTACGTTTATAGCTTTATCTGATTTCTAGTTTCTTAGAATTATTTGCTTTTAATCTTTATAGGAGTATAAAATTATGGTGCGTCAAGGAAATGATCGAGATGACCGAGACGATACGATAGATACTCTCAAGGACTTCATTGCCTAACAGTCCCAACATATGGAGCGTCAGGCCCAACAAATGGAAAGGAAATCCCAACAACTGGGCACCTTAATTGACCGCGAGGGTGTTAGAGCTCAGGAGGCGGCGACTCCTAGCAATAAGGGAATGGAGAGATTCCAGAAGCTCCAACCTCCTATATTCAATGGACAGTCTACGGATCCCTCTTCAGCCGAGGAGTGGATTCGAACTATGGAGGACATGCTGGCCTATGCTAGCATTGAGGACGGAGAAAGGGTTGCATTGGTAACCTACCACCTAGCATTGGATGCTCGATTTTGGTGGGATTCCATCAAGGCTACCATGGACGTGACTATTATGAGCTGGGAGTGGTTCAGAGAAGTATTTTATGATAAGTATTTCAGCCATACAGTACGGGAGGCGAAGATAGTTGAGTTTATACAGTTGTGGCAGGTCGGTTCTATTGCCGAGTATGTAAGGAAGTTTGAAGCACTTTCCCGATTCGCGCCACGTCAGGTCAGCGTTAACGAGGACAAGGTACGCAGGTTTTTGCAAGGACTTGGTAAGGAATTTCGGATGCGTCTTACTATATCAGGGGTGCGGAATGTATCCTATGACGAGATTATGGCCAGGGCCCTAGAGATTGAGGCAGTTGATAGGGATTCTGTCAAACCGAGGGAGCCAGCTAAGGGCTTCTTTGGAGAAATTCACCCCAAATCAGGAATAAGGGCTGGCAACCGAGAGCACAGCCTCAGCAACAACAACAGAGGGTAGTTAAAAGACCTTTAGAGGGAGGCAACGATCGAGGCAAAGGGAAGTAAGTATAGGGGGCTTCACAGGTGCCTTGGTGCCCCAAGTGTCAGAGAGAGCACAGCGGTGAGTTCCGAGTGGGCACTAATAAGTGTTACAGATGCGGTGAAGTCTGCCATTATGTCAGAGATTGCTCGAAGCCCGGCCAAGATTAGTCAGCCAGAGATCAGAGGAGGATTATGCCGAGGATTTTCGCATTTATCGAGCCTGGTGATGTCGACGACGAGGCTCATCCCTCTGTGATAGCAGGTACTATATTGATTATGGGTACGGCTATTTTTTCTTTGATGGATACGGGAGCTACGCACTTTTTTGTATCGACTGCATGCATGACTAGATTGGGATTAGAGTCTAAGTTAGCTGGAGTCGAGTATAGAGTGATGCTGCCTTCAGGAGAACATATGGAGTCAGAACGTATTCTCCAGGGCAATGTCATCTCAGTGGGGGATATTACCCTTTATGCTCGTTTGATAGTTATGAGCATAGAGCGGTATGATCTTATCTTAGGGATGGACTGGCTTTCACAGCACTTCACCACCATCGACTGTCAATCCGGGATTGTGACCTTTCGACCCCCGGGTAAAGCCGAGTTTTCTTATCAGGCGACGAACCGATTGAGTGGATCGCCTATTTCTTATTCCATAAAGGTCAACGAGCAGTTTAAAGGTGAGTGCTCTATTTATTTGGCCGCAGTATTTGATATTCAGTTACTCAGTGAATTAAAGCCGAATGACATTCCTATCGTCAGAGAATTCTCTGAGATCTTCCTTGATGATCTCCCTGGTTTACCGCCAGACAGGGAGATTGAATTTACTATTGATGTCTATCCGAACAACGCACCAAGATTTAAAAATCCGTACCAGTTGGCACCAGCCGAGTTGAAAGAGCTGAAGACTCAGCTTGATGAGTTATTGGAGAAGGGTTTTATTCGACCTAGTGTTTCATCCTAGGGTGCGCCCGTTATATTCGTCAAGAAGAAAGACGGAACCCTCAGCTGGCTACTATCAGAAGTTTATGGAGGGATTTTCAAAGATTGCAGCTCCCCTCTCGCGCTTGACTCGAAAGAATGAGAAATTTATATGGTCGGTTGCCTGTGATAACAATTTTATAGAGTTGAAGCAGAAGTTGACCACAGCTTCAGTGTTGACGTTGCCTGTTGAAGGTGACAAATTTAGTATTTATTGCGATACATCTGGAGTTGGACTCGGTTGCGTATTGATGCAGGAAGAAAAGGTTATCGCGTATGCTTCTCGGCAGCTGAAGCCGTACGAGCAGAATTATCCTACGCATGATTTGGAGTTAGCAGTCGTGGTCTTCGCACTGAAGATTTGGAGACATTATTTATATGGGCAGCAGTGCGAGATATTTTCTGACCACAAAAGCTTGAAGTATTTTTTTACACAGAAGGAGCTTAATATGCGACAAAGAAGGTGGTTGGAGTTCATAAAAGACTATGATTTCGATATTAAATACCACCCAGGAAAGGCGAACAAGGTCGCTGATGCTCTGAGCCGAGTGCCTTCTGCGAGTCAGCCTTCACTTGCAGCATTGTTAGTTACGCTGCGGTCTGAGATTGAGAGGTTCGATGTGGAGATAGTGGCAGAGTTGTCCAGTATGCTCACTAACATTTCTCTCAGGCCGACTATTCTAGATAAGATACGTGAAGCTCAGCAGAATGATATGGAGTGTGAGGAGCTTCAATTGAGCATGACCTCAGGTGACGTGTCTGAATTTAACTTATCAGATGACGGTATCCTGAAGTTCAGGCATAGATGGTATGTGCCTAATGACGAGGAGTTAAAGAAAGAGATTTTGACCGAAGCACATTCTTCAGCTTATTCTGTGCACCCGGGAAGTACCAAGATGTACCGGGATTTAAAACAACATTTCTGGTGGCCGAACATGAAGAGAGAGGTCGCCAAGTACGTTGTTCAACAGGTGAAAGCAGAACACCAGAGGCCGGCCGGAACATTACAGCCACTGCCTATTCCAGAGTGGAAATGGGAGCAGATCTCCATGGATTTTATTGTGGGGCTCCCAAGGACAACGAAAGGACAGGACAGCATCTGGGTGATTGTGGACCGATTGACAAAGTCGGCACACTTCTTATCTGTGAAGATGACATCTTCTATGGATCAGCTCACCGAGCTTTATGTGCAGAAGGTTGTTAGACTTCATGGAGTGCCAGTTTCAAGAGTCTCAGACCGTGATCCGAGATTTACTTCGAAGTTCTGGAAGAGTTTGCACAAAGCTATGGGGACTCAGCTTAATTTCAGCACGGCATTTCATCCTCAGACTGATGGTCAGACAGAGAGGACAAATCAGATTTTAGAGGATATGCTCAGAGCATGTGTGCTGGAGTTTCAAGGCTCGTGGAGCCGATATTTGCCTCTGATTGAGTTCTCGTACAACAATAGCTTTCAGGCTACGATTGGCATGGCTCCGTACGAGGCGCCGTATGGACGGAAGTGTAGATCTCTGTTATATTGGGACGAGGTTGGCGAGGCCATCATCGTTGGTCCAGAGATTCTACAGCAAACAGCAGAGAAGATTGCCTTTATTAGACAGTGTATTGAGATAGCTCAGAGCTGACAGAAGAGCTATGCTGACATCAGGCGTAGAGAGCTTGAGTTTGAAGAAGGTGATGAGGTCTATCTTAAAGTTTCTCCGTTTAAGGGCGTCATGAGATTTGGAAGGAGGGGTAAGTTGAACCATCGTTATGTGGGGCCCTTTCCAATTCTGACGAGGATAGGGACTAAGCCGTATAGACTGCAGCTTCCGGCTTCTATGGAAGGTATCCACGACGTATTTCACGTATCTATGCTCCGAAAATGCCTGCGCGATCCATCACATATCGTGGAGGCAACAGAGATCGAGGTACAGCCTACCTTGACTTATGAGGAGAGGCCGGTACGTATTTTGGAGTCTTCCATTAAAGTCTTACGCAACAAAGAGATCTCACTGGTCAAAGTTTTGTGGCGAATCCACGAGGCGGAAGAAGCTACGTGGGAACGACAGCAGGATATGATGGCTAAGTATCCTGAGTTATTTGTGTAATCAATTTTGTGGACAAAATTCTAAATAAGGTGGGTGGAATATAATACCCGGCTTTACGAGATTTTATAAATTATATATATAATGGCATTTTTGTAAATATGTCAAATCAAACCCGTTTTACGAAAAGAAAGTGTCATTAGAATCCTAAGTATTAATATGGATTTTAAGGAAATTTCGAGAATTTTCGGAGTTGTAACGCTAATTTCGGGTAAATACGTTTCTGGAAATATAAATGACGTTTTAGTAAAAATAGTAAACGAGGTCCGTTTTGCGAACGGAAGATTTTAATAGAACTCAAATAATAAGTTGGATTTATTGGCGAAATAAGGAAATTTGGAGAAACCGAAGCCGATTAACGAAACGAAGGACGAAGTAATTATAAAAATCAAAGAAGGGCAAAACGGTCTTTTGCAAAGTCAATTTTTAATTTAAAAACCAAAACTTCTTTCTTCCTCCAGACTTCACGAAATTTCCTCTTTGTTTTCTTCTTTTCCTCCCGCGGCCACAGAACGATTTCCTCTCCGCCATTTTACTCCTACCTCCGATTCGTCCCCCTATCGTCTCTTTTTCTTCGCGATTTCTCCTCCCCTCTTGACCCTAGGTATGAATCTATAGTCTAGGAGCATTAAATTTCAGTTTTCGGGTTGTTTATTGTTAGTGTTTTTGTTTAGGGTTATCGTAAAAATTATGATTTAAGGTTCGAAATTGATAGGTTTGCCGTGATTAAGGATATAGTGAACGTATTTGACGTTTTTGGACGAATTTAATTAATTTAGGACGAAGGTTAAATTTTGTGAAAATTCGAGATTTAGGAAAAATTCGTAATTTGGGATTTGAAGTGCTGAGCGTGTATTGCTCAATGAAATAGCTCAATGAATTGAATTAAAACTTTAGGAATTTCATTAGTTAAGGATTTTGTTAGTTTGAGCATTAAATTGTTTAAGCTCGTTTTAACGACAATTTGGTGAAACTGCTTAGGTGAAGAACGCTCGTGGACGGAGCTTGAGCTGCAACGGGCACGAGGTAAGTTCTCGTGACTTGCTTTGACCGATTGGTCTACACCGTACGTCGAGGTCGTTTCGAGGAATGTTGTGACGTATTTGTTTAAGTTGTTTCGGTTGGGTAGTTAGGATTAGTTCTTTATAGGTTATGCCTTTAATTGCTTTTATTGTCTCGATGGTATGAATCATGTATGTTTACTTTAAAGCACGTAACTGTTCATGCATCACAATTTTTGATTATGCATAGAAACTAAATTTTCGCACGATGTTTTAAAGAAAATGGCAATGCGGCCCGGAGGGGGGCTATTGATCTATTGTGTAGGCACGAAGGGGTCTGTCACAATACCGCATCTAATATGTACTCATATAGTTACAGGTCATGCGAGGTGGGGCTCAGGCACGGCTGTACGTGTTGTAAGCGTGTACCCCCCTCCTCTAGCTGGAAAGAGTAGTCCGACCGCTGGATGTGCTCTCTCCGGTTAGGGGGATGAGATCTCAGTGACACCCACAGAGTAAAGATAAAGAAAATGATGCATGATTTATGAATTCATATGCACAGCATGCATTTACATTTACAAGAGCTTACTGAGATTTTTATCTCATAGTGTATCCGTATGGTGTAGGTGACCTCGATATAGGTGAGGACGAGATCCCTCCACCTGAGGAATGATGCAGTTGAAGGAGGATGGCTTGCGAGGTGTGTTGGCACAGTCGATGCTTAACCTGACCCGTGGGGAAGTAAGTATGTGTTTTGAGAGTATTGGGATGTTTTGGGCCGATGGGTATTAGATAGAATAATTGTACAGATAGAACATTTTAGGGTGTTTGGATCTGGAATATTTGTTTTGATGTCTCTGGAAATGGAAAAACATGTACACAATGTTCAATTGATATTTCTGAAATGGAGAATGATAGTTTAATGTTTTAGAGGCCCTGAGTGAATTCCAGAGAGGAAGTTCAACTCTCTGGAAATCAATTAAGTAGTTCATTCTGTCTTCAGGGGAGTTTATGTTTGAGGTTAAGGAGTTTGAAGGGTGTGTCTATCGGTGGATGAGTTTGACACTGTTCACCGGGCGATGTAGTGTATTAGATGACCGGATGACGTATGAGTTTTGTCGTTTAGTGACCGGACAATGTATTGTATTAAGTGACCGGATGATGTAGAGTATTAGGTGACCGGATGATGTAGTGTATTAGGTGACCGGATGACGTATGAGTTTTGTCGTTTAGTGACCGGGCGATGTAGTGTATTAAGTGACCGGATGATGTAGAGTATTAGGTGACCGGATGATGTAGAGTATTAGGTGACCGGATGATGTAGTGTATTTAGTGACCGGGCGATGTATGAGTTTTGTTGTTTAGTGACCGGGCGATGTAGTGTATTAGGTGACCGGATGACGTATGAGTTTTGTCGTTTAGTGACCGGGCGATGTAGTGCATTAAGTGACCGGATGATGTAGAGTATTAGGTGACCGGATGATGTAGCGTATTAGGTGACCGGATGATGTATGAGTTTTGTCGTTTAGTGACCGGGCGATGTAGTGTATTAGGTGACCGGATGACGTATGAGTTTTGTCGTTTAGTGACCGGCCGACGTGACTTGGAGAAGTTGAGCGCTAGATGTGGTTTTTCCGTTAAAAACTGAGAGGTATAATTGGAGATTTCCACTGTTCCTTGATGAAACCTGAGAGAGATAAAATACCACTTCTTTAAATTCTGCTTAAATACTACAAAAATTTCTTATGATCAAATAGTTTTAATTTGTACGGTAAAAATTAGGAATAGTACGAGGGACGTTACAGTATATAGTTGTCTAACTATTTTGGATGTTTGTGGGATTTGGTATTTGGTAGTTGTGGATTTTAATTGTGTAAATGATGATGTTTTATAACCTTTATGGATACTATTTTAGAATATGTTTTATAAATGTTGATTTTTATGATTTTTTTTTTGTTTTAGAAAATTTAGCCGTTATGATTCTCGATTTTTCATCAAAGAATTTGTGTTCGTTTTAACCCATTTTCACGGTTTCGCTAAAAATTTATGAGTCGTGTTTTTTGGGATTTTAATGCCTCAAAGAGTCGGGAAAAGTTTGGGTAAGTTTTAGTTGTTTGGGTTTGAGGAAATGAGAAGAGAAGTGATAAAAGGTGAAAATGAGTCAAAGTGGGGCGATGTGGCCGAGGGTGGCGCGCAACAAGCTAGCGCGGGGTCGGGCGTGGCGCGTGCTGCTGGGGCGCGCTAGCGCCGATCGATCGGTGAACAAGTGCCGATAGATCGGCCAAACCCGAGAGCTAGCCGATCGATCGACCCTGTGCGCCGATCGATCACGGGCAGAGTGTTGCTGTTGCGCGCAGTGGGAGCGCGTACCCAACGCGCGCGCGGTGCCCAAGACTTGTCAAAATTTAAATTTTTAAAATTTTATACTTTCAAATATGTTTTAACCCGACATTTTTTGACACGTTTTGCACGTATTTTACGCACGTTTTCTAACCATTTTTGAGGGTTCAAAAAACCTAAAAAATCAAGTCGAAATTTTATCGAAAATTATTTTAAACTTCGTTTTAAACGTGGTATTAGCTAGCAAAGTATCGCACCGAGCCGGAGTGGGTTCGGGGGCGTTACATGTAAGGTGTCGACCAGAGCTCAAAGTTTCGACCTATGCGGAGAAGTATTGACATGTGCAACGTTGATTGAAATTTCAAAGAGCTCAGAGTGTCAACCGTTCATTGATAACTCTTGAGAAAGAGTTAATACAAAAGTATATTTAATGCCATTATTGTAAAAATTCAGTGATAAAATAATAAAAATGCATGTTTTGTTATCAAATGTTATGGCATTATGTGGTAACATTTGATTTGAATAAATTCTATTTATATATAGAAAAATCACATTTACTATTGATCATTATTGCAGTCTTATGAGCTTATATGGAAAGTGTTGATTTTTCAATTTATAAACAGAATGATTTTCTGACCATTTTCATTGTCACCCTCTTATTTAACCGTTATGATTTAAATTTAATGTTAAGACAAATTTATTACAAGTTGATTAAAACTAGGTTAGGTGGCAGTTTTGTAATTAGAATTGATGGATTAAGTATAAATAGGAAATGGAAACCTTAAACCTCATTTACTACCACTGTAGCCGACATTTCCTCTCGGCGATTCCTTCTTTCCCAAGTTTTTGCTCTCGGCTACCAGAACTTCCCTTACCGACGGCTGGTTTCAAGCTTGCTCTTCTCTGCAAATCCACACCCGAGGTATGAAATGGACAATGTAGTCATTCATTAGTAAATAGAGCTCTGTTTTCAGCTCGGCACTGAGTTCGGATATTTCTAGCAGTGGCCGAGTAGTTTAAGACTTTTCAAAATCTGAGAGTAAAGATGTCATCCTGAATCGATTCCGAACATTTTAAGTAACCAACTCGGATTTAACCAATGGTAAAACCTGTCCACCTAGTTTCGGATTTCAGACTGCAGTGTGCCAAACAGAGTAATCGGAATGACTTTAGCTATTAGATCCTAGGATGGTTTATGATTAGGACTTTGTTTTAACTACCGTAATGTACATGTTTTAGGTGAAGAAGTTTAAAGGAAAGAAGCTCGGATTGCTGAGGAATCCAGGTAAGTGAATGTGTTAAGATTTCCGGCCACTAGGGCCCTACACCGCAAGGGTATTAGGAAATCACTGAAATGTTAACTTGTTGACTATGATTTGTTACTCCCACGACATGAAGAAGTTGTGTAAGTAAATGTAAAGTTACAGGATGTTCTACTTGTCCTTATGGTATGACTTTTCTTTATGAACTTTATGTCTATGCACTGTGTCCCACGTCTATGATTAAGTAGAGAACATGAAATGTATATGTAACCATGATTAAGTGCAGAACGGGGAAAAGACTACGTTATGTATGACTCGCGAATTCTCCCACTGGTGGAGGCCGAGTTAATGATATGTGTGACTCGCGAAATCTCCCACTGGTGGAGGCCGAGTTAATGATATGTATGACTCGCGAAATCTCCCACTGGGGGAGGCCGAGTAATGATATGTATGGCTCGCGAATTCTCCCACTGGGGAGGCCGAGTGATGTATCATGGTTGCCGCGATAGGTAAATGATTATGTATGACTGCCGCGATAGGCAAATGACTATGTACCCCCGTCTTCCTCCCTCGTTCCCTGCCTTAATACATGTTATGTAAAAGATAAAGATGAACACGAATGATGAATGGTTTATGAACTTATGTCTCTTTAAATTGTGTACTCATGTATATCTGACAGCATGCATTCCTTACTAAGCATTAGGCTTATAGTTAAACCTTATGGTGTAGGTGAAGAAGGTTCAGGTGAGGATGTTATGTTCAAGGAGGAAGCTTAAGGCTGGTTGCTGGAGGATGCTCAAGGTGACAGTGCGGGACTGGAGAGGCGATTTATGACCCCTGGTTAAGACTCTTATGTTACAGTATGTTAAAGAATATGGTAGTTTAAGTAGGATGAGATTATTTTAAAACGTTGAGCTTTGAAACTGTCTAGTGGATCACTGAGTCAGGGAATGATTGTATAGATTTATAAATGGTCTGTTGCTTAAGTCTTCCGCTATATGCATTTTGAATGAGTTGTGTTTTCTTTCTGTTGGAAGGAGTTATTTGATGATTTAGAGTTCTCTACCGTAAGACGGAAGCTTGAAGGGGTAGTCTTCCGGCTGACGTCATCGGCAGATGCCAAAAGAGTAGTTGCTGATGGTTTAGTCTTCCGGCTGACGTCATCGGCAGATGCCGAAAGAATAGTTGTTGATGGTTTAGTCTTCCGACTGACGTCATCGGCAGATGCCGAAAGAATAATTGTTTGATGGTTAATCTTCCGGACGTCATCGGCAGATGCCGAAGGGTAGTTGTTTGATGGTTTAGTCTTCCGGATGACGTCACCGGAAGATGTAAAATGTGTTTTGTCGATTAGCGACCGGAAGATGTAAAATGTGTTTTGTCGATTAGCGACCGGAAGATGTAAAATGTGTTTGTCGATTAGCGACCGGAAGATGTAAAGTGTGTTTTGTCGTCTAGCGACCGGATGATATTTTAAATTAGCACGCGAGGCCCACGTGCCCACCGGAAGATGTCTTCTTTTAGGCGATGTTAAGCGAGTCACGCGTAATGCACGTGATGACCAGACGACTAAATTACTGAGGGTTGTCAACGCATGCAACCCATGCAAACCTGAGTGGTATTAAGTTAAGAAAATTGAGGGCACCTCCTCTTTTCCCGAAATTGTCAAGAAGCCAATGACCGAGTCTAGTCGCTCGACTCTGTGAAGGTTGAGCCGACGAGGCGTGGGAAGTCGGGCACGAGAGGGTTCGTCTTCCTTAATGGTTCTGCGTCTCTATTACCAGTTTAGAAAAAAAAGTATATGTAAAATGTGAAAGTCTGTTGAGAGATAGTAAGTGAATGTAATATTAGTAAAAGTCAAGCAAACGATTAATGAAAGAATATGAACACGTGACGGCTCCTGGCCGGGGTCGTTACACTTTGATTTTACAGAGTGGTTGACTTGTATACTATAATTCTGAAGACTTCAATAGATAGAGGAGAGTTGCACATCACAAATAACTAAACTTGATTTTCTTAACAAAATACTGCCGAATTAACTTATTTTAACTTGAGACTTTAATCTTTAAGAGTGTGATATTGTTTCTCTGTTAAACTTTAATCCTTGTATCACAGTGAACGATTAAAGTGTCACGCCCTAGGCAAAAGTCATTGTAAAGGCTTTTGATTGAGTTGTTAATGGATCCTAAAGAAGGAGCTCTATAGAGCAAATGTAGACAAGATTGGTCAAATCACGTTAACAAATTAGTTTGCATTCTCTTTCTTTTATCTCTTATTATAGTATTTATGTTTGATATTAATATTAGAACTATAAAATTAAAGAAAAACAATAATGTAAGGTGTTTACAAACTAATATACTTTAAATCACGAAAGCGGTCGACCAATACCTTACAGAGGTCCACCTTGCCGCAATGCAGTCCACCTTGCCGCAATGCAGTCCACCTTCCAAACTGGCCTGGTAGACCGGACCTGGATCCATGTCGACCAGACTAGTTTGTCTGGTCGACTATGTAAAAATCGGTATTTTTATATTAGGTAAATTCCACGTGTAAATTTTTTATGTATTAATGGTCAACGAGTCATGAGTTGACTTTCTTTGCCGTGTTACAAACACGTTTGATTTTATGGGTAAATTGGTCAAAATCAATAATTTAGTAAATTAGATTGTAGTTAATTTGAGGAAATTCAAGTTGGGTAATTTTGAATTTACCTCGAGTTGGATTCATGGAAATGTTCAGCTTTGTCAAATCAAAATGTAAAGAATTTCATGTCATATATAAAATATATGAATTTATATTTTCTTTATTAAATTATTTTTTAAAGGGGGGAAACTGATATGCCTCGGAGGCCTGTGACTCGTTCTCAAACCAAGGTACAATCACCAATTAATCTTTATTTTAACAAATTTGCTAGTTTTGCAGGTGAAGGCCTTTTTAGTAGCTTGGAGTAGGCCAAATTCTCAAGACATGGGGAAGCCTACTCATGTTCTCTTTTGGGAATCACTTCCAAGATCATCTCACATTGAAGAGGGAATTTGTCTTCCGAAAGGTAGATCCTTGTAATCAAATGTTTTTGTGTATATTTTTTGTTTGTGGCAAACATTGGCTTTTTGTTGTATTTTGTGGCAAACATTGGCCTTTATTTTGTTAGTATGCATTGTTTGGAGCTTGTAGGTTAGCGGTTGACCGAGGTTTGGCATGCACATGGCCAAGGTTTGGCGCGTAAAGGTTATCTCACACACGTGGCCGAGAAATGGCGCACGAGGGGTCATTGGGCATGTGCAAAAGGAGGCAAGGTCGAGCTCTCACGGATGGGTGACCTTGCCCATACAAAAGAGCGATAGTAGGGCACACACGGATGGCTGACCTGGCCAGCGTCGTGGGTCGTTGTTCAACGTGTGGAAGGAAATCCACACGGTCGAGCGATGGACGAAAGAAGCCTTCTAGAATTTTCCTCCAGCATTTTGAATCCACTCCAGCTCAGCCACGTTCCAGCAAGGACTAAGGACAAATGGAGGGATGCCAAACTGTCCTTTCAAAGACATGCACATCGGACACCAAAGCAAGAACGCGCGCACGCGCGTGGCCGAGACCCGAGCCCAATGGCACTTTTCTTTGTTCTTCAGCCGAAACCCTAGCCATCCTTAGGAGATATTTAAGCAGATTTTCTTGCACTGTAGAGACTGTAACACCCCCGAAACACCTATTTACCTCGTACCTCATTCTAACATCATTCACATATTTCGAATTCTCACTACTACACTTGAAGTACTAACTGAGTTTTCATTCACTCCAAATTGGCATTGACTTCACTACACTTTTCTACATCTCCCAAAGTTTTCATTTTCCTAACTTTGCTCCCTATAGCTTGAGTATTTATACGTCCATTAACTTCAATTAAATCACTCCTATCTCTTACACTTACTTACATCAGCCAATCAAGACAAGTTAATTTGTTTAGACCTAAGACTTTGAGTGTTTGGTAATGACTGAAATTAGGAGTTAGACAAATTGAGCATAGTGAATGTATGTACGAGATTCAGAGTATACTTTGATGAATAGTTGATAGGCTTAAGAGATGAGAGCTTTGAGTATGAGGGTTGTGTTGGAATAACTACGTAATGTGTCGTGAGTATGAATGCCTCGATATGCTCGTACTTGAAGGCACAATGAGGATTCTACGATCGATTGGGGGAGATTTGGTTGGCCGTCCAGGATTGTGTTAGGGCGTGTGTCTCCAGTCTTGCTCCGTGGGTCAAGGTGTGGCCGTCTAGGATTGTGTTGGGGCGTGTGCCTACTTGATTCACATGAAAGTGGAAGATAAATGTAACCAGAACGAAAGGAAAACAACAGAGTGTGTAGAAACTGCATGATAGGGTTGAGTTGAGCATCCAGTGTGTTAATGTTCATTATTTCCCTACTTGCTAAGTATTAGACTTATGTTTTGTGTTCTATGGTGTAGGTGACAAGATTTACTCAGGTGGGGTAGATGAGACAGCCCAGGACTAGGCAGCAGTTGGTGGTGCAATCCCAAGGCTACACACACAAAAACCGAAACACCCAAATTTGGAGTTCCTTGTTTTTCGCTCAAATTGAGCTCCTCACAGCTCGGCGACCATTGCTGGTCCAAGGGTCGGCAAACCCATGCCGAGAACACCCAAAATTGGCCGGTGATCGGAGCCAAAACAAGCTCGTCACTCACAGCCTCAAACGAACCGAAAACAAGCTGAAAATCGAACCTTACCGAGCGGTTCGTGCGGAGAGAGCCGGACCCTGCTCGTCGCCGTCGTCTGGCCGGAGAACGTCAAAAATCGCCGATGAATGGCTCGCCTATACCGCCCCGTGTCTTCCCCCTCTCCCCTGTTCTCCTCTCGGCCGTCGGGCACTCGAACAACAGAATGGCTCGACAGAGACACTTTTGATTAATAGAAAATTGCTATTTCCCTTCAAGCGTCAAAGAGCTCTTCGGCCTTCAATGTGTTTAGCCTCGATGTGTAATATCCGAGTGGAGTTTGCCTCCATTGTCCTCCAAGTTTGTGGTTATTTGGTGGCCCTTGGAGACATCCTTTATCGCCAATCTTGCAAAGGTTGAAAACTAGAAGAATGGTGGAAAACCAAGCCTAGTGTGCTGGAGCATTCCTTCTTCATTGAATGTCTCTTTATCTGAATGTGCCATAAGTTGCCTATCGAACTAGCCGCGGGTGTTCCTTGCATATCTCTTTCATCTTGACAATTTTCCTTTTGAAATTTTGAGGGTTTACTCATCACTCTCCAGGTAAGTTTCCCCTAAATTTTTATAGCATTTGAACCTAATTTGATAAAGTTGTGCATACTGTTTTGGGGTACTTTTCGGATGGAGCTGAGAGTACCGAGCCTTGTATTTATTGCTTTGTTAACTTGGCTTTTGCAGGAGAAAATCATATGAAAGGCCTTTCTTTAGAGATTTCTTTCCCTTCTCGACTGTCGCAAAATGAGAGAGAGAAAGAGAGAGATGAGATTGTGCAAATCGTCACGTCCAGAGGCCGAAAAAGTGATTGTTGGACATCGTGTAACAAAGTTTGCGAATGAGCTTTGATTTTCAGGTAAGTTTTACTCTTTGTTTTAAGTTTCAAAGTTAAGGTTTTATTGGATTCATATTCAATATTAGAAACTCGAATCCATGAGCTATTTGTGTAGTATCTTAGTAGGTTAGGTTTTATTTAAGTTTGTTTGTCGATTTAAGGTTAAAAACAGTGAGAGAAGTAAATTTTTGTGACTTCTTGTCGCTAAAAATAGCCCATGGGTCGACCGCTGTGGATGGACGTCAAAAATTTAAACCACGCAGCTGAAAACAGAGAGTTAAAGATGTCAACATTTGGTTGGTCGACACCTGAAGTGTCGACTGCTCGAGGGAAGTCTCAACCGCTTGAGGGAAGTCTCGACCGCTCACAAGGAAGTGTCAACCACTAGCGTATTTTAGGTCAAACCCCACAGAGTTATGAAGTGTCGATTGCTATGATGAGGTGTCAACTGCAAGCTTACTTCGAGTGTTTTAAGTGTCGACTGGTATGCCTTAAAATTCATGGCCGTTCATAGTGTTCTTGATGTGCCACGGATCCATCACTCCTCAAAAATTCGATAGACTTTTTCTAACCAATTTTCAAGTTTTTATTTTGTAGTTTTTCATGGAGGAACATGCTTTAAGGATATCTAATTCTTCAATTCAACATCCACTTACATTATGACATTCTTCAAGGTGAGGCATAAATTGAAGATCAAACACACGTCAAAGAATTATTCAACTTTCTAAAAAGCTCTACCTTCAAACTGGCTTCCAAGGAGTATTTGCAAAATTTTACAGCCTTACTTGTTTTTTTTTTTTTTTGGAAACATGTGCTTCATAAAGAATGTAACTCACTCTCAAGGTTTCTAGAATGATATTAATAAAAAAAAATCAGACATCATTTGCTTGGCCAACAAGACCAATTACAAAGAGACTTTTTCTCACAAAGAAATCTGAGTCCATGGCCAATTCTAGACTCCATTAGGAAACTTTGTGGTTATCTTTTTTTATGTTTTTTTAACATTAGGTGTGTGAATTGTGTAATTTTGATAGTAGGGACCATCTATTATGGAGGAGAGAGCCACATGACAAGAGGAGACCATGAAGTGCTTGGTTTCCTCATTTGATCGAGCACTCCTTCCTCCCCACCCCCCCCCCCCCCCCCCTCCCCCCTCCCCCCTCCCCTTCCTTTTCTTCCTTTGAATTTTTACTTCTTTTGTAAGAGCTATAGGTGAAAACCCTAATTCTATTGGAGGCATTATTTATACCCTCCTTAAGGCTTGTAATCTTCAGCTGATGTTGAACAAAAATTTCGTGCGAAGAGTTCTTCTTCCAAGCTTAAAGTTTCTTTCAAGTTGTCATGCCTCTTTCTTGGTGAGTAATATCCAAGTAGGTTGTGTGAAGAGTGAATCCATCCTTTGTCCAAGTGGTGCACATTGGTCCGAAAAGTGATAATGATGCACCTTCTTGGGTCTTTGGCTCTCCTTGAGGAAGAGCTCTCCAACTTGCAGTGAAGAGAGTTTGATACACCCTTGCTGGATGTTCTACCTTCAGGGAAGAGGTAGAAGAAAGGAGAAATAAAATGGATTTCACTACACTCACAAAGATGGAAACCAAATTACACACACACTCGTTCGGATATGACTCACCAAGGATTTGATGCTTGGAAGCTTCAAGGTTTGGATGAAGATGAACGTCAGTTTTTGTATTCAAAATGTGCTGCCCCTCGCAGCCATAAGAGTGGTTTAAATATCACTCTCCTTTACAAAATTAAGGTTCAAATGATCAGCCAACAAAAGGTGACAAAACAAGGGGTATTCGACCAAGTGTACAAGTTGATTACAAACATGTTTTGCCAATTTTGGCAAAACCCTCCCACTCCAAATGTCACTTTCAAGTGGTTCCTTCTTCAACAAAACACAGCCACAAGTGACTTTTACTACACATATGTTCGGTCATCACAATGCATGTAAGAAAAACTACTAAAAGACTAGAGAACATAAACTAAACTTATGGTTACATCAATTTGCTCCAAGGAAGACATTAATTTCTTCTTCAAGCTCAGTTCTGTCATGAGGTTGCTCCCATGTCAACAAGTGAAATGCTTTCTCCTTGTCTTGTGTGCTAGGCTTGAGCTCTAATTGGTCTTCAAATGCATTATCTACAAAATGAGTGCACAAGTTTGTTAAAGCTTTGGCTCATGACCGAGTGGTTGTTCCTCTTAGAACATTAGACGGTTTCGGTGTTAAACATCACGAGGCTATCCTATTACACTTTTTGTTGCGTGAAGGTTGTATTGTTGGTACATATGGAAATGGCAGTAAGGCAATGATGACGCGCTCCTTGGATTTTGAATCCTTAAACTTGATCAGTGGGATGATTGTGCAAGTGATGTCATGGTTGACTGTCGGTTGCCAATCACTCGGGTGACGAGCTGGATATTCAAATAGTGTCACGATTTTCATCCGGTCTCATGAGGCATTGTTCGTTCTCCAGATCATCACCTTTCTGTGGTTTTTGTTGGATGGTCCTTGTGTAAACCTCTTTTTTCATTGAGGATGTTTTTTTTATAGAAAACAGTGAACTTTATTTTCGATGTATAGTCATGTTTTATAACTACCTCAATAAGGGCTCGTTGAGTGGTTTTGATTAAAAGAAGGAAAGAAGTTTCTTTAACGGCTTTGAAATTTAATCACAGTTTGAAATCAAAATAGAATGAGTTTTAAGAATTAAGATGTGTTATGTATAACATTTCTACTGAGTTAATATTTCACCCCAGCGACCCTCTCCCAATCCAAATAAAGAGAAGAGCGGTTAGTTTTGGTTGTAACAACCTACCCCCTTCATCGGCCTTTTTTTCGTGCAGACGGACCGTCATCCGGGTCCAGATCCAGTATACGGGCCAGTCATCACTCACAGAACTTCTCCCTCATGGTGCAGGGAATTTCATGTCTTCCCTACCACTTGAACCCAAGACCTCTAAGATATAATCTATGGACAACAAGTGGTGGTACCACTTGAGCTAAATTGAATTAAGCAAAGATGAGGGGGGTTAAAAATAATTAAGGTAGAGTTTAAACCTATTAATTCTCTCTCTCTTCTTCTCCTTCATGTAAAATCGCAGCACTCCTTCTCCTCCATTGAAGCTCTTCTCCATTCCCTAGCTTCCTCATTTTGATCAAGATTTAAGGTAAGTTGGTTATTGGCTATGAATTATTTAAGTTTTAGAGTGTTATGGATGAGTTTTTAAGCTTTGTTTGGAATGGGGTTTTCCAAAACCCTAACCTAGAAAATTATCCCTGGAAATTTGTTAGTTGCCGAGTTAAATATGTTTAAATGGCATTCTAAGGATTAGGTTTAGATTGTATTTGAGATGGGTGTATGCTTTTACAAAAAATTGGAAAAACGGTTTTGAAGTTACACAAACCGGTGTAGCTTCTATTTTCAGAATTCTGCTCTAACTTCCGATTTATTTTTATAAATGGATGGTTCCATGTTAAAATAGAAATAAAGAGGTTTCCAAAATATATTGAATCATTGAAAACAGATAAAAATTGAGAAAGTTATGGTGATTTGAAATTTGGTGAAAATGTGAAGTGAAATCCGAAAATTTACTTGGTGGAGTTAAGTTTATGAATTTAATGTTTTGTTAGGTTGTTAGAGATTGACAAAAATAAAGTTAACGGATTCCAAGCTTGAATTGCTAAGGACCCAAGGTAAGTTTTCGTGACGTTGCTTAGGCGATTTGGCCTACACCACATGAGTTTGATGTTTTGAGGAAATTGATGATGTACTTAGTTTAGTGTAAATTAGAATGGGTAGTTAGAATGTTTAATTTATAGAATGTCCATTAGGTTTCTATTGATTGTTTTCTATGCTTCTTATAAGTTTATGCAATATGAACTGTCCATGCATCATGTCTTTTCAAAATGACATGAAAACAAGTTTATGCACATGTTTTATAAAAAGGAAAATGAACTAAAGAAAGAAATGAATGTACGTAATTCTGGTCATGTCGGGGTGGGGTTCAGACATGGCTGTCCTGAGAGGAGGAGCATATTTTCCTCCCGATAAATAGAGAGGGTTATCCAACCGCAGGATGTGCCGCCTCCATCTGGTGAGAGTAAACCTCCAGTGACATCCCGCTTTATAACGAAAGGAAATGAATTGACTGCATGTTTTATGAATTGCATATGCACAACATACATTTACATTTACGTTGACTTGCTGAGCCTTTAGCTCATTAGTTGTTTCTATGGTGTAGGTGACATAGAAGAAGGTGAGGATAATGAACTTCTACCCGATGAATGATGCAGTTGAAGAAGAATGTCTGTGGTAGGGTGCTCATGGCTGTTGGAGAGTATTTTGACCTGTGGGCAATGTGTACGTGTGTCATGGGTGACGTTTTTAATATTGATATGTTTAAGTAGCTTATAGATAGTTAGATTTCCTATTTTGAAATACTAGAGATGTTGGGGAGTCTTTTGTTTTTCGTCTGTACAGATACGTTCACTTTAGACGTACCCATGCAGTTCGTTTCTAGAATTCTGCTAAGTACTCATGACGTAGATATGGTGACAAATTACTAGATTAGTAAAGTATAATCGTTGAGTTTATAGCATATTTAAGAGTGTATTGGATGTTGAAAAGAGTTTAGAGAGTAAATGAAGTGAATTGATGATGAGTAATATGATTGGTTAAGTGTGGAGGAAATGGGATGTGATAATCGTAATAAGGATGACAATTTTTCCTTGGAGGTGCCGACCACTATTGCAAGGTGTCACTCGGTCTCTGTACAAACAGAAAACAGAGACAACTGAAGTGTCGTCCCCTATTGTGAGGTGTCGACCACTATTGTGAGGTGTCGACCCCTATTGCATGGTGTCGCGGGTCTCTATACAAACAGAAAACAGAGACAAATGAAGTGTCGACCCCCTATTGTGAGGTGTCGACCACTAATGTGAGATGTCGACCGCTATTGCAAGGTGTCGATCAGTCTCTGTACAAAAAGAAAACAGATACAAATAAAGTTTCGACCCCAGGGATTGTTCGTCGCAAACAGAAGTTATAAGTGTCGACTGAAAGTTTTGGGGGGTCGACCCGGGTTCTTTTTATTGTGTCAAACTTAGGGTATTTGTTAATCTTATTTTATAACGAGTCTTCTACGCACGATTGTCTTCCGCTACCAAGGTTTAACATTTTAAACAATGTCGCTCGAGGAAATGAATAAAGTCAAAAAAAAAAATTATACGCTAAAATGTTAAGTATGTCAAGTCACGTGGGGACCCGTGAGGGTCGTCACAAGTTATGGTATCAGAGCGCCCGGGTTGAAAATCGTTTATGTAGACTGCCCGACAGCACAAGCCACTACACAATCATGCTTCCTCAACTGTAAGTATGTTTATAAGTTTTAGTTTTGTTTTCTAAGATTATTATAAATTTGTATAAGGTTAGAAAAAAATGGTCATAGGTAGAAACGACAAGGATAACGCCATCGACCGACTGACTGCTTTGCTTGATCGACAAGCTCAACATATAGATCAACAATCTCAACAGCTAGAGATATTGGTAAACCGAGAGAACCAATGGAACCAGAAATTGGACGTTCCTAACCATCAGGGCAGTGAGAGATTCCAACGACTCTGACCTCCCGTACTCTATAGACAGTCCTGAGACCCCACTTATGCAGAGGAGTGGATCTGAACTATGGAGGATATATTCGGCTATGCGAGGTTAGAGAATGGAGAAAAGGTAACATGTGCGACGTTCCACCTTGCAAAGGACACTAGATTTTGGTGGGACACTATCAAAGCCACCACTGACGTAATGGTGATGCCTTGGGAGCAGTTTTTAACTGTGTTGTACGACAAATACTTTAGTCGTACCGTGCGAGCAGCAAAGAAGGTGGAGTTTTCTCAGTTACGATAGACTGGCTCAGTGGCGGAGTATGTTCAGCAGTTTGAAACATTATCACGGTTTGCAATTAACCTAGTAAGCGACAACGACGATAAAGTGCATCAATTTGTTAAGGGTCTGAAGCCCGAGATCTACAAAAGTGTGAAGATATCAGGTACACTTGATGTCCCCTATTCAAATATCGTGGCCAAGGCCTTAGAAGTTAAAGAGGCTGAGACAAAAATAGTTAAACCGAGGGAGCTTACAAGAGGTTTCTTTAGAGAAATTCAGCCTCAGAACAGGAGTTGGCAGCCGAGAGGACAACAGCAACAACAACAGCAACAAAGAGGTGTTAAAAGGCCGTATGAGGGAAAGAATGACTAGGGAAAAGGGAAACAGGTACAAGGAACTTCTCAGAAGCCCTTGTGTTCTAAGTGCCAAAAGGAGCATTTTGGCGAGTGTAGAATAGGTACAGATCGATGTTTCCGTTGTGGAGAGACAGGCCATTTTGTTAAAGATTCCCTGAAACCAGGCAGGGACCAACCAAGTAGAGATCAGAAAAAGGTTATGTCGAAGATCTTTGCTTTTATCAAGCCAGACGATGAGGGAAGTGAAGTGCAGCATTCAGTGATCACAGGTACAATTTTAATTAATGGGGTACCTTCATTTACATTGATCGATATGGGTGCTACCCATCATTTATTTCATCTGCCTGCATAACTAGAGTTAATTTGATTCTCAATCAAAATGTTTGTTTTTATAGTGTGATGTTGCCATCTGGGGAACATTTACACTCAGATCAAGTGGTTTAAGGTAATATTATTTCAGTAGGAAACAATACCCTTTATGCCAGATTGATTATAATAGGTAGAAGGGTTACGACATTATTTTGGGAATGGATTGGCTATCCTGGCATTATGCTACTATCGATTGCAGATCGGGGATAGTGTCTTTACAGCCTCTGAGTAAAGAAAATTTCACCCTTCAAGCGATGAAAAGGATAAGTAAAGTTCCTGTTTCTTATTCTATGATGGCCCTGGAAAAGTTTAAAGATGGATGCTCAGCGCATTTGGTCAGTATGATTGATACTCGGATTCTCAGTGAGGTGAAGTTAGATGATATTCCGGTTGTCCGAGAGTTTCTAGAAGTTTTTCTCGACGATCTTCCAAGTTTGCCACCTGACCGAGAAATTGAATTTTTTATTGACGTGTATCCAGGAACTGAACATGTGTCAAAGAATCCATACAGATTTGCACCTACCGAACTAAAAGAATTGAAGTCTCAATTAGATGAACTGGTGAGCAAGGGTTTTGCTCGACCGAGTTTTTTGCCATGGGGGACTCCTGTTATGTTTTGGAAGAAAAAGGATGGGACACTCAGAATGTGCATCGATTACAGAAAATAGAACAAGCTGACGATTAAGAACAAGTATCCACTGCCTTGGATTGACGACTCGTTTGACCAACTGCAAAGTGCCCGGGTTTTCTCAAAGATTGACCTACGCTTGGGTTACTATCAGCTGAAAGTTAAAGCTGAAGATGTTCCAAAGACTGCATTTCGTACTAGATATAGGCATTACGAGTTCTTAGTAATGTCTTTCAGACTCACAAATGCACCTACAGCCTTCATGGATATGATGAATCGTGTCTTCCGAGGGTACTTGGACAAGTTTGTTATCATCTTTATTGATGGCATCTTGGTTTATTCACGGACAGAGGAGGAACATAAGGAGCATTTGAGGGTGGTTTTGGAAACCCTGAAGCAACACAAATTGTACGCAAAGCTTTCTAAATGCAACTTTTGGTTGGACAGAGTTAACTTTCTAGGTCATATTATCTCAAAAGAATGAATTTCTGTTGATCCAGCTAAAATACAAGCTGTCAAAGACTGGCACTAACCAAGAAATGTTAGAGAAATATGTGGTTTTCTTGGGTTGGCCGGATACTATCAGAAATTCATTGAGGGGTTTTCAAGCATTGCAGCTCCTCTATCCCGTTTGACGAGGAAAAATATGAAGTTTATTTGGTCAACGAGCTGTGAGAAAAGTTTCCAACAGTTAAAACTGAAGTTAACTACAGCTCCGGTCTTAACGTTGACAGTTGAATACTATGATGCATCTAAGACCGGATTGAGATGCGTACTAATGCAAGAAGGGAAAGTTATTGCATATGCTTCTTGACAATTAAAGACGTATGAACAGAACTACCCAACTCACGATCTCGAGCTGGCAACAGTGTGAGGTATTCTCAGATCACAAGAGTATGAAATACTTGTTTACACAGAATGAGCTGAATATGTGGCAGAGAAGGTGGTTAGAATTTGTCAAAGATTATGATTTTGAAATCAAATACCACCCAGAAAAAGCGAAAAAAATAGTCGATGCCTTGAGCAGAATGCCTACAATGAGCCAATCTTCAATTTCAACATTACCGGTATCACTACAATTTGAAATTTCCAGGTTTAATATAGAGATTATGTTAGAACTGTCAGTTATGCTTACTGCCATTTCACTGAAACAGACGATTCTAAAAAATATTTGAGAAGCTCAACAGAAAGATCTTGATTGTGAAAGCTTTAGATTGAGCATGATATCTAATGATTCGTCTGATTTCAACCAGTCAAACAATGACACGTTAAAATTCAGAAGCAGGTGGTACGTGCCTAATGATAAAGAGTTAAAGAAAGAGATCATATTAGAGGCTCATTCATCGACGTTCTCTGTACATCCTGGTAGCACAAAGATGTATAGAGACTTGAAACAGCATTTCTGGTGGCCTAACATGAAAAGAGAAGTTACTAGGTATGTGGAAACCTGTTTAATTTGTCAACTGGTCAAAGCAGAGCACAAAAGGCCAGCAGCTACTTTACAACACCTACCGATTCCGAAATGGAAATGGGAGCAGATTTCAATGGATTTCATTGTAGAACTGCCCATAACTACGAAAGGGCACGATGGAATCTAGGTTATAGTGGATCGTTTGACAAAGTCAGCCCCCTTTCTACCAGTCAAGATGACATATTTCATTGATTAGCTTGCAGAGTTTTATGTTCAGGAAATTGTCAAACTACATGGGGTTCCTATTTCAATTATTTCAGACAGAGATCTGAGGTTCATTTCTAAAGTATGAAAAAGTCTACATAAAACTATAGGAACTTAACTGAATTTCAACACAACTTTTCATCCTCAGACCTATGGACAGATAGAAAAAACAAATCAGATTCTAGAGGATATGCTTAGAGCCTGTGTGTTGAAATTTCAAGGTTCGTGGAGTAAATATTTAACACTTATCGAGTTCTCCTACAACAATAGCTTTCAAGCTACAATCGGTATGGGTCCGTATGAAGCGCTATATAGGCAGAAATACAGATCTCTTCTGTATTGGGACGAAGTTGGTGAAGTTAGCCTAATTGGACCCGATATTCTACATCAAACTGCAGAGAAGATTGCCATTATCAGACAGAGAATATGGATAGCTCAAAGTCAACAGAAGAGCTACGTTGATAATAGAAGAAGAGAATTGGAATTCAAGGAGGGCGATGAGGTATTCCTGAAGATTTCTCCATTCAAAGAAGTTATGTGTTTCGGAATGAAAGGAAAGCTTAGTCCTCGTCATGTGGGACCCTTCCCTATCGCAAAAAGAATTGGAAAGACGGCCTACAAATTACGACTTCCAGTATCCATGAAGGAAATTCACGACGTATTTCACGTGTCTATGCTCAGGAAGTGTATATAGGGTCCATCTCATGTTGTAGAGCCAATAGAAATTGAAGTTCAACCGACTCTAACATACGAGGAAAAGCCAATTAGGATCCTAGAATATTCAATCAAAGTATTGCGCAACAAAGAAGTTCTGTTAGTGAAGGTCTTGTGGTAGAATCACAATGTGGAGGAAGCCACATGGGAAAGACAACAGGATATGATGAATAGATATCATGAACTTTTTGTATAATCAAATTTTGGGGACAAAAGTTTCGTTTAAGGAGGGTGGAATGTAACACCCGAAACTTTCGTACATTTTGTGAACAAAATATTTCGTAAGAATACATTATTTAATGCATTGTATTTTATGGAAGAGATTGTGAAAGAAAGAGTAATTGACGAATGTAACAAAAAGGGACTCAAACATTAAGAAGAGAAAAAGAGGCCGATGAAAATTGAATTAATCAAAGATGAGGGGGCTAAAAATAATTAAGTTAGAGTTTAAACCTATTAATTCTCTCTTTCTTCTTCTCCTTCACGTAAAACCCCAGCACTCATTCTCCTCCATTGAAGCTCTTCTCCACGCCCTAGCTTCCTCATTTTGATCAAGATTTAAGGTAAGTTGGTTATTGGCTATGAATTATGTAAGTTTTAGAGTGTTATGGATGAGTTTTTAAGCTTTGTTTGGAATGGGGTTTTCCAAAACCCTAACCTAGAAAATTATCCCTGGAAATTTGTTAGTTGCCGAGTTAAATATGTTTAAATGGCATTCTAAGGATTTGGTTTAGATTGTATTGGAGATGGGTGCATGCTTTTACAAAAAATTGGAAAAACGGTTTTGAAGTTACACAAACCGGGTAGCTTCTATTTTCAGAATTCTGCTCTAACTTCCAATTTATTTTTATAAATGGATGGTTCCATGTTAAAATATACGTAAAGAGGTTTCCAAAACATGTTGAATCATTGAAAACAGATAAAAATTGAGAAAGTTGTGGTGATTTGAAATTTGATGAAAATGTGAAGTGAAATCCAAAAATTTACTTGGTTGGAGTTAAGTTTCTGAATTTAATGTTCTGTTAGGTTGTTAGAGATTGACAAGAACAAAGCTAACGGATTCCAAGTTTGAATTGCTAAGCACTCGAGGTAAGTATTCGTGACGTTGCTTGGTCGATTTGGCCTACACCACATGAGTTTGATGTTTTGAGGACATTTGTGATGTACTTAGTTTAGTGTAAATTAGAATGGGTAGTTAGGATGTTTAAGTTATAGAATTTTCTTTATATTTCTATTGATTGTTTTCTATGCTTCTTATAAGTTTATGCAATATGAACTATCTATGCATCATGTCTTTTCAAAAATGGCATGAAAACGAGTTTATGCACATGTTTTATGAAAAGAAAAATGAACTAAAAAAAGAAATGAATGTACGTAATCCTGGTCATATCGGGGTGGGGTTCAGACATGGCTATCCTGAGAGCAGGAGCATGTTTTCCTCTCGGTAGATAGAGAGGGTTATCCAACCACAGGATGTGCCGCCTCCATCTGGTGAGAGTAAACCCCTGGTGACATCCCGCTATGTAATGAAAGGAAATGAATTGACTGCATGTTTTTATGAATTGCATATCCACGGCATGAATTTACATTTACGTTGACTTGTTGAGCCTTTAGCTCATTAGTTGTTTCTGTGGTGTAGGTGACATAGAAGAAGATGAGGATAATGTACCTCTACTCGATGAATGATGCAGTTGAAGAAGAATGTCTGTGGTAGGGTGCTCGTGGTTGTTGGAGCGTATTTTGACCCGTGGGCAATGTGTACGTGTGTCATGGATGACATTTTTAATATTGATATGTTTAAGTAGCTTATAGATAGTTAGATTGCCTATTTTGAAATACTGAAGATGTTAGGGAGTCGTTTGTTTTTCGTCTGTACGGATACGTTCATTTTATACGTACCCATGCAGTTCGTTTCTAGAATTCTGCTAAGTACTCATGGTATAGATATGGTGCCAAATTACTATGTTAATAAAGTATAATTGTTGACTTTATAGCGTATTTAAGAGTGAATTGGATGTTGAAAGGGGTTTAGAGAGTAAAGGAAGTGAATTAATGATGAGTAATAGGATTGGTTAAGTGTGGAGGAAATGAGATGTGATATTCGTAATAAGAATGACAATTTTGCCTTGGAGGTGTCAACCGCTATTGCAAGGTGTTGACCGGTCTCTGTACAAATAGAAAACAGAGACTAATGAAGTGTCGACCCTTATTGTGAGGTGTCGACCACTATTGTGAGGTGTCAACCCCTATTGCAAGATGTCGACCGATCTTTGTACAAACAGAAAACAGAGACAAATGAAGTGTCGACCCCTATTGTGAGGTGTCGACCACTATTGCAAGATGTCGACCAGTCTCTGTACAAACAAAAAACAGAGACAAATGAAGTGTCGACCCGGGAATTGTCCGTCGCAAACAGAAGTTATAAGTGTCAACTGAAAGTTTTGGTGGGTTGACCGGGATTTTATTGTGTCAAACTTAGGATTTTGGTTAATCTTATTTTATAACGAGTCTTCCATGCACGATTGTCTTCCGCTACCAAGGTTTAACATTTTAAACGATGTCGCTTGAGGAAATAAATAAAGTCATTAAATAAAGTCGAACAAAAATTTATACGCTAAAAAGTTAAGTATGTCAATGTACGTCAAGTCACGTGGGGACTGGTGAGGGTCGTCACATTGGTAGAACTTGGTGTTGGATTTGTTGGTTCCGACTGATGGCAAAATTAACTGTTATTCATAATAATAATGACATGTGTTACCCTCATAATTTTAAAACTATTTTAAAATCACAAATACCCATAAATAGAATTATTAGTCTAAAAGAAAATATTTTTGAGAAATATGTATTTTTCAAAGGGTAAAAAATTTACATTAAAAAATATTAGATTTAAATTATAGAAAAATAAAAGAAAATACATTTTTGAGAAACGCTTTTTGGTCAGGTTCTCTTGCCTAATCTTAACAGTCTTAACTCAGGATCAAGTATTTTTCAAAGACTTTGAAACCGTCGAGTCTTCTCTGAAAAAATTTTCACTTAAGTTCCTTATGTGTGGGCATCAAACTTATGAGAATGACACACTCTTATATTTGGAGAGAAATGTGTTCTCAACACATGAGACGTCTCTCTTCGATCTTAGTAAATGTTTTCCTTGAAATGAATATGGAAATGTCACGCCCTTTTTTTTTAAAGAGATTGGATCTCTCTCTTCCTTTCTCAAATTACATTTGACATTTTTATAGATTTCTTTAAAAAAAAATTCGAATTTATTTTAATAAAAACTAATTTTAAAAAATAAATTTTATCTAATCAAATATACTAGATTTCATTAGCAGTTGATTAATCTAATAAATCAAATTTATTGATTAATCATAAAATCTAAAAAATAGTTTTTAGAATATATTTATGAAAATAAATTTTCAAGATAATCTCATCTTATGAGAAGTTTTTGAACAAATTATAGGTCAATTGTAGATCAAATATCATCTGATCAGATTCTTCAAATCTACTTTTAAATTAAATTTCAAAAATCTGATTTTGACAGTTTGTTAAATAACAAAATTCAATTTAAATTTGAAGATGAAATCTCAGCTGATGAGATTCTTCAAATCCAATTTAAATCCCTTAAAATAATCTCATCTAATGAGATATTTTATTTTGAATTTAAAATATAAAAACTATTTATATATTTTAAATCATAATATATTCATTCGAGTGTTTATAAATGATTAATCATTTATATATTTATTCTTTTAACATGAAAATTTGAATAGTGATATAAGATGATAGAGGGACCGATTGACCTATAGTCCTAAGTTCTAATAATATTTGTTAATTAATATAAACTATTTATATTAATTAACACAATTATTAACTCTAGAGTAATTCCACTAAATACCTAGAGTTGCACTCTTAAAACTATAGAGTATATTTACTCAAAGTAATGTTCATTGATATAGTCATTATATATGTATTAATTCTCCATTAAGATTCGTAATAGAGCTAGATATAAAATTTGTTAACCTCTCATATTACATCTATATTCTTGACTACCATTAGTTCTTAATTGAATATTTAATTCATAATATATATGAATTTGTGTGTTAATTATTCAATCTCCGAACTAACAAACAAGAGAATCTTATATTATAGATTTCATGTATCAATATTAGCATTCTCAGGTACTCATTTAATTTATTCCTAAAATACAAGGTTTATATAATGTCGCACATACAAAACTATACCGACTAAATCAAATAATAAATTGAAAAAAATAGGTAACTACTAAATTAAAATGAATTAAGATCATACATATATGACTATCATTATGATAAAATTAATAGTTCTTCATTTAACAGATATTATAATGACAATATAATTTCATCTGGTCCAGTCCTATAAAATACAATCACTTTATGTCACTACATATATATTCGGGATATGACTATATGTTCTCAACGAAGCGATCTGTATTTATGACTTTATTAATTTGAAGATCCTATACTTCAAATATAAGTTATGGACTAATGTGATTACTTCTTTTTAAATTTAATCCCACATATATCAACATATATATAAATTTAAAATTGCAGAAATAATCAATGATTTTTCTTTGAATTTGTAAAGCATATCGTATAATGCAAACATAAAAAATTAATCATAAAAATTATTTATTAATGACATGCAATAAAAATGTTCATAACATTTACTTGTTGGACACATTATACCTAACACTTGGAGGATGCTCATGGTTGTTATCTCGTAGAACTTGTTTAATTTTTCTTTGGGTCTGTAAACTTAACTCTTGGATTGAATTACTTTACTTTTCTGTGTGGTAGATTATTGTTAAGTATTTCTTTTATTGCACTATCTGTTTAGAATTTCACTGTGTGTATTGGCCTTTTTTTGTTTGCTTTGGCTTTGTATTTATTTAAGAGACTCCCGCTGCAAATTTAGCCATGCGCTAGGTGAGCAGGTTCCCTTCCCAAGAATTGGGTCGCCCGACCAGACGTTTCAGCTTCAGCCTGCCTCTGGGTCATGGAATAATCAATTCAACATATAGCTTAGAGTACCATGTCCGCATAAATTGCTACAGAACATAGAAAGCCTTTACATGGGGAAAGACATAATTTGGATTTGTTGCTGCGTGAAAATTTTCTCATTGAGGTCTCCATAAAAGAATGCATTAGTGATATCTAATTGTTGGATAACATAGTCTCGAGACAAAGAAAGTCTAAGAATAAGGCAAATGGTGGTAGACTTCACAGTTGGACTAAATATTTCTTAATAATCAACTTCTTTAGTTTGGTTCATACCCTTTAGTGACCAACTTAGCTTTAAAGTAATTTAGGGATCTATTGACAGTAGCCTTTAGGTTAAAGACCACTTCTAATGATAGTATTTGCACAAGATGGAGGGATAATTAATTGCCAAGTATCATTGAATTTTAGATCCAAGATTTCCCCATTCATAACAAGTCACATCTTGAGAGCTTGAGTAGTGGGAAACAAGAACAACCAAAAGTCTAAAGAGAAGAGTAAGGTGGAAGTGAGTCGAATGTGCATTGAAAAGATAGGAATATAATTATTGAGTAAAGTTGAAGTAGCAAATGCATGGGGCCAAAACTTAAGGAGAACAGAAGAGTGAAAGGGTATGGATAGTCCATACTCAACTATGTGATAATTCTTGAATTCAACACATCCATTTTGAAATAGTGTGCGAGGACATAAGACATGGTAGAGAATGCCTAATTCGTTAAAAGTTGATGATAAAGATTAAAACCCCCTGCATAGTGGGCTCCGCCTATATTTGGGTAGAGACTAAAAAGGCTTTGAGCCTAAAGAAATCCTAGAGTGATAGCAAAAAGAAAAATGAGAGGAGAGAGATGCAAAAGAATTTTTGGATTTTCAAGAGCAGCTGGACGCGAATTCTGATTTCTTGGGTTTTAACTATTGGCTCGTCTTGAAATGTTGACGGTGGGTTTGAAACATACAGAGGTACATTCTAAATGATGAAGATCGTATTTTGTGCCTTCTAAGAATGTCGGGTAGGTTAAAATTGAGGCTGCAGTTTTATACTATATATTTATCCTCTCTTATTTTTTGTTGTCTTCCAAGATTATTATTTTGTCTCGATGAATTGTTGTATGCCTCTAGTTTGATGATCTAGAGAGAACTTTGGTTGTACTCATTATTTGTTGTATAGTGGAAGTTTGATGAAGTGGCCTACGAGCCTCGTGGTTTTTTACTCTCTATTTTTAGGGTTTTCCAAGCTAAAAATTGATTTTATGAATTTCGTTATTTTTGGGTGATCTATTATTCACTAATTGCTATTGGTTGTTTGTGTTACCTATTTGATTATACAAAAAGAGAAAAAGATATTTTATTCCGCTGTGCATTCTCGGTATCGAGAGTTGATATTGGTCTTTTTCTCAATAAGTGGTATCAGAGCAAAGTTGCTTTGGTAGTTATTCTTGTACTTATCAAGTAGAGGAGTCTAGTAATAGTAGCAATACTATAATTGATATGCTTCAAACTTGGGGAACATATAGAAGCACAATAGCAACACAAATTCTGTTTGGTAAAATAACAGTTTTGGTCCGAAAACAACTTCTAGAAAATATAACTTCTTCAGTTTAAATCCAAATGAGTTGTAAATTAAACACAAACTTACTTTATGGATGAATGAATCATTCTTAAAATTTGAAAGGTTAACTCGCTATGGATCGAAAGATATGGTCGTAACAAGATCCAGCACTACTTAGTTTGATTCTTCTACTAGACCCAAGAATTGTCTATCTTACTGGATGTGTAGATAAACTATCCTTAAAATGGCAAGGTCTAAATCACAAAAACAAAAAAGTTATAGCCAAAATATAGAAGGTCGTCGGAGCTCAGTTTACTGCTCCGGCCGTGAACAAAATACCAACTTTGGAGAGGTGTAACTCTCTCGTCTGAAAATAAAATGAGGGTGATTGTGTGTAAAAATGAGAGGATGAATCGTTGGGATGGAAAAGTCATGGAAGAAATAGAGTTGCTGGTCGAGAAAGGTGATAAACAGCACCTTCTCGGATATGGCTTCTTCTTTGGATGAGAGTTTTGTACAACCTTGCTCTGTATTTTCTACTCCTAGGAAGAAGAGGAATAAGCTTACAATAAGAAGAAACCACCTTGGCTCACAACAAAGTGGAAACCAAAACAATCACTCAACTCTCATTCTCGGATATTACTCACCGATTGAAAGGAGGAATTCGAAACAATGCCTCTGATTTTTCATTAAAAAAAACTGCACTAAAGTGGTATTAAGGATGGTTTAAATACCTCCTCCCTTCAGAAAATTAGGGATACAAATCGTGGTCCAAATATGGCTGAAGATGGACGCTAAAAGAGGATGCATTTAGCCAACCACATGGCCAAGTACAATAGCGGTTTTTCCATTTTTGACAATGCTCTTTCTCTCTCTAAATGTCCTTTTCAAGGTGGTACTTCTTCCACCAAAAATCAGCCAAGGAGTCCCCCTTGCTGGTCATATGGTTCGGGTCTTCAATCATATGCTAAAACAAAGCTAAAATGTCTAGAATGCATAAACTAAATCAATTACAATAAATTGTGTCAAAGAAGACAAATTCCTTCTTCTTTCTTGGGGTGGCCAAGGATGCTTCTTTTGCTTGCAATGTGGCTTGGCTTCTCCAAGTCTTGTGCCCCATTGTTCTTCAAGTCATCAAGGAGGGAGTGGTCGAAATTGATCTCCTCAAGTGAGTTACAAACTGGTTGCTCTTTAGTTCCCAAAGCTTGTCTCCATTTTGGCTTTAACTTGTGCTTTATCATCCATACTAAAAATGAAGAACCTATAACATGAACAAACAAGTTACCTTTTGGCTCGAGGTTTAAGAAGTGGATCTCATGGCACATAAATGATTAAGCTCAAGGCTACCAATTGCGATTTGGAAGTCGCGAATCAAAGACCTATTATGTTGTCTAAATTATGAGGACACACTTTTGGGAGATGAGGGCAAACCATATGAAATGTCTGAAAAAGATTGGGTCATGTTGAACGGAAAAGTCGTTGGCAAAATTCGACAGTTGGTTGATAATAGTGTTTATCAGCATGTTGCCAATGAGACAAATCATGATGACTCGGATGTGTATGTATGAGTACGACTACGGAGCAAACCTCGGGTTGCGGGGTAGATCTTATACTCAAGTATAGGCGAATCCCGGGTCGTAAAGAGGGGGTCGTCACAATCCTACATTGTTTGGGGAAGTATATGGAAATGAAACATATGTAAGGAAACCTTCCTAAGATAGTAAGATGCGTTTTGGAGCAGAATTGGCAACGGATCCCATAAGAACTCTAAAGTTAAAAAGTGTTTCGGCGAGAGTAGTACCAGGTTGGGTGACCGACTGGGAAGTCCTCGCCAAACAAAGTTGTGAGGGGATGATATTGGGTTACGGCCCAATCCCTAGAGTGGACAATATCTTACTGGGAAAAATGATCGTTATACAAATGCCAACAAGGTTTGGGAGACTCTAAGAAGTTGTATGAAAAGAAGAATGCACAGAATAATGCTTTTCTTTTCAAGAAATTGTTGTATCTCTGATACCCAGATGGAACTTCAGTTTCTCATGACTTGAATGTTTTCAGGGAATTCTTAATCAGTTGGCAGCACTTGTGTTGCGAAAAATCGTATACGCAAGTGCACGTGTCGCAAAAGTAATAAAGTGTGTATAAGTACGAGTGTCGATCCCACGAGGAATAATTATGTTAAATATTGAATATCTAATTTTCAGTTTAATTTGAAAAGAAATAATATGTTGATAATTTTAGATTTTTAAATTAAATTAAAATAATTCAAATAAGAGAAATTAAACAATTTAAATAATAGACTTGAATATAAAAGAGTAAGATTATATGATGAGAAAATCCAGGGTTCCGATTTCACTTAGCTAATCTTATTTATTAGACCTAATTCAAGTAATTAAATCCTATTTCTATGTGTTGATGGCAATTTCACGAAAATATTTATCAATCTCTCTCGAGCAAAGACAAACTTATTCAACTAACGAATTATCACCTCTCGGTCTCTAATCCTGAGAATTAATTGAATACATTAGGAACAAGAAATTATATTACCACTCAAACGTCCTAACTATCTCTAGCCTAGGATCCTTTTTAAGGCAAAATATTCAGTGCACGATTAAATTCTCCGCTCTCGCATCCCGAATCAACCCTAAAGTTCTTAGTTTTGGTGATCAAGCAAACCTAAGCATTACGTCCAGAATAGATTACTCAACACAGATAAAGAACAGAAAATTAAATACTTGAATCAAGAAAAATAAACAATCATAGTAAAGCTACATCGAAACCCTAGAACGGGAAGATTAGTTCATACTAGAAAAATAAACAACAATAATACTAAATAGTTGCATAATTAAACAGTGAAAGGAAAAAGAAAAGAAAATTGAAAATATCCTGATCGCCGACGAAAATCGCCTCTGAATTTCTCTCAGTCGCCGCCTAATTGTTCTCTGCCGACTCCAGGATCCCTCAAAAAACACTGCCACGTTAGGTTTTTAATGTTGTATTTTAACTCGATCAACGGTTGAGATTAAATCTGTCTTCAGGTGAACGGCTCGGATTAAAACAAAGTATCCTTCCAAATTTGTAAATTGATAGGCGATCGATCTCTGGCTTTCCTTATATGGATGGAAATCGATCGCTGATATGGTATGCCCTCAAAATTGCAAGCGCTCAGTCGCTGAATGTCGATCGCTTTTTCTTCTTTCTCTTCATGTTCGGCGATCGATCTCTGCAATGTTTAGAGATCGATCGCTGCATCTCCTTTATTTGCGAGCATGTGTTTTTTTGTAAGTTTAGCGATCGATCTCTAGCATGTATAGATATCAATCGCTGCATCTTTTAATTCTTCAATCTCTGCCTTCTTGCTGATTCATGTGTAGCGATCAATGGACAGAGATCGATCGCTGGCTTCTTTCATTTGAATGGAGACCGATCACTGCAAGGTTATGGAGAGATTGATCGCTGAGCCTTCCAGGAGATCGATTGCTTCTTCTTCTTTTCAAAATCAGTGGTCTTCAGCAATGATTGCAAGAGATTGTGGCTAGCTTGTCTTCTGTCTTCTACTTATTTTCAGCTTCTGTTTATTTGTTTTCTTCGTTCCTGTTTTTCAATAAAGTTTGCTGCATACTCACACAAAACTCGTCAAATTCCATCAAACAATTAGAATAACTTCTCGAATCAAGTTTAACGAGTATAAATAAGTGTGTAAAATACACACTTATCAACTTGACATGAAGCTAGATGATGAGATACATGCTTTGTATTTTATTAGTTCATTGCCTAACAGTTAGGAAACTCTTGTTGTTTCTCTTAGAGATTCCGCTCCAAATGGTTTTCTCACTATGAAGATGGTGAAAGAAATTATGTTGAATGAAGAAAACATAATAAAAGAGCAAGGGCTAACTGCGTAGAGTCCAGTGCTAGTTTCAGAGAGACGAGGTAGTAGCAAGAGTGAAAACCAGAAGAATCGTGACAACAATGATAGATGACGAGGGAAGTTTCAGACAATGAATGACTTTAGATATTTCCACTGTGACAAGCCAAGACACAATAAAGCTCAGTTTGGACAATGGTTGAGAGAACAAAAACAAAATTAGAAAGGTGAATGAAAGATAAATGATTCTAATACAATAGCAGCTGTAGATGGAGATGTGACTATTATCTATGATGATAGCAGTGTTTACCTCAGATGCAAGATACTTGTTGGGTAGTTGATTCTGGTGCTTCATACCATGTTACTTCTCCGCGTGATGTATTTTCTACCTACAGTGATGGTGAGTTTGGTCATGTGAAAATAGGGAACAATGCATAGTGTAGGATCTTAGGCATGTGTGATGTCTACATCAATACTGATGTCAGATGTCAATTGCATCTGAAGAATGTGAGGCATGTTCCTGATATTCGTCTAAATTTGATCTCCACTAGTGTACTTGATGACGAGGGATACCATAACTACTTTTGTGAATGTAAGTGGAAGCTCACTAAGGGGTCGTTGTTGGTTACCAGAGAAAAGAAACACAGTTCTCTTTATATGATGGAAGCTACGTCTTACGAGGTAGAAGTGAATGCAGTTGATGATTCGTCTACTCAACTATGGTATATGCAACTTGGATACATGAACCACAATGGTATGCAGATAATTTCTAGTATGAGCAACAAGCTTTATCAAAAGCAGATCATTTCTAGTTTGAAGTCAACAGAGCTAGAGGTATGCACTCATTGTTTGGCTAGTAAACAATACTAAGTTGCTTTTAAAAGTTTGCCTCCATCTAGAAGACCTAATGTGTTAGATTTGTGCATGCTGAAATTTGTTCTACGAACTACGAGTCTTGGTGGAGCTCGTTATTATGTTACCTTTATTGATGATCATTCTAGGAAGGTGTGGGCTTATGCTTTGAAAACTAAATATCAGACTTTAGGTTTCTTTAAAAAATTTCATGCCTTGCTTGAGAGACAAACTGGCAAAAAGTTGAAATGTGACCGCTCAAATAATAGTGGTGAATATAGAGAGAAGAGTAGTGCATAACTTATACGATCAAGTTTAAGAAAACAAAGCCAAAACGCCGTAGCACAATGGAGTTGCAGAGAGGATGAATCGCACGATTAATGAAAGGATTCGTTGTATGCTCTCTCATGCAAAACCGCTGAAATCTTTTTGGGGGAGGCAATGAGATTGGTAGTTGACTTGGTAAATTTTTTGCCTTCAGTTCCTTCAAAACATGATATACCTCATAGGGTGGGTTAGGGAAAGATATTTCATATGGGCACTTGAGAGTTTTGGCTACAGGGAATTTTTGCATATTCCTAGAGATGAGAGATCTAAACATGACAGTAAAACGAGACAATGCATTTTCATTGGGTACAATCACAAGGAGTCTGGGTACAAATTTTGGGATCCGGTCAATAAGAAGGTTATTAGAAGTAGAGATGCGGTCTTTTTGGAAGATCAAACCATTTTAGACTTTGATAATACAGAGAAGCCAGAGTCTAGCAGTGAATAGTAAGTTGACTCATGTATGGTTCGTCCACCTACAATGCCTGTTAATAATGATAACAGAGATGCACAGAAAAATGATCCCCTTCCAGTTGATAATGAACCAGGTGAAGAGAACCTAGAAGAGCCACTGGTTGAGCCTCAGTAGAGAAGATTCACCAAAAATAGAGAACCTTCTAGAAGACATTCTACCGGTGATTATATGTTGCTCACTGAAGAAGGAGAACCTGAGACTTATCAGGAGGTTTTGTCGCATAAGAAGAAAAGGGAGTGGTTGTGTGCAATGCAATATGAGATGAAGTCCTTGTATGAGAACAACACTTATAACTTGGAGAAACTAGTGAAGAGAAAGAGAGTTTTGAAAAACAAGTGGGTGTTTAGATTGAAGTCAGAAGAAAATACCTAACTGCCAAAGTATATGGCAAGGTTGGTTGTAAAAGGTTTCAATCAGAAAAAAAGTGTTGACTTTGATGAGATTTTCTCGCTTGTCATGAAGATGAGTTCAATCCGAGTTGTTTTGGGACTTGCCGCTAATTTTGACTTAGCGGTAGAACAACTTGATGTGAAGACAGTTTTCCTTCATGGAGATTTAGATGAAGAAATCTATATCGAACAGTCCAAAGACTTTAGAGCTAAAGGGAAAGAAGATCTTGTCTGCAAACTGAGAAAGAGTTACAAAAAGTTCAACGCTTTCATGGAAGTGAATGGGTATAGTAAAACTACTTCTGACCATTGTGTTTTTATAAAGAAATTCTCTGACAGTGGTTTTGTGATTCTCTTGCTATACGTCGATAACATGTTGATCATTGGATATGATATTGCTAATATGGAGAAGCTGAAGAACAAAATTACTAAATCCTTTGCCAAGAAGGATTTAGGTTCGGCTAAGCAGATTCTTCGCATGAAGATTATTCGTCAGGAAGAAGAACAAATTGTGGTTATCTCAGAAGAGGTACATAGAGAAAGTTCTTGAGAGATTTAACATGAGCAATCCGAAGCGTGTTGTGTCTCCACTTGTAGGTCATTTTAAGTTGAGTGCCAAACAATGTCCTACAAGTGAGAATGAGAAACAAGAGATGAAGAAAGTGTCTTATGCATTCGCAGTGGGTAGGTTAATGTATGTTATGGTGTGTACAAGATGAAATATTGCTCATGCAGTAGTGTTGTTAGTCGTTTTCTTTCTAATTATGGAAAAGAACATTGGGTAGTAGTAAAATGGATTCTGCTGTATCTCAAAGGTACTTCCTATGTGTGTTTGTTCTTTGGAAATGGTAAACTTGTGTTGGATGGTTTCACAAATGCAGATATGGCTAGTGACATGGACTCAAGGAAGTCTACATCAGAGTATATGGTTACCTTTGCAGGGGGGCTGTTTCGTGGCAATCTAAACTCTAGGATTGTGTGGTTTTGTCAACTATAGAGGCTGAGTATATTACAATTACAGAATCTTGTAAACAAGTATTGTAGAAGAAAAAGTTCATACAAGAATTGGGTCATGAAACAAGATAAATTAGTTTTATATTATACAGCCATATTGCAATTTATCTTAACAAGAACTCCACTTTTCACTTGCGTACGAAGCATATTTATGTGACATATTATTACATCCGTGAAGTGTTGGAATCGAAGCTACTACAACTTGAGAAGATTCATACTAGTGAGAATTGATTAAACATGATGATGAAAACTTTGGTTGTACCTATTATTTGTAATATAGTAGAAGTTTGATTAAGTAGCCTACGAGTCTCATGGTTTTTTACTTTTTATTTTGCGGTTTTCCACGCTAAAAATTGGTGTTGCGAATCTAGTTATTTTTTGGTGATCTATTATCACTAATTGCTATTGGTTGTTTGTGTTGCTTATTTGATTACACATAAAGAAAAAAATATTTTATTTCATTGTGCATTCTCGATGTCAATAATTGATGCTGGTCTTTTCTCAACACTGCACCAGTCCAATTGAGACATTTTAATGGATTTGTGAAACTATGATGTAGGTGTAAAACTGTTTGAAAATAATTTTTATTTGGTCCTTTTTTTATTAAAAAAGCTCCAAGTAAACCACTTAAAATCGTGAATCAAAAGGAGAAAATAATGTGAAGTTTTTAAATTACATAAAGAAAGAACACATTGACTTACTCGAGAACTAAGCCGTCGTAGATGCAAATGTCAAATATCTAGAGAAGCAAATGGACACTTAATGGAGAAGAGACTGGTGGAATGGAAGACAGTGGAGGGGAGAGCATGGATAGCCCATCATAAAGATGTTTGTGAAGTAAAGTCATATTGGTTTTCAGATCCAAGAGAACAAAAAACTAGCGTGAAACTCAACAAAGACGTGATTATCATGAAATAAGTTTTGGACACTTAATTGTAGGATCGGTATTGTCTAAGAGGGGGGGGGGGGGGGGGGGGGGGTGAATTAGACTTTTTAAATTAACTTAATTTTCTAAATCAATTTCTCTCTTGAATAAAGCTTATAGACTAATAGCATACAATCAAATAAAGTAAAGAGAGTGAGAGAAAATTCGACACCACAGTTTTTAACGTGGTTCGGCCAAACTGCCTACGTCCACGCTCCAAGGCTCCCTCTTGAAGATTCCTTACTTCTCCTCAACGAAAAATGCTGATCGAACTTTACGAGCTTCGATCCACAGCCTTACACAATCCTGGATTGAACTTTACGGGCGTCAATCCACTGCCTTACAGGGTTTTCAGATTTGAATCACAGATTACAATAATCTACAAACTCTCAAAATAGAATCTCCTGTTTTGGAAAGGATAGATGTAGATAGAATTACAGAGTATGAATAATTTCAAGTTAGGGCTCAGCAATGAATTTTCGCAAAAAAGTTATGTCTTCGTGTTCTAACCTCGGCTTAAATACTCTGTCTTATTTTTAGCTCAGAATTGAATGCTTCTTTCTTCAAATGGAAAATGTTACCGTTGGGAAGCATCCGTACTAGATCAGGTAGCCGTTGCCGTCTGTAGTTGCAAGTCGTCGTCGCTATTAAAGTTCTGGAGTTAATGCTGAAAACGACGTCACTGTAGCTTCGCGGCTATTTTGAATTATGGCGGAAGATCATCGGTAGAAGCAGCTTTAAAACAGCTATCGGCATGAGTATCTTCAAAACGCCATCGGTAGATGCAACATGATAAGTCATCGGCAGAAGCAAGCTTTGAATTCAAACGGCAGATGCATGCTTTGAATTCCATCGGCAGATGCAACTTGTACTCCATCGGCAGATGCAACTTGTAAGCCATCGGCAGATGCAGCTTAAAAACCATCGGCAGATGTAGCTTGAAAGCCATCGGCAGATGCACGCCTTGACGCTATCGGTATGAGTAGCTTGACTATTCTATCGGCATAAGCAATGTAGCCTTTTGACATCAAGCGATCGGCATGTGTAGTCTTTGTTTATCAATTTTTCAGCCCTGTATAAACTATTTAGCCCTGTACACTTAACCCGATTGTTAGAATAATAAAATACCCTTTCCAAGGGCATTTCCAACAGATTGAATCAACTGAATAATTCATTATTCTCACTAAACAAACATAATCAAATTACAATATTAACTATACAAACACATCATCAAAAACATATTTAGACTTAACCAACATTTAAGTCAACATTAATAAGTTTTGAGAGAGATAGGGAGTCTGCAAAATAGAAAGAAGAACAAGTGGTTTCGATTGTGTGTGCAGGGTGGAGTTAGGCTCCAAATAAGAAAGTATACCTTCTCAGTTCCAGAATAGGAAGATGAATGAGTGAGCTGGTCCAA
Organism: Begonia masoniana; assembly: GCA_022432975.1. Taxonomy (NCBI): domain Eukaryota; kingdom Viridiplantae; phylum Streptophyta; class Magnoliopsida; order Cucurbitales; family Begoniaceae; genus Begonia; species Begonia masoniana. The sequence continues at coordinate 57,007,868 of CM039502.1, forward strand.
ATCATTTGAGAAGTGGTGAGTTGCCCGTAGTCCACGAGCCAAGGTTTTGATCGTCTATAGATGTATTCGGGTATCAACACCCAAATAGGAGGGCGAAACGTTCGCCACTAGAAGCCGCGAACGATCGCCTTGCGATAGTTCGCCAGGCGATCGATCGCCCTCCTTCTTGGGTGATCGATCGCCACACTCCCGGATTTTTCAGGGAGTGGCGATACCTCTGCCAATCGATGGCGAGCGATCGGCGTTGCAAGCTCCTTATTTCTTTCGGCTTTTTCCTCTTCTTTATTCATGTTCATTTTTTCCTCATTACTCTATACACATACTCTTTACAATTTCAGGAACGACACCTTACCAACATCTTAATCCACTCTTCAAACATGTAATCCACTCAAAATTTTACCCAAAATCAACGATCAAAAACCCGTTTAAACATAGCCTAGTTCATAAAAACAAACTGTGTGGATATGGTTAAAACTAACAATTCCTTGTTTAAAATTTTCTAAGCAACTTATAACAAACAGGTTTTCAAAACGTTTTAAAAATCAAAAATAACTAAATCTAACCAGATCCAAGCACCCTATTATGTTTAACTTTACATTTTTATTACCATCAAAGCCCCCAAAATACTTAACACATCCACGGATCATAACGCACGATGCTAAGCACACTCCCACGGACCAATTCTCATCAACTGC